>CM044002.1:24663520-25863520 GCA_024085815.1 Flaveria linearis
GAGGGATAAGGACAAGTGACCGTAAGGTCGCGGGTTCTATCCTGAGGGGGGAGGGTTTACCCGCATTCCGTGGGGTTCCCGCCGGGGGTACCGAGTTCGGGTCACGGAGGCAAAATGCGTAAGTCATGTTGATCACGGTAAGTCCGTTTACGGCACACCCACACCCAGTGGGGATCCCGGGATTCGAAACTCGCGAGGCTTGTGGGGGTATCCCGCGTGGATACCGCTGAGACGTTTGCCTTCCAAAAAAGTATTCTGATTAAATGATGATTTCAATAATGAGTGCTTTAGAGTAACAAATAGCAAGAGGTTCGTTGAAATTGATGGCACATGATTCTTATGTCACATGATGTGATTGGCTGTGAAAATATTCACTCTTCCATGAGTGGACGATCAGGGCATAGCGACGACTTTGGTCTCACGACTTCCAGCATGTGTGTGGGTGTGGGACGTGGGGTTAACTTGTATTAATCAACACATTAATACAATGGAACAATGGAACAATGGAACAATGGGTAAGTGATTCACTTAAGGTATCATAATATTTTGAGTAAATCTCGGTTTGGTCCCTGTGTTTTGCAAATTGACTCCACTTGAGTACTAACGTTTATTTGTCTCCATTTGAGTACCAAATTTTAAAAGTTATCTGTTTCAGTCCTTTTGACTAACGGTGTTAATATTTTCTGTTAAATTTTTAAAAACGACCAAATACACCTAAGAGCTATAAAATATCTCCATCTACACCACACACCACATACCACCACCACCACCACACACCCCGCCACCACACACCATCTCTTTCTCGTCACCAAGAACATACCCCACCACTCCACCGCTGTCAAATGAAATCAAATCGACAGCACCACCGCACACCACAATCGCATCAAACCACAATCCACTGCTCCGGCCGAATCAAACACCACGGCTACATCACCCTTTCTTGAAAAACTGATTTACTCCTAAGCACCTGTGAGCCCTAAATCACCCCTTTCAATAAGTCCTAAACCACCACTGCACCACCATTCGATCGAACCTTAAATCAACATCCACCCCACGCCACCGTCTCTTCTACAAACGACCACTGGTTCTTCTTTAACCCTACCTGCAAATCGAAATCAAAGCCAATATCACCATCACGAATCTATTAAGCACCACTCCACGCCAACACAACACCACCGCCACCACACACATCTCTTTTCTCGTCACCAAGAACATACCCACCACTCCACCGCTGTCAAATGAAATCAAATCGACAGCACCACCGCACCACCACCATCGCATCAAACCACAATCCACTGCTCCGGCCGAATCAACACCACGGCTACATCACCCTTTCTTGAAAAACTGATTTACTCCTAAGCACCTGTGAGCCCTAAATCAACCCTTTCAATCAAGTCCTAAACCACCACTGCACCACCACTTTCGATCGAACCTTAAATCAACATCCACCCACGCCACCGTCTCTTCTACAAAACGACCACTGGTCTTCTTTAACCCTACCTGCAAATCGAAATCAAAGGCCCATATCACATCACGAATCTATTAAGCACCACCGACATCTGTCGGATGAACAGTTTTAGGGGGTGTTCTCGAACTTAGAAGAGTTCAGATCTAGGGAGCAACATGGATGGTGGCGATGATGGAGATTAGGCAGACCGAAGGAAGGGTATGGTAGGGTCTTGTGTGTTTTTTTTTGAACTAATCGATTTATGAAGCAGATCTATGCTTCAATTAATGTCTAACTTTTGGGGACCAATGGTTATGGTTGTTAGCAATGGTTGGATAAGGTTTATATTTCAGATGGGCATGATATGGTAACCGACAGTGACGGTGGTGGTGGTGGAGTGTGTCGGCGGTGGTGTGTGGTGGCGGTGGTGTGTGGTGGTGGTGGTGGTAGTGGTGTGTGGTGGAGATGGTGATTTTTTATAACCCTTAGGGGTATTTTGGTCTTTTAAAAAAATCTAACAGAAAATGTTAACACCGTGTATGTGGTGTGTGGTGGAGATGTGATATTTTTATAACCCTTAGGGGTATTTTGGTCTTTTAAAAAAAATCTAACAGAAAATGTTAACACCGTTAGTTAAAATTGACTGAAACAGACAACTTTTTTAAAATTGGTACTCAAATGGAGACAAAATAAACGTTGGTACTCAAGTGGAGTCAATTTGCAAAACACAGGGACCAAAACCGAGATTAACTCTAATATTTTATTAAAATAGAAGATGTTTTAAGTTTAAGTTTCACATATGACAAAAAACAAAAAGGTCGAGGTTGGACCAAAATTTTTTTGACTCTCGCGTGTGGTGAGTTTTGTCCTGATTATGATCTCGGGTTACGTACTCGAGTAATAATGATTATCGAATGGGTCGGTAACCTATTAATGATCCAATTAGCCGTTATAAAAAAATTAATAACACTTAACACAATCATGTCTGTTAAATGTTAATACTAAACTTTGTTGTATTATATTTGTCTGTTACATCACGAGAAGGAATTTCTAATTTACCTTATTATTAAACACTAACAATATGAACAATTATTTTTAGACATGTCTCTTAAGTATGGTGTATAAGTTTATAAAGCTATGCTATATCAATCGACCTCTGTGCATTTGGGTATTTTAGAGAGAGAAAGGGTAATGGCGTTGGATGAGTCGGCGGTGCCCGCCTCCTGCTGTTTTATTGTTGGTGGCGATGGCGGCGTTGACATGCGGCAGGGGTCGTTGCCGGTTCATCGTGCTTTTGTGGTTCGGTTGGACTAGGTGGTGGCCCCTAGGTGTCAACAGTGGCAACAATGGCGGTTCAAATCTAGGGTTTGTTTTGTCGTCTGCCAAAACATGCACTGCTTTCACGGCCGTTGTTCGTCGAGGAGTGCCGTCCTATGCCACCACGCCTCTTTCTCGGTTTCTTTATTTGGGTTTCTCGGCATCTCTCAGCTCAGGGTTATTCGGGCATGTTGCTGGCGGTGGCGTGTCTGGGGCCCTCTGTTGTTGTTTGCCAAAAACGATGGTGCCTTTTGTCAGGGTTACATAGGTCGTGGCCGCACCGCTCTGACGAGGCCATGGATGGTGGCAGGCCTTGCTTCGGCGATGGTATCACCCATCGAAACCCAATTTGGGTTTTTAGATCTGCATTTTGAGTGTTTGTTCTTGGTTGTTGGCTATGCTGTTGATGCAAACCATTTAGGGTTTTCAACTTTGCATTTTGGGGTTTTGTTGTTGGCCGTAGGTCGACGCCATTGATGATGGTGTCGTTGGTCTTCAGCCAGCGCGTCACATGCCCTTCCGTTGGTGGTTCCGGTTGCGACAGTGATGGTTGTGCCAATTACCCTTACGTTGACCCGTGTGTGGATGTTGAAGTGTTCTATTTGTGATGCTTAACGTTTATTGTACAGTGTCAAATCTCAGCTCATCTGAGACCGATTATAAGTGGCACATCGTTGTTTAAGTAGCTGGGATGTTGATGACGACAAGCTGTCACTCTTCATAGAAGAAAGTTGTTATGTTTACTCGCAAATAATACTATAGGACTTGATAGGCGATGATAATGCTAAAAGATGATTGATTTGTTGTCATGGCGTGATGAACTGAAATATTCGCAGCCACAACGTACAACATCGTTTTCTGAGTCTGATTTGTTTATTCGAGACAACACGTCACATGTTCGGAAACATACTAGTTTTGTTAAATTTGCAACTGTTTTCTTGACATTTCCTTTTCGTCTTTTTTAATCTAATATAGTATGATGTAATTACGTCGTAACCTTGTAACATTAATAAACACTCATAAACCTGTCGATAAAGTATTTCAAGTAATAATGTTATTCCACAAACATTCTTATATTTTACGTATCATCATAAATTTTACATTTTTTTTTCCGTAAATAATTATTTTATCATAAACTCTTCACTTTTAAATTTAGATTAAATTTATAAATTAATTATAACAAAAAATATTTATTATTTGTAAATATTTAGTAGTAAGTTTAAAGGATGTTGTATTCATTCGACCACTTTTCTATCACTTCTCTAACTACTTTTAATGGTCTAGACTATGTTTTATACCGGTTATGTTATCATTTTAGTGTTGTTCGGCCATGTGTTTTCTTCTTCTTCTTCTTTTTTTTTCATTTTTGTAGCTGTCATAATAAATATCTTTCATTTTCTCTTTTTTCAATCTTCACATACCATTCCATACTTGCCACACTTACCTTTGCTGCGTTTAACTTTTTTGTAGGCTCATATGTTTTCTCTGCTTTTAATTAAAAATTTTTAATATTTCTATTATATATACATATAAAAGACTTTGGTCGGTGGCTGCCAATTTCTTATCCATCTTCACAGCACCCCTCACCGATGCCACTTCTTCATTCTCATTGCTACTTATACAAATACTCGATCTCTCGATCGACTTACGTATGGGTATGGATTCTTCACTGTTACGTCATTACCGTCATGATCGCCGGAAGCTTCTCGATTTCATACTTTCATCCGGTTGATTACAGACGGCCGATCGTCTTCTGGTCCTCCCGGTGTCGATTTTGACCCTATCAGTGCCGATTACGTCATCAAGTGCATACAGTCGGTGGTAAGTTGTTGATTGATTACTTTGTTTGCCTTAATTTTGTTTTGAGGGCTGTTGTTGATGATGTTGAGGTTAGTTCTTCACTGTGAGCGAACAGAAGGTGCGTTCATTGTATATGAGTCGATGGTTATTACTTTTGATATACTCATAGTGGACTGTTTTCTACAGTTTGATGTTCCGTCAAATTGCTAGGGTTTTTCTGTCAAAATTTGAGGTATAACTTTTTGGGAGTATTCTATTTGGCTAGGTTTAGTTAAGTCTCTAAGGTGGCTGCTTCTTACGGTCTTTTGAGTAATTCCTTTGTTTTACACAACATTTTACATAACAGGTCTCAAATAAATTTTATACGACAATAATCAGTTTAAGACAAAATTTCTATTTATTGTGATGCTCAAAGGTTCCTATTTAGCATTAGAATTTTAGTACCAACATATTATACCCTGGATTAAAACATAAGATGTTGAAAACATAAGATGAATGTGCATGTATAGAGAGTGAAGTTGCATTTTTTGCTGATCAGTCAAATGTTAGAGGGATTGGTAAGAAGAGGAGGGGATAGGTGGTGATAGTTGTTCGGTAGTGGTTGGATGTGGGACTGGGATTATTATAGATAAAAGCCAGACGGACAAGTTGGGCCTAATGAGTAACATGTCAAAACAGGTATGGGTTGGAATGCGCCTGGTTTAGGGTGGATTGGTCACACTTTTGTGTTGGTTTGAGAAGGGATTATGTCATCTATAGCAAGTTTCTTCACTATTCGAATGTTGGGTGTCACACCCCGACCGATGGCGGAATCACGAGGCGGACGAATGTGAATCGATTGTTCATAGCACAAGGTAATAAATACGTTGAAATAACATTTAATAACCATTTATTTATTGAATAATGCCATTCAAGTCACACATTACAACGTAATTAAAATGAAACCATGAAATATAATATTGTCTTCTTTATTTTTGACTAGGTCCAATCCTATATGAGCAGAGAGAATTCCACTAAATAGCATTTCCTGAAATCATGTGAAAAATTAACGAGTCAGCTAAAGAATTAGCCGGTGAGTAGTCACAGGTTTAAATACACACACAAAATTTGATTAAATAACTTGAAAACAATTCAACTCATATGGTAATGTTAAACTAACATGCAACAATATATCATAAATGACAAACAACACGATCAAACCTATTGACTGAATTGACTCGGTCCACAGAGAAGCCTTATAGAATGTATGATTCCAGTTTCAATCACCACGCGACTAAACAAATGGGGTGGGTTGTCAAACCAATAGATCTATCATTGTTACCGTGGTTGTGTGAATTAATGATCATGTTATCAAGTTTATCTAATACGAACACCTAATTGCAAGTAAATAACATAACATGTATTGAATTGAATTTTAGTATGAAATAGAATAAAAATGTCACACCCCAACCTTGACGGCGGAATCGTCGAAGTGTGAGAGCTACGATTGTTCACAGCCACATAACGCTATATTTGTTCCAAATATATTAATCAAGATTCAATGTAACAATACAAGTAAACGTTTAAACAAAGATACATCCAGATCATTCGTTTATTTCTCTAAGTCCAATCCTAAGTGTGATAAGCTTCAAAGAGTAACCTGAAACATGTTACTTTATTAATCATTGCACTTGTAAACGTTGGATTCTTGTAAACTATGGCAATTTACTTGTGAGTTGTGGTTAGTTGAACTTTTGTGGTTACCATGTTATGGCATTATATGTACAATCATAACTATTGCTAGCCCAGCGAAGTCATAGATCTATGGTAAGACAAGCCTGCTTGGTTGATCCAAGTACACTTAGCTGATCGTATATACTTTTAACGTTAATAGAAATTAACGTCGTTTGATACTTGTACTGTCACACCCCAACCTAGACGGCGGAATCGTCGAGGCGTGAGGAATACGATTGTTCACAGCCACATAACGCTATGTTTAAATGTAAATAATCAGATTAATAGTTTCAACAGGAATTACAACATAAGTCTCAATCATGAAATACATTCAAGCAAATATCAAACATAACATAACATTTTATTTATTTAACTAGGTCCACATCCTAGTTTTATTGCAAGCTTCAAAAGATCACTCTAAACTCGGGGGTTACCTGAAACATGATAAAAATAAAAGGTCAACTAAAAATAGTTGGTGAGTTTCCCAAGGTTTCATACATAATATGAAAAGTTATAAGTAGCAATTCATGTCATAGGTTATAAGCTAGTAAGGTTATAGAACACATATCTTCACAATCAAACCTCGACTTGATTACAAGTATATAAGATCGGCTAAGTGTATTTGGTTCCCTAGTGCACAAGCATACGGCTCCTAGGAGTCGGCAATACATCGACTTTAGCACCAAATAGGCTTGTCAGGCCCAAAGATCTAAGACGTCGCCAGGCTAGCAATAGTTAATGATTGTAACAAACTATGTATCTCATATAATCACTTACAACATACAAATAACCATGACAAGATATAAAGATGAATTGCAAGTGCTTTACAAGTCTCAAAGTTTATAAGTGTGTAAAGTATAAGTATCATGTTTCACCCCAAAATGGTGTGAAATAAAGTAAAAGGGGCAAGGAAAACTCACTTGTCAAATAAGTATATAATGACGATTAATAAGAATAATAGTAGGCGTCGTTCCAACGTGAATCGTTACAAGGCACCTAAATATGTAAATATATATCACAAGGTTAAAGTCTTAATAATAAGCTTTAATGTTTTAACGTGAACTAGGGTTTCAATTGGAATTGTGAGGTTTGTCGAGTAATTAAATTTATAAAGTAATTATTCGCGTTTCGATCCATTAGAAGAATTTCATATATGTGTTTTAGTATTTTAAGAATGAATTTTAAGTATAAAAATTGATAAGGTTTAATATATATAAAACTTTATAATTATTTAAGATTAATTGAAATAACTTTTGATTAATAACGGATTATTAATCTAACCTTTAGTTAGTATATTTTATAAGAGAATAATATTTTAGAATGATTTATGAAATTATAAAATATATAATTTTACAAACTTATATTATTTATTATTTAAGACAAATAATTATTTATTATTTGAAACAATAATAATTAATAACTAAAACATGAAAATAATCTAATTGAAATGTTTTGTTAAGATAAACAAGTTTTAAAGTCTATTTTATAAGTTATTTAACTAGTTTATTATTATTTAATAAAATAAAATAAAATATTAATATATTTAAGAAATAAATTTGCAGAAATTGGTTTGATGTATAGAAAAATATTTAAAGTTTATAAAACTGGTTTTAATAATTTTAGAATTTTTATACAATTTTTAAGGGCAAAAAGGCCTTTTAAAAAAAGAATGGGGGTTGCCGGGTTCGAACCCGGGACCCCACTGTGAGATGCAAGGTGTGTAACCAGTGAACCAAGGGCCGTGGCCGCGGCATATCTTGGTTCTAAATCCTTTTAAACAAGTTCAATGCAATTCCCCCAAATCCCATAAACCCTAGAATGAGACGTTCAAATGAACACCAAAACGAGTATGATACTGAAATTAAACTTAGGGCTTTTAATCCTCATGTAATTTCGAGTATAATGATATGTTCAATTACCTGTTTAAGGTCAATTTGAAGGTGAACTTGTGGAAGAACAGTCGCGGTCAATGTGCCAATCGAACGATGCTCATACGGTGATTATAATCGAATTAAACTTGAGGGAAGCTTCAAATGATAGTCCTGATCGAAAGCCCCTTATCCAATTTGATTAAAATTGATCGGAGCTGTGTTAAAAATCGAGTTGCAGGTCGCGACCGAGGAGAGGATCGAATGGGGTGTTTGGGTTCGTTTCAGATGTAAATGGAAGTTGTAATCGATTGGAGATGGATATATGTTTGTTTATGTGAAGTTAATTTAATTATTATCGGGGTTAGTGCGATTTCAGGCCTGTAAAGCGGCCGACACACGCGGAGGAGTTCCAGATCGCACTGAGTGTTCAATTTTTAAATCGTTTTGAGTCATGAGTTCGAATCTACCACGTGATGTTGTCGGTAATTTTGATTGGTAAAAATCGAGTTGTTGGGCGGTTGTGGGCTCGCCGGAGACCGGTGGCCGGCGGTGGAGAGACCGACGGGGGAGTTGGGCGGGGGTTTGGTTTAAGTTTATTAATTTACAGAAATAGCCCCTACACTTTCTTTCCCCTATTATTTTATGCCCAAACTTGTTTATTAAAGTTTCTATATTATCAATAAACCCCTTTAACTTTATTCATTTCAAGTTTTTTTTTTTTTTTTTTATATTTATTTTCTCAACTTAGTAATTTTATAAATTACTATTATTATTATTTTTATAACTTATGCTTAATGTTACTATTATTATTATATATTATTATTATTATTATTATTATTAGTTTTATTATTATTATTAATATCAATTATTTTTAAGATTTTACAAAATTAACCCCCTTTTTTTATCCATAAAATTAGAAATGTTACAGTCTCTCCTACTTAAGAAATTTCGTCCCGAAATTTAATCATGAGAAACAAATTTTAAGGTTATGAGGAGACTTAGATGTCATTTCGTGTTCACGAGTGCACTCTTGGGAATGTTTAAATTCAATAAGTTTGACTATGATTCTTAAGTTTGTTAAGTTTCACCGTTCATAATCTTATATGTTCCTTGACAAAGTGTGCAAGTTATTCCTTTAAAATTTTAATTGATAAATGTTTGTATTCCAAACGGTTCAATATGGTTAAAAGTTTTGTCATGTGTGAAACACCATACATTAGATCGATACGGGACTCGGCTTAACGAACATGAAAAATAAGTTCCGGATGTTTTTGGATGGAATTCATAAGAGCCTTTCAAGCAAATAACCTTAACGGGTTTCTAGGTGATCGATTCTTGTTTACTCATGTCAATGAGGGTTCAAAGTGTTATTAGTGTAACGTTGATACAAGTATCGTGTTTGTTAAGATTAAAGATTAACTTTAGTATGAGGAAAATCGTTGTAATGGGTTTTCAGAGTAAGTGTGGTTTTGAGGAAAAGACATTATTACCAGAGGTTGTTATGAGGAGTTCAAAGATGGTCCAAGAAATGACACAATAATAGATATTGCATTGATCAACGAAGATAGCATTCCCGATTGGATTAAAATTTAAATAATTCAGGATATGCGGATAAAGGCAAACACCAGTAGCTTTCCAAGTACGGCTTGCACACGCCGTTCATCAAGCCATGAACACAAATTAGTAATGTCTTTATTTGGCAGGAAGGTTGTTTTGGGAAGCTATCATTACGCAATCAGGTTTTAATGATAACTCAAAATGAAAGTTGATAAGTAAGGAATAAATGGTTCGATGTAGCTAGATCGAGTCAAAATATGAAGATAAAGGGAAAGAATTTGATTTAAGTATTTACATGCTCAAGCTTGGAATCAAAATCAACCTAAAACAATCGGGTCTAGTTCAGAGATCATGCTTTGGCTTGATAGGTCGAATCACCAACATTGATTCACCCACCCTTCAAGTTACTACATGCTTCTCGTCACTTGATTACAACCATGGTAAGTTGAAGATCAAGAAATAAGAATAGTCATCAAGGTGTGGTTTTCACTCCTAACTTGATGGTGTATTCCCAAGATATGACCATTAACTTACCAATCAAAAAGTTCGATCCCAATTTATTGTTAAGGATCCATAGAAATAAGACGAGGTAACTCACCATTAAGGTGAGGGAAATCACTCCTATCTTAACGATGAAGTTTTTACAAAAACAAAATATAACAGGATGAACTTCTTCATCAAAATCCAGAATCCACTCCTACTTTGATGAGATCATTTCATTGGGAGAATACAATCCATAAGAATGAAATTATCATCAAGGTATGGAATTCACGCCTATCTTGATGATTGAATTTCATAATAACAAGAAAACAATCGAAGATTGACATTTGTCACCAAAGTACGGGTTTCAATCCTATTTTGGTGAGGTCATGTCATTTGTGAAATGCCATTCCAAAGAAGATAATTGAAGTGAATCCTCAAGATAAGGTAATCACTCCAATCCAGAGGATGAAATTTCATAAAACACATGATGGAAACCATTTATCGAAACGAATAGAGAATCATCAAGTAAGGGAATCACCCCTGTTTTGATGAGTTAGAATTATTTAGGAGGTACGAGTGTTATTAGTCATAGACTGACTTACAAACTCTTGCATATCCCACGGTGCAGACGGTACGAAGTTTGACAAAACAGTGAAAAGAAAAGAATATCAATTTAGAATTTCAAGAAATTTCAAGTTACAACAATGTAGCAAAAGAGAAAATCATGATTACCAGCTTAAGATCAAAGTTCAAGATAACAGAAATTTGTTGTAGTGTTCAAATCTTGGATAATTAAAATCGGGAAGACGAAATCAAGGATAAAATGATTCGACATCACAATGAGATGTGAACATTCGATTCACAATCGAAAGGAAAATACAAGGATTTCCCAAGATACGAGGTCACCCATAGCCTTATTGAAGACACGCGTACTTATAAGTGGTAACAAAGTTATAATTAGTTTATTCGATCATTGAGGTGAGTGACCACTTTAAATTAACAAGGTTAATATTCAATTAGCAAAGTATCCTGAGATGTAGGAATTCCATCTACAGCTTTGCATGTTCTTAGTTATGGGACACATCCTTAAGAAGACTTGAGGACCATAGGTAACGGTTTAAAGTTTTAAAGACATACGGTTTAGATTCCCAATATCTTTGGGTATGTTAAAATCCATGTTCACGTTGGTCAAGGTATAGAAATAGTTACATGAAACGTTAAGTTC
The DNA here is from genome assembly GCA_024085815.1 of Flaveria linearis. Taxonomy (NCBI): domain Eukaryota; kingdom Viridiplantae; phylum Streptophyta; class Magnoliopsida; order Asterales; family Asteraceae; genus Flaveria; species Flaveria linearis. The sequence continues at coordinate 24,674,934 of CM044002.1, forward strand.
AATAACGTTACATGTTACACGTTGAGCGTTTAAACGTAAGAGCTGAAATGTAGGATGGGTTTAATATTAACAGGAATATTATTTAGGTTAAGAATGAGAAAGTATTTAAACTTTGATGATAAACTAGTTCAAGGATTCAAGGATTTTTAAGATACAAAAGGATGGTTCCATTTGGTAACGCATTACCATTTGGAATCGTTGACACGTCAAGGTAAATTGACTCATTTTCCTTAGAGATTTGTGTATTTTGACCATAGTTTATCACTCATCCCAGAAATCCCCAGGTAGCGTAACGGTTCCCTCAATGAGATTTATACGAATACGCTTGCCTTAGCCCGAAAGCTTTTTGCCAGGAAATCCAGAATACAGGTGTCTATGTGCCACACAAATTTCTTTGGTTTATGAAATCAAAACCTTGATGAGATTTTCACAGATTAGACATAGCGTCTAAGGAATTAAATCTACGATGATAAGTGTAGATTCCACATGTCGTTGAGAATAGGTTTAGGAAGTTCATTTGTCGGGGAGAGTCAAAAGTCAAAGTTAAGTTTAAGGAGTCAAGTAACTAAGTTTTAAGCATACATAAGGCAATCCTATGCTAAGGCATCAAGTTAAAAGGCATAGCATTATGTAGCATTTAAACAATATGTGAGCACAAAAGTATAAAGATCTTTCTATGAGGTTCATGCAACTATAGTCTAGGTCACCATTTCTAATAACCTAAATCCCTATAGTTATGGGCTCTGATACCAATCTGTCACACCCCAACCTAGACGGCGGAATCGTCGAGGCGTGAGGAATACGATTGTTCACAGCCACATAACGCTATGTTTAAATGTAAATAATCAGATTAATAGTTTCAACAGGAATTACAACATAAGTCTCAATCATGAAATACATTCAAGCAAATATCAAACATAACATAACATTTTATTTATTTAACTAGGTCCACATCCTAGTTTTATTGCAAGCTTCAAAAGATCACTGTAAACTCGGGGGTTACCTGAAACATGATAAAAATAAAAGGTCAACTAAAAATAGTTGGTGAGTTTCCCAAGGTTTCATACATAATATGAAAAGTTTATAAATAGCAATTCATGTCATAGGTTATAAGCTAGTAAGGTTATAGAACATATATCTTCACAATCAAACCTCGACTTGATTACAAGTATATAAGATTGGCTAAGTGTATTTGGTTCCCTAGTACACAAGCATACGGCTCCTAGGAGTCGGCAATACATCGACTTTAGCACCAAATAGGCTTGTTAGGCCCAAAGATCTAAGACGTCGCCAGGCTAGCAATAGTTAATGATTGTAACAAACTATGTATCTCATATAATCACTTACAACATACAAATAACCATGACAAGATATAAAGATGAATTGCAAGTGCTTTACAAGTCTCAAATGTTTATAAGTGTGTAAAGTACAAGTATCATGTTTCACCCCAAAATGGTGTGAAATAAAGTAAAAGGGGGCAAGGAAAACTCACTTGTCAAATAAGTATATAATGACGATTAATAAGAATAATAGTAGGCGTCGTTCCAACGTGAATCGTTACAAGGCACCTAAATATGTAAATATATATTCACAAGGTTAAAGTCTTAATAATAAGCTTTAATGTTTTAACGTGAACTAGGGTTTCAATTGGAATTGTGAGGTTTGTCGAGTAATTAAATTTATAAAGTAATTATTCACGTTTCGATCCATTAGAAGAATTTCATATATGTGTTTTAGTATTTTAAGAATGAATTTTAAGTATAAAAATGATAAGGTTTAATATATATAAAACTTTATAATTATTTAAGATTAATTGAAATAACTTTTTGATTAATAACGGATTATTAATCTAACCTTTAGTTAGTATATTTTATAAGAGAATAATATTTTAGAATGATTTATGAAATTATAAAATATATAATTTCTACAAACTTATATTATTTATTATTTAAGACAAATAATTATTTATTATTTGAAACAATAATAATTAATAACTAAAACATGAAAATAATCTAATTGAAATGTTTTGTTAAGATAAACAAGTTTTAAAGTCTATTTTATAAGTTATTTAACTAGTTTTATTATTTGTTTTAATAAAATAAAAAAAATATTAATATATTTTAAGAAATAAATTTGCAGAAATTGGTTTGATGTATAGAAAAATATTTAAAGTTTATAAAACTGGTTTCAATAATTTTTAGAATTTTTTATACAATTTTTAAGGGCCAAAAAGGCCTTTTAAAAAAAGAATGGGGGTTGCCGGGTTCGAACCCGGGACCCCCACTGTGAGATGCAAGGTGTGTAACCAGTGAACCAAGGGCCGTGGCCGCGGCATATCTTGGTTCTAAATCCTTTTAAACAAGTTCAATGCAATTCCCCCAAATCCCATAAACCCTAGAACTGAGACGTTCAAATTGAACACCAAAACGAGTATGATACTGAAATTAAACTTAGGGCTTTTAATCCTCATGTAATTTCGAGTATAATGATATGTTCAATTACCTGTTTAAGGTCAATTTGAAGGTGAACTTGTGGAAGAACAGTCGCGGTCAATGTGCCAATCGAACGATGCTCATACGGTGATTATAATCGAATTAAACTTGAGGGAAGCTTCAAATGATAGTCCTGATCGAAAGCCCCTTATCCAATTTGATTAAAATTGATCGGAGCTGTGTTAAAAATCGAGTTGCAGGTCGCGACCGAGGAGAGGATCGAATGGGGTGTTTGGGTTCGTTTCAGATGTAAATGGAAGTTGTAATCGATTGGAGATGGATATATGTTTGTTTATGTGAAGTTAATTTAATTATTATCGGGGTTTAGTGCGATTTCAGGCCTGTAAAGCGGCCGACACACGCGGAGGAGTTCCAGATCGCACTGAGTGTTCAATTTTTAAATCGTTTTTGAGTCATGAGTTCGAATCTACCACGTGATGTTGTCGGTAATATTGATTTGGTAAAAATCGAGTTGTTGGGCGGTTATGGGCTCGCCGGAGACCGGTGGCCGGCGGTGGAGAGACCGACGGGGGAGTTGGGCGGGGGTTTGGTTTAAGTTTTATTAATTTACAGAAATAGCCCCTACACTTTCTTTCCCCTATTATTTTATGCCCAAACTTTGTTATTAAAGTTTCTATATTATCAATAAACCCCTTTAACTTTATTCATTTCAAGTTTTTTTTTTTTTTTTTTTATATTTATTTTCTCAACTTAGTAATTTTATAAATTACTATTATTATTATTTTATAACTTATGCTTAATGTTACTATTATTATTATAATTATTATTATTATTATTATTATTATTAGTTTTATTTATTATTAATATCAATTATTTTTAAGATTTTACAAAATTAACCCCCTTTTTTTATCCATAAAAATTAGAAATGTTACAAAAAATGAATAAACATGATTGCGTATGGTATCACATGATTTCCCCAAATAATAAAACATGAAAAATGGGCAATAAATACTCACTTGATAATTATAAGCGTGTTGGAAATAATAAAATGATAGACGTGGTACCAAAGGAAACTCCTCGGTGTTCAACCTAAAATTGTATCTTGTGATTAGAATAATAATGTGCGAAGATCTAAATATGGATTAGGGTCCCAATTAGGATTTGAGGGTTTATAATAATAAGTTACAAAATGTTAAAAATAGTGTAGGTTGAATATAATAGTAGGTCGTTATGAATTTGAATATTACTTAAGTATTTAATTTTTAATAATTGATTAAGTAATAGTTGGGTAGTAAGGTGTAAAAGAAATAATCATTTTAAATACTTAAGTAAGAAAATGTCTTGTCCAAATAATCAATTAAATAATTTGTTATTTAGATGATTTATAAAAATATTGGTATGAAACAATTTGAAACAATTTAAGTTTCGCTCAAAATGATTTTTTTGTATAAAATATAAAGCTTATAAATGAGTTTTGTTAGACATTTAAACTCTTAAAATTAAATAAGAAAATGAGATTATAATTTTAAAATTTTCAAAGATTAATATAAAATTTCTAGAATAATATTAATTAACAAAACAATTTTATATTAATATTATGATTTAATAATAATTTCTGAAATAAACAAAAACCATTTTAAAAATATATGTGGATGTCCAGGTTCGAACCTGGGTAACCCGTGTGCATGCCATGTGTGTTACCGCTGGGCCAAAGCCCAATCTCTGTTTAGAATTCGAATAAAACTTATAAAACAAGTTTAATTGATTAATTCCCCAAATTTAACATGAACCCTAGATTCAATTTGTATCAAATTGAACATGAAAGCTAAATCAATAACCAAATCAATCATAGGGCTTTTGCTTAGCATCCAAAAACGAGCGTAATCATGTATCTAATTACCTGGTTTGAGATAGAATCGATGATTTAAGAAAACTTGAACGAGTCGCGACGGGTGGTAGTCGATTGGAGTTGATTTGTTGATCAAAATCGAATTAACTGTGCAGAAAGCTTCAATTGGACCAGATGATCAAAAGCCCTCAATCAATTTCTGTTGAGGTTGCTTCGAATATGGAGTTCGACCGAGTGCAGGTTGCGAGTGGATGATGAGGGTCGAAATCGATGAAGATGTGATGTATAAATGAAATTGAGTGTACAGAGACGTTGGTAAGGTTGATTAGAAACGTTGCCCTCTATTATATAAGTTCAATTGCATCAGTTTCGTACCGGACGAGTTAACGGTTTCGGGTTCGAATGTTTTAATTTGCATCGATGATTGAATGGCGTTTTCAATTGGAATTAACAGTATGATTTCATTTGAATTGATTAGAATTACGTTAAGGATCGACTCATTAAGTCATTTGATTGTTGTTGTTACGAAATTGGTTAAGAACTTCAGTTAGAATCATTCGATTTGAATTTGAACACCCCTAACGGTCTTTTCTTCGAATTAATATGGATCATAAGTTCGAATCAGGCTCGCGACCAGGTATAACGGTTTGATTGGCTTGGAAATAGCTAAGTTTGGTATGGTCAGACCTCGCCGGAGTTCGGCCGGAGGTCTGGCCGGAGACGGGGAGGGTGATTGGGGGTTGGGTTGTGTTTTAAATAATTACAATTTGGTCCCTGTAGTTTGAATACTTGTTTTATTTATGTGAAAAACTTGTAATTCAAATTTTATAATTAACACTTTTCACCCTAGACTTAGTTTATATAATAAATCTGTTTATTTTACAAAATATCTATAATGTTTATAGATTTTAATGAATCTTTTAGATTTGATTTTTTTAATATAAAATGATATATAGACTTTCAACATCATAATAAATATTTACGAATCATAACATTATTATAAATTGTTTAATTGTTTTAAATAGATGAAAAATAAGTTATAATATTGGTTAAATTACACCATGTTACATTTAATTCATTGAAATAAATACTCTGAACAAAATAGGTTCGGGTTATAATTTGAAAATAGGTCAAATGTTACATTGGGATTATCACAAAATAAAGTCACATAAACTTTTTGTGAAATTATTCATGAATATTAAAATTAAATGGCTTAAATAAAAAGGAAATAAAACACGGTTGCTGTTTTAACTTGAAATATGGTAATTGTGAATAAACAAAAGTCATTAAATATTAGTAAGTTTTCAAATTGTTTCTTTGGGCTATTGAGTTTTAAGAATTGTGAAAAGTTCACAAGTGAACAATATTGAAACACGAGTGGTATTTATAGTTAGAAAAAATCACCAGTTGCTTTATTGGAACAATATTGAAGCTTGGTTACTTGGCATGATTTTTTGATGTTTTATGCATTAAAGAGATACCTTGAATGTCTTTCAACCCATTTGATCATATCCTGTAGCCACCCAAATCGACATGTTCATGAGTGAGTGGATTGAAATTGGCCCATATAGTTAACTTACTCGAAGTGAATATTTGTATATCTTATAGGATTCATTGTTCCTTTCTACTAAAATACGATTGTGATTATTCTAACATAGTCGTGTTCTAAATCCAGGGCTAATGCACAGCAACCAAAACTTTTTGTTGGAATGATCCTAATTCTCATTCGCAACCGTTGTCTGGATAGTGCGACTACCCCCACCTCCCTCCGGCGAACCTCGACCGGTGCGTTGGGTTGTGTTTGGTGGTTGTTCTCCACCTTCGGTTGTTGCCTACTATATGGTTCTTTTTTACCATGATTTTTGGGTTCTTTGGTGGTGTTGATGAGGGTTGGTTTCAGTTACCGACCAAAGACACCCTATGGCTCTCTCTGTCATGTCTTTTTGTGAAGTTGAAGTGTGTTTATGTGGAGATAAAAGGGGTTTGTTGTGTCTCAAGTGGGTTTTCTAGGTTTTGGTGGAGGTGTCGGTGGCGGTCGGCGATGATGATGAATATGTCGTTGTCTGAGTGAATCGAACGAAGGTTGAAACTTACCGTATCTTGGCGGGTAATTTCCGGAGGTTTCGCGGTGGAAATTGGTGTTTCTACCGTTGAAGCAGCCGTGATATTTGCAGCCATGACGGTTTGTTCATCTTTGCTCTGATTATCATTATTAACAGATCTGAGCCTTATTAATACAGTACCACCGGCCAGGGTTATTTTGGGTATTTCACAGCTTCCTTTTCGGCGACTCACACTCAACACACACACACACTTTCACAACCTCTTCAACACGAAGATTCATCGCGGACGCAATTGTGCGTTGTTTTTGTTGGGATCAATTGTCGATTTCTAGGTTTTTGGTCGTTGATTTGTGGGCTTGCGATTGGGATTTGGAATCTGCGCTCGAATTGAGGGATCGGGTTTTTTTAGGGTTTTTATGTGATTCGATTTTATTGAGGAGATTATGGATAAGAAGAAGGTTGCTGTTCCTCTTGTGTGTCATGGGCATTCTCGGCCGGTGGTGGATTTGTTCTATAGCCCGATTACTCCTGATGGTTGTTTCCGGCGGGTGTTGTCGGTCGCCGACCGCCTCGCCTTTCCTTGCAGCGGCGGTTAAGGCTAAATGATTAAAATTTGGTATGGGTCAACATAGGTGGTATTGGTTATGGGTCAAAACAGGTGGCATTGGTTATGGCTCATAACAGGCGTATAAGTTATGGGTCATAACGGGTGGGATTAATTATGGTCAAAACGATTGATATTTGGTTTAGGTCAAAACTGGTGGTATTGGTTATGGGTCAAAAAATATAGAATTGATATGGTCAAAATGAGTGATATAGGTTATGGGTCAGCTTTGTGGTATTGGTTGTGGGTTATAATAAGTAATATTGGTTAGGGGTCGAAATGGTTGATATTTGGTATGGGTCAGGTTGGGTGATATCAGTGATATTGGTTATGGCTCAAAATATTGAAATTTGGTATGGGTCAACATGGGTGGCATTGGTTATGGCCTATGGGTGAAAACGGGTGGTATTGATATAGGTCAAAACGGGTGGTATTGGTTATGGGTCAGTATGAATAGTGTTATGGGTCGTAAACGATTGATACTTGGTATGGGTCAGCTTGAGTGATATTGGTTATGGACAAAATGGGTGATTTTAGTTATGGCTTATAACGACTGAATTTTGGTATGGGTCAACACGAGTGGTATTGGTTATGGGTCAAAATGGTTGGCCTTGGTTATGGGTCAAAACAACTAATATTTGGTATCGGTCAAAACAGGTGGTTTGGTATAGGTTAAAATGGGTGATTAAGTTATGGGTCAACTTGGTGATATTGGATGTGGGTCAAAATGGGTGATATTGGTTTTGGGTCGAAACAGTTGATATTAGATATGGGTTAGCTTGGGTGATATTGGTTATGGGTCAAACGGTTGATATTTGGTATTGGCCATCTTGGGTGATATTATTTATGGGTCAAAATAGGTGATATCGGTTATGGCTCGACACTATTGAAACTTGGTATGGGTCAACACGGGTGGTATTGGTTGTGGGTCAAAAAGGGTGGTATTGGAAATGGGTCAAAACGGTTGGTATTTGATATGGGTCAAAACGGGTTGTTAATAGGTTATGGGTCAAAACAGGTTAGAACAGGTCAAAATGAGTGATAATGGTTATGGGTCGTAATTGTTGATATTGATTATAATCAGCTTGGGTCATATTGGTTATGGGTCAAATGAGTGATATTAGTTATGGCTCAAAATGATTGATATTTGTTTTGGGTCAAAATGAGTGGTATTTGTTATGGATCAAACGGATGGTATTAGTTATAGTTCAAAGTGGTTTTATTTGGTATGGGTCAACATGTTTTTATACAGCTTATGTTTCAAATTATTAAGCATATTTGTATAAGTCAAATTATTGTGCATATTGGCGAGTCAAAATGGGTGCTTTTAGTTATGATCAATGTGAATCTGATCAATATGGTCATGCCTCATATGATTGTCTGGGTCAACATATCAAAGAAGCACCTACATATCCCAATAGGCCAAAGTCCCCAATGAGTACTTTTTTACGCAAATTTGATTGTTTGTAATGGTCATGCTTGGTTTTTCACCAAATATAAAACATAGCCCTTTATCATTCATAGTAGCTTTCTAATGTTTATGCATTTACGGTTCATTTGTCAAATAAAAATTCAAATACCACATACCATCCTGATGGCTTTTTTCAACCATCAAACAACCATAATTGTATCAACTAGCATTGGATCCCGCGCATTGCTGCGGGTTTTCTTGCAATGTCGTGAAAACCGTCCAAGTTGTTCTAGAGAACAGCAAAATTAAATTAATGTACAAGAACTAATGATTGATTGCATTTTACTTGATTTCTCTTAGAGAAATAAATTACCAATTGATTGGTTGGACACTCGAGTGGAAGCTTACATACCTTGGCTGCCCTCAAGTACATCCCCGATAGAATTGCAGGTATATAACCTTTTTTATACTACATGTTAGATGTATTTACAGAAACTGATCAAGCTGCAATTTCTTTAGTTTTTACTATAATGGGATATCAAAGATCTTTGGATGTGTGTTTTGAGAGTAACTATGAGATACTGAATATGGGAATCAGATAAATCTTTTTCTGACTATTTTTTAACTCAACTTACAGGTGCTTTCATGGTAGCACCTTACTCAATCCATATGAGCCAAGCATGAACAAAGTTAAGAGACGAAGGACCTGGGAGAGATGGACACCAAAAGGAAATTTATGTACTTCTTAGCAAGGAAGTTTCCAGTACTTCTTACCTTGATCAGATAGATAAGTGGCTAGCATTGTCACTAGGAAAAAGGGTTAGTCATCTTAACCGCTGATCACTTTATATGTAAAAGTAGAGGTACATGTTTGACCTGTTACCCCGGCAGCCCTGTGCTGCTTGCCACCTCTATGTAAACGGGTAGGTTGGGGTATTTTGTTTATATAGAACAACAGTTGCATATGTGACAAGTGTTCATAATACAATTTGGATAATATAAATTTATTTAGTGTTAAGAATAAACAAAAAAAAAACTCAGTTCGAAGTCTGCTACATAGTTCTGTTTATATAAGGTTTTTACTTGAATGTTTTTTCTCTGTAGACGTCTGATTGGAGAATTCCTTGACTTGGCATGACAAAGTTATTATAGAAGAATTGAGATATCAAGAGTTTTGGAAGAGAGATTTAGGGGAGTCGGTTCGACAGGGTAATGTAAAACCATTTGTAGAGGAAGCAGTGTTGCAGGTATCAAATTGGGGTTTTAGTATCAGTGATCTTAATGTCTAGAAGAAGCACCAAGGGAAAGGCATCATCTTCTGGATAAAGTCTCTATATAAACAACCACCTCAAGATTTGACTGGATTTCTTGGTCCAATACATATATGGCAGGTTCGTGCATTTTCTTGATTTCTTCTCATTATACTGGATGTTTGATATGGGAAAATGAGCAGGTTGGGTTGAGCCGACTCACTTTAGACTGGAAAAAGTTTATTTTGTCCATTCGACTTCATAGAGATAACAAAAATAACCCGAATAAAAGAACCCCGCGGCAACGCGCGGGTTCATTTCCTAGTTACTATTAATCTAAGATGTCGGTGGTGGAGCTTTTTTATTTTGTTTTTATTTTTTATTTATTATTATATATTATGGTGGAGCTTTTTTTGATTATTATTTCGATGACGAAGACGATGAGTAAGGACTAGATATATCACGTTTGGGGGTGGTTAGCGGTGGCAGAAGGCTTCATCTCACCATCAGATGTCTTCGTAGGGACTAGGGAACACAGCCTATCAAAACAACACAGATCTATGTTGGTGGAAGGGTAGGGCAGATGGAAACAAGAGGTAGACCTTGTGATCTGAAGAGCCACAGCTGTAACATTGAAAAAGATGGGGTGCAGATCGCCGGTGGTGATGGTTTGTGTTTGCAGTTGTGACCTATGGTGGTGGCTGGTATTCTGGTGGAGAAGGAGAAGATGAGTTGGGGTTTTGGTTATTGATAAGAGTTTCTTGACTAAAAAGATATGATAGTTGAGTAAGGTTTTATTAAACATACTCATCCAGTTGCAAGTTTTTTCTTTTTTTCTTTTGTTGGCAAATACATAAATACATAAGTAAAGAAAGGATGCAAAAAGTACAAGAGAAGTAGATTATTATTTTGAAAAAAAATATAGTAGTTAAAAACTTGAAATTATGTAAATATATTTAGATATTGTACTGATATTCACATATAATTTATATTTTTTTGTAATAATTACTAAGTATTTACTCAAAAAATATTTTTTAGAATCTTTTTATGATTAACCTCCAAAGTTAAACAAACTACTATTTACTTTATGAAAATCGGTACATATGTTTTTCTTCAACTGTCGGCTTGTATCAAATAGTTTATGTATGTATCTAATCGATTTTTCTTGTAATGTCATATACTCTTACATTGCAATACTCAAAACATGTTGATGATATCTTACTTTTTTGTATTAACCATGGCGTTGGAAGAAGACCCCGCGGCAACGCGCGGGGATCCCTTTCTAGTTACTATTATAGTCATTGAAGAATAAAATAGCGTTACATTTTTACTCTTATTGTTTAATAAAAGTTAAATAACTAAAATTTTGTATTTTAAGTGTTATGTACAAGTGTTTATTAAAGTAAGTGGTCTTTTGATCTAGTGACATCTGTTTATTCTTATAAGATGATGTAAGCTAAAACCCTACAAAATAAATAATAGATCATATTTTTGGAGCTGATTTCAAAAGTTGTGTGCATTCGCCGTTAAAAAAAACAAATGTTCATTTAAGAATGAAAAGAATAAAAAGGTCTCTTGTAGGAAAAAACACATTCTTCCATTTGCAATCTAACAACATGACAGCTTAGTTTACAAAACCAAACCAAATAATGTGAACTTATATGCAAACACAAATAGTTTGTTTTCTTTTCTCATTCCAATAATCAAACCGTTAACCCAACAATAAGATTTTTAACTTCAGACCATATCATGATAATTGAATCTTAATTATATGATTCATAGCTCTTATTGTTCATGTATTTAGTAAACTCAGAAGCATATGCAGTTCCTTTGTATGTCTTACACTTACTCCACCACTTCATTAGACTACTCACCTTCAAGAAAGCATCTCGGGTCACTGAGTAGTTTGTAATTGCACACATCACATAAGCCTCAAATTTCTCCAATCTCTTCTCAAGGTCGATTGACCTTCCATCCTTTAACCTCCTTAACGAAATCGAAACTTCCTCTACATGTGCCCAAAAACAAGAATCCTCAGTAAGACTAGCAGCTTTATTCCTTTTTCCTTCACTTGAATTTGAATTCCTCTTATCCTCATCCAACCACTTCTCTAACAACTTATAGTGCGGCGATCTATTCTCTATGTAGTTTACTTTGTTCTCTATGTAGTAGTATCTCACTATGTCTAAGGGCTCAACTATCCTTCTATAGTTAGTCCCAGCATAAAGCCAGCGTATGTGCAGCTTTTCGCCTTCTTTTTGTGGCATTAGATCAGAATCTTCAACCTCCGACTTATAAGATTCTTACAAATAATAGGGAGAGTACATCAAGTGGGTGTGAGTCTTTTAGGCAGTTAAATAACTAATATGATGGGTGTTTCCGGCTTTGGTTAAAGATAATTAAACAAGTAAATCTCAAAAACTCACTTTTCATGTTCTCAAAAATGATATAAGTGGCAAACACAGGTCTGAAAACAGGCAACACAACCCCAAGAGACATTCTAACAAGATAATCAAATTTACATTGTTTTTTGAGAATCTTGATTCGTTGATCGAGTATGGATGTCCTTGGTGTATATGTTTGTAAGGGCGAAAAGCAACAAAACAAATACGACTTGCGCACTCACAATTCCAAAATGGCTGATGCTGTTGCCGATTTCCATCCAGCTTCCTGTATTCTTCACCTGTTATAATCACACATTATTTGAGTTAATGGCATGATCATAACTCAAAAGGATTAATTTAGCATCCATAGTCCATACCAAGAAGAAGAAGTGAATGGTCATGACATCCGAGCATAATATCACAAGAAAGTAGCATCCTGATCTAGGAACTTTGACTAATTTGGTTATTGCACTAAATGCACATCTGCATTCAAATTTATACACAAGAATCATATAAAAATTAAACTTTTAAACTGATTATTACTGTACTAGATGTGTATGTGTTGCATATAAAACTGGAATTTTGTTTCACTTACATGACAAGCATGAACGGAATGAACAGTTTAAAGATGAGCAGGGCCGCCATAAGAAATGGCTGTGATGTAAATGGATATTGTCAAATAATTACTACTGGTAAAAAAGAATATGTACAATTTATGAGGGTTTCTTGACCTTTACTTACACTGAATATTGTGATAAATCGATAAACCGATGAAATCTCAAAACTTGCAATACTTGCAAAGTTACCGGTTCCAAAAAATGCAATATTAAAGAACACCAGCTAAAATAGAAAAGGAAAATATTAGAGATAATTAAATGCAACTGAAATAATTTAAAAAGGCAAAACGGAAGCTTGCACTTACAAAAACAACTGGGATTCTAATGTCAGATAACTGTAGGCATCTATCACCTTCCTCAAGAATGATGTTACCGTTTTCAGCTTCAAACGAAGCAAGGGACTTGTTAGGTTTGTTGACATATAAAAGTGCATTTTCAAACAATATCCATCCAAAAAGGGCAAGACCAAGAGCCCCATAAAAGACAGCTTCATATCTGCAAATGATTCAGCATGCTAAACTTAATGCATCTTAAACATTAGCCTATGATGCATGCACATGAAGATAATAACAGATCAATTAGAGAGGGGGGTGGGGGGTGGGGGGTGGAGATATACCCAATAGATAATAGTAGGAAAGGTGGTGCAAAACCAAGGAATATGGAAGTTAGCCGAGAAAGTAGGTCAGTTGCTGAAAATAGGGGGAGCACCATGGATAAACCTACACAAATACAATGGCAGCTTTTATGCAACTGCTCAACATAATCTTTTTAAATTATTAAATGACAACTGCTAATGATTTTAATAAAAGATTTAATGACATATTTTACCAGCAATGGACCAATTCATCACTTGATGTAATGCAAGCAGTTTGCGCTTTTCGGTTCTATGAGATGTTGAAAGGTATACCAACACAGATGACAAACCAACCAAAAGTGCCTATACATTTATAAAGAAATCAACAGGTAGATCTTATCAGGAACAAGTTTTATCTTAATGAAAATAAGGTAATATATACTACATACCTGTAAATGGAAGAGGATCGGGAATTTGGGTTTTGAGTAACCGTTTACAAGATAGAGCCAATATTTGTTATCTTTGGTGTGCTTATCTAAATACCTGCTGAGTCCTCCTATTACAACAATTATAAGTCCACTAATACATCTGCAGGAAGAAAGCAAGAAATAAAAGATTATATCATCACATGGAGACCGTTAACCAATAATGGTAGAAGTAGGAAATTTTAACTTACACTAACACCGTGTTGTCAGGGATTTCTGCTGGCATTAAGGTAAAAACAGACAAGAACCAACATGCTAGCCACAAAAAAACAGGTATTCCAGATTTCCATGGGACCGACTTATAAAGAAATAAAGAAGAAACGACCCCCACAATTAAGAAACACCATGTGTATATAATTCTCTCAGTAAAGCTTCTCACTAGTAGCTCAAGAATGATGATGGAGGCAATACATGTGGCAGATAGTTCGATGACATGGCTCGATTCTTTTGCCTGTAAGAAGTATTTCCATATGGCTCTCACAAACGATATTCACTAACAATATTGGTCCAAAGAAGTACCGTCATTGCAAAATAAGCATGATAAAGTGGAGGAGAGCGCTCAAGATATAGCACAACAAAGATTATAGCCATGATGATACTTCCACATAGGTACACCTGCCACAAAATATTCATCAAGATGCATTATATATGCACATTATAATAAAGTGATAAGGTTATGAATATACCATTGATGGGTGTTCTCTTGTGAAAACTGCTTCCTCCTTTTTAAGAATTTTTCCCGGCAAAGATGTATAAGATTGCAACACGTGAAGAATAAGACAAAGCATCCAACCAAAGTAGCCCAGAATTATAACAGTCATTAGCATGAACCAATCATAAGTTTGAAAATAGTGGAGCCCATCAAGGGCCAAGCTTCTAAGATTTTGAGATAGTTTCATTGCATGTTCATAGTCTCCAATAGCTATCATAGATTCAATTTCATCCAAATTGATGTATAATGGGCTAGAGGTTCAAACGGCTTAAATCTAAATGAGCTTGCCTGCTTCAGTTCTGAGTTTTGCCAAAGGAGAGTAGTTAAAGATGCATCAAAGGACAACATACACAAAAGTATTATCAATTTTATCTTTCTTTACTCATAGAGTCATATTATTGTTTTTTATTGATAAAACTACCTAATCAGCTATTCTACAAGCAGGAAAAAACTTTTATCAATTTGACCAGATTAACTCCTAAGTCAAAGTTTATCTATGAACAGAATGGTGTCCTGAATGCAGTGATATTCAGGTTCCTTTATAAGTATAAAAACTTCATAAATGCTTCGAAGGATACGTGATTTACGAAGAAATTGGTTGAGAATTTGTTTTGCATTAGCTAACACAGCTTCTACTTCATCCCTCTGAACAAAATAAAACCAACAAACAGAATACCAAGTTACATAATAATGTTTGAAACTGATGACGTCTATTATGAATAATAAAGGATGTATTCAACCTTATTCAAATCAATGTAGTCAAGGGGAAGACTTCCGACTGAGTTAACAGGAATGGGCAAACCAAGAAGGGTCGACTGTTAAACATTAATAAAGCCTGTCAGAGATCAAAACAAAAAATAATGAACGCTGCAAAAATAATGTGCGAAATAAGAATTAACAAATGAGTCGACACAACCATCAAAGGTGCAATATCAGCTTGATTGACATCTACTCTTTCTATATTACTGAGACCCCAATCTTCAGGTGTAGGTGTATCATGCATATCATGTTCATCAACAAATCTTTCACCGTGATATTGATCATTATTGGATGCAGGTTTGGGATTCTTAACACCTGCTCCCCAAACTACAAGTGGAGTATCTGTATTTGACCAGTGCCCATCTCCATGACTTCCTATTGTACAAAAATAAAAACAAAATTTATCTAACGGATTGCATGATACAAAAATGAGCACTATTTAAGTAGGAAAATCGATAGTTCAAACCTTTGTCACTCATTCCATGATCTGCTGTAAATATGTATGCCGTTTGATTGTCCTTAAAGTAATTTTCAAGAAGATAATAAACACCTTCAGCAATACGGTCAACAACCTTAACATTATTAAGATATATAGAAGAATAGGGACGATGTGCATGACCATTTGAATCACAACCAAGAAGGTGTAAAAATATAACATTTTGATCTTGTTGAAATAACTGTTTTAGTTTAGGGTCCTCTTTGGACCTATTCACAATGCTCTTGAACTGATCAAATGACCACTCATCCAAGAAAGACGCATCTGCATATACCATCAATAAATTTCTCAATAAACAACAAAAAACCAATATCCCCTTATTGAAGAATGTTCAATGTGTTAGCACACCCGTAGCAAAATCTTCAAACTCATGAGGATAGGAATTCCATGTACTATGAGGCAGAGCTTTACAGAAGATTGGAACAATATCCGGGCTACCATACGAAAATGTATGTCGACTCTTGTTAAAAACTGAATCGAATTCCACTGGATTTGCCTTCCATCCTGCACACGTTACAAATTATCACACCAAACTGTGTTCAACATTCAAAAGTCGAAACGTATGCTTCATCAAACTACAGAAAAATCACCTGAAAAGTTCAATAAATCTAGTGCAGAAAGAAAATGCAACCTTTTGTGACGGCACTAGGATCCTCATAAAAAACCAGCTATAATCGCAACATGCCCGGGCCTCGACTCTGTCGGAGGACGAGCATGAGACACACCCCAACGCCCTTGTCCTTTGATCACACTTCTCAAAAACGGTGCTCTGTACTTCCCATCAGAATCAGGCTCAAAGAACTTATCCGCCCTCGACCCATCAGCTGAAACCACATTCAAACTACACATCATTGCTAGGATTACACCTCAAACAATAACCCACATTCATCAGTGGCACTTAATCAAACAATTGGTGTGAAAGAATGGCACCAGTTCTATCAAACAATAACTCACATTTCTCAGTGACATTTAATCAAACAGTTGGTGTGCAAGAATGGTACCAGTAATCTCAAACAAGAACCCACACTTCTCAGTGACATTTAATCAAACAGTTGGTGTTCAAAAATGGTACTAGTAATCTCAAACAAGATTCCACATTTCTCAGTGACATTTAATCAAACAATTGGCGTGCAAGGGTGTTGCCAGTGCATAATTACCTACAAGAAGCACCAGACGCTTTGCTGGGGGTGTAAAACGAGGGAAAACGGGATCCATGCCATGAACAATAGGAGATTTGAAGTAAATGTCGAAGATGCTGAGCATGTAGACAGCATGAAGTGCTATTCCGAGAGCAACAAGCCATATCTCTCTCTTTTTCAACCATTTTCTTACTCTGATACGGGCTGCTGATTGTTTTTTGGGTCTCACCCCCAAGATCCCATGTTCTTCCATCTGTGATCTATGTTGCAGATCGATTCAACAAGTTGACAGTAAACTTTTGAATATTAGGAATCAGGTCTTCTACAATTGTTGGTTTGACCAGTCATCTTTCAAGTAAGGGTTAAGTTCTTTCTTTTTTAATTAAAAATTAGAGTAAAAAACGGTTTAAGAGTGTGTTTAATGGTTGTATCTGATGGTTTAAGAAACGTTCGACTGAACAACTGTGTTTAATGTTTTGTAACTATCAACACTTATGTTGTCTGGTTTTTCTATTATGTACAAAAATATTCTTATTTATATAAGGTTCATTTATATAACTTTATACTTTAAGTGACTGATTATGTAATTATCATAAAATTAAAGTGAATTTTTGTTTTTCTTTTTCTTCTTATGGTGTGGCCATATTTGTTATTTTTATCAAAATAATAATTTTGCATCTTGCCCACTAAGGTTTTAAAATGTTATCATTTTTATTCAAAAAATTAACTCCGGTATAGCTTAATTATTTTATAACGACTCTTGAATTTAAAAAATTTAAGGAAGTTTTGATTTTCGTTTTAGTAATTGCTTGATTGTTCAAGGGATACTTTAGATAATTATATTTTGTAGCATGTTTGTAATGGGATATTCTAGATTCTAGGAATTGTTTTATCACTTGATGTTATTATGTGTGTTTGATGTCACTTTTGCTAAACATTTCAATGCATTAGGTGACGACGATGAGAATAAATTGCTATTGTTAGTCACCGGGCAACTCTGGTTGTGATTCAAAAATACAATTCTCACGTGTTTTTCTATATTATTCTTTTGATCTATAATTTTAGATTGCTTATGAATTTGTAGCTAAAAACATCTTACATAAATTTTTTCGCAAAATAGTAGCATGACCATGCAACTAATTTCACTATATTTGCATCAAAATTACAAATGCTTCCAACATTGCGACCATTACTAGAAGGAATGACATTGAATACCATTCTTGTTACAAGATAAAAAAGATTCTGAACTATGTTTTCACACAAACCACAAAAGAAAATAGTAAAGACATAGCAACAAGACCATGCAACTAATTTCACTATATTTTCATCAAAATTACAAATGCTTCCAACATCAAGATCGTTAGTAGAAGAACTAACATTGATTGATATAGATAACATCCATGTTACAAGAGAAAGATATACAAAAACTTCTAGGTCCCGAGCCACCACATCACATATGATGGTTCTATGAATGTAAGTTGCAAGTATTTTATATAAAAATCACAGCTAACGTCAACGTTCAGAACTTAAGCAGCTTTTTTAAATAAAAAAAAGAAAAGCACAACACCAGCTAAACCCATAATCGATGACTGGATTATAGAAAGCGTATTTGATGTTTGTGATGGTGGAGGGGTTTGTATCCACTCATCAGCATTTGCTTGCATAGTTGCACCGACAAAGAAGATGGCAAAAGCAACCACAACCATTTGCAAATAAACCATTTGCAAATAAGCCATTCGCACGTCTTAGTTATCTGGTTTTGTGATTCAATGGACCAGATTTGTAGAACTCATGAATATATATAGCGAGAACATGTGTAGTTAGAAAAGACCGATTTTACAATAAATACAAGGAAGAAGGATGAGATCTTGAGATTGTAGGCAATGGCCACATTATGTGTCAATAAGCTGGCCAAGGCCGGTGGCAAAAACAAGAAAGCACAAACATTGCCCCAAAGTCAAATTTTGGACTATATGTTTCGGAACTTAAAATAAATTACTATTAAGCCCCCCGCTTCACGACGAGGGCGTAAAACCATACCAAATAGCATCGATATCACACCACCATCAGCGGCAACCAACGCGAGAAAAACTCATATTAAAAAATAAATAAAAACAAAAAATAAAACATAAAACCGAACAGAAAGTAGACGTTGAAACGTTGAATCACGCTTGTGAAACGTAAAATGTTAAAAACAATAGCTAAGTAGATCTAGGATCTGGACATTGCAACTGGGTTGTTAAGTAGGAAATAATATGTGTAAAAGGTTAAACCACACACGCACATTATGGCGTGTTATCTCTCAAAATTTAGAGCGAAATCTATATGAAAATTTGGTAAAAGAAGAAAAGAATAGACGACCAAAGTTAAAAGTAAAAAATTATAAGGGTTAAATTGTAAAAAATATAAAAGTATTGGATTTAAAATTAAAAAAATAAAAGAAATTGAAAAATAAAAGACATGTACAACCTCTAATGCTTAAAGTACAACCACCAATGCAACCTTAAGTTGCTAATTAGTATAATATAAATGTCTATAAAAAATAACTAGTAAATGTATATCATAGTTAGAGATTGTTTGGTAATTTCTGAATGATTAAGTGCTAAACCAATAAGAGCTATGAACTAGTAAGTGTTGAACTATTAAGATGTCTGAAACATTAATAGGTACTATATCGCTTAACTATTTAAAGGCAAATATCTTACCAATTCAGATAAAAGGTCTTAACCATTAAGCACTAAACCTCTTAACCATTCAGCATTAGTATACTGCTTAATCATTAAGAAGCAAATGTTTGAATCATTCAGACATTTGCTCACGAAACAAACAGTCTGAACCATAAAGTGTTGAACCATTTAGACATCTGAACCATTAAAATACGCATTCAGATGCTACCAAACAGCCCCTTAGTCTTGTTGGCATTTTTGCAAACTTTTAACATGGGCATTTAGAGATACCGGATATGATTTTTGGAAAAAAAATGTATTGTTTAGGAATTTTATTTAGAATTTTAAGGACAAAATATTTTTTGTTGATATTAGTCAGCCTGTTGGTCTTTCTACCATTCATATACAGTTGCACGTATTAGTTATAAAAAATAGATACAATTAAAGGATAAATGGTCAAAACGGGTTATTTCAAAAACCGGTTTAAGAAGTTTGAAACCTACTTGATAATCTGGGAGTGATGCCCTCGTGGTAAGCATTCATGTCCTTAGCATTGAGGTCATAGGTTAAATTCGGCTTACCTTAGGTTGCCCCATTTTAGGCCACCTATCCAGCCTCGGCCACGATTTATTTGTCCTCGCGGTTAGTAGGGTTTTGGTAGGACCTAAGAGTTTACCAAGTAGGTGGGTTCCCCAAGTTACAAAAACACTTACTTGATAGAACAAGTTAGATTTGATTACTAAGCGGTTTTCACTAAAGGTTAAAACTAAGTACAAAATAGCTCTTGCGCATGTAAAACACCAAATCGGTTCTAAACAGCGGTTTAGAACGGGAACAAACCAGTTACTATGGGACTGGGTTTAAACCAGCTTGGGTGTACTACCCGGTTATTATGTGCACATCTACACATATGTGCTACTCTTTCGTTCATTAGCTGATGTTAGGGGCTATGTTTTTGGGCGGCTAAACAGTCACATCCTCCTCCTCCTCCAACCTCACTTTCCACACAAGATAGTGTAGTTTATACCAAAGTATTGAAAAGTTTATTGAATTAGCATTGCATCAACATAACAATATGTTGATGTGTCAAGATCACAAGTAATGATGTATCATTAGAAAAAACGTATTAGGATAAGAGAGTAAGATCTCAAATCATTAATTAGAACACATTATATTAAGGAATCCTAATAGGGAAGACTTAATGGTAAGCCTAATTACAACTAATCAAGCAAACGAAAGAACATATCACAAGATAAATTCAAGGTAATTGTAATAAGTTGTACCTTTTAGAAGACCAACAACAGTAGTAGAAATAGTTATTATAATCGTAGTAATCATCAATTTATTAAAAGTTATATTGGACATCTACAACTGTTTAACAAAACTAAACGCGAAATTATTAAATTTTGAATAAATGAAATTTAAATATGAAATGGGCCATTGGCCCATTAATCCAATCATATAATTCAATACTGATCGTGGACCTCTACCCAGTACCTACACTCTGCCACCCATGTTACTCTGAATGAAATTTAACATCCAATTTAACCCATAACTTAGTCAAAACGTTTTATTATTAATTAATATTTTAAGTAAATTGCAACATCCATCATTTATACATATTTTTAATTTTAATTATGCAACATTCGAATTTAAAAAAAAACAGGTCATTATAAAATAGTATTAATTAAGAGGGGTTAAAGTTGAATTTTGTTTCACGAATAAATTCATCATCCTTGACTAACGATCTAAAGAAAGCAAATTTGAAGTCGGTATGATTGTGTGCCAAGAATACAATCATCTTTAGCAAGCGTTGCTAATGATGATGACTATCTACAATCAATCATGCATTGTCATATTCATCTGAACTAATATAAAAAAACAATATGTCTATTAACATTAGGGGTGTTAAAAATTATTCGAATCCGAAAATCTAAAATATCCGAATTTTGGAATATCCGAAAAATCATATTCGGATTCGGATAGTAATTTTCAAAAGTTTCGAAGATTCGGATATCCGACTATCCAAAATTAAAAAATAGTTTTTTTATTTTTTAAAATTTTAGGCATTTTAATATTCAATTGAGAGTTTTTAATGTATTGGGACTTTTACGATATGAGTATGTTTTTTATATTATTTTTATAATAGTATATGTATATTATTGTAAAAAAGCTAACAAAATAAAAAATGATTTCAGATATCCGAATCACTATCCGTATATGTATCCAAAATTTCAAGTACGGATACGAATAGTGATTTCTACTATCTGAAATTTTCGAATATCCGACTTTAAGCATCCCTAATTAACTTTCGGTATGTTATATATGATTTTATAACCGATAATAATCAATACTATAACTTTGGCACGTAACGCTCCCGAGTTTCACTTTATCAACAATAGTCGAAGTGCAATATTACCAAATATTTACGTTTGATTTTTATTTATTTTAGCCTTAATATAGCTTGTATAATTTTTCTTTTCGTTTATAATCATAATTGTGAACGAAGTCGTTTGCAAATCAAACATATATATTTGATAATTATGTTAATAGGATTGTTTTTGATAATAAACGTAAAAATTAAAAGTATTACAACCAATTTAATAGTATGTATCATCATCAATGAATTATAAATGCTTTGAATTATTTAAATCTAATTATCTTTGGTTTGTTCAATTTATATGTGAAGCAAAGGTATCCAAGGAACATACAACTCAATCATGTATCCCAAAGTTTCAATAGCAACTTTGAATCGTTACACAACTCAAAACAAGCACACCGATTATTGATGCAAGCAAAAAGCAATACACGTTGATAATTTTACCAAACTAAGACAAACCCAAATTTCACCACTAATTTCCTGTTCATTAAGGATACAAACCCATTTTATTCCTCCATCTTCTTAAGCATAATAATACCTACTAATTAACATTAAAGGTTTCAAGGGCATTTTGGTCTGCCACCGTGAGTCTTCATGTTGACGTAGCACGGGCCGCAAACTTCCTTGTTGCCCGACTGCCCCGGCGGAACACATTTGCACCGATCACAGCATGTCACACAAGCCCTCAGGCATACATTCTGTCTTGAATGAAGCTTGCACCTCACCACACACAATGGGTAGCATTCTGCAAAAACAACACAAAAATATACATGTGAACTAATATAATATCAAAATAGTATCAAATGTAAGAAGCGTGTTTAGATTGCTTCTAAAAACAAATTATTAACTTATTTTCCTCACAACCATGACATTATCAAACACTATAAAATGACTTTTCGGCTTTTTAAAAGTTAATAAGTTAAAAAGTACGTAAAAAAACTCCCAAACACCCTCAAGGTCAAGAACCCTTTCATCCTGTATAATAGAGGTAAAATTTGTCTTCATATCATGTTAATATTCTTCTTAAGTGAGATTTTACTAGATATGTAATATGTTTATTTGTCGGTTTAAGAAGGTGAGCAGAGTGATAACCACACATAGACGTTCTAGAAGGGCCTTATTTTTTTTATTTTTTATTTTAGTTGTGGTAGATCGATTAACATATATAAAAAACACAAATTTATTTGTGATTACATTTTAGAGTGAACCCAATAAGTAAAAAAGAAGCATTTATTTGAGGTCCCTGGCTAGATCTCATAAACAATGTCATGTTATATAAAGTTTCATTTTTAGTACACCTGAAATCTTAAACACTGTAATTTATCAAATAACACTGTAATTTATCAAATGAAGTAACAAGTGTGTGTATGAAATCATAAAGATGATACCTTTAGTGTTTCTTGGTGGAGTTGGAGGGGTGGCGGTGGGTGGTTTAGCCACTGGTGGTGTAGCTGAGGGTGGTTTAGCCACTGGTGGTGTGGTGGTGGGTGGTTTAGCCACCGGTGGTGTGGCGGTGGGTGGTTTAGCCACCGGTGGTGTAGTGGTGGGTGGCTTGGCGACTGGTGGTGGAGTGGTGGGTGGTTTAGACACCGGTGGAGAAGATGATGGTGGGTGTGGCTTCACTTCCGGTGCATATGCAGCCTGCGTCACAAAGATTTTAATTTTATAAACTAATCAAGTGATTTGATTGGTGTGAACAAGGTAAATCAAGATGATTTTGGTTAAAATCTGATTTATAGATATTTTGGATTTTTGTTCTTTATAGTATATTTACTTGCAAGATCTACAAAAATCCAAATGAGAATAAACCATGATAAAATATGATCTAAAAACCAAAAAAAAGAGTACATATTTGAAGATCAAGACAAACATTTGCAGAGAGATCTGTTCTTACCTCTTGTTCATTGGATGTTTGTCTTAAAATTTACAAAAAATGACAAATAAGATGTAAATCTTGTTCTTAAAAATGGGAAATGATTCAGGTAAAGAAACTTACAGAAGTGGCGATCAGAAGAACAGAAGCCAAAAGGAAGCGATGAAGCTTCATTGCCATATTTAGCAGGTTGAAGGCTAAAACTTGGGGTTTTTGAGTTTTTCACTTTTACTTGGGTGACTGCACTTGGTATAAATAGAACGAAGAAGAACTATTATCTTTTTTTAATGCAGTTATAACTCATGTATTATTTAATCATATCCTTAACGTTAAACCTTTTATTCATGAGATATAAAGTCTCAATGGACCTACTAGTTAACAGACCTCTACTAAGAAGTAAGAACAATTATTAAGGTTTCATTTTTTTAATGCAAATTAATCATAGGATGAGTGTACCCGTCTCCCTTGAATATGCAATGTACTTTACCAAAATATTCAATTAGAAGAATCAAGTTGGTTTTAGTGTAAAAAATAATTTTACTGATTTTACAATTTGTTGAAGAAAGATATGACGAACAAAATGGTGAAATTGATATGTTTATCATGACTCGTATGATTATTGGTTATTTGAAATAACTAGGTTTCATTATAAATTAAAAAACTTTGTTTTTCTTGAATCAAGTCTGGTTAATTTCAAGGTTTTATATATAATCATAGCTTTTATATATTTATGTATATTGCCATGCACCTGTGATGCTTTAATCATAATACATTGGAGATCATGGCCCCCTTACACAAAAAGAAAAAGTGCCAAGGGAAAGACAAACAAGTGAAACAAACACGAATAATAAAAAGAAATTTTGCGTTCAAAATGCTAAATGATGAGTTGGCAAATGATCAAACTAGTATTAAGTCTCGCGTATTACGGTGGAAGAAGTAAATTCATGCAAAGTAACACCAATGTCATATTACTGTCAGCGACAACCAACATCGAAAAACTAATATTAGAAAAGAAATGAAAACGAAAAAAATAAACCGAATGTAAAGCAGACGTAAAAACGTTAAACCACACACGTGAAAGATAGAACATTAAACAATGATTAAGTCGATCTAGGACTCACGTGTAGTGATAGGATGGTTAAACGGGAAAAATATACATAAAAACATTTAACCACTCGTGTACGTTGCGGTATGTTAATTCGTAAAATTTAGACCGAAATGTAAAAGGAATTTTTTTATAAAAAGATGAAAAGTTATAGGGAACAAAAGTTGATAGTGAAAAAATATAGGGTTAAATTGTAAAAAATGTAAAATGGTGAAAGATTAAAAAACCCGAAAATGAGTACAATCCACTAAGCTAAATGTACAACTTATGATGAATGAAAAGGTTAAATTGTAAAAAAAACGTAAGGTATTACAATTCCTATTAAAGACTTATGTGAGCCACCGACCTCAATAAAACCATAATCCCTATCCATCTTCACACCTACTAATCGCAGTGATGATGAAGACGATGAAATCGACGATGAAACAACTCTGTTTGGCGGTAAAAGCAGTCGATTATGCGTGGAAGGGAACAGATCCGAGATGGTGATGGAGCGAAAGAGGAATCGAAGAGGAGTGGAGAGGGGGAGAAGAAGAAAGGAGGTGAGATGAGTGTGTTGCATTATGCGTATCGGACGTCTTCTCCGGCTCATCGAAGGATTAAGGAGTCTCCGTTTAGTTCTGATGCTATCTTCAAGCAGGTTTTGCTTTACGATGAAACAACTCTGTTTGGCGGTAAAAGCAGTCGATTATGCGTGGAAGGGAGCAGATCCGAGATGGTGATGGAGCGAAAGAGGAATCGAAGAGGAGTGGAGAGGGGGAGAAGAAGAAAGGAGGTGAGATGAGTGTGTTGCATTATGCGTATCGGCCGTCTTCTCCGGCTCATCGAAGGATTAAGGAGTCTCCGCTTAGTTCTGATGCTATCTTCAAGCAGGTTTTGCTTTGCTTTGATTTGTGCGTATTTGTTTGTTAACTGCTCTTCAAGTCGTTTTAAGAATCGGAAGGTCAAACTGTAGTGATATTGGTAGAATAGGGAGTAGGTGGTGCTATTGATTGATGTGAAGTGTGTTCTTGATATAAAGAGGATGTATCAAGAATTAGGTTAGTTAAATGACTGAATGGCTTTGAAATTGGCTTCAATTTTGTTTGAGAGTAATGGTTTGTTTATAAGTTGGAACTGAATAGAAGGGAAGAATGCGGGTTAGAATGTTTGGGTAGTCATGGTAGATCATATTGTTCTGGCACATAGGTTTGGTGGAAGAATAAGAACTGAAATCTTTTACTCTTAGATCTTTCAACCAATCCTAAACAATTTATTTTGAAGCGTATATGCTTGTGCAGTGATTAGTTGAGTAGGCAATCTGGTTCCTTTGTTCATCGGATTCGAGATTTTTGTTAAAGATTTGATTCTAAAGAAGTGATTGTGTTGGATAGTGAAGACAGTGAAGAAGAAAAAAAGGCCTGCTTCGAATTCTAGACGTTTGATTGCACGAGAACGTGTGTTGGGTAAACGTTAAGGTTTGGTTGGTTTGGGTCAGATTTGCCTTTAACATCCGTGGTTTTCTTGTGTTTTCTTCACATTAGTGTGTTGAACAATGTATAAATGGTGGTTAAATCTACAGTCTTGAAGTTTGTTTTGGTTCAAAATTAAAGTATAGCCTTGATTTTACGACTAACCAGCACCTGCGGGAATGTAGTTTCATTCATTTTGCAATCCCAAGTTAATCCATACAAGACATAGGTTATCGGGCTTTTGTGTTCATCTTTTGACAGCTTCGCATCGGGTTCTTGTGTTCTTCTTTTGACAGCTTCAATTGGCTTTTCTTTTGCAGTTTTTGATTATGTTTTTGTTATCGGGTTTTTTGTGTTCTTCTTTTGACAGCTTCAATTAGCTTTTTTTTGGCTGCTTTAATTATGTTTTTGTTAATGCATGTTCTTGTGTGTTGTTGATTTGGGTGTGTTCTATATAAACTTTTATGTGTCATGACTCAGCTCTAATGTGAAAGATTATGAACTGATATAGTTTAAGAGTGAAAAAAATAGTTTTGTGAGATCCTTCTTTGTTTTCTTTTTTCTGGTTTTGCTTCATTGAAATGCTAGCTATCATCTGTAATGTTGTACCGAAAGTTAATTTTGTGGCAGAAAGAATGGTTGGCATTAAACATAGATCAAAGAGGTGGTCATGGGGATGAGGGATATACTATAAAGTGAAAATGACCATACTTTTGTTGTATTTTTTTCTTCTAATGTGATGGATTATGAACTGATATAGTTTAAGAGTATGAAAAAAAAATAGATTTATGAGATGCTTCTTTGTTTTCTTTTTTATTTTAAGTGCAATCTTTTTGGTGTGTGGGATGGTAGTGGTTCTAATGCTGGTGGTGCAGTTAGGGTTGTTCCGAATGGTGATTCGAGAAGAAGGCGTTCCGTTTTGGTTTTCCGTTTTGGTTGGTCGACATCAGAGTAGTGATATGGAGGTAGCTTTTTGTTTGTTGAATGTTGATAATGTGTTTGTTGAGTATTATAATTTATAAATTGAAATCTCACTAAAATGAAGGAGAGTAGTGTCTTGAATGAAATCCGTTTGTTTAACTGAGTTTAAACTACTGATAAGGAAATGTCAACTTTGAAAGAATTCCATGAAAGTAGACCTTATACAATGATTGTAGTTGCTTTACAAGCTTATAATAGCATTTGTTTGTGTTTAGCTATGTGCCTATGTTGTTATGCACATTACTGCATTCCAACTAAGTTGATGTTCTGTTTGATTGTTAATTTGATTAATTATGCGGTTAATTTAGGTTGTATTATTTTGTTAGAGTCATTACTATGGAATCTTGATTTGACTATGTTGATATGGTGATACTATTATCCGAATTCTTTTAATGTTTTCCCCTGATGTTCATAATTTGGGCACTTTTTGTTGATGTGATATCTATCAATGGAGTTAGTCTTAACTCTTATTGTGACATCCGTCACATCAAGGTTTGTCATCTAGCGTGAAATCTCGTTAACAATTCTTAGAGCGTTCATTTTTCATCTTCACAGACTATTTGTGAGGTCACCATACTTGTTTAGTTTTCTCTAACGTTCGTGATACCTTTATTCGCGACCTTACCATCCAAAACGCTCACGAATATCGCAACCGACACCACTAATTATATTATGTCATATAATATAAACATCGTCATAAACACCATTAAACACATCCTTATAATTAATATAACGCGCGTGTTTACGTCGTTTTCAACGGAAGCAAGTTCGGGGACTCGGGAGCAAAGTACAGGACTAAACTTGACAAATAGCCAAACCAGGCTGGGTATAAATACCCATTTCCCAGCCATTCTTCACATCATCTTCACCTTCATCGCTCCTTCTTCATCTTCTTCACCCTCTCTCGAACTAGCACCGAAATCGGGTCCGTTTGTCGCGTTTTCACCGTCAAATCTTGGTTATCATCGTGAATACTCACTCCTAGCAGGTAGATAACCTCGTTTGACCCGTTTCTTGCTCGATTTCACTTCTGCGTTTTCTAGGGTTTCAGAGGTCGTGTGGGCTTGTGTGTTGTGTTTCCGAGTGTGTTTCTTGTTTAGACATGTTAGGCAAACATTTCTGGAGGTTCTTGGTGCATAAAACTCGTGCTCGGAGCAGCTGGACGCTGCTCTGCACTTCAGCAGTCGCGACCTGCTGTACAGGGCGACTGGGTCTGTCATGCGACTGAGCCGTGCGACTGGGTGAGTCGTACGACTGAGTCCATGCGTCTGAGTCTATCGTACGACTAAGCTGTACGAATGGGGTGAGTCGTACGACTGAGTCATGCGACTGAGTGTTGTATGCGATTGAGTCTATGCGATTGAGTCTATGCGATGGAATGCATGCGATTGAGTGTGTATCGTACGATTAAGGGTTTAGTCGCACGAATGGAGGTTCAGTCGTACGAATGAATCTGATTCGTACGAATGGATGTTGATTCGTGCGTAAGGATGTTGAATCGTACGAATGAGTTGTGTGTGGTACAACTGAGTGCTTAGTCGTACAAATGAGGGTTCAATCGTGCGAATGAAGATGATTCGCACGAATGAGAATTAATTCGCGCGAATGGAGTGTCCAGTCGTGCGTCTGGTCTTGTCGTGTGAATGGAATCATTGTGTGATTGATGTGTGTGTGTGAATGCCCCTTTCTGGAGGTCTTATGATGATAAGGTAACATCAATAAGAGCGTCATAGCTTGACCACAAGGATTAAAATCAACGCTATCAACAGGCACAAACTATTTCCATACAAAATAACGTAACCTTTTACGACTACCGACAATCCATTTGGGACTATTCTTAGTACTTGGACCTACATAAGGTCTGATATGTGTATGCCTGCTTGTGTGTGTGCTACCCACGACCGAACCGAAACTGCCCGAACCTATTGAACATCATCTTATACTTTATGCTTATTATTAATGCTTGTCAGTAACTGTCAATAGGTGTTTGACTGTTTATAGCATCCTACCGTTGGGAATATTCATCACACGTGCTTATCATCTGTTCAGTGAGTTTCGTGGCCCCTTTTTACTCTTACCAAACCTTTTTAAATATTTTCAAACTTGGGGGAAAAGAACGCTCGGTTACTTAACATATTTTCAAGCATCTTCCTTAGTGGAAGTCTGCTGTAACTTCATGGTTACCTCATTATGCTTACTTGTTGGATGTTGACACATTGATGTTAAGGTCAATCAGATGTCAAGTAGCTGGTTTAGGCATCGTTCTAGGTATATCGTGGATGTGGTGGGAACGCTGCGGGGAACCCTATATATAAGCATCACCGGTATGCTAAGAATGCGCTTAAACTGGGTTACGGTAGCTTTTATTAAACCTTCTTACTGATTTCTTTACAGCCATCAATCTCCGTGCGGGACCGACATTAGGTTTGGTTGTAGCTATTTATAACTGATAAAACCGCCTACGCATAAGTGTACTTGCGGTAGATTTTATTAAACCTTCTTACTGATTTCTTTTAAACATCTTTTATTACTTAAAACCTGCGAAGCTCACCAACAATTATGTTGACCTTTTTGAGCGTTTCTTTTCAGGTGATCAAGGTAATTGAAGTTCTAGGAGCACTGCCTTTTAGAGGAGACCCTAGGACATATCTTGGAGAACTAAGCATTGTTATACATTAATCTTTGGAACATCTTAGTTGCTCGAACTTGTACATTGTACACTTGTTCCCGAGTTATGGGAATTTACAATGCAAGTTGTTATCTATGATTATGTGATCATCCTATGTTATTTTTATGGCTATGCTGTCATGAACATTGATTATACACGACACAAGTCTCCATTTGTGCCGGGTGTCGTCATGACACGCTACGTCATCAATTACATATATATTGCATCTCTATTGTTAACCATGTGTTATGACGATCCCGTCTAGTTCGTATTCCCCGTGTTTCCGCTACCAGCGGGGGTGTGACAGACTGGTATCAGAGCCATTGGTTATAGAGAATTAGGCAATTACACTTGACCTAGACTATAACCTAGGAACCTTCATGTAGATTTGCATGCTTAAGCTTGTGTGCATTTATATATCTCGTGTATGTGTTCCTCTTTACATGTTCGATTATCCTACTGTCATGTGATCTTCACCTTGTGTTTGAGCCCTTGTGCTCGTCCCTTATGAGGTGCTTTCTATTGAATCTTCCGTTCCCTCTGTGCGCCAAGTTATCATAACCAAATTTGGGTATGTAGACCCGAAAAGATCGTCACAGATCATACATTGCGCTTGATCTCGGATACTAAATCCGACCCTAACATGGTTATGCCTGAAATCCTGAAGGTATGAGGGATAGGCAGCTATCATTAGATATATTATGCTTATGTGCTTAGAGTTTACTTGCTATTACATTCTACTATTGGAATACTATTGATTCAGGGACATGAGGACAATACCTGATTTGTGCTTGATGAATGTGGACAATACTATGATGTTAACTTGGGGTAAGTGAAGCTTAGGGTGACCATGCAAGGCAAATTATCATTACGGGTGCACACGTAATTGCAATTCGCCGTGCATGAGAAGTCTGGCTAATCTTACCATGAGGTAACGATCACGAGTATTACTAGTTGCTATTTTATATCCTAGGGTGTGCTAGGATCATAATCCTAGTGAGACTTTATTAAGGGTAACATAACATTACTAACACCTACCACTACTTAAGTCCTGTCCTATTTAGAGCCCTTATGCTACTTCCAATCATGACATTGATCCTACCTTCCGCGAAACATTCCTCCACTTAGCATTTCAGTAACTAAGAAGCCGATTGAATGCTTAGAATAAGAGTGGACTTCAGGAAATGTAGAGGAGTGATGATACTCTATACACATTACATTATGTTATTCATTTGGATCATGCTAAGGGGAAATTAGGATGTCATGTAAACAGCTTAAGTGTCATTCAAGGTATATCGTGGATGCGGTGGGAACGCTGCGGGGGACCCTATATATAAGCATCACCGATATACTAAGAATGTGCTTAAACTGGGTTACGTGACGATCTTGATGGACCAAAGCATGGGTTATCGGAACTTGATGAGTGGAATCATACATGTATCTCAGAAGTGACTAAAGCTTACATGTTTACATCTTTCTATGATTAGAAGATGCCGCCCCGAAGAGTCACACGTGGTACCAACCAAGATGGTGAGACCCCACAAGGCAGAGGTAGGGGTAGATCACCAAGAGCAGGTGGCGCCCCAGCTGGCGACAACCAGGGAACTGAAAACCCTGACATAGCTGCTATGATCGCTCAGCAGCTAGCCGCACTGATTCCAACTATAGTGACTCAAGTGAGCGACACTCTTCGGAATCATCAATTCCACAGGAGTAATGATACTAATGATCAGTATAACCAAGGAACAGAGAAGAGAAAGGAGGCTGGGGAAACGAGCCGGTCTAGCGCCGGAAGGTTTGATAAGAAGGCCAAGATGACCCAAAATATTGGGGTCGTGCCTCAGGGAAAGAAAGAATATGCAGGCTAGGTGCAAACTTCATCACCCCCCAGCACTGCTGTGTCGGGCGTGTGCGAACTATAGGCGCCCGGGGCACCTAGCGAGAGATTGTAGAGTTGCGCCGAACCTGGTGACACCCGTCGACGCGGTTAACCCCGCCGGGAATGCCAGGGCTTGTTATGAGTGTGGAGGTCTTGGTCACTACCGGAACATGTGCCCCAGACTGAATAGGGCACCGGGTCAACAAGGGAATAACCGACAGCAAGTAATGGCCATAGCTGGCAACCCAGGCCAAGGGAATCAAAGAAGTGCTGCCAGAGGACGTGCATTCGTTATCGGAGCAAATGACGCCCGTCAGGACCCGAATGTTGATACAGGTACGTATTTGCTCAACCACCCTTTCGCATCCATACTATTTGATACTGGGGTAGACAATAGTTTCATATCTTCTGATTTTGCACACGTGCTTGCCTTGAACCCTAGTGGACTAGAAACTAGCTTTTCAGTAGAAATGGCCAACGGTAGGGTTGTACAAGCGGACGAGATTATTAGACAGTGTTCTATGGTATTGGAGAACCATGCCTTCGACATAGACATAATACCTTTCGAGTTGGAGAGCTTCGACGTGATTGTGGGAATGGATTGGTGGTCGAAACGCGGGTCGGAGATTGTTGTCGGGAGAAAGTAATACGAATCCCCAAGCCAAACGAGGAGGTACTCAAGATTCACGGAGGACGACCGGGAAGAGTTCTAAAGCTTATCACTCGCATGAAGACGCGACGATATTTACAAAAGCAGTGTTACGCATTTTGGGCCCGTGTAATGGAAAAGAAAGAAGAAGGCAACAAGTTGGTAGATATTCCTGTAGTACGAGATTTTCCAGGAGTATTCCCTGATGACTTGTCAGGATTTTCTCCTTCACTACAGGTGGAATTTCGTATCGAGTTAGTTCCTGGAGCTACGCCGGTAGCAAAAGCACCGTATCAGTTAGCGCCGTCTGCAATACAAGGATTATCTAACCAATTACAGGAACTACTAGGGAAGAGTTTTATTCGACTGAGTCATTCGCCATGGGGAGCACCGGTCCTATTTGCCAAAAAGAAAGACGGGTCGCTCTGCATGTGCATCGAATTTCGCGAGTTGAACAAGTTGACTGTGAAGAATCGATGACTTATTTGACCAAGTTACAAGAACCTTCATATTTCTCCAAGATCGAACTCCGTTCTGGATATCATCAACTGAGAATTTCGAGGATGACATACCGAACACAACATTCAGGACGTGTTATGGGCAATATGAGTTCTTAGTCATGCCGATCGGACTGATTAACGAACCAGCTGTGTTCATGGACCTGATGAATCGAGTATGCAGGCCTTATTTGGATAAGTTCGTGATCGTATTTATAGACGATATACCTATCTACTCTCAATTGAAATAAGACCCTAAGGAACATCTTCGGACCATACTGAGCCTATTGCAAGAAGAGAAGCTTTACGCCAAGTACTCGAAGTGCGAGTTTTGGCTTCGAAAAGCGAGGTTCTGGGTCAAGTGGTTAACGAAAGTGGAATTCAGATAGATTCTAGAAAGATTGAAGCAGGGAAGAAATGGGATGCACCCCAG
Organism: Flaveria linearis; assembly: GCA_024085815.1. Classification (NCBI taxonomy): domain Eukaryota; kingdom Viridiplantae; phylum Streptophyta; class Magnoliopsida; order Asterales; family Asteraceae; genus Flaveria; species Flaveria linearis. Next base: position 24,708,312 of record CM044002.1, read on the forward strand.
ACACCTTCGGAGATACGGCAAATGTTAGATTTGGCCGGATACTATCGTTGCTTCATGGCAAATTTCTCAAAGGTGGCCAACCGTTAACCTTGATGACTCAGAAAGACGAGAAGTTTGATTGGAAGGGAAGCAGATGTGATGGCTGACGCCCTAAGGAATCACTATGTGAAATCACCATGTGAAATCACTATGTGCTCAAGCTTTGGGATTGACTATTCAAACAAATTTGAAAGCTCAGATCCAACTTGCACAAAGTGATGCATTGAAGGAAGAAAACCTCACGAGAGAAGAGTTCTAAGGGTTAGATAAACAGACGAATTGCAAGGATGATGGCATACAGTACTTCATGGATCGCATATGGGTACCCATTTGGAGAGATGTTCGTACCCTGATCATAGAGGAAGCGCACAAGATACGATATTCTGTTCATCCTGGTGCAGTATGTATCACGATCTTAAGGATCTATACTGGTGGCCAGGCATGAAGAGAGACATTGCTATGTATGTAAGCCGATGCTTGACGTGCTCGAAAGTTAAGGCCGAACATCAAAGACCATCGGGATTAATACAGCAACCTGAGATTCCCGAGTGGAAATGGGAGAACATAACTACGGACTTCATTTCCAAACTCCCTAGAACAAGTAGAGGACACGACTCGATATGGGTCATAGCGGATCGGATGACGAAGTCCGCTCATTACTTACCGAACAGGGAGGATTACAAGATGGAAAGGTTGGCAAGATTGTACATTAAGGAGGTAGTGACACGACACGGTGTGCCGGTGTCAATCATATCCGACCGTGACAGCCGACTCACTACGCGATTTTGGCAAACATTACAAAAAGCGATGAGCACTCGATTAAGATATGAGTACCGCCTGTCACCCACAAAACAGATGGCCAAAGTGCACGAACTATACGAACATTGGAAGACATGCTCAAAGCTTGTGTAATCGATTTTGGTGGCAGTGGAGACACTCGTCTACCATTGATGGAGTTCTCCTACAACAACAGCTATCATACAAGCATTGGATGCGCTCCATTTGAGGAATTGTACGGGGAAATGTAGACCCCTAGTTTGTTGGGTTGAAGTTGGTGAGAGCCAGCTTACAGGCCCAGAAATCATTCAAGAGACAACTGACAAGATCTTCCAAATCAAAGATAGACTAAAGGCTGCAAGAGATCGCCAAAAGAGCTATGCCGGCAACCGTCAGAAGCCTCTAGAATTCAAGGTGGGAGATCACGCTTTACTCAAAGTCTCTCCCTGGAAAGGGATTGTACGATTGGGAAAGAAAGGGAAGTTAGCCCCTCGATACGTGGGACCACTTGAGGTTACAGAAATAATTGGTCCGGTGGCCTACCGATTGAGATTACCATAAGAACTCAGTGGTGTACATGATACTTTCACGTGTCAGACCTCAAGAAGTGTTTGACGAATGAGTCCTCACACGTACCAATCGAGGAAATCAAATTCGACGAAAAGCTTCATTTCATCGAGGAACCTATCGAGATCATGGACCGAAAGGTCAAACGCTTGAGATGCAGCGAGATACCGATCGTTCGCGTGAGATGGAACTCCAAGCAAGGACCAGAGTTCACATGGGAACGAGAGGACCAGATGAAACTCAAGTATCCACACCTATTCGAGGATGACGCTCTTGGACCCAACACCAGTTGAATTTCGGGACGAAATTCTCTTAACTGGGGGATACTGTGACATCCGTCACTTCAAGGTTTGTCATCTAACGTGAAATCTCATTAACAATTCTTAGAGCGTTATTTTTCATCTTCACAGACTATTTGTGAGGTCACCATACTTGTTTAGTTTTCTCTAACGTTCGTGATACCTTTATTCGCGACCTTACCATCCAAAAAGCTCACGAATATCGCAACCGACACCACTAATTATATTATGTCATATAATATAAACATCGTCATAAACACCATTAAACACATCCTTATAATTAATATAACGCGCGTGTTTACGTCGTTTTCAACGGAAGCAAGTTCGGGGACTCGGGAGCAAAGTACAGGACTAAACTTGACAAATAGCCAAACCAGGCTGGGTATGAATACCCATTTCCCAGCCATTCTTCACATCATCTTCACCTTCATCGCTCCTTCTTCATCTTCTTCACCCTCTCTCGAACTAGCACCGAAATCGGGTCCGTTTGTCACGTTTTCACTGTCAAATCTTGGTTATCATCGTGAATACTCACTCCTAGCAGGTAGATAACCTCGTTTGACCGTTTCTTGCTCGATTTCACTTCTGCGTTTTCTAGGGTTTCGGGTGCTCGGGTTCATCCGAGCACAAGAGGTCGTGTGGGCTTGTGTGTTGCGTTTCCGAGTGTGTTTCTTGTTTAGACATGTTAGGCAAACATTTCTGGAGGTTCTTGGTGCATAAAACTCGTGCTCGGAGCAGCTGGACGCTGCTCTGCACTTCAGCAGTCGCGACCTGCTGTACAGGGCGACTGGGTCTGTCATGCGACTGAGCCGTGCGACTGGGTGAGTCGTACGACTGAGTCCATGCGTCTGAGTCTATCGTACGACTAAGCTGTACGACTGGGTGAGTCGTACGACTGAGTCATGCGACTGAGTGTTGTATGCGATTGAGTCTATGCGATGGAATGCATGCGATTGAGTGTGTATCGTACGATTAAGGGTTTAGTCGCACGAATGGAGGTTCAGTCGTACGAATGAATCTGATTCGTACGAATGGATGTTGATTCGTGCGTAAGGATGTTGAATCGTACGAATGAGTTGTGTGTGGTAAGACTGAGTGCTTAGTCGTACGAATGAGGGTTCAATCGTGCGAATGAAGATGATTCGCACGAATGAGAATTAATTCGCGCGAATGGAGTGTCCAGTCGTGCGTCTGGTCTTGTCGTGTGAATGGAATCATTGTGTGATTGATGTGTGTGTGTGAATTCCCCTTTCTGGAGGTCTTATGATGATAAGGTAACATCAATAAGAGCGTCATAGCTTGACCACAAGGATTAAAATCAACGCTATCAACAGGCACAAACTATTTCCATACAAAATAACCTAACCTTTTATGACTATCGACAATCCATTTGGGACTATTCTTAGTACTTGGACCTACATAAGGTCTGATATGTGTATGCCTGCTTGTGTGTGTGCTACCCACGACCGAACCGAAACTGCCCGAACCTATTGAACATCATCTTATACTTTATGCTTATTATTAATGCTTGTCAGTAACTGTCAATAGGTGTTTGACTGTTCATAGCATCCTACCGTTGGGAATATTCATCACACGTGCTTATCATCTGTTCAGTGAGTTTCGTGGCCCCTTTTTACTCTTACCAAACCTTTTTAAATATTTTCAAACTTGGGGGAAAAGAACGCTCGGTTACTTAACATATTTTCAAGCATCTTCCTTAGTGGAAGTCTGCTGTAACTTCATGGTTACCTCATTATGCTTACTTGTTGGATGTTGACACATTGATGTTAAGGTCAATCAGATGTCAAGTAGCTGGTTTAGGCATCGTTCTAGGTATATCATGGATGTGGTGGGAACGCTGCGGGGAACCCTATATATAAGCATCACCGGTATGCTAAGAATGCGCTTAAACTGGGTTACGGGATGATCTGATTGACTAAGGCATAAAATGTTGAATGTGATTCTATGCTAAGTTGCTACTATGTGATATTACTTGATGCTAAGTGTTATGTGATGTCACCTGTAAATGCTACTTGTTTGGTGATACTATTTGGCTGTGTGGGACTTCTGTGTGGGACTCTGTGTGGGACTCCTGTGTGGGACTTTTGTGTGGATCTCTCAGTACAACCATTAATCCCGGTATTGGAACCTAAGGACTGGTTTGGTTGTAACCTATACGTATGCGCTATGTGTATCCTGCTACGTCATGTTTATTACTTGTTGGATGCCTTTAACCTTGGATGCTCTCGGCTGGGTGGTTCATCTGTGTGGTTCCTCTGTGTGTTTCCTCTAAGCCGATCATCCATTACAACCATTAATCCCGGTATTGGGACCTAAGGACTGGTTTGGTTGTAACCATTACGTATGCGCTGTGTGTATCTTGCTACGTCATGTTTAACTTGACACGTATGCGCTGTGTGTATCTTGCTACGTCAAGTTAAACTTACTATGCTATGGAAAACCTTTTTATATAACCATTAATCCCGGTAAAGGGACCTAAGGATTGGTTTGGTTATAAACTAAACGTATGCGCTGTGTGGATCATGCTACGTCTTTTATAAACCATTTAAATTTGGGAATTGTTTCTTTACAGCCATCAATCTCCGTGCGGGACCGACATTAGGTTTGGCTGTAGCTATTTATAACTGATAAAACCGCCTACGCATAAGTGTACTTGCGGTAGCTTTTATTAAACCTTCTTACTGATTTCTTTTAAACATCTTTTATTACTTAAAACCTGCGAAGCTCACCAACAATTATGTTGACCTTTTTGAGCGTTTCTTTTCAGGTGATCAAGGTAATTGAAGTTGTAGGAGCACTGCCTTTTAGAGGAGACCCTAGGACATATCTTGGAGAACTAAGCATTGTTATACATTAATCTTTGAAACATCTTAGTTGCTCGAACTTGTACATTGTACACTTGTCCCCGAGTTATGGGAATTTACGATGCAAGTTGTTATCTATGATTATGTGATCATCCTATGTTATTTTTATGGCTATGCTGTCGTGAACATTGATTATACACGACACAAGTCTCCATTTGTGCCGGGTGTCGTCATGACACGCTACGTCATCAATTACATATATATTGCATCTCTATTGTTAACCATGTGTTATGACAATCCCGTCTAGTTCGCATTCCCCGTGTTTCCGCTACCAGCGGGGGGTGTGACACTTATAGATGCTTCTGTTATAATTTTTCATCATTTAATGATATTAGGTGGCATTTTTACTCCACATATACACATGTGTAAAAATATGCACTATGTCTGTGTATTAATTTCCAATGGCTATAGTTCTGTCATAAATTTCTTAAATGCAGCAATGTATGAATGATATTGCATTTTATATTCTAGGACTTTGTTACATACTATACATCATAAGAAATGAATTAATGATATTGCGTCCAACGTGAAGTGTTCAACTTTGTTAGGGCATTTTGTCATCATGATATTTTGGCAAGCATTGTCTGGTGGATTATAACGTATGCTTATTTTTTTTATTCTTTAACTGAATTGTGCAAAGGCATTCAACTTCATCATTTGAATTTAAGCTCATCAGATACCCAAAGCTCAAAACAATGTTCTTTCAACCTGTTAACGTTGGTAGACAGATATGAAATAGTTATTTGTTGGGTAATGATGAGATTATTGCTTCAGGTTTGTGTTTGGTGTTGGCATCACATAATGGACATGGCTGAGAAGGATGCAACAGAAGGGCAGTGTCCTGCATGTCGGACACCTTATGACAAGGATAGGATTGTAGGACTGGAAGCAAATTTCCAAAGGTTAAAATGCGTTGTGGCGTATGTGATTTTTTAATGATACATTTAACATGTAAATGTATTTTAAGTGGTTATTGCATATAGGGTGGTTGGCTATAGTTCAAGTCAAAAACAAAAAGTATCAAAGGGAAAGCCAAAACCAAATGAAGGAAGGAAAGATGTTAGCAGTGTTCGAGTAATTCAACGAAAAATGGCATATATCATTGGACTGCCTCTTGATCTTGCTGATGAAGATGTGTGCACCTATCATTTTTATAGCTATGAAATCTCATTTTTCTTTCTATATTTGTATGCATCTTTGTTAATAAGTTACCTTTATGATGCAGTTACTGCAGCGAAAAGAATACTTTGGTCAATATGGAAAAGTAACAAAAATTTCTTTCTCGGACGGCCAGTGGGGCCCTTCATCATATACCAATGATACTTGCAGTGTGTACGTAACGGTCTTAATTATTATGTAATATATTAATCGTTAAATGTTCATAATGATTTTCTTCCTTTTATGTTCCCAGATATATTACTTAATATATTACTTACTCGAAAGAGGAGGAAGCAGTGGCGTGCATTCAATCTGTACATGGTTATGTCTTGGATGGTAGGCCTTTAAAGTAAGCATATCATCTTCTAGCCCCTTCTTACTGTTATCTATGTTCAATCATCATCATCATTTACATTCTTATTTAACATTTTTCTATTGCAGAGCATCGTTTGGGACTGCAAAGTATTGTCATGCATGGTTGCGGAATACGGTATATGTACAGATATACATGAGATTATAAGCTCATCAAAATTTGTATTTTAGTTTAATTTTCCGTCGTAAATTTCAGTGTAAGATAAGAGGAATAAATTAATGTGAGATCTCTTTCTTATTTTCATGGTCAGACTTGCAACAATCCAACATGTTTATATTTACATATTATTGGTGCTGAAGAAGATAGTTTTGGTAAAGATGAAGCAGCTGCAGTTCATACTAGGTATTATATGCACACAATTGACTTCCTTTTCTTATATTGCTATTATAAAGTTGAGATTCTTTAAAAGTTTTGCTAATTCAGCTTCTCACACCATCCTTAGAAATTTCTATTGTGCCAACCTTAATGATGTTCTTTTTTGCTAATAATATTTGTATTTCAGGAATAGAGTTCAGGAGATAGTTGGTGGCACCAAATATGTGCAGAGACGCTCGGGAAGCATGTTGCCACCGCCTGTTGTTGAGCAATTAAATAACCAGAATGCTTCAGCTGAGGATCCTGTGTCTAACGATGGCATGAAAGTAAGACATTTATAATTATATCCTTATACACAGACGGGGTGAAATTTAACTGTCACATACACATGTTCGTGTTTCTGATACATTTATGATATTTATGTTCAGGATGTGGGTAATGCAGCCGTGGCTTCAGGTGATCACTTGCCTATCAAATCGTCCAAACAAGTGACATCTTTTGTAGATATGGATAGTAAGCATGTTGAGATTGAAAGCTCAGATTCAGTTTTATACAAATCATCAAACCCTTGCCAACTTGTGATGCATTGAAAGTTTTAATTGGTAATGAATCATCAATATTGTATCTTTATTATGAAGGGGAATTTCTATCCCCTTTCTTCTCAAAGACACTAATCTTTTAGTAAAACCCTTATTCTCTTGCAGATGTGCGAAACCATCCTGTCTTAATACACTGCAAACGAGGAAAGGTATGTTGTAAATTGTCTTTAAGTTTAGAAGAAGAATTTGTGCAAAAAAATAATAAGACAAAGGTTAGTATTTATAGGTAGTGGAATGAGTGTCATGAATGAGAATTTTTAATGACCACAGTTAAGATTGGGGTTATGGGTGGGCTCTAAATGACTCTTGCAGATGTGAGAAACCAACCCGTCTTAATACACTGCATACGTAACTCCTATCACCACACGTTCCCGCTGCAACGCGCGGGCGTAAATACCTAGTTTAGATTAAAGGTAAAGCAGTGAAAGATAAAATGAACTCAAAAACAAGTACAATTCCTTAAAACTAAACGTACAACTCATGATGTATAAATAGTTAGTAATTAATAATATATATAATATGTGATAATTTTATATTTGAAATCTTACAAAAACATTATAATTTTAAAATATCATAGAAACATAATATATGTTAAACTAATTATGAATAAATTCAATCAAAATGCAAAAGAAGAAGAACAAAATAATAAATTTCGACAACGTAGGATTGAATCCACAACCTCTTCTAGGATTGAATGAAAAACCGCCCTGTGTAGAGAGCATGCCAACCAAATACGCTACATCACTTTTGTTTATCATCCCCAACAGATAATATATAAATCTAAAAATTGGTCTGTTTGTTTATAAATTCTATTATTAGCTTTTATGATAATTACTTGAGTGTTGTAAAAAGATTTTTTTTTGTGAAAAAACAAATAAATTATTGTTATTTGTTTTTCTAGCAATGTATATCCTCTATGATTATTCGGGTTTAATATAAAAATATATACAGGTGAGTTCTCTTACAAAGTATTGTTCCAACGGTGAAGAAAGCAAGTGAACGTGTCACATGGCGTTATTGGTTCCACATACAAGACAAATTCATGTCATTTATGGGTATAGAAAATAATAGAATCATATGATATAGAGTGTGTTGTTATATTAAATATATAACTATGTTGTTATATCAATAACGAAGTCTAGCCACTAGTGAAGTAGCCAAATTGTGGTGTTCTATTATCTATGACTGTTGTTATATCAAAACGAAGTCTAGCCCCTAGTGACTACATTTTTGTTATGTTGTTTTCTTATATTCTTTTTTAACATAATCAGATAAGTCAAAGTCAGACGATAGTCACACTAACCAGCCAAATATATAGCAATGCTCATGCAATATATTATATATATCCTTCTTTACTCTCATCCTATAATTTAAATTTATGCTCACGGTAAAACCGGGTCATAAAAATACATATATCTTGTGATGTAGCTAAACATGACTTGTGTTGCAAGAACAGTGTCACACCATTGAACACACTATCACAACCCAGTGGTTTTAATTTTCTACAAAAGAATTCTATCAACCGCATCTAAAATATTAGTTATAACTTTTAAACTGGAATGTTTATATCAACTAAAGTTGTTCAAACACTAAAAGCACTCTGAAACAAACCTTTACCGTTTTTTAACGATCAAATGATTTAAATAATCCAAGATTTAGAGAGTTTTATAGCTTAAATTACAAAAGATTAGTAATAAGGAATGTCTAGAAATGACTATATTTTTCGCCTTTATGTACGAGAAACTACAACAAATGTGTAAAAGTATCACAAATGTAACAAAAACATCCTGTTATGAATGGATATAAAATTTCATACTTTCTAGTTTTTTATTGATAAAGGTTCCCTTTATTTTATTACCAACACCATAAAATCTCTAATATAAAATCGTCACATATCAAATTTCATAGAACTAGAAACCACAACATACCACGTACTTCTCTCATCTCAAAGACTTGATGTTTTCTCCTCCAACTAAATTAAGTCACATCTCTCTTGCAAGAGTGCATTAAGCACATAGGAGATACTTAGAGGCGGAGCTTGACAATTCTTGTAAGGGGGCGTGTAAGGGGGCGGGGATAAAATTAATATTTTTAGGGGGACGAACTCCAGTTTTATATAAAAATTTACACTACCGGGCCAAAAATTTACACTATTAAACTAAAGTTTAACACTAGCGACGAAAAAAAGAGCCCCCTCAACCCTCCGGCATTGGAGATACGTTCTAGCACTGTAGCCAATACTTTTTCTAATTAGAACTGATAAACATTATGGAATCCGATGTCCTTCTCATTGATTGATCAAAGGTTTATATAATACATCATGTTCTACTTTCTAGGATTGAAAACAAACTTTGAGATAATTTCTCTAACAAACTCATGTTTGTCTACTATAAGAAGATAATCATCATGTGATGTTTATCGGGTAAGATACCCCCGCAGTCGAAGCAGGAGGTTGGCGGATGTTGAGACTGTCCCTAAAGTCGTCGAAGAGAAGCTGTGGAAGACCCTTTGTAAAAATGTCGGCAATTTGATAACGTGAGGGGAGATGAAGGACTTTGACTTGGCCCAAGGCGACTTTTTCTCGAACAAAATGTATGTCCATCTCGATGTGCTTGGTCCGTTGTGTTGAACCGGATTACCCGAGAGATATATAGCACTAACATTGTCACAATAGACCAAGGTAGCTCGAGTCGGCGGGTGGTGAAGTTCGAGCAGGAGGTTGCGGAGCCAACAAGTTTCACTTACCACATTGGCGACGCCCCGGTATTCGGCTTCGGCACTGGAGCGGGAAAGGATTGGTTGGCGTTTGGAGGACCAGGAGATGAGTGAGTCCCCTAGGTAGACACAGTAGCCGGACGTCGAGCGTCGCGTGTCCGGGCAGCCGCCCCAGTCCGCATCAGTATAGGACACGAGAGAGGTAGCCGGAGACTTTTGTAGGTGCAGCCCAAAGGACATGGTTCCGCGTATGTAGCGCAGAATACGTTTGAGAGCATGCATGTGTGTCGTCCGAGGGGCATGCATGTGCATGCAAATCTGTTGTACGGCGTAGGCAATATCCGGGCGAGTGAACGTGAGGTATTGTAGCGCTCCGGCCAGTTGGCGATAAAGGGTTCCATCCGGTAAAATGTCGCCGGAAGAGGAGCTTAATTTGCTCTTGGTGTCAACCGGAGTTCGAGCAGGGTTACAAGTTGACATGCCTGCTCGATGGAGGATCTCAGTGGCATACTTGCCTTGGGAGAGAAAGATGGAGGTGGGGTGGCGGGTGACCACAATGCCTAGAAAGTAGCTCAAGGGGCCCAAGTCTTTCATGGCGAACTCCGCAGATAGAAGTGACATGAACTTGTGTCGTAGGGTGTGAGATGAGGTGACCAACAGGATGTCATCAACATATAGGAGGATATAGGCGGTGTCAGATCCTTGTTTGTAAATGAATAGAGAATGGTCACATTTACTGTGAGTGAAGCCCAGGGTTGCGACGTAGTCTGCAAAGCGTTGATACCACGCTCGTGGGGCTTGTTTTAGCCCGTATAAGGACTTCTTGAGCAAGCAAACATGATTGGGATGAGTAGTATCCCGAAAGCCCGGTGGTTGGTGCATGAAAATTGTTTTGTGCAGGTGGCCATGTAGAAATGCGTTCTTGACATCAAGCTGGTGTATCGGCCATTCCTTTGAGAGAGCAAGTGCGAGAACCGTCCGGATGGTGGCCGGTTTCACGACGGGGCTAAACGTTTCATCGCAGTCGATGCCGACTTGTTGAGAGCGGCCGTCACAGACCAGGCGGGCTTTGTAGCGCTCTAGGGACCCGTCCGAGTTGAATTTATGTTTGAATAACCACATGCTGCGTACAATGTTCATAGATGGATCCCGCGGGACTAACTCCCACGTGTTATTGTCGATAAGGGCACGGAATTCGTCGTGCATGGCTTTGTACCAGTGCGGGTCACGTAGGGCATCAAATGGGTTGCGAGGTGGTGGGGAGAGAGGTGCGGAAGCATGGAGGTTGAGAACGGGTTTAGGCTTGGTGATGCCCGACATGGAGCGGGTATGGATGGTACTGGGAGGTGGGGGAGGCGTAGGTGCGGGGGCGTGAGTAGTGGGGGAGCTGATAGGAGTAGGAGTGGGTGGTGTGGGCGGTGGAGGAGGGATATGGGTGGTGGTGTGTTTGGGTCTGCGAGAGTAAGTACGCAGTAGGGGAGGGGAGGGGTTGGACGGGGTTGGGTGATGGGTGTGAGCAGCCGAGGGCGAGGGGGGTTTGGAGGTGGGGAGGAGGAAGTATGGGAAGGCCAAAAGTGGGGGTGGAGATCGGACGTAAGAAAGTGATAGGACGAGGGGTTAGGCTGGGTGTGGGTGGCGAAGGGGAAGGTGGTTTCATTAAAAACTACGTGGCGGGAGATTATGAGGCGCTTAGAGGAGAGGTCGAAGCATTTGTACCCCCGATGGGTGGAGGGGTAGCCGAGGAAGACACAAGCGGTGGAACGGGGTTGTAGTTTATGGATGGTGGGAGAAGGAAGTAGGGGGAAGCAAAGGCACCCGAAGACTCGAAGATGAGAGTAGGCGGGTGAGCGATTGTATAGGTGGGTGGTGGGTGTGGAATGATGAAGGAGTTTAGTGGGAAGGATGTTGAGGAGATATGTGGCATGGTCAAGGGCATGATGCCAAAAATTGGGAGGAACCGAGGAGTGTGCAAGTATGGTGCGGATGATGTTGTTGATTGACCGAATTTTACGTTCCGCCTTACCGTTTTGTGGAGAGGTGTATGGGCATGAGAACCGAAACTGTAGACCGTTGGTTTTGCAAAATTGATGGAAGTTGTGATTGTTGTATTCACGGCCATTGTCACACTAGAGGGTTTTGATTGCCACATTAAATTGGGTTTTAATATATGTATAGAATTTGGTGAATGTTGGGAAAACTTGAGATTTGTGTGATAGTGGAAAAGTCCACAAAAAGTTGGTTCTGTCATCTAAAAATAGTAGGTAATATCGATGGCCACTAGAGCTGAGGACGGGTGAAGTCCACAGATCACCGTGGATGATATCAAACGGTGAGTACGTGTAAGAAGTGGAATGAGCAAATGGTAATTTAATATGTTTCCCAAGTACACAAGAAGAACAAAACTTGAAGAATTCTTATTACAATGAGAAAGACAATGTTTTAAAGAAACTAAAGTAGATGAGCCCGGGTGTCCGAGTCGTTGGTGCCATAAGTCTTGAGTGAGAAAAGCATGGTTGGAAGGATGAGTGGTCTTGGACGTGGAGGTGAGCGTGAGAGGGTAGAGGTCGCCGCTGCTGTTACATCGGAGGATGGGCTGCCGCGTCCGAAGGTCCTTCACAAGAAAACCATAGGGATCAAATTCAATGGAAACATGATTATCAGTTTTTAGTTGACGAACAGAAAGAAGATTTTTGATAATGTTAGGGACGTGAAGAATATTAGTGAGTTTAAGAGGGGGAAAGAGAGGGGAGAGGTTTTGATGCCCGGTGGTGCCCCGTATAGGTAACAGTGAGCCATTACCTACAACAATATTCCGATTACCATTATTGACATAAGACGGGGAATTACCTGGGGAGTTGGTCATGTGTGCGGTGGCGCCTGTGTCTAAGTACCAATGCTGATCCGGTGAGTTGAGGGTCATAGTGTGAAGGGCCTCTTCAAGTTCAGTTGGAGTATAGGCAGCTTCGGAGGCGGCATAGGCTGCGGAGGTAGGGCGTGGGCCGAGCAGGCCAGGAGCAGTGGATCGGGCCGGGCTGTTGTAGGGTGGGCGGGGCCTAACCGTGGGATATGGGCATGGAGGGTAGTTGGGCCAGGAATTATGGGCGGGGGTGAGCCAGTTGGAGAATTGCCATGGACCGGGGTTGCCTGGGTGTGGAAAGGTGCCTCTGTCGCGGCCTCCTCCAAAATTGCGGCCTCTGCCGCGGCCAGTTCGACCGCGACCACGACCCCGGTGTGCAGGTTGAGTGTTGCGGCCGCCATCCGAGCTGGTATAATTGCGATTTCCGTCAGAGTCGGTGGATGGGGAAGGGTTAGAGGAGGGCTTGGTGGCAATTTGGGCCGAATGAGAGGCAAGGTTGGCTTTGCGGTTTACTTCCAAGATGAGCTTGGAGCGGGCTTCATAGAATTCGGGTAGGGGGGTGGATTGTTGGATCATCATGGCAACGCCATCGTAGGATTCATTAAGGCCGACAATGAGCTGGAGAACCAGGCGTTGGTGGAAACGGGTGCGCCGACGTTGGCCAATTGGTCAGATAGCATCTTCAGAGTTTGACAGTAGGAGGAGATGTTGGGGTGGTTGTCGAGCTTGGTGGTGACGAACTTGTGTTCAAGGTAGACGGCCCGAGTGTTCTGGTTGTCTTGAAAGATATTTTCAAGGGCAGTCCAAGCTTGGGCAGCGGTGGTGTTGGGTTTAAGAATGGTGTGTAGGAGGTCGTTGGAGATGGTACTATAGATCCATTGGAGGACAATGGCGTCGAGGCGAGACCACAACTCTAGTTTTGGATCGGCGATGGGCGGTGCAGTTTTGTCGGTGTCGGAGGGGGAAGATGGGGTGGGGGAGGGTGTGGAGGTGTGGCTTTTGGATGGATGTGGGCGCTAACTTGGCAGGCTCGACAATGGATGCGGAACAATTCTGCCCAAGAATTGTATTGGCCATTTTCCATCTCCAAGGTGAAGGGGATAAAATTCTTGATGTTTGTGACGGCTATGGCAGGATGAAGCTTGGATTCCATGGCTAGGAGGCGGGGTAGAGGGAAGAGCAGGAAAGAAGAATGGAGAGGATGGCAGGATCGATGGTGATGGTAATCAGAGAAGCTCTGATACCATGATAAACATTATGGAATCCGATGTCCTTCTCATTGATTGATCAAAGGTTTATATAATACATCATGTTCTACTTTCTAGGATTGAAAACAAACTTTGAGATAATTTCTCTAACAAACTCATGTTTATCTACTATAAGAAGATAATCATCATGTGATGTCTATCGGTTAAGAAGAACTGTAGAAAAAAGTTGGTAGAGTAGTGCGATGGATTTTAAAGTATCCCGTTCAAGCCTAACTCGATCAGATTTTGTTACAATGGTGCGTTTCTTTTCTGTTAAAATAAAACGTTAAAATAAGTATAAAGAAATAAGATATGAACCTTCACTCAAATATTAGGATCAATGTTTTTAAAACCGGACTGGACAGTGAACCGAACGTCTTATCGGTCCGCTGGTCGGACCGATTCAACCGATCGGACCGTATATAAGAACCGGAAAATTATAATTATTTTTTATAAATATCTGTAAAAATTAAAAAAAAATAAAAAAGTCCAACCGGTCCGGTTCCCGGTCTGACCGCCGGTTCAACCGGTTTGACTACTGATTTAACGTTAAAACGGTTTTAAACAGTAAACCGGACCGGATTAAAATACGGTTTCCGGTCCTGTCCGGTTTTCAAAACCATGATTAGGATCTTTCTTATCAAAATAAAAGTGAGGGAAAAGTAGTGTGGAGGATACAGTTAGTTTGGGAGTGGGTGGATTGACCAGCCCAGGTCCAGCTGGAGTTGTTGTGTAGGCCAGAAGACATGCTCTTTTTTTTTTAAATAATGCATCGAAATCTGTGCTTGGACTAAATCTCACTCAATATTATTATTATTATTATTTATTTTTACCTGCAAACTCTGTACCTGGATCAAGGTTTCCCTCTACAAAATTCAAACTTTTCCATCTGTACCACTTGAGTGAGTGAGTGGTCATCTTCAATTTATTTTTGAAAATCAATAATAGCATTCAAAACAAGTAATTCTTATCTTAACTGGTTAACATGATATATCTAAAAACTTTAATGGAATAAATGAAGGTTTTGGTTTCAAGTTTTTTATGTGATAAAAATAAATGTGTAAGTTCCATGTTAAGCCAGGAGGTTTCTCACCTATGGTGGGTTTTGTCTGAATGGTGGTATCAGGTTCGTGACTAAACTTTCGTAGTTGATTAATGGAGATAATCGGGTGGGCGTTGCCCGTCAGTGATCCAATAATCCGTTAAAAAAAAAACAATAGCATCCAAAGTGGATGTATTTGAGGTTTTTTTAGCTTAATGTCACGTCCTTCGACTCTTCTGGAGTGTTTAAAGGTGTTTTTGATACTCTAACTGTTTACTATAATGAGATCAGATTAATTAAATTTCTGAAGGATGTTGGGTGGACGGAATTAAGAAGGATAGACGTTTTCTATTGATTTTTTTTTGAACGGCTAGTTAGTTGTTAGTATCACCAAGTTAGTATCACTCTTGCCAAGGTTTGAACCTTAGTAGGCTCGTAAGAGACACAACGTAAACACATAGTGTCGTGACTAACATTAAGCTTTCATTATAAATGCTTCCATAAGATGTTGTATATTTCTTTTGGTATGTATAGACTTTTAAAATACTTATATTATATGTTTAAATAAATTTTACGTACGTACTACCTTTGTATATGATATCTTACTCACTTTTATTTTTATTTCAATTATAGTTTTTACCTTTTGTTTTATCGACTAGCTATCAACTTTATTTCACTCATCTATTTTATGCTTTTCATTCTTCAAGAAATGGAAAAATTTTGTATATGTTAAAGCATTCATGTTAGTTTCTTTATATATTTGCAAGTGTTACATATATTATATAAAATAGTTAGAAAGTGAAATAGTAAAAAAATATTACTATTCGTTTGTACATTTTATAAGACATTATAGTGAAAAATATTACTATTCATTTGTACATTTTATAAGACATTATGATTGCCTATTAATTTTTAAATATTTTTAAAATTAGTTGTGAGTAAAGAAAAAAAATTAATGATAAACGTATAAAAATTATTATTTAATTGAATAAAAGAGAGAAAAAACAATAATTTTAATGTAATTATAATGATAATAATAATGATAGGTTTATTGCATAAAGAATGTTTAATTAAAAAACATAAAAAGATTGTGTGCTTGAAACGTGTCCTTCCATTATTTTAAATAGGAGAGAATTCTGGTTATTGTGTTAAATACGCCAGGTCATTGTGTTAAATACGTCATCTCATTATGTCTTTTTGTTATACGTTCATTGTGTCACATTTTTACATCTTTTGTTATATCTATTCGTCATTGTATTATTTTATTATTGTTTTTATAGATTATATAAACCTGTTATCTATCTTTATGTTGTACAATTGAAAGTACGCAATGATATATTTTCACCAATATATTTTTCATTTTATAGTGTTAAAAATAACATAATGTATTCTCTTTGTCAGTGTCTTTTAATAGTTATATAAACTTGTTATATATTATCGTGTTTTACAATTATAACTACATAATGATATTATTTTACCAATCTATTTTTCAAAATGCATAGTGTTCAATATACCACATGACGATTAAAAAACACAATGAGATGATATGTATTTTGTCATTGTTTTTAATGTATTAGATAATTAGTTGTTAATTTATTACTGTGTTTTACATATTACAGATACACACACAATGTTATTCCATCATTATATTGTGTAAAATTGCATCATTTTAGAAAAATACAATAGTATTCAAAACAACGGAACAATATTAAAAAACACAATAACTAACAAAAGACACAATTAACTGCATAAAAGACATAATAACGAAATATGAGCTTGAAATGTAAAAGAAATTTTCTTTTTATATAACAATATTGTACTCGTTTTAAAGATAAAAACACGCTTGTTTTTATGGTGTAATTTTTATAAAAAATAATATTGTACGTAAAAGTTATTAACGTTTAAAAAAGCGGGAGGAATTGCAAAAGTCAACAAAAGTGACTATTTATAAACTACCATCTAACGAACTATTTATTACAATTTGATATTAACCATTGATTAAAGAGATTAGTGGTTGAGATTACTTATTATATTTTTTCGTTTTAGAATCATTTGTATTGAACCTTTGCCTGATAATAAAGAAGCTGACGTGAGTTTTCTTCAAAATGGTTTAGTTACTCTTTTTTTTTCAAATTTTCGATCTGGTATTTAT
The DNA here is from genome assembly GCA_024085815.1 of Flaveria linearis. Classification (NCBI taxonomy): domain Eukaryota; kingdom Viridiplantae; phylum Streptophyta; class Magnoliopsida; order Asterales; family Asteraceae; genus Flaveria; species Flaveria linearis. The sequence continues at coordinate 24,725,337 of CM044002.1, forward strand.
AAATGTACAATAAGTATAATTATATAGAAAATTTTAATCAATTTTTTTCTTTAAATTATGGTAAAAATCATTACAATTAACTCAAGCATATGGGACGCCTGGACTGATGCTAAAAAATGAGTATGTGCATGGAAAGGTAATATATGATCTTATAAAAAATTAAAATAGAAAACATATAAACTTAATACGAAGAAAACTTTGTGGTAACAAACAATGACGATGGATATAAGTTTACAGTGGTTGTGGCAAACAAAAGAGCTATGATGGTAGGAATCAAGACTACAAAGACATTAGCTCTGGCTAAGGTTCCATGCGAAGGTGACAATAAAAATAAATAAAACTTGATCTATAAATTTGTAAAATGTGTCCTCAAGACAAAGAGATGAGGAAATATAAAAGAGGAAAAAGAAGTCATCATGCAAGAAGACAAAGAACTAGAAAATGCGTTAGGGAGAGAAATGAATTGAAAGAAAAATTAAAAAAAAAAATTAGAAACTTTAAGGATCTATTAACATAAAAATAAAAATTCATTTAAGATATTTTATATTATTGATTGCTTATTATAAGATTTAATAATCATTATTAAAAAGGAAATTTTATCAAAATATCTATCTTTGATAAAGGTTATTTTCATAAACTCTAATTATTTTGTATGTCAAATTTAAACAATAAAGCCACAACCTGAGTCTAAAAATCGAAAATTATCTTGATCTATGGTTTATTTGTATATTTAAGAAAAACTAGTGTTATGATCCAGACGCGCGTTGCGCGTCTTGGGAACGCCGCAAAGCGGTGTATAAAATTGGAATGTTCAACGTGTGGCTCAGAACTAATGGCAGGTTGTGGCTGCACATTCGAAATAGTTACCAAGCCAATGCAACCGATACCAGTTTTCATGTATCACCATAGCCGTGCAACAACCAAAAGCAACAACCAAAAGCAACAACCTCAAATGAATACCATTATTATCGACATCAACAACCAAGAGTGCTCACAACATGATAGAACAAAGGAAGATAAACAATCAAACGTAAAGAAATTGAACCCAGGTGACCAGTAATGACTAATACAAAGACAAAAATCATAATAAACATACATAATATGGCTCAGATCTTATTAGTAAACCGATATGGCTGCAACACGGGTTGCAAGTGAAAAACATGTCACTCGCCATCCTCGTTCATGCCACGCCAAGCAACGGTCCATATCACAGTCATCATAGCCAAAGAAACATAAGCCACGGGAATCCAATGTCGAACGATGTAGGGTTTCATAGCAAACCTACACATTCATCAGATCAACAACTTAGGGTTCATACCATAAGCCCCAATCACCGCCGCGATGTATTACCTCTGCAAGTTACCACTTGTTAAAGTAGGTATCAAAGCATGCCTCAAAATCTTATCAACAAAATTAGAATCATACAAATATTAGTTTGACACTAATAACCACTGCCACATAAATCACCTTTATGATCCACAATAGTAAAGCGTAAGGAGTTGGTTGACTGGGCTAACTATTATCATGTAATTCACCGTTAGAATCAATGATACAGTCATACAACACTTACTTATTAGAAGAGCTGGTGTAAAGCACCCACCCGTACGTTTATTTGATGCCCAATTTCAATTTTAATGATAATCAACGACTAAACAAAACCTCTATATACATACATACATACAACATCATCGAACATCTTGTTCAGAAAATCGTCTACAGAATGTTTTGTGTTACTCTACACTTAAAAAGTAATCAATACAATTGAATAAACAGAGTATACAAAATGAAACAAAAAAACCCAAATCAATACTTGGGTGCAATCACCGGCCTCAAATATATGAAAACACAGCAGCAGTTAACTCACATTCACAACCACATTTAGCAACAAATATGATGTTCTAAATCTGCTAATTAGGATCTATAAAACCCTTTGTGTAAAAAACAAATCAATACAACATTCAAACACAACCCTAAAACAACCAACAGCAACAACACATCAAGAATCCAAAATCTCAACAGACTACAACAACAATTTCAATCAATGCTTGGCACCACATAACACACAAAAAAGTAACAGCGGAAAAGCCGGAGCCACAGACGTCACAAAAACCCAAATACACAAACCGGGAATTAAAACGGAGAGTACAAACCTATAAATCGGGGCCGGAGACGGTGAGGAGGGGGGCGGGGCGGCCGGTGAGGTAGTCGTAGGCGGAGGCGGCGTAGCCGGCGGATTGCTTGTTGTGGAAGGCGATGAATCGGATGCCTTGGGCGACGACGGTGACGGGGATTCCGACGACGCCGAACATGTGGGTTACGCCGGCGAGGGTTAGGGCTTTGGCGATGAGGAGATTGCAGTCGACTGAAGGTGGGTTTTCAGGTGATTCAGCCATTGAAGTTGAAGATGATGATGATGATGATGATGATGAAAATGGAATCAAGTGAGAAGGTCCGGTTTATTTCTGTGAGAAGGTCCGATGGATGTGTGGTGGCGGCAGAGGTGGAGCGATGGTGGAGGTGGGTGGTGGTGTGACGGTGGAGATGGCTGGGTGTTGGTGGCTGGAGGTGGTGGGTGGGATAGAGATGGAAGAGGGGTGGTGATGGTGGGTTAAAAGGAGCGGTAACCTTTTTCAATTTGGGGGAGGGGGTAAAATGAAAAACCCTCAAAACCTTCGTGGCCAAAGTATGAACAAACGAAAACCAACTATTCATGAGCTTGTAACTATTCATAAACTTGCAAATTTCATATTAGATAATATTTGACAATATATTTATAATGTTTTAAAATAAAATTATCACAACTTAAATCTTATAAGATTATCTTTTAATGATAAGTGACCTATTTACGAATAGGAAGTAAAGAAAAACTGAAAAGGATCAAAGGAAACATATAGTTACTTGGATCCACATGATCTATGATCTATTTGTTTAATTTTTTATCATCTATTAAAAAATTAGATAAATTGCAAGGGGAAATTTCCAATGCAATCTAAAACTAAATCTCTGTGCCATTAAGACATTTTTTTATTTTTCCGACCAAATTCAAAACGGAACATGGGGTACACCTATTAATGTACTTTTTTATTAAAAAAATAAATTTATAAATGATTCAGTATTTGATCTTCAAAGCATGTTTTGATTCTCTTCACCAAACATAAATTGAACATGTCATCATATCATATGCTTACATTATAACGATGCGTTACGCAAGTACATTAAAACTTAAAATAAATTTTAGAAAAAAACATTGTTCTATATCATATCTTTAGATAAGCTTATAAAAAGTTATTTTCTTTATATGAGCGTGTTATTTTTATATGTTAGATCAAAACTTTTAAACAATATAATATATTATTAAAATTAAATACAAATAAATGAAAATTTTTAGAAAAGATAGCACATGGTTCATTTATTTATTTGGTTTCACTATGATGGTTTATTGAGCTGAAAAATAAGATATGGAGGTTTTGTTTTCTTTAACTAACTCAATGAATCTAATATTGATACCATCATTATCAATATTTGCTTTTCCTCATCATAAATTACTATGTTTTTCCAACCCAAACTAGAGCACTCTACTTCGAGTACGTATACAATGACTTTATCGATGCCATTATGTACAACTCTTATATTTATAAACTCCATTTGAATGTTTTATAAGTCTTTGAAAGATCCGAATGAAGAATAGTCGCATTTAACAAAATCATGCCATGTAACAAAATTTAAACTTACAATGTTGCATGAACATAGATGAAGCATTTGGTCAATCCTTATGACAACCAAAAATTTGTAATGATAGTAACATGTATAAAAATATGACTTCAGTGCATCTTAGAGCTTTGATCTTTTTAACATATGATCCTTAACCCAATCGGTTAAGGCGATGTACCCATAACATTTAAATAATGAGATATCATGGATTCAAGTCTCACTCTAAACAAAATGTTCAAAGTTAAGCCAAGAGGTTTTCTTAGCAATATGTTTCCTCCTGGGGGTTGGGGGTACGGTCCCGGCAAGGAAACGGATAGATGGACCCGATTAAGATAACACATATCATCTGATATAAGGTTGCACATTTGTTGTTTAAAAAAATACTAGACCTATCTTCAAGAAAATATAGTGCCCTAAGGTTGGTCAAAGAAATCATCACTATGATAACACAAAGGACAGTTGTTATCAGACAATGACCTCGTTGAGCTTTACATAATCAATACATAGTCGCATTTAACATAGTCACATTTACTATGTTTTTTCTTCGTAAAACAAGGCTGGCGCACCCCACGATACGGCTCTGTTATGGAATAAAAGGCAAAGTCCATTTCATGAGGTGGTGATAAGTGATAACCCCATAGCACTTCAGAAAATATGACAATAGCCACAAACAACCAGAAGGTTTTCAATACAATGTTCGCTGACGAAACAACATTTGCCATAGGAAGGTCTTCAATCTAAGAATTATACATGTCATCTTGAAACCTTTCTTTTTCTTTGTTGCTCTTCATCAAAATCATCTCTATCATTGTATTAGTTTACCGTTTTCGTTCAAGTGTTATAGGATGACAATATTCAAATCTTCTTCACCTACATAGCTACATAGAAACATTGGTTCTCACATGTAGAATGGTTTTAAGTTTAAGCACACCTGAGCATAGCTCAAGCCTGTAAAATTAGCAAAGCACATGCTTTACACATAAAGGCTCAAAACAAAACACGTTCGAGCCCTAATAACTTAAACGAGCCAAGGTTGAAATTAGTTGAGTCTAGGTTTGACTCGACTAATTTACATTAGATCGATCCATCTTGAGACAAGACCCTATTGACATGTAAAGATTACAGCATTTAACAAAAAAATTTGCTCAAAAGGGCAAGTTGCATGCTGCTTGTTTGATCAAGACACTGACTTGCATTCTTGATAACAACTTTTCAAGGAGTTTGAAGCTTGAACCATCCCCTATCTCCTATCAACTTCCTCTTGAACCTCACCATCTAAACACATACCACATATTTTACAAACACTTCAACTAAATTGCAATCATAAAAAACCATAAACAAAAGGCCTCTTACTCTGGAGATGTACACCTAGGTTGGCTTGAGTGTCAGCTTCCGAGTTGTATGCCTACAAAATTTTACATATCCAATAAATAATATAAAAGAAACAGACTTAACATGATAATATTTCATAAAAAAACAGAAAATACATACCCTTTCAACATGACAAATCTGGAAGGATATAAACTTCTCCTTAAGTTCCTTTGCAACTTTGCACAAATCAGCCATGTTCTGAGTTTTGGTTTTCCACAAACCATTAACCTAATTTGTCAAAATTGTGTTGACAGATCAATAAAATCCAAACATGAGCATGCAAAAACTAAGAATAAGTAATACTCTTTGTGTTTATAGATTATTACAGATAGCTTAGGAAAAAAAACAACAATATTAACGGAAAAAAGATGACAATTACCTGCATACAGACAAGTTTAGAGTCACCCTGTACACGAATATGCCTAAACCCTCTGTCAAGAGCATAACGCAACCCTAAAATCACAGCTCGATACTCAGCAACATTGTTAGTTGCTACACCCAGACCTTCACGCAGACGATAAACCTCCAAAATTCGTGATCATAAAAATTAATGCTGGCAGATTATAATAACAAATGATGATGAGTGAATTTTGTTTATTATTTGAGTTAATTAACTCATACCATACTTCCATCTACTGCACGTAGTACGACCCCAGCACCAGCGGGTCCAGGGTTTCCTTTTGCAGCACCATCAAACTCGAGAATACATGAGCACTGGCAAGAAAGTAGGAAAAACAGTTATTTTATACTTACAAGATGTTACAATTAATGGAAATCGGAATAAATAAGAAAAAGACTCAATGGTATGAAAAACTCACACAATAAGCAGAAACTGGCAGTGCTTCAATAAAGCTTTCAGTTTCAGGCATGTTTCTTCCAGAAGCTTCTGATAAAGAAGTTGATCCAACATCTTTCTGTAGAAAGAAAACATCACACAAACAAAATATCAGAAGGCGCATATTCGTTTCAGAAACAATAATATGTTGAGAATTATAAGAACCACATAATGCACTTGTACATAGTGCATAAAAATCATCCAAGTAGCGGGAGGGAGAAAGTGTGGCGGTTACGTAACTGTCTTATGTATCACATTCAAAGCACTTTGTACAAGTATATTATATGGTTTTCATAGTTCTCAACAAATTATCATCTCTAAAAGCTCAACAAAATCAGAATTAGGAGCTTCATGTTTCACTGTATTGTAAATTGCATTTTTTTTATTTTGCATAAAAACATGTGAATGCTATATGTAATAACATATCAGGACAAACAATGATGCATTTTCGTAGCAGAGTTGATGAATTAACATAGACATTATCTTGATTATACATGAAAATCAATATCAAAGCCTAATAAATTCAAATGATCGGGCAAACTGATGTCTTCTCTATGAGTAAACTCTGTCAAAGACAACTCAGCTGCTGCTACTTAATATTCATTATCCAACACACAAAAATGTGAAAATTTGATCTGCCATAACAACAAAAAATAATTTAATAGCAGCTTCTTTTATAGTATTACCTTCATTTTGTTTTCAGCAGGAGCCTTGCTACCAAGTGGTTGCTGAAACATAAAGACAGATATAATATAATATTACCGAAAAATAAAAATAAAAATAAAAATAAAAATAAAATAAAAATAAATCAAAAACATCCAAATACTGGTTTTATACTGATTTTGTTGAAGCATCATTCAATGCCTGGCATCAGACACAAACATGCAAAGGGGGTTTAGAGTCTCTTTTATTTCTAGAAATCCGATAAGCTTTAAACTTAAAGCATGCTTTTCAAATAATAACTCGTTCTTTAATATATAATACAAACAAACAAACAAACAAACATACCCAGTGTATCCCGCTGAAGAGCAGGGTCTGGGAGGGGTATATGGTGGCAAGTCTTTCCTCTATCTAGAAAGATAGAGAGACCGCTTCCGAAGAGACCCCCGACTCGTTAACAAAGGCAATAACAATAACAATCATAATACAAAGCATACAACACAAAGATAGATATCACATGAAGAATTAGATAATGCGCTCATAAAAAAAAAAAAAAAAAAAACGGCATGTAACACCCAAAAAGGGTAGATGCGGAAAACTACACCTAACGTGTGGGGTACGGCCATATGTCACCGTATACCCTTCCCACCCACAAAACCCACTAAAAGTCCTTAATTTAATTCTACGCCTCCACTCACTTCTATCCTCGATCATGTTCTCAGAAAGATGCAAGTCTATCATATCCCTCCTAATAACCTCGTCCCAAGTCAACCTAGGTCTACCTCTACTCCTCGTACCCTCTAAGCTGATGTTCTCTACTGCTCGAACAGGTGCTGCCATCGTTCTCCTCTTCACGTGCCCAAACCATCTTAATCTTCCCTCTCTTATTTTTTCTGTGATACAAGCCACCTCTAGCCTCTGGCGAAAGACGTCGTTTCTTATCCGATCCAATCTTGTGTGTCCACACATCCACCTCAGCATTCGCATTTCTGCGACCTCTATTTGTCTCTCGTGCGATTTCTTTATGGCCCAACAGTCTGTGCCGTATAACATAGTTGGACGTACTGCCACTCTGTATAGTTTTCCCTTTAGTTTTGCTGGGAACCTCTTATCACACAAAATCCCTGATGCTGCTCTCCACTTGCACCATCCTGATTGTACACGGCGTGCTACATCGCTCTGTATCTCTCCATCTTCCTGTACGTACGAGCCAAGGTATTTGAACCTAGACGTCCGGGGGACCGCCATGCCCTGGATACTGATTTAGGTGTCCTCTTCGGCCTCACCACTGAAGTTAAAATGCATGCATTCTGTCTAAGAGCGACTTATCCTTAAGCCCCTGCGTTCTAGTGCTGCTCTCCACTGTTCTAATCTCTCGTTAAGCACCGTCTTAGATTCTGATATTAAGACAATATCATCCGCAAACAGCATACACCATGGGACTGGCTCTTGTATAGACTTGGTCATCTCGTCCAACACTACTGTGAAGAGGAATGGGCTCAATGCCGATCCTTGGTGGAGTCCTACTTCCACCGGGAAGTAGTCTGTGTCTCCGACAGGTGCTCGTACACACGTTTTTGCCCCGTCATACATATCCTTTATTATTTTGATATACCTCTCTGGTACCTTTCTAAGTCGTAGACTTTCCCAGATGAGTTTCCGCGGCACACTGTCATGGGCTTTTTCTAGGTCAATGAATACCATATGCAGGTCTCTTTTCTTTTCTCTATATTTCTCCATTATCCTCCTTATGACGTGTATAGCTTCTGTTGTAGAACGTCCTGGCATAAATCCAAATTGGTTTACCGCTATCTGAGTTTCTCGTCTAATTCTCGTGTCAACAATTCTTTCCCATAGTTTCATCGTGTGACTCAATAGCTTTATTCCCCTGTAATTTGTGCAACATTGGACATCTCCTTTTTTCTTATATATGGGGACTATGACACTGCTTCTCCACTGCTCTGGCATCTTTCCTGTCTTAAAGATAGTGTTGAATAAGTCCGTTAGCCATTGTAGGCCCTCATCTCCCAGGCACTTCCACACTTCAATCGGAATGTTGTCTGGCCCCACCGCCTTAGCCCTTCCCATTTTCTTCAAAGCTCTCCTAACTTCATCGACTGTGATGCTTCTACAATAACACTTGTTTTGTTGCGTCGTTTGAGTTGTTTCATCGATCTCCGTTTGTTGATTACGTTCGTTATGTTGAAAAGGTTATCGAAGTAAGTTTTCCATCTCCCCTTGATGTCTTCAATGTTGTAAAAATCGCTAGGCGCTAGTCGGGCGGTGAGGTAGGGACTAGGGATTAATCGGGATTAATCGATTTGGAAATTTTATATATATTTTTTAGAAATTATATATATACTTAAGATTAGTGCACTTCAAACATTAATAATTAAACATAAAATTAAGTAATTAACCCCTTGTTTTCCTTTTTGCAATTTGCAATTGCAACCCCTTGTTTTAATTATGGGGCATATGTGTATACGTTAAATAAAGCAGGGGCAGATTTAAAACCTCTGTTCAATAAAACCATTTTAGCAACTGCACTTCCTCTGCGCTAAACCTTATCTTCCTTCGGGAAGATCGAATACTATAGTAATCAAGTTGAAGAACATATTTCGCCCGATTTTCTAAGTTTTTCCTGGAATTTTTGAAAGTCGCCGGAAAAGTCGTCGGAATCCCGCCGGAACTCGCCGGAACCCTACCGGAAAGTCGCCGGAATCACTGATTTTTCGTCGATTTTTGGCCGATTAAGACCGCCTAGGTCCGATTTGGTCCGATTTTGACCAATTTGACCGATTACCGATTAGGGGCTCCGATTATGTGAAATCGCCAAGGTGACAGTCCGATCGGCGATTAGTCGCCGACTAATCGGCGCCTAGAGCCGATTTTTGCAACACTGGATGTCTTTCTCCTTCACCAAGACCTTTCCATCCGCGGCCTTTATAAACTTCACCAATCTCAAGTCCTGTCTACTACGTTCCCTTGCCTTGGCAATCTTAAACATGTCATGTTCACCCTCTTTCATCTCTAATCGCTTATACATCCTCTCGTATGCTATGTTCTTTGCCTCTGACACAGACTTTTTCGCCTCTCGTTTTGCCTCTTTGTATTTATCTTTTAGCTCTACTCGTTCTTCCTCATTATTACAACGTAAAAGCTCTCTAAAACTTTGTTGTTTAATTCTTATCTTCTCTTGTACATCTTCGTTCCACCACAAGGATTCCTTATGACCGATTGTCCTATTTGTCGTAGTCCCAAGCGTTTCTTTAGCTGCTTGAATGACTCTAGTTGCCATAGCCTCCCACTTTTGGTTGGCGTCTTCCTGTGGCCCACTCAGGTTCATTGGTATGATTTTATCTCTAAAAATGGTAATCTTTTCGTCTTTGAGTTGTCCCCATCTGATCGTAGGTCTACTTCTCTTAGTTGGTTGGACAATTGCTCTCTTCAGTCGTAGGTCTGCCACCAACATGTGATGTTGAGTGACTACTGTCTGTCCCGGTATTGTCTTGCAGTCCCTCCACGAGCTACGATCTTCTCTCCTCATCAGCAAATAATCTATCTGTGTGTGTCTCCCGCCGCTGCTAAACGTAATTAGATGCGATTCTCTTTTCTTGAAAAACGAATTTATGATGCTTAGTTCATGCGCTAGTGCAAAGTCAAGAAGCTCCCTACCGACGTCATTCCTCAGACCATACCCAAAGCCTCCATGCACCAACGGGAAATGATCGTTGTCCTTACCGATATGCCCATTAAAATCTCCTCCTATGAATATTTTTTCTTCTCGGGGTATGTCTCCCATAACGTGATCTAAACTCTCCCAGAACTTCTTTCTTTCCGTATCCCCTAATCCAACTTGTGGTGCATACGCACTAACTACAGCCACTACCTCGTCTCCTATTACTATCCTTAACAACATAAGTCTATCATCGATTCTTCTAACCTCAACTACATTATCCTGAAGTTCTTTAGCAACTAAAAAACCTACTCCATTTTTTGTTCCATCTGACCCTGAATACCATAGTTTATACCCATTACACTCCTTTGCCCTCCCACCTCGCCATCTAGTCTCCTGGAGGCACGCTATCTGAACCTTACGGCTCCTTAACACATCTATTATCTCTAATAACTTACTAGTAAGTGTTCCTACATTCCACGATGCCACTCGTAATTTATAACCCTTATTCCCTGTAGTTGCATCTCTCATCACCGTACATGATCTCGGGACTACATAATGTCTCCTGTTATCTATTATACCTCACTCACCCAGCGTGACAAGAAACACCTTAAAAAGAGGATGCCACACTAATAAAGCATAAACAAAAGCAGTCACACACGCAATGGTCAACAAAACACAGACGAACACAATTACAACCAGCAACAGAAATATATCAAATCACAAGACAATGTGACTGGCACAATCAAATCCCTATTTAAAAGCAGAGTGTTGGTACCCCTAACCCAGCCAATCAGTCCAATCTAAGCTATTTAAAATCAGAACAAGTAGCTATTTAAAATCAGAAGCAGAGATATGAACTAACAATCAGGCTAGAAGCAGATATATAAACTAACAATCAGACTAGAAGCAGAGATATAAACTAACAATCAGAACAATCAGTCCAAACGAAAAAATATAAATAGAGCAGACTAGAAGCAGAGATAAAACCCGAGACGGAACGATCTCACCCAAATTACACGAACAAGTAGCTATTTAAAATCAGAATGCTGGTACCCCTAACCCAGCCAAACAATCAAAACTAACAGATATAAACTAAAGGTATAGTTAAAGATATAATGGAAGAGGAGTAAAGACAGATATGTAAACCCGAGATAGATCGATCTCACCAAATGTACACCCAACTTTATAATTGCTCGATTTTGATGCTGGTACGGGCTATGAGGTTTCTGTGATGGTGTTGGGGGTGGTGGTGATGGCCGGTGGTGAGGCAGGGGGCAGGGGGCAGGGGAGCAGTGAGGGTGTGGGGGGTGTGAGGGTGGTGGTGGGTAGAGGTAATGTGGCGGTGGGGTTGGTGGTCGCCGGTGCGGATGTCGGCGGTGAGGGCGGTGGGTCTTTGGGGTGGGTTACTTACCTGAGCGGGAGAGAGAGAGACGAGTCGGTCGCCGGTGTTTTGGTCGCCGGTCGTTGAGGTCGCCGGTGGGGTTTCGTGGACTGAGGTGGCCGGCGAGTTGTGTGTCGGCGGAGGTCGCCGGTGATATGAACGTTGGAAGAGAGAGAGAGAGCACTGAACGTTGGAAGAGAGAGAGAGAGAGAGCCAATTAGACTTTTTTCAAGAAAATCAATGATTAGCCAATTAGACCAACTTTGAGGCTACTAAAAGGAAAAAAAAGTACCATAACTTCACTCGTTTCTCTTGGTTTTTAAGCAACACATGCATACAGAGGCAAATTCACAAGTTTACGTTGCAAAAGGGTTCTAGATCTTAGAATTTTTTAAAACCTGCCTTCTCTAATATATGTGTATATACGTACATAGATAAATACATAGTTGTGTACATGCATACATAAATATTCCATATTTGCATACCCATACATAAATACAAAACACATATCCATATATATGTAATTATGTATAACGGGACATTAGTGGAACATTAGTTCTATATCTACTCAAACACCATATCAAAATCCCTCCAGGTTTTGTATGCCTTACAAGAATAATAATAGAAATAATAAGTATCCTAAAAGATTAAAGTGAGTAAAGTAATCTAACCTGAAAAGGACATGGCGTAAGTTGGCCAAAAAATTCACCTTGCACACTAGAAACACCGACAGAATATATTGCACTACTGAGCCCATGTGAGGCAAGGTATTTCTCAGCAACATTCGACAACCGATAGCCTTTAAACACAGCAACATCTGGACCACACAACTAAAGAACAGTCCAAACATTAAAACAAAGAAACACAAATCATTTAATAAGTGAGAACATCAAAGTTCAACAATCAGCACAAGTAACTAGCACAGCTAGCATAGGTATTAAATTACAGATAAACATATACCAAGAATAAGGATAATGTTAGGGTTTATGTAAAAGCAATCAAGCAACAAAGTAGAAAAAAAGTGTATCCATCTAATGCAGCATTAATCATCAAGTAATTAAAGGGATATTTAGATATGTTGCATATCTGATTATTATTGCGATATCTGATTATTATTGCGACTTGTATGAATGAATTCATAATTAACCATACCAGAGATTGGCAATCATTCAAACTTCTGTAAACACCAACAATGTCTCCTTTCCTAACAACGTAATAAGCGTCCTTCTCATCCTCCATTGATGATTGCGAGGATTAACAATTTGCCCTAATTGACACCAGACACTAAGGTCCACCTGAAAGCGTGAATCAAAAGCGAAATCGTAAGCCAAATTACATAGTGATAGTGCAGGAAGAATCAAAATCGTAAATAGGAACCCTAATCATGGAAACATCAATACCTTCTAAATCGAATAAATTGCTTGATACGAAGTAAATCATCAGTCGAAATAAAACACACAATGATGATTATGATTGATGAGGGTAATGGCCGCCGAGTGATGGTTGCAATAATAATATGGTCGAAGGGTTTTGGGTTATTGGCGCGAAAATATCTGACTTCATTAACCTTTCATTGCCCTTTAAATTCATCCATGGTGATCCACCAAGCCCAAATCCCCTAAACGATCAATAGTATTTGTCGTTATTCATAAATCTAAACGAGTAGTTTATGTGATAAAAAAAGTAATTTGGGTACTGCATATTTATTTCGGTGAAGAAGTTTGTGTATTTATTTTCATCTCTGCGGTTGAATCAGAGGGCGGGCCTTGGCGCAGCGGTAAAAGTTGTTCTTAAGGGACCGAAGGTCACAGGTTCGATCTGTGGAAACGGCCTCCCCACAAAATGTGGGGAAAAGACCGTGTACATCTTCTCTTAAATGGGACGGACCCTCCCTGGACCCTACGAAAACACGGGAGCTCTTTGCAGCACCAGGTACGCCCTCTGCGGTTGAATCAAGGGTTAATTTTTACATGATTGGGTCTTTATAATGGGGTTGGTCGGTTGGGAGTGCGGTCATTGTTGAAAAATGGATAGATATACCTCGTTAAAAAACACTTCGCACGTTTCCCGTTCAAAAAAATATTTTAAAAATAATAATTTAATAAAAATAAATAATAATAGTAATACAAAAATAAATATAAAAATAATTAAAATTTTTAAATATAAATATTCTTATTTTAATAAATTATAAAAACAGAATAAATCATAAGAAGATTTTTTGTATCTTACCTTAAAATACAAATTTTTAATTTTTAAATCTTCACTTTTTGTTAGTTTTAAATTGTTACCCAATCGGCCAACCAGTCCAATCGCAATCTCTAATCTTTCTAAAGCAACGATTGTCTTCTTCCAGTGAACGCATTACCGAAAAATTATGAGATATGCAATAATCTTACTACAATCATGAGTAGAGATAGATGAGTCGTGAATGAAGCCAAAAACCAAATCAAACATGCTAACGCTTAGAAAAATATAGATGTCAATTCATCCCATCTTGTTTTGGCCTACCCCGTAGATCTTTCAATTTTGTCATAACTCATTTTGACCTACTATTCATTCTTACTAACCCATACATTTTTTACATGTACCTAGTTAGAGAAACCCAATGTGGAATGAATTTTAGATCTACTCACTTTTGAAAATGATCTTGCGTCCTTAAAACATATTGAATAAGAAATTATTTTCTAACAATTTTTTCGCAACATAAATGAGCATATTTTCCTGCAGAAATATTAGTTTTTTTAACTGTAACAAGATTACTACTTTTTATTAAAACGGTGTATATAAAAAGGATATAAGTGAGCATATATCCCTACAGCAACATTAGTTTTTTCAAACTGTTACAAGATTACTACTCTTTCTTCAAGTGGTGTATATAAAAAAGATATGCATATGTGGATCGTATAAAATTTGACTTAACACAGTGCCGAGGTTGTGAAATATCATCTAAACTACAAGGAACATAGAACAAGACAAAAATCTTGCACCGCGGATGCATATTACAAACTGTAAGCCATTACTCAATAACAAGCCTAGCAACTCAAGTATAGCATTCAAGTTAGTGTATGAGTAGCCACCAACTGCAGAAAACATGCAAGCTTTTCCTCTTAATACAGAATGACTAATCATTTGAACGAAATTGATAGTGATTTGCTTGGTATAACAACCGAATATTTATCGGTCCCTCACCGGACCCAAAATCCCCACAGGGCCCACTTGTTTTGTGGCTCCTTTACAGAATTTAAGAATGGGCATCTACTCATGCTACTATGCCCTTCTGGCACCACCTGTAAGAAAATCAATACTTCATGCTTATAGCACAACAGTTGTAAATGTATAAAAAAAAAACAAATATATCCAGTAAAATTTCCGACCAAAAAGCATGAATGAACAAGCATACAAGAGAGACGAATAAAAGGAACAAACTTTCTTTAAACAGCAAGATGCAACCAGTGATGCGAATATGCACAATTTGAGATGAGATGTAAGTCTCACATTGGTGGTTGAGTGGGAGAACGAAATTTTTATTATAAGGGGGTGAAAACCTTATCTATCAAGACGCGTTTCACCAGAACGAGCAACTCGTCGGGTGAAAACAAAGTCATGCGCTCCTAGATGGGTAACCCATCAGGAGCCAAACAAACAATATCTTGATACGGTTTACATGGATTGTTAAGGTAGAAGTTGCAAATCACAAAGATGATCAAAGTTCCGATATCATAATCTTTCTCAAAAAAGGTAAGAAGTGATTAAAAACATTCACAGTGAATTCCTCGTCTTTATCTATATGATAACGCTAAAAATCATCATATCTTCTTTGTCCTCTTCAATTAAATAATGTTTTTTATACCATTATCATTATTTTTTTCTCTCTCCTACACTCACAACCAGTTTTAAAAATATTAAAAAATTAATAGGTATTGAACATTGATTCTCCAAATATATTGATAAACAATAACATTTTCTCTCTGCTTCACTCACAACCACTTAAAATCATTCCATACAATATAGGAAACACACTCACATATTTTTAAGGATTCCAATGTGAATGCTCTAACCAAAATCCTACCCGCAAACATAGAAGCCAAGGTAGTACGCATGCAGTAACAAGGAGAACATATTTTTTAAGCATTTCATCGAACATCTTCTATGACTAGAATGTAAAACAGTAATAGTACACGAGCAGTTCAGGTTTTCAGCTTCAACAACCTTGTTACGCTGAACAACGAAAGTGTAAACTTGATTTCAACAAAATAATCTCAAACGTGCCTCGAGTATCTTCTTCAACCCCGCAAATGTGATTGAGCTTGAATCAAAACAGATATTACAGTTCATAAAAATACATAAAAGACCAAAAAACATAATACGCACAAATCGAACACGAAATGAATCTTTATATAATCATTGTTTAAGTTTAAGGTAAGTATCTTACTGCTATTAACTGACAACGAATTCAAGAATTAAGAACACTTGTAATTATTTATACAACAACAGAACCAAAAAAATCACCTCTGATATCCTTTTAAAGTATATCATTCTATATCCAACAGGACAATTTGCTTATTGAATCAGTATGTACCAACACTAAATTCAACTTCCCGAATTCAACCACCTTTTCACGTTTTCCCACAGCTTTCACGATCGAAAACCAACCCGTTTCAGTTCACCTGCTCACCGATCAAGTCCAGCCCGACAACAAGAAACGACAAACCTTGAAACAACAGGAAGTAGAAATGAATCCCATGAGCTGATAACAGACTTCTTGCAGCAGCAGTAAGAAGTAGGAATGCAAGTGCAAGTTCTCTCCTGTAAATCTTGTTTTCCTTCTTTTCAGTCACAGGAGTTTCTTGTTCCTTCAATTTCCCGAGCATTTCAAGACCCGACTCCGATAACCGTCTTTGAATCTTTTCCTCATTAAAACTTTTTGATTCTCGCTCTGCAAATGCCAACAGATCGGATTCTGATGACCTCCCAGTTTTCTTGGTGACTACCCATTCGTACGCGCTTCCAAGCTGGAATAGGCCCGAGATCATTGCATTAAACTTGGTTACTGACATTGTGTTCTCAAACAGCAGGTATGGCATTAGGAATGGGAATGATTTCGGTGATGGGAGGATGTTCAAGATTGACATTGTTACAGGCACGTAACAGATGACCCATATCGGCAATTCGGCTTCGGGTATGAACATTGTTAATGGTAGGATCACGCAGAATAGAGTGAATGAGTAGAACGGCAGGATCATTTTTCGCAAGAGAAAGAATAAAAAGATCAAGTTCGCCTTTTTCCACTTCGATATCTGCAAAAACATCAAAAATTCAACAGCTTTGCATAAGATAAAGTTTACTAAGTTTCAAGATTTTGAAGAAAAAAAAAGGTTGAATATAACAAACCTTGGAAGAAAGGATTGCAGGGAGGCAGAGACGGAAGAGTTGCATAGGGCCCGAATGCCATCGATGCTGTTGTTTCTTATAAGCTTCATAAGACTCGGGTAATTCACAAAGAACTCTAACATCATTAAGGTAAATGAACTTCCAACCGTTCAAATGTGCTCTGACGGCAATGTCCATGTCTTCAACTGTTGTTCTTTCAAGCCAACCACCGGATTCTTCTAAAGCTTGGATCCGCCACACACCTGCCGTGCCATTGAACCCAAAAAAGTTGAGGAAGTGACCGTTCACTTGCTGCTCGACTTCAAAATGGAAGCACAGATTGATGTTTTGTAGCCTTGTGAGTAAGTTTTCGTCCTTGTTCACAAATGACCACCTTGCTTGAACAAGACCCAAGTCAGGTTTCCCCTGAAATCATCCCAAAATTACAGCTCATTAGACAATTTCATTCGGCTAACAATTCACAAAATCAGAATAGTTCAACATTAAACCATAACAGACATTTAAACATTTCTGCTTTCAGAAACTCAACACTGCTGAATAGGTTTCAGACTCAATAAAACAGTAACAACCCCTAAGAATCATATCATATAGGTGTTCACCATCAAGTATTCAGGCTAAAGAACAAGGGTTAATAGCTTTCTACTTTAAGAAATGGTTCAATATGGTATATGAACTTTGAGTTATGTGCTACTATAAATAGAAACCATTTTCTTCTTCTATTTGATGACGTACGCACTAGCTGGTGTGGCGAACAAGTGACGCCTTTGGGGATTTTCTATGCAGAAGCGGCAATAAAAATATGAAAACAAAAGTTAAAACAACCATCAACCTCCAACCACAATTTCTGCCGCCTTCAACCTTAGCACTGCTACCACCTCCCTGCAAC
The DNA here is from genome assembly GCA_024085815.1 of Flaveria linearis. Lineage (NCBI taxonomy): Eukaryota > Viridiplantae > Streptophyta > Magnoliopsida > Asterales > Asteraceae > Flaveria > Flaveria linearis. The sequence goes on from CM044002.1 coordinate 24,743,251, forward strand.
TAACACACCTCCAATCATAGCACTGCTGCCACCCTCCGCCCACCATCTCTGTATCCAGGCAAACATCACCAACCCGACTTACCCGTCGTGGTTCAAATCAGACCACATGAAACTCACCCCCACAAAATTAAAGTTCAAATCTTGACCTGTCCTAGGGGAGGGGGTGTTTGTCGGCCGCTGGTGGCCATGATTGTGGTGGAGAGAGAAGGGTAGCCACCAGAGAGGGGCAGCCACAGGAAAATGACACCTAATCAATTTACTATCAAAAGATACCACATGTTCATAGGTTAGCCAATTGTACTAATAGTCTTGAAACAAAACTTAAAAGTTCTTTTGAATCAATGTACCATACTGAAATAACACTAGTGAAAGTAATAACCTATCTTTAAATGATTTTGCTTAATCACCAACAAACAAAAACAATAAAGAAATAAAAAGGTAAGATAATTGCTAAATATTGAGCGTGTGTGCATACCCATGATCAATTATTGATGAGAGATAGTATATTAAGTTTGTTACCTTAAAGTGAGGAACTGTCAATTTAAGGAAATCAGGATTAGGCTGAAAATCTGCATCCAAAATGGCAACAAATTCATAGTTTCTAACATAATCACACGACATTGCTGAATGAAGATTGCCAGCTTTGTATCCTGTCCTAACAAATCTGTGTCGGTAGATTATGTTCACTCCTTTCTCTTGCCATGAATTCACTTCATTTCTTATCAAAATCTGCAAAAGTTCATCGCTCGAATCATCCAAAATCTGAATCAAAATCCTGTCTTTTGGCCAATCCAATGGCAAGCAGCTGCAATTGATTGTTGATACACCTTCATCACAAAACAACCCACAAAAATAATTAGCAAAAGATTGATATAAATGACATCTTTCTATGTTATTGGCTAGTAGATTAGGTCGGTGGTGGTGGGTACCTCTCTTTCATTGCACATGGGGATCTGAACAAGAACCATGGGGAAAGTAGAAGGATCTTCAATATCATAAGATTGATCATCAATGTCAATCATTGGTTTTATTTTCTTGAATTTGATCCAAAAGAACCCAATTCCAAGTATGAATCTATCAAGAGATTGGATCAAGAAGAGCAACACGCAGAACTGTGACAACATACTGATGGATGGAGCAATATATTCAGCTCTAAATGAGATCCAACCATGTAAGACAAGTGTAAAAGACCCATAGCTTCATTAGGGATAAAATTCAAATCCCAATTTTGAAAATAAGCAAATACTTCTACCACCAAAGCAACAATAGAAATAGCAAGAAATGCTCTTATGAACTGTACATAACCCTCTCTTTATACTTTACTTCATCTTTGACTGAATCTGATAAAGCAATCCTCTTTCTAACAGATGCAAAAGTTTTGGAAAACCCCATTGTTAACCATGGAAAGAAAGAGAGGATTCTTTGAGCTCTGAGCAAAAGCAGCCATGAAAACTGCTTTGTGCTTGCAGTTTTCTGCTTTTCAAGAAACACGGAAGTTTCAGAATCATCAACTTCTACTAGAGAAATATTGCTTGATTTGTCTATTGTGACCACCACAGAGCTTGGTGCCATATTCTTGAAGATGAATCTTCAAATCCCAGATGGGATATTGCAGGAAACAGATCAAAATTGAAAGAAAATAATGAAATCTATCCAAATTTGAGTAAAGATTGAAGACCCATTAAACAGTTAGGCGTATTGAAGGGTTTTTAGGTGAAATCTGGATCTTGGAGACGGAAGGATGGAGAAGTGACTAGTCAAAGTCTATAGTTGTATAGAGAGAGAGAGAAGGGGGGTTGGGTGTGTGTTTGTGTGTGTGTGTGATTGTTGTGTGCTAAATGGAAGGTTCATTGAGGTAGATTTGAGGCCTGCAAGTTTAAATGTGGAAGGGTTTGTTTTATTGTTTAATTTGATCGATGGACGTAGGAGTGAGGAAGATGCCATGAGATTTGGGTCAACTATGTATTGGTCTAAATCATGGGCTACTACACAAATAAAAGAGTTGTTAACCATCAAAACTAAATCCTCTCTTTCAAGGACGGTAGTTTACGGTGTTTTAAGAAATGTTTAATCCTTTTTTTAGGCTGTTTAATAACTTATTGATAATCATTAAAAAGTTATTAACTAATAGTTTGTTTCGCAACCTCTTAATCAACCTTTTAATGATTCATACGTCTGAATGATCCAGCACTTAATGGTTCAGACTGTTTGTTTCGCGAGCAAATGTCTGAATGGTTAAGACATTTGCCTCTGAAAGATTAAGTATTATATTAATACTGAATGGTTAAAAGGTCTAATGCTGAATGGTTAAGACCTCTTATCTGAATTGATCAGACATTTGCCTTTGAATAGTTAAGCGATATAATAGCTCTTAATGGTTCAGACCTCTTAATGGTTCAGCACTTAATGGTTCAGATCTCTTATTGGTTCGCCTCTGAAAGATTAAGTATTATATTAATGCTGAATGGTTAAAATGTCTAATGCTGAATGGTTAAGACCTCTTATCTGAATTGGTCAGACATTTGTTTTTGAATAGTTAAGCGATATAATAGCTCTTAATGGTTTAGACCTCTTAATGGTTCAGCACTTAATGGTTCAAATATCTTATTGGCTCAACACTTAATCATTCAGATATTGTCAAACAGCCTCTAATCGTTTATAGCCAACTAATGACTAAAATCTATCTTTAAATCTGAATGATTAAAAATTAACCATTTAGATGTTATCTTTTAAACATTTGGATTTAAGGCTTTTCTTTTAACAATTAATAGACTATAAACCAGTTAAAAATAGTTTTTAATGATCATTATAGGGCTATTAAACAACACTTAAATATTTAAATCTTATAATAAACAAACATGTTAGTTATATGTAGATTGAATGAATGCTTTAGTTTTAAATAATTGAGGGTGCTCATCGAATATTTTTACGTGTTTTGATTATAAATAGTTACTTTAATCGTTTTATTTAAAATTATGATGCTCATCAAATTTGTTTCCTCGATTTTGAAATTCGTTTTAAATTAAACTCAAGAATAGTTAGATCGGAATTGAATTAATCATAGATCCAAAACTAATCTAAAAAATAGTTAATTTTTAAATATGAATATGCATGTGTGTATACGTGCTTGTGATTGTATAAAGTATATGTGTATAAATCGTATCTAGTTTGAGAATTCATGAATTTAGATGAGGAGATAAAAAAAACTAAACCAAAACCAAATTTTATTTCAATTTGATTTTTTAATTATAAACGTATAACTGTTTGGAGTCGGCAGTAAACACCATATAATTGTGTTTCCTAGTTCATACTTGGAAAATGCGAGACTTTTACCATATCCATATTGTTCAACGAAAAACTTATTGTTTCTTTATTTTGTTTTACCTTTAAAAAGTTGTTGTAGAACACTTTTTCTACCATTATCATCAAAATAATCATTAACATCTCAAGTTGCAATAACAACTTTATTGGCATATTTAGACATTGTGCTATTGTGGGTCTTTTTTAAATCCACATTGTCCAACCTAAAAACTTGTTAAGTTGTTATTTTCCAATCTTTTTTAATTCTTTTTCGTTTTACAAACATTAGTTGTTTATCAAACTAAAACAGCCAAGTAATATGTTAAAGTTGCCTTTTTTATTTATGATTACCAATTGCTAGTTTTGCTTTAATACGTGTTTAAAGTAATAATTGATGGTCAAAGTCTAAATTAAACTATTTATTCAATTAATAATGATAATATTATAAGGTTTAAATCACCGGCAGCTATAAATTGCTTTTAAATCGTGGTTTTTGTGTCTGACGCGCTGAGCAAAGCAAAGTCTAGTTTGGTCAAATCACGCGCCACAAGCAAACCAAACCAATGTTCTCAGAACCGGATCGGACGTCGAACCGGACGGCTTACTGGTTTGGTGGTCGGACCGGTCGGACGGTCGGACCGGATGGACCGGATTTAACTATATTTTAATTATATTTATATATGTAATTAAATATAAGTAATTTATATATGATTTATACATATATTTTATAGTTATATAAAACTTAACTATATTTGTATATACAAAGTACTAATTTATGGTTTAACACCCCGTTTTTACCCACTAAAATCAAAAAAAAAAAAAAATATGCGAAAAACCGGTCGGACCCGAACCGGTTGGCCGGTCCAACCGCCGACTCGGTTCGAACCGGCCGGTCCAACGCTCCAAAAACGAACCTATATCGACCGGACCGGACAGGCCTCCGATTCCCGGTCCGACGGTCGGACGGCCGGTCCGATCCGGTCCTAACAACATTGAACCAAACGCGCAAACCGAACCATCATTTGCGGTGCAATCAATAAATTAATATAATATTAATTAACTAGCTATAGTAACCCGTGTGTTACACGGGTTGAATAAATAAAAAATTAATATAACAAAATTTATTAATTATAAAATAATATTTAAGATATAATATCACTGAAATTATGTATTAGAAATAACTATAAGTTATAAAATAGTAATATCAACTTTTTAAAACTTTATTTTTTTTAAAAAAATAAACGTTTTGTTCTAAAAAAACCGTATAAAATTGTCATTTTTTAAAATTTTCTTATTATAACTCTTAAATTTAATTATTTTTGGTTTTAAAAAATAACTTTTTAAAAATACTAATTTTAAATATTTCGTATTTTAAAAAAAGTCTTATGTTTTAAATAAATTTATTATTTTATAAAAAAATTATTTATTTAAAAATAACATTAATAAATAAATCTCTTTATTAATTTATTAAATAAAAAAAAATGTTAAATAGTATTATTAGTAATTAAGGTAATTATTTAATAGGAGAGAGAGGCGGGAAAATTTTAGTGAGAGTGATTGTGGTATTGACACGTGTCATCTCAGATACCCTTTTATTAGAGTAGGAAGATAACATGTTTAAGTTGTTTTTTAATTACAAATGCTTGCATTAGTCTTATGTGTTTACACTAAACTTTAAACACTCAGAATACTTGAAAAAGATGTTAACTATATACCATGTATTATATAGTATTAAAAATTGTTTTTATATGTCATATAGACACTTAAGTAACATAGATTGACTAAATGTTGAGTGAGATAAGTAAAAGTTATATGGATAATATGGATCCAGAAATTTATTTTTATGAAAACATTATTTATATATACTCTAATTTTGCAAAAGAAGACAGGAAAATATACGGGTCAATTCAGGTCGGGTTGGGTTGTTACATAATAAAATAACGACGAAAAAAGTTGCAAAAAACACTTGGTGTTGTAACTGGTAAACTAGTGATAACTTTGGCAAACGATAAAAGAATGGATAATCAAAGTGTTTCTTGTTTCCACCGCCCTTTTAACAATATCACTTACACCATTTATGTTGGCAAAGCTCGAATCTTCTTTCATTTTTATACTTTAACTTAAGTTGGTAAATTATTACCAATATCAAAATCATCCGAAGTCACCATCCGAAAAAACATTGTTATCACTCGAAAAATTCGTAAATGCATCTCCACATGCTCGTGAAAATTCATTAAATTCCAGTGACTCCTGTGTTACTTACACAAGCCCTACCCTGATGGATGATGCTAGACCAAATTAAATTACGAGACTATAACAAATGTAAAAGTTTATTTACGTATATCTAATTGTCTATTTATATCTATCTAGTTTATCTGGTGCCTTCTGCAATTGTATACAAGCTAAAAAAATCATATTTATTGCTGTTCTGAATAAAATACAACAAAAATAAAGCATTATGTAAGAAAAATGTGAACTATAGTATTGTTTTGCATAGAAAGAAACTGAAGTGGTAACACCCAAGTAAACACTCTAAACAAAAATCATTCATCTAAGATCATGTTGAATGCAACAAGTGAGAGGGTGGGTGGGTGAGGCGGCACGCGTGAGGTGTTTAGCAACACCATTATTCTAGTGTTTTTGTCTTGCCCTCGACGAGTCAGGGCAATTGCATGCTAATACATAACGAAACTGTTTTGCTTTTGCGCCCCCCCTCCCCCACATCATTTTTTTAATAAGAAGAATAGAGTGGTGTGACGTAATGAAAACAGTAAATGAATGGAGGAGAACCGTGATGTGCTAATTATGATGTTAAGTTGTACTCTGATGTGGTGAAGAGTGAAGACATTAATGATAGCCTAAGCTTAGGCTTGACCTCATACACAGTCTCGTTACGGAGCTCCCTTACCCGATTGAAGAATGTATGCTATTTTCCTTAATTATATACTTGTTTCCATTACTAATGCCACACACATATATTCCTCTCACACTAGAATTTGATTGGGAAATTTACTCTTAACATATATACTTGTTTCCAATACTCGTACGTACAGGAAGATGGAGAGATACACAACGATGTAGCACACCGTATACAATCAGGATGGTGCAAGTGGAGAGCAGCATCAGGGATTTTGTGTGATAAGAGGTTCCCGGCAAAACTAAAGGGAAAATTCTACAGAGTGGCAGTACGTCCAGCTATGTTATACGGCACAGACTGTTGGGCCATAAAGAAATCGCAAGAGAGACAAATAGAGGTCGCAGAAATGCGAATGCTGAGGTGGATGTGTGGACACACAAGATTGGATCGGATAAGAAACGACGTCTTTCGTCAGAGGCTAGAGGTGGCGTGTATCACAGAAAAAATAAGAGAGGGAAGATTAAGATGGTTTGGGCACGTGAAGAGGAGAACGATGGCAGCACCAGTCCGAGCAGTAGAGAACATCAGCCTAGAGGGTCGAAGGAGCAGAGGTAGACCTAGGTTGACTTGGGACGAGGTTATTAGGAGAGATATGACGGACTTGCATCTCTCTGAGAACATGATCGAGGATAGAAGTGAGTGGAGGCGTAGAATTAAAATTAAGGACTTTTAGTGGGTTTTGTGGGTGGGAAGGGTATACGGTGACATATGGCCGTACCCCACACGTTTAGGTGTAGTTTTCCTCATCTATCCTTTTTGGGTGTTTCATGCGCATTATCTAATTCTTCTTGTGATATATATTCATTGTGTTATATGCTTCGTATTATGATGGTTATTGCCTTTGTTATGCTTTGTTATATGCTTTGTATATGCGTTGTATTATGATTGTTATTGTTATTGCCTGTTATATGCTTTGTATATGCGTTGTACTATGATTGTTATTGTTAACGAGTCAGGGGTCTCTTCGGAAGCGGTCGCTCTATCTTTCTAGATAGAGGAAAGACTTGCCACCATATACCCCTCCCAGACCCTGCTCTTCAGCGGGAGACACTGGGTATGTTTGTTTGTTTGTTTGTTTACTCTTAACATTCAAACAATGTTATCTGTACTTGTTATACACATGATACCTATAAAGAACTATCATTATATTTATGATGTATGTCCTTACATAAAAGATTACAATCAGATTGTCAATTTAAATCTATTTTAAAATTAATTTAACACACACACACACACACACATATATATATATATATATATATAGAGAGAGAGAGAGAGAATGACATTCAATTGAGAACCATAAATCTGTAAAGAACCAGAAAAAACCACTTTAATTCTTATACTATTTGTTAAATAAATATATCAAAATGTTTGTAATTTTACTACCTTTAAGATAAATTTTTAAAAATCACGATATCTATAGTATTTTGATAATGTGTGCATCAATGCACACATATTGTATTGCATATATGTAAAATATTAAAATAAATCAAAAGTCGGTGGCTTTCTCCACCGACCATGGTTTTTAGTTATAGTAAGATCATGAAGTTGTTAATGTTGTTGCTCAAGCATGTTGGAAGCAATCTTCGTTTTGTCTCCTCTAGTACTATTATACACTTTGTTGATTGGATGATAAAAAATGTTTTTGAGTCTGGAGTCTCGTAGTCTTTCAATCAACTATGATAAAAAAAATATTTGTCCATATCTCAACCTACTTTACAAACGAAATCCTATTCAGCAAGTTTGTTTACTTGTAAGGCTTCTTGAACTTTTCTGTCGTTTACTTCGTGCCTTCATTATCTATAGTATCAATGTTGGTGCAAATTACTCTGTACAACATTAACAATCAAACATATTGAGATTGATATTCATTTTATTCAAAAATATTACGGTGAGTCAACTATGAGTTCTTCATGTTCCATATCTCAATATGCAAACATTTTCACTTAGTTTTCCGTTATCTATAATTATCCTTTTTCATACCATTTAAATATTCGTCTTCCTTCTACTCAAATCACGTAAGAGTAATACATATCGTATCTTAGAGTTAAGCTTGTTAGGAAATTCATCTTGCCATCATGGTAAGTTTAGGCGTTGCATATGGTCATGACTCGTGTATATATTTTTTTACACATAGGAATATCTAAACTTAAAAAAAATCTTTATAAGTATTAGGTTTCGAAGATAATTATTTATTCCAATAAAAAGAATAAATATCTATAATTATTTTTGTCACGTGGTCTAAAAATAAATACCAAGACCAATTTTGTTTCTAAAGTTAAACAAAACGTCTTAATCATTAATGGTCAGTTTACGCATCATGGCTCATGATACAATTATTTAATGCAACAAATTTGATTCATTTGTGTTGTAATTTAAATATGACATGTTAAATACGTTTTTAATGTAATTTATACATATTTGGTTAAATCCAATTTCGTGGAAGAGTGGATTCCCCAAATGTGAATTACTTATTGTGGATGGCTCATTAGAGAGGATTCCAACTTAAGACAGTTTGAAGAGTAAATTATCATTTGCATCCTTTAGGTTTGATGATTTTAACCATTTGCATCCCTATAGTTTAAAAATCCACATATCTACCCTGACATATCATTTTTGTCCCTGTTTGCATCCAAAATACAAACGCCGGTTAACTTTGCCATCAATCATCTCTTTTTCCAGGGGTAATTTAGTCAAATCGTCCCAGGATAGATAAACTATTGTCTTGATAACCCAATTGCTAATTAATGAAATAAAATTCATCTTTTGGGCTTGCTTACCTTTGAAGATCTTTCAGAAAAAGAGTTGCACCCTGGAAGAACACATTGAAATTGAAGCATGAGCGCGGATAAGATCGTTAATTACGGATTCTTAACTAAAAACAAATCTTTAATCTGGCTATCAAAGATAACAGTTATCTATTGTTTGAAGAAACTCACTGGTTATATTATGTTTCCACCTGCATCATGACATCCAATGCAAACACGTCGAAATAACAAAGCTCCTCGCTGTACATCTATTGCTTGGCCATACGACACTATCAAACATGAAAATGATAGTAATTAACTGTTTAACCAACATGTCTAGCAAACATTTGGGGATCTCATGAACCCTAATTACCGATTATCAAAAACTTTTTACATAAAAACATAAAAATTGGGTTGATTTATTGCAATTTTACAGGAAGGTGGGAGTGTATCGATTCGTAAGGTTAAATTACGAAAAGGGGTTGTTGTAATTGAATGAAATGAGTGGCAATTTGTTCACTTGGAGCAGCGATGATAGGAGATAAAGCTACAAATGCAGAAAGTAAAGATGGGGCTAATCTTTGTAGAAACTTGAGTTCTTGTGGTGGATTCACCCATTGTGATTTATCTTCTTGATTACCCTTTTTCTGATTGCAGAAAAAGTTCAGGATTGTGATGATATCAAAAACTGAAATTCAAGACTTCAAGAGCATAAGCTTGTTGTTGTGTGTGTTTGAGTGAGAAAGAGAGAGAGAGATACCTGATTTAGAGCAGGGGAACTCAAGTAGCTGTTGGTGTAATTTCGAATGGTGGATAGCAGCATTGTTTGTTAAGCAGAGATGAGGCCAGAAGTCTGTTGATGAAGATGTAAACAGTTTTAGACTTAACAGTTGATTCTCATGTGCTTGATGAAGTGTGTGTCTGCTGATGAATCGACTAAATTACCCCTGGAAGAGAGAGATGATTGACGGCAAGATAAACGGTGTTTGCATTTTGGATGCAAACGGGGATAAAAATGATATGTCAGGGTAGATATGGGGATTTTTAAACTATAGGGATCCAAATGGTCAAAACCACCAAACCTCAGGGATGTAAATGGTAATTTACTCCAGTTTGAATAGAAGAGGGATTATGAATCAAAATTTTATATGCGTTAATTATGATCATCTGGATGACTATACGTCCCACCTTTTAATTACTAGCTCATTTGCAGGTAGGACATGGGATAAAATTTCGTTCTTGGATTAACATTCCAAAACCCCCTTTGCGATTTGCATTCGCAACCTTATGGATTTTGTTGGCAATTTTCAGGGCTCGAGCAAGTAGAAGAAATTGGTCGTTGCTATTCTTTTCTCTTCTTGTTGGAACATATGGAGAAGAAATGAAAAATAATTTAATAAGATTTCCATTGTTAGCCAGAAAATTGTTGAAGATATTATTGATGAATCCTTCATTTGGGTGTGTCACTGGTCATGGATCAAAGATATCATTTGGGATAGGTGGTGTGATGTTAACCTCCGTGATGTAATTTCTTAATTTTCTCCTTTGTTTTGTTGCATTTTCTATTTGTTTTATAAAAGTTGTTGTGATAAAAAAACATAATTGGTAATATGTATTTTAAAAGCTTTATTTGATTTTAACGAATTAATTGGATTCAAGTCCTTTACAATGTAATTAAATGATTATATCATCAGAAATGATGCTATAAATTTATTAATATCATCTACACCATCCATTCGATAAATTTAATTTGTAATAGATTAAAAAAACCAAAAAATCTGCATAATACATCAAGAGAACGTACTCATTTTTATCCGTGGTAAACAAAAGTAACCAAATTTATAACTCATGTAATACTGGGAGCTAGTTCTTTATTTTTTAAGGGATCGAAAAACTAGAAAAATATGAAGTGCTTAAGCATTGGGACGTAGACCCTTCTTGGTTGTAACCCATACAAACAAATTATTATACGTATCTAAACATTTTTAAACCTAAAATAAAATAAACCGAGGACCGAGGTTCAATCAGAACTAACCACGTGTCGGCTTGTCTGGAAATACTCCTCAAAATTTCTAAATCATATTAAATTATATAAAAACTAGAACTTAAGCACCTACATTTAATAAAATCATATTAAAGTGAATGTGTGGCTAGCTCATTTGATAAAACTTTACCTTTTAAAGGGAATGTTACGAGTTCAAACCTAAATATGATGCAATTTAAAGTAATTTATAAATAGTATTATGATAGATTTATCGTTCAAAAATCATTATTACAATAAAATTATATAAAAATTAAAACTTAAGTTTGCGTTACTGTGATCATCTACATGAAGATGCATCCTTCCTTTTACTTACTTCCTCACCTTTTAATAGATTAAATCACTGGTAGTTGGGTTTTTTTTCTAAATTTTTGGTGATAAAATTATACAAAAACTAGAGCTTAAGTAGCATAATTAGGAATCCTAGCAATATAACTTTTAACAAAATAATGAACGTACTGATACTCATTATAAGATTGTCGTCAGGCATTGAGACCATGGATGGAACACAATTATACAATCGAGTGTGAGGCCAAATTTTCAATACCCATGTCCAACTTCTCTCATTGTCATCTCTAAATAATAATCAGGTAAGATAGCTTGACTTGTTTAGACATGTTTTTAAGTATAATTTAGTGCTGAATCATGTTTATTAACGATGTGTAGAATTTAAAAGTTGCTATATTTCGGTTCACAATGTGACTTATATAAATGAATATTTTGATATGATTTTATATGCTAATTTTACATAAAATAGCTTCTTGTTCTTGATAGAAAACTATACGTGTTATCAGCACGAAATACCTTAAATTGAAAGAGAGTTACTCAATTTTAAAAGCTATCCAAGCATCATGAAATCAACAAAATACAACCAACACTTACCCTATTTGTTTGTATAATTGTTTTCTTATTTATAATATATAATAAAAGAATAATTATTGTCTACGTGGTAATTTTCTAAAAAGTACATCTAAGATCCATGTAGGATCTATGTTATCGGCATATCAATATTTGCTATCTCACTAATCAATCCTAACATGTCAAACTTATCAAATATATTAATAGTTTTTATATTTTTAGTTTCAATGCATTATCTAGATATGCAGTTACCAAATTAAATGTATGTTTTAATGTCAAATTCTTTATTATTGCTGAATCATAACAATTACTAATTATCATTGATTTAATTTGATTAAAATACGAATAATTGTTTCATTATCATCACTTATTAATAAAGTATATTTATTAAACACTTCAAAATTTTAATTTATTTGAGCATAAAGTAAACAAACTGTTAGATTACATTAAGAAATGATCCATAAGTAAGGCAGTTTAATAACTATGTTTTCTTTATAACGAGTTTAGAGTTGTATCTAAACTATTTATTGGAAATATTTGTAAGTCAATGTAATACGTGATCTTTTTATCCCCTTAATGTTGATCATGTATTATGTGTGCGCATAACAATTTGATATTTCATGACATATATTTTATGTTTGTTTTTACATGTTACTGATATTAAATATACTTATATCATATTATGAACATATTTATGCCTTGACATTGGAATCTTTATTATACATGTTAATTGTATCATATTATCAACATATTTTTATTTAATATTTTTATCTGTTATTCAATCCGTATAATACACGGCTCACTAGTCTAGTTAAAAATAAATATTTCTGTTGTAAAATGGAGATTTTAGTGTGTTAAATGGCACTTGCCATAACAATCAGAGAGTTTATAGCTAACAATAACCACATATCCTGTTTTAATTTAGGGATGCGAGTCATGTTAAAAACAAGTATGTTCTACTTTGTAACTTTTTGTTTTGTCATAGGATTGCTTCAATAAACAGACATTAGGAGCAACAAAATTTGAGTAAGCTTATCAACACTAAATTAAAAACTAAAAAGTCAAAAAAAATTACCTTCATTCATACTATAAAGGCTGTCAACAAAATTACGTTTCTGTCAACACATTTTAACCGCGTAATTTAAATCGTCACATGATTAATTGTATCAAAATCAAATAATCATAAGTATTTTTATTTTGCTCTATACCTTTCAAATAATTAAACCGCCTTTGTTAAACTTTAAAATGCACATGAATCACAACTTATGGGACCCAATAGTTTAGCACCTCTAAGAATATGCTTTAGAATATATCACATATATGTTTCTTACGTAAATTTTATACAGTTTATAATTAAAATCGTACTTTAAGATAGTTGGATCCTTTAATGGTGATCCACTTTTTCCGACTTTCCCCTTCTTTAATTTAATTTATCAAAACAAATCTTTTGCCCAATATAAGTAATAAAAACAATACAAAAAAACATAAATATACGTACTTTTCCGCCAAAGGCATTATAGCCCAGCGACATCTTGGTGGTGGGATAAAACTTAGGGCATATTAGGTCATGGGTTCGAATCTCACAAAGGGGAGTTTTTCTCATAATTATGAGTTTCCTCCTGAATTGGTGACTTGGTGGTGGAATATGATCGCGTGGTAACACTGGTGGCACGATGATGCTCCAGTGATCCGTGAGTGATTCCAATTTAGTCGTTCAAAAAAAATACTTACTTTTCCAAATAAAGTAATCCTTGTGACAGTTCGAGAAGTGTCGGCACAATTCATTTTCTTGAAATTAAAAAACAATTAATATTATTAAAATACAAAAATGTATTTATTACAAAAAAGGATTTTCGTATAATTAATTAGATAAACACTAACTTAACACTAAAAATGAATAGATATAAAATCTACGAGAGCCGCATCCTGACACGACCAGAAACATGATACGAAAAATTAAGACGTGTAATCCAAAAAATTGTTGTGTCGGTTACAAGCAAATTGGGACAAAGGGTTCGGACCCATGATATCTTAACGTCATCAATGTTTAATCATTATCAGTCGTTTGAGGGTTAATCCTTATTTAATGAAGAAGGCAATAATTACGAGTGAGGGCGATAGTATACATGTGAGAAACTAAAGAAAATAAAACAACGGTTAGGATGGAAGTATGCGTATGTGCACTAACCGGATCGTGCAATCGTAATCGGTGGAGATCTACAGTATAGTGAAGAATCAGGCTACAAAACAAAGGTGCTCGTGACAAATGTATGGAGTAGATGATCATGCACCCCAGCAACCCAGCAATGCACCATCACTCTCGTCCACTAGCCCGTGAATAGTGAGTCTAATGCTGAGTTACCGAGTTAACTTTTTAGAGAAAATGACCGAGTATTTTTTTTTATATTTTTTTATAATTGTTGAGGGTAATTTTTTGCTTTCCGGGTGATTTTTGAAATAAAAACAGGAAACGTTTAGTTGATATAATTGTAGAAAAACCATTTTTCCTAGAATATGTGACTCATGGAAACGAAATATATTAAAAAGAAAAGACTGACATGTTTTTATCTCGTTTCCAAGTTAAGAAGGCGACAGATATATATTATCACTAGCTTTAGTAAACCCGTGCATTACACGGGTTGTATAAACAAAATATTTAATATAATAAAATTTATTAATTATAAATTGATATTCTACGATATGATATGATTGAAATTACGTATAAAAAATGACTATAACTAATAAAACAATGATATCAACTTTTTAAAATTTTGTTTTAACTTTTTTCCAAAAAAGAATAAACATTTTGTTCTAAAACAAACCGTATAAAAATGTTATTTTTAAAAAATTTCTTATTTTATCTCCCAAATTAAGTATTTTTGGTTTTAAAAAATTAAAATTTTAAAAATACCACTTTAAAATATTTTGTATTTTTAAAAACGTTTTATGCCTTTTAAAGTTTTATTATTTTATATTAAAATTGTTTATTTAGAAATAACATTAATAAATAGATCTTTTTTTTAATTTATTAAATGTAAAAAATGTTAAATAATATTATTAGTAATTAAGGTAATTATTTAAGATGAGAGAGAGACGGGAAAAGTTTTGTGAGAGTGATTGTGGTGCTGCCACATGACACTTCAAGTTGCTCTTTTATTAGAGTAGTAAGATTCCCTTTTTATTGTTTTTCTCCGAAATTCGAGAGTTTCTAATAATACGTTATGCTATTAAAAAACGTTATCTTTTTTTTATAGTTTAATGAGAAAATGTGATGAATATTGTCGAGGAAAAACATAGGTTGCAGTTAGACGCGGTTTGTTTGGCTTTATGGTTTGTTTGGCTTTATAGTTTGTAAACTATAAAAGTACCGAATACCGAAAGTAGAAATTTCTTAATAGCAAATTCAATTTACACACTTGTGATGATGTTTTTGTTGAGTGGCATTAACTTAAATCAAGAAGTAGTCGGTTCAAATATCAATACAAGTTATAAGGTGTGAAATGAATGTTCATTTGAGATTAAGTTAATTTCCGACATCGAAAAAGTACTCTGAGGTTAAACGGGGGCAACGCCTCTTGCTAGATCCATGAGGCTAAGTTCATATGTGGGTCTTGTTGACTAGTCAGCGAGTGGCAACCACAACAATTAGAAATTTTAATCCAATAGTTAAAACTCCGTTAAATTGTTTCGGATTTGGATGTTTGGTAAAATATTGCATAAGAACTGATATGTCTACGGAGAAACTTGTGTTGGCGTTGAGGACCATCTATCAGATATGACTATGTTACTAAGGCAACTAAGTTAATGTTCACATAATAAATACATGTATTCTAATTATCATAAAAATTATTACATAACCCCTAACTAATATATTCTCGTTGATACTCCATGAAGTTGAAGTTAGGGAAATTCAGAAAAGCTTACGATAGAGAGAAAAAAAAAGAATGAATATGTTGATGTACCAAAGAATAAAACCATGAATATATAAATAGTTAGAGAATTCTATAGCAACAAACGACGAAATAGACACAACAATAGAGCTATGATGACAGGAATTACAATTGTAGCAGAATAGCTACGACTAGGGCGATGACAAAAGCTATGACTTAGGTGGCAACAAGAGAAACATTAACAAAAGCTAATCTTTTTATATGTATAATCATTCTCAATATAATATCTCATATTTTTGTTAATTAAAAATGTTAACTTTGTTAAATTTTAAAAAAAAGAGGGTCTTTTATGTCATTTTAAGGACTTGTTATGCTTAATAACTAATTTGGTGCTTAACAAATTAACTAAATGAATAATAAAAATAATATTATTAGTATTTAAAACATTTGCTTAATATTATATAACTTAACATAAGGTGATAATAAACTTAAAATAATAAATATTATTATGATAACAATAATAATAATAATAACAATAATAATAACATAAACAATGATAATATTAATAATAATAATGTTAATGATGATAATATAATAATAATGATAAGTATAAGATTATTATGATTAAAACTTATAATTGATAGGTTAGTTCATAAAATAATAATACCTCTAAACTCTAGGGGTTAAACTGTAATTAAAACTAAAACAAAACTTTAAATTTGCAAGTGTCAACTTTCAAAAACATCAGGGACCGTTTATGTAAATAGGAAACACCCAACCCCACCCCCCATTCGAAACCCGATTTGCTTCCACTTCCTCCATGTTTTTCGGCCACCTTTCCAGCCAAATCGTGCACTATACATTACAATAATCGAATTAACTTCACATACACGACCATATATCTGTCTTCAATCGATCCTAGTTTTCAATTCCACTTGAAACATGCACAACCACCACCATCGGCCCCCATCCTCGGTCGCGGACCTGCAACCACCAGAAAACCTCATCTCGAGCACCCTATCTTACAAATTGACAGAGGTTTTCTCATTTTTGAAATGATTAGAAACTTCCTATACAATGAATTTGTTTATCATCAACAATTACATCTCGTCTGCACATTATTTGACCGCGACCTGTTCATCGTGGAGTTCTTCTTAAATTCAAACTCATTAAGGTAATTGAATACATGTATCTGCTCGATTTACATGGGAATCAAAAGCCCCATGATAATCGACAGTAAAATTTGCGAATCGATGTTCAATTTGGCAGATTTTCGTTTTAGGGTTCTTGGGGATTTGAGAAAAAGGCTTGATATCGGTTTAAAAGGAATTGGAAGCAGCTTATTTACGCGGCTGTATGCCATGGTCTGCTGGTTCCCCGTCTCATTGCTAAGTTGGAGGTCCCGGGTTCGAACCCGGGCACCCCCATTTGTTTTTTAATAGTTTTTTTAGTCTAAATTAAATTTCTGAAAAATTTTAAAACATATCAAAATAACTTTTGTACATTCTAAATTTTAAAAAAAAACCCTTCAAAGACATTCTGAAATATTTTTTTTAGTTTAAATAAAAACATTTATTTTATTTATAAAACATTTTAAGAAAAGATGGTTTGAATAAATTCTAATAATATGATTCGAAACTAATAATTAGTAGATTATTATGGAACCTCTTGTTATCAAAATTTTGTTTAAAATAGTAAGCTCTAAAAATTTTTATTTAAAATGTATATATAACATTTTAAATTATTATTATTGTAATTTATTTACACCTTTGAATAACAATATATATATATATAATTCAAGGAAATATAAACGATCTTTAATTGTTAACAAATAACAATTATTTTGGCATGTCTTAAAAAGAAAATTATTTAAAATTCTAGTCTTCATCCAAACGTTAAACCTATATAATTAAACTTAAATCCTGTAAATGTACTTATACTTAGGTGCCTTGTGAGGATTTTCGTGGGAACATTGTTTATTATCCAATCATCAACTTATCATCATCTTATTTATTTCATGTGAGTTTTTCTTGCCCCTTTTTACTTTATTTCACACCATTTTGGGGTGAAACATGATACTTATACATCATACACTTATAAACGTTTGAGACTTATAAAACACTTGCAATTCATCTTTATATTTTGTCATGGTTATTTGTGTGTTGTAAGTGATTATATGAGATACATAGTTTGTTACAATCATTAACTATTGCTAGCCTGGCGACGTCTTAGATCTTTGGGCCTGACAAGCCTATTTGGTGCTAAAGTCGATGAACTGCCGACTCCTAGGAGCCGTATGCTTATGCACTAGGGAACCAAATACACTTAGCCAATCTTATATACTTATAATCAAATCGAGGTTTGATTGTAAAGATATGTGTTCTAAAACCTTACTAGCTTATAACCTATGACATGAATTGCTACTTGTAATATTTTCATATTATGTATGAAAACCTTGAAAACTCACCAACTATTTTTAGTTGACCTTTTATTTTTATCATGTTTCAGGAAAAACCCCAAGTTAGAAGAGAACTTTTGAAGCTTATCACACTTAGGATTGGACTTAGAAAAATAAACGAATGATTTGGATACTTTTATACTTGTATTCTGGATGTATATTTGTTTGAATATTTACTTGTATTGTTACAACTGAATCTTGATTAATATATATTTGGAACTATTAATAGCGTTGTGTGGCTGTGAACAATCGTAAATCTCACACCTCGACGATTTCGCCGTCAAGGTTGGGGTGTGACAGATTGGTATCAGAGCCCATAACTATAGGGATTTAGGTTATTAGAAATGGTGACCTAGATTATAGGTTATGCATGAACCTTATAGAATAATGTTTATATTCTTGTAAATATATACATTTTTCGCATGCTACATAATGCTATGCCTTCTTACGTGCAACTTGATGCCTTAGTATAGGATTGCCTTATGTATGCTTAAACTTTGTTACCTGTCTTCCTAAACTTAACCTTGACTCTTTGACTCTCCCTGAAAAAAAAAGAACTTCCTAAACCTATTCTCAACGACATGTGGAATCTACACTTATCATCGTGGGTTCAATTCCTTAGACTTTATGTCTAATCTATGAAAATCTCATCAAGGTTTTGATTCTATGAACCAAAGAAATTTATGTGACACATAAACACCTGTATTCTAAATTTCCTGGCAAAAAGGCCTTCGGGCTAAGGCAAGCATATCGTATAAATCTCATTGTGAGACCAGTTATGCTTACCTGGGGATTTCTGGGATGAGTGATAAACTATGGTCAATACACAAGTCTCTAAGGCAAATGGGTCAATTTACCTTGACGTGTCAACGATCCCAAATGGTAATGCGTTACCAAATGGAACCATCCTTTTTGTATCTTAAAAATCCCTGAATCCTTAAATTGGTTTATCACCAAAGTTTTAATATCTTCTCATTCTTAGCCTAAATAATGTTCCTGTTAATATTGAACCTATCCTACATTTCAACTCCTACGTTTAAACGCTCAACGTGTAACGTGTAACGGTATCGAACTCAGCTTTTCATGTAATTATCTTCTTACCTTGACCAACGTGAACATGGATTTTAATATACCCAAAGATATTGGGAATCTAAACCGTATGGTCTTTAAAACTTTAAACCGTTACTTATGGTTCTCAAATCTTCTTAAGGATGTGTCCCATAACTAAGAACATGCAATGCTGTAGGTGAAATTCCTACATCTCGGGATACTTTGCTAATTGAATATTAACTTTGCTAATTTAAAGTGGTCACTCACCTCAATAATCGAATAAACTAATTATAACTTTGTTACCACTTATAAGTACGCGTGTCTTCAATAAGGTTATGGCTGACCTCATATCTTGAGAAGTCCATGTATTCCTTTCGATTGTGAATCGAATGTTCACATCTCATTATGATGTCGAATCATTTTGTAACATCCTGTATTTTCATGTTAATTAAAAGATAACGTCGTTTAATCTTGTAAGGACTATTGTTACCAAGTATGAAACTTGTGAGTTACTTATGACTATTTTCTGATTTATTTATTTATTTAAAACTTAATAATGTTAATTATTACTTAATAAATAATAATAATAATAATAATAATAATAAAAATAATAATAATGTTAATAATGATAATATTAATAATAATGATAATATTATTATTAATAATAATTTATAATAATTTACAAAATTAATTTAATTATTTAAAGAAGTACAGGGACTGTTTTGTAATTTTTGAAACATGTTTTACAAACTTTAAAACATGAAATAATAATATTACAAAACCCCAGGGACCATTCTGTAATTAATTTAAACCCAAAGACCCCCCCTCGCCGTCGGCCCTCTGGCCACATCTCCGGCGGACTCCGGCCAACTACAAACCACCAGAAATACGTGGTTTTAACCCAATTAAACCGTCCCGACAACACCATGTGTGTGATTCGAACCTAATCCCCACTATGATTTGAATAATGTGATCTGATAAGTGCGATCTATCGACCACGTGATTGTCGGCCGCTTTACAGGCCTCAAATCGCACTAAACCCCGATAACAATTAAATTAACTTCACATAAACAACAATATATCCATATAAAATCGATTACAACTTTCAATTATATCTTAAAACACACAAAAACACTCCATCGATCATCATCTTCCTCGTCGACCTGCAACTCAAAGAAAACACATCTTCGGAGCTGTATACACTTAAATTAACAGAGGGATTTCCATCCCCGAGTTCATTAGATGCTACCTGTACAAGTAATTGGATTATCATCAACGTTTGAGTATCGAACCTGTGCTAAGAAGTCGCGGTCTGTTCGTGTACTCGTTCATCATGAACATTAACTCCAATCAGGTAATTAAAAGCATCAATATGCTCGATTTTAGTTGAGGAACAAAAGCCCCAATATTGATTTCATTATCATTTTGGTTTTGATGATCAATTGAATCGAAACAAATTCTAGGGTTCTTGGTTTGGGGCTGATCGATTGTTTTGAGTTAAAACCATTAAGAACCAATTCCAAACGCGACTGTAAGCCTGGTCTACTGGTTCCGTGTCCCCCTGCTAAGTTGGAGGTCCCGGGTTCGAACCCGGGCACCCCCATTTATTTTTTTAAATGGTTTTTCAGCCTTAAATAAACCATAGAAAATTCCCAATAAATATAAAAAATGATTTTGTAAACTTTAAATATTTTTAAAGACATTAAATTATTTTCTGGAATTTATTTTAAAATTTCTTATTTATTTAGTTATTTATTAGTTCATTTTTTTATATAAAATAGATTTAAGTAATGTTTATTTTGTTAAAACATTACATGTTCAATAAGACGATTAGATTGTTTTCCTATTTTAACTCATTAATTATCGTTTGTTTCAAATAATAAATAATAAATCTTTTGTTTCAAATGTCACTATCTAAAAACATAATTATTATTTTTATGTTCATTTAACTTGTATGTATAAATAGGTTTCTTTTAAAATAATTAATCAGTTATTGGACCTGAAACAATAAATCTTTATAATATTAACGGACACTATATTAATTGAAGATTTATCATGATAATCGTAGAAATTATTTATATTTTATAATTACACAAAGTATTTAAGAATATTATTTCTTATAAGTTACATTTAAACTAATGGTTTAGACTAATAATTTGCTATTAATCAATACGTTATTGCAATTAATCTGAAAAACTTATAAAAAATTATTTCTAAAATTTATTTACTGGACAAGTCCCTTTAAATCTATCAAAACCCTAATAGAACGTTGATCTTATTATTAAGCCTTAAAACTATCGAAAGCCAAACTTATTTGAACGTTAATTATAATATTAACCTTAATCTTGATCTCGTAAATTA
This sequence comes from Flaveria linearis, assembly GCA_024085815.1. Classification (NCBI taxonomy): domain Eukaryota; kingdom Viridiplantae; phylum Streptophyta; class Magnoliopsida; order Asterales; family Asteraceae; genus Flaveria; species Flaveria linearis. The sequence continues at coordinate 24,764,873 of CM044002.1, forward strand.
TATATTTAGGTGCTTGTAATGGATACTATGGATCATCGTTTAACCTTTTATATCATCTTGTAATGCCTACGTCATTGTGAGTTTTCCTTGCCCCCTTTTACTTTATTTCACACCATTTTGGGGTGAAACATGATACTTATACATTACACACTTATAAACATTTGAGACTTGTAAAGCACTTGCAATTCATCTTTATATCTTGTCATGGTTATTTGTATGTTGTAAGTGATTATATGAGATACATAGTTTGTTATAATCATTAACTATTGCTAGCCTGGCGACGTCTTAGATCTTTGGGCCTGACAAGCCTATTTGGTGCTAAAGTCGATGAACTGCCGACTCCTAGGAGCCGTATGCTTGTGCACTAGGGAACCAAATACACTTAGCCAATCTTATATACTTGTAATCAAGTCGAGGTTTGATTGTAAAGATATATGTTCTATAACCTTACTAGCTTATAACCTATGACATGAATTGCTACTTATAATCTTTTCATATTATGTATGAAAACCTTGGAAACTCACCAACTATTTTTAGTAGACCTTTTATTTTTATCATGTTTCAGGTAACCCCCAAGTTTAAAGTGGTCTTTTGAAGCTTGCAATAAAACTAGGATGTGGACCTAGTTAAATAAATGAAATGTTATGTTATGTTTGATATTTGCTTGAATGTATTTCATGATTGAGACTTATGTTGTAATTCATGTTGAAACTATTAATTTGAATATTTACATTTAAACATACCGTTATGTGGCTGTGAACAATCGTATTCCTCACACCTCGACGTTTCCGCCGTCAAGGTTGGGGTGTGACAGATTGGTATCAGAGCCCATAACTATAGGGATTTAGGTTATTAGAAATGGTGACCTAGACTATAGTTGCATGAATCTCATAGAAAGATCTTCATACTTTTGTGCTCACATATTGTTTGAATGCTACATAATGCTATGCCTTTTGTGCAATTTGATGCCTTAGTGTCACATCCCAACCTTGACGGCGGAATCGTCGAGGCGTGAGAGTTACGATTGTTCACAGCCACATAACGCTATTGCCTGAAACATGTTAAAAATAAAAGGTCAACATATTGTTGGTGAGCATTCTATAGTTTTGCATACATAAGTATATAAAAGATGGCAATTCATGTTGTAAATTAGAGAACAAGGTAACTAGGGATGTAAGACAGAATGCACAATCAAACCTTGACAAAGTTTTACAAGTCTCAAACGTTTACAAGTATATACGATTAGCTAAGTGTACTTGGATCAACCAAGCAGGCTTGTCAGGCCCATAGATCTATGACGTCGCCAGGCTAGCAATAGTTAATGATTGTACATGTATTCGACATTACATGGTAGCTACAGGATTCAACTAATCACAACATACAATTAAATTGCCATAAGTTTACAAGATTCAACGTGTTTACAAATGTAACGTTTATACGGTAACATGTTTCACCCAAAAGTGTGTGAAATAATAAAATGGGTATAGAAATACTCACTTGGTCAAATAGGTATATTATTGATGGTTAATAAGAAGTATAATAATCGTCGTTTCAGCGTAGTCCTTCACGAGACACCTAAGAATATATATATATATATATTGACGAGATTTAAGTTGGTTAATATTAATCTTAACGTTTTTAACGAGAAACTAGGGTCTTTGATGGAATTTGGGATTAGTTATCAAGATCGTATATATATTTTTATACAATAAAGGAAAGATTAATTAATCCATTTTATAAAAAAAATTAAATTTTTATAAAATGATTAAATTTATAAAATGTAAATAACATTTCATAATTGACATAAATAAATCTATAATTAAAGGTAACGTGATGACAAATAATAATTTAGTAATTTCAACTATTTAAAGTTTATTTATTATTATTATATTTTTTTATAAAAATAAACTAATTATAATATTTGTTAATAATAATATTTTTACAAAAATTATTAAGGTGTTTAAATAAATAAATTTGCAGAAGATGGTTAGGTAAGTTTAAAAATAAAGAAAATTTATAAAACTTATTTTTATATTTTTTACAAATTTTTATATATTTTTTTAAAGGCTAAAAAAAGCCCTAAAAATAATGTGGGGTTGCCCGGGTTCGAACCCGGGACCTTGGGTATGCAAGGGTGATCGTAGAACCAGTAAACCAAGGCCGTGGTCGCGGTTTAAACTGGGTTTTAAATCTTAAAAACACTGATTCAAATCACCCCCAAATTCGATAAACCCTAGAATGAACAGATCCAAAATCGAAGGTCAATTCGATGTTTTTTGTGGGAATAATCATGGGGCTTTGATTCCCCATGTAAATACGAACCCAAATAGTGTTTTATTACCTGTTATGGATGTGTAATTCGATGGATACGAGTTCGAGTGAGGTCGCGGCTGTGGAGCTTTGAATTCAATGATTATAATCAAATTACTCGCACCAGTAGCTTCTATTAGCGTTTAAGGTTCAAAGCCCTCAATCAATTTGGATTAAGAGAATTCCGAAGGTTGTTCTCGATCAAGTTGCAGGTCGCGATGGGGAGGTGATCGAGGGATCTGTTTGTGTGATTTCTAGGTGGAATTGATAGTTGTGGACGATTAGGAATGTCTAGGGGGTTGTTTATATAGGTTTAATTTGGTCATTGTTGGATTTTTGAGCGGTATTGAGTTCGAATTAAAGTTATTCGAATATTGGATCATGAGCTGTAAAACCGGGGCTTTTCGCTCAAATTAAAGCAGATGTTGTTGTTCAAAATGCCCCCACGAATCTTTTGGTGCTTTTTGGGATTTAAATGGTTCGGTTTTAAGGTGGAATGGGAGTCGCCGGAGCCGCGCCGGACGGTCGCCGGCGCGACCGGAAAATCGGGGAAGGGGAAATGGGCGGGGGTTGGTTTCGAAAATTGGAAAGTTACACAATGGCCCCTGCGGTTTCGATTATTATTATTTTATGTATAAAAGTTTTATTTAAGTTTTTAAATTGACATAAATGGTCCTTGAACTTAAATAAACTTTTATAAATTATTTTTTACTAATTACTACATTATTATCATTATTATTATTATTAGTTAATATTATTATAATTAAACTATTATTATTATTATTATTAGTTGTTATTATTATTTTTATAATTTAGCTATTATTATTATTACCATTATTATCCATTATCATTATTATTATTGTTAAAAAAATTTAATATCGAAAAAAATACGAGATGTTACACTTAGCATAGGATTGCCTTATGTATGCTTAAATTTAGTTTCTTGACTCCCTAAAATTAACTTTGACTTTTGACTCTCCCCGACAAATGAACTTCCTAAACCTACTCTCAACGACATGTGGAATCTACACTTATCATCGTGGGTTTAATTCTTTAGACTCTATGTCTAATCTGTGAAAATCTCATCAAGGTTTTGATTTCATAAACCAAAGAAATTTGTGTGGCACATAGACACCTGTATTCTGGATTTCCTGGCAAAAGGCCTTCGGGCTAAGGCAAGCATATCGCATAAATCTCACTACGAGACCAGTTATGCTTACCTGGGGATTTCTGGGATGAGTGATAAACTATGGTCAACATACACAAGTTTCTAAGGTAAATGGGTCAATTTACCTTGACGTGTCAACGATTCCAAATGGTAATGCGTTACCAAATGGAACCATCCTTTTGTATCTTAAAAATCCTTGAATCCTTGAACTGGTTTATCATCAAAGTTTAAACACTTTCTCATCCTTAACCTAAATAATATTCCTGTTAATATTAAACCCATCCTACAAATTCAACTCTTACGTTTAAACGCTGAACGTGTAACGTGTAACAGTATTGAACTCGGCATTTCATGTAACTATTTCTATACCTTGACCAACGTGAACATGAATTTCAATATACCCAAAGATATTGAGAATCTAAACCGTATATCTTTAAAACTTTAAACCGTTACCTATGGTTCTCAAGTCTTCTTAAGGATGTGTCCCATAACTAAGAACATGCAACGCTGTAGACGAAATTCCTACATCTCGGGATACTTTGTCTAGGCAAAGTGTAAATGGTGATCTAATTCGATCAGTGAATCCGTTACTTGACTCAAAACTCTTGTTATAATTTGATCGCTTATAAGTACGCGTGTCATCAATAAGGTTATGGTTGACCTCATATCTTGAGAAGTCCATATATTCCTTTCGATTGTGAATCAGATGTTCACATCTCATTGTGATGTCGAATCATTTTATCCTTGATTTCGTCTTCCTGATTTTAATTATCCAAGATTTGAACACCATCATAACAAATCCTGTTACCTCGAACTGTGACCTAGAATTTTGTAAGTATGATGTTCCTTTTTGGTTACATTGATGTAATTTGAGATTTTCTAAATTTCTAAGTGATATTCTTTTCCTTTCGTTTTTAAGTCGAACCTTGAACCGTCTGCACCATAGGAGATATAAGGGTTTGTAAGTCAATCTATGACTAAGAACGCTCATACCTCCTAAACAATTCTAACTCATCAAAACAGGGGTGATTCCCTTACTTTGATAAATCTCTATTCGTTCCGATAAATGGTTACCAATGGTGTGTTTTATGAAATTTTATCCTCTGGATTAGGGTGATTACCTTATCTTGAGGATTGACTTCAAGTATTTTCTTTGGAATGGCGTTTCACAAGTGACATGATCTCACCAAAATAGGATTGAAACCCGTACTTTGGTGACAAATGTTAATCTTTGATTGTTTCCTTGTTATTATGAAGCTCAATCATCAAGATAGGCGTGAACTCCATACCTTGATGATAATTTCATTTTTATGGATTGTATTCTCTCAAATGAAACGATCTCATCAAAGTAGGAGTGAATTCTGGATTTTGATGAAGAAGTTCATTTCGTTATATTTTGTTTTTGTAAGAACTTCACTGTTAAGATAGGAGTGATTTCCCTTACCTTAATGGTGAGTTACCTCGTCTTATTTATATGGATCCTTAACAATGAGTTGGGATCGAACTTTTTGATTGGTAAGTTAATGGTCATATCTTGGGAATACACCATCAAGTTAGGAGTGAAAACCACACCTTGATGACTATTCTTATTTCTTGATCTTCAACTTACCATGGTTGTAATCAAGTGACGAGAAGCATGTAGTAACTTGAAGGGTGGGTGAATCAATGTTGGTGATTCGACCTATCAAGCCAAAGCATGATCTCTGAACTAGACCCGATTGTTTTAGGTTGATTTTGATTCCAAGCTTGAAGCATGTAAATACTTAAATCAAATTCTTTCCCTTTTATCTTCATATTTTGACTCGATCTAGCTACATCGAACCATTTATTCCTTACTTATCAACTTTCATTTTGAGTTATCATTAAAACCTGATCGCGTAATGATTAGCTTCCCAAACAACCTTCCTGCCAAATAAAGACATTACTAATTTGTGTTCATGGCTTGATGAACCGCGTGTGCAAGCCCTACTTGGAAAGCTATTTGTGTTTGCCTTTATCAGCAATATCCTGAATTATTTAAATTTTAATCCAATCGTGAACGCTATCTTCGTTGATCAATGCAATTCTTATTATTGTCATTTCCTGGACCATCTTTGAGCTCCTTATAACAACCTCTAGTAATCTTTCTGAATGTCTTTCCCTTAAAACCACATTTATTCTGAAAACCCATTACAACGATTTTCCTCATACTAAAGTTAATCTTTAATCTTAACAAACACGATACTTGTATCAACGTTACATTAATAACACTTTGAACCCTCATTGACATGAGTAAACAAGAATCGATCGCCTAGAAACCCGTTAAAGTTACCTGCTTGAGAAACTCTTATGAATTCCATCCAAAAACATCCGGAACTTATTTCTCATGTTCGTTAAGCCGAGTCCCGTATCGATTGCACGACAAAAATTTTTTTTACCATATTGAATCGTTTAGAATACAAACGTTTATCAATTAAAAATTTTAAAGGAATGACTTGCACACTTCGTCAAGGAACATATAAGATTATGAACGATGAAGCTTAACAAACTTAAGAATCATGGTCAAACTTATTGAATTTAAACATTCCCGAGAGTGCACTCGTGAACACGAAATGACATCTAAGTCTCCTCACAACCTTAAAATTTATTTCTCATGATTAAATTTCGGGACGAAATTTCTTAAAGTAGGGGAGACTGTAACATCCTGTATTTTTATGTTAATTAAAAGATAACGTCGTTTAATCTTGTAAGGACTATTGTTACCAAGTATAAAACTTGTGAGTTACTTATGACTATTTTTTATTTATTTATTTATTTAAAACTTAATAATGTTAATTATTACTTAATAAATAATAATAATAATAATAATAATAATAAAAATAATAATAATGTTAATAATGATAATATTAATAATAATGATAATATTATTATTAATAATAATTTGTAATAATTTACAAAATTAATTTAATTAATTAAAGAAGTCCAGGGACTGTTTTGTAATTTTTGAAACATGTTTTACAAACTTTAAAACATGAAATAATAACATTACAAAACCCCAGGGACCATTCTGTAATTAATTTAAACCCAAAGACCCCCCCTCGCCGTCGGCCCTCCGACCACATCTCCGGCGGACTCCGGCCAACTACAAACCACCAGAAATACGTGGTTTTAACCCAATTAAACCGTCCCGACAACACCATGTGTGTCATTCGAACCTAATCCCCACTATGATTTGAATAATGTGATCTGATAAGTGCGATCTATCGACCACGTGATTGTCGGCCGCTTTACAGGCCTCAAATCGCACTAAACCCCGATAACAATTAAATTAACTTCACATAAACAACAATATATCCATATAAAATCGATTACAACTTTCAATTATATCTTAAAACACACAAAAACACTCCATCGATCATCATCTTCCTCGTCGACCTGCAACTCAACGAAAACACATCTTCGGAGCTGTATACACTTAAATTAACAGAGGGCTTTCCATCCCCGAGTTCATTAGATGCTACCTGTACAAGTAATTGGATTATCATCAACGTTTGAGTATCGAACCTGTGCTAAGAAGTCGCGGTCTGTTCGTGTACTCGTTCATCATGAACATTAACTCCAATCAGGTAATTAAAAGCATCAATATGCTCGATTTTAGTTGAGGAACAAAAGCCCCAATATTGATTTCATTATCATTTTGGTTTTGATGATCAATTGAATCGAAACAAATTCTAGGGTTCTTGGTTTAGGGCTGATCGATTGTTTTGAGTTAAAACCATTAAGAACCAATTCCAAACGCGGCTGTAAGCCTGGTCTACTGGTTCCGTGTCCCCCTGCTAAGTTGGAGGTCCCGGGTTCGAACCCGGGCACCCCCATTTATTTTTTTAAATGGTTTTTCAGCCTTAAATAAACCATAGAAAATTCCCAATAAATATAAAAAATGATTTTGTAAACTTTAAATATTTTTAAAGACATTAAATTATTTTCTGGAATTTATTTTAAAATTTCTTATTTATTTAGTTATTTATTAGTTCATTTTTTTATATAAAATAGATTTAAGTAATGTTTATTTTGTTAAAACATTACATGTTCAATAAGACGATTAGATTGTTTTCCTATTTTAACTCATTAATTATCGTTTGTTTCAAATAATAAATAATAAATCTTTTGTTTCAAATGTCACTCTCTAAAAACATAATTATTATTTTTATGTTCATTTAACTTGTATGTATAAATAGGTTTCTTTTAAAATAATTAATCAGTTATTGGACCTGAAACAATAAATCTTTATAATATTAACGGACACTATATTAATTGAAGATTTATCATGATAATCGTAGAAATTATTTATTCTTTATAATTACACAAAGTATTTAAGAATATTATTTCTTATAAGTTACATTTTAAACTAATGGTTTAGACTAATAATTTGCTATTAATCAATACGTTATTGCAATTAATCTGAAAAACTTATAAAGAATTATTTCTAAAACTTATTTACTGGACAAGTCCCTTTAAATCTATTAAAACCCTAATAGAACATTGATCTTATTATTAAGCCTTAAAACTATCGAAAGCCAAACTTATTTGAACGTTAATTATAATATTAACCTTAATCTTGATCTCGTAAATTATATATTTAGGTGCTTGTAATGGATACTATGGATCATCGTTTAACCTTTTATATCATCTTGTAATGACTACGTCATTGTGAGTTTTCCTTGCCCCCTTTTACTTTATTTCACACCATTTTGGGGTGAAACATGATACTTATACATTACACACTTATAAACATTTGAGACTTGTAAAGCACTTGCAATTCATCTTTATATCTTGTCATGGTTATTTGTATGTTGTAAGTGATTATATGAGATACATAGTTTGTTACAATCATTAACTATTGCTAGCCTGGCGACGTCTTAGATCTTTGGGCCTGACAAGCCTATTTGGTGCTAAAGTCGATGAACTGCCGACTCCTAGGAGCCGTATGCTTGTGCACTAGGGAACCAAATACACTTAGCCAATCTTATATACTTGTAATCAAGTCGAGGTTTGATTGTAAAGATATATGTTCTATAACCTTACTAGCTTATAACCTATGACATGAATTGCTACTTATAATCTTTTCATATTATGTATGAAAACCTTGGAAACTCACCAACTATTTTTAGTTGACCTTTTATTTTTATCATGTTTCAGGTAACCCCCAAGTTTAAAGTGGTCTTTTGAAGCTTGCAATAAAACTAGGATGTGGACCTAGTTAAATAAATGAAATGTTATGTTATGTTTGATATTTGCTTGAATGTATTTCATGATTGAGACTTATGTTGTAATTCATGTTGAAACTATTAATTTGAATATTTACATTTAAACATAGCGTTATGTGACTGTGAACAATCGTATTCCTCACACCTCGACGTTTCCGCCGTCAAGGTTGGGGTGTGACAGATTGGTATCAGAGCCCATAACTATAGGGATTTAGGTTATTAGAAATGGTGACCTAGACTATAGTTGCATGAACCTCATAAAAAGATCTTCATACTTTTGTGCTCACATATTGTTTGAATGCTACATAATGCTATGCCTTTTGTGCAATTTGATGCCTTAGCATAGGATTGCCTTATGTATGCTTAAATTTAGTTTCTTGACTCCCTAAAATTAACTTTGACTTTTGACTCTCCCCGACAAATGAACTTCCTAAACCTACTCTCAACGATATGTGGAATCTACACTTATCATCGTGGGTTTAATTCTTTAGACTCTATGTCTAATCTGTGAAAATCTCATCAAGGTTTTGATTTCATAAACCAAAGAAATTTGTGTGGCACATAGACACCAGTATTCTGGATTTCCTGGCAAAAGGCCTTCGGGCTAAGGTAAGCATATCGCATAAATCTCACTACGAGACCAGTTATGCTTACCTGGGGATTTCTGGGATGGGTGATAAACTATGGTCAACATACACAAGTTTCTAAGGTAAATGGGTCAATTTACCTTGACGTGTCAACGATTCCAAATGGTAATGCGTTACCAAATGGAACCATCCTTTTGTATCTTAAAAATCCTTGAATCCTTGAACTGGTTTATCATCAAAGTTTAAACACTTTCTCATCCTTAACCTAAATAATATTCCTGTTAATATTAAACCCATCCTACAAATTCAACTCTTACGTTTAAACGCTGAACGTGTAACGTGTAACAGTATTGAACTCGGCATTTCATGTAACTATTTCTATACCTTGACCAACGTGAACATGAATTTCAATATACCCAAAGATATTGAGAATCTAAACCGTATATCTTTAAAACTTTAAACCGTTACCTATGGTTCTCAAGTCTTCTTAAGGATGTGTCCCATAACTAAGAACATGCAACGCTGTAGACGAAATTCCTACATCTCGGGATACTTTGTCTAGGCAAAGTGTAAATGGTGATCTAATTCGATCAGTGAATCCGTTACTTGACTCAAAACTCTTGTTATAATTTGATCGCTTATAAGTACGCGTGTCATCAATAAGGTTATGGTTGACCTCATATCTTGAGAAGTCCATATATTCCTTTCGATTGTGAATCAAATGTTCACATCTCATTGTGATGTCGAATCATTTTATCCTTGATTTCGTCTTCCTGATTTTAATTATCCAATATTTGAACACCATCATAACAAATCCTGTTACCTCGAACTGTGACCTAGAATTTTGTAAGTATGATGTTCCTTTTTGGTTACATTGATGTAATTTGAGATTTTCTAAATTTCTAAGTGATATTCTTTTCCTTTCGTTTTTAAGTCGAACCTTGAACCGTCTGCACCATAGGAGATATAAGGGTTTGTAAGTCAATCTATGACTAAGAACGCTCATACCTCCTAAACAATTCTAACTCATCAAAACAGGGGTGATTCCCTTACTTTGATAAATCTCTATTCGTTCCGATAAATGGTTACCAATGGTGTGTTTTATGAAATTTTATCCTCTGGATTAGGGTGATTACCTTATCTTGAGGATTGACTTCAAGTATTTTCTTTGGAATGACGTTTCACAAGTGACATGATCTCACCAAAATAGGATTGAAACCCATACTTTGGTGACAAATGTTAATCTTTGATTGTTTCCTTGTTATTATGAAGCTCAATCATCAAGATAGGCGTGAACTCCATACCTTGATGATAATTTCATTTTTATGGATTGTATTCTCTCAAATGAAACGATCTCATCAAAGTAGGAGTGAATTCTGGATTTTGATGAAGAAGTTCATTTCGTTATATTTTGTTTTTGTAAGAACTTCACTGTTAAGATAGGAGTGATTTCCCTTACCTTAATGGTGAGTTACCTCGTCTTATTTATATGGATCCTTAACAATGAGTTGGGATCGAACTTTTTGATTGGTAAGTTAATGGTCATATCTTGGGAATACACCATCAATTAGGAGTGAAAACCACACCTTGATGACTATTCTTATTTCTTGATCTTCAACTTACCATGGTTGTAATCAAGTGACGAGAAGCATGTAGTAACTTGAAGGGTGGGTGAATCAATGTTGGTGATTCGACCTATCAAGCCAAAGCATGATCTCTGAACTAGACCCGATTGTTTTAGGTTGATTTTGATTCCAAGCTTGAAGCATGTAAATACTTAAATCAAATTCTTTCCCTTTTATCTTCATATTTTGACTCGATCTAGCTACATCGAACCATTTATTCCTTACTTATCAACTTTCATTTTGAGTTATCATTAAAACCTGATCGCGTAATGATTAGCTTCCCAAACAACCTTCCTGCCAAATAAAGACATTACTAATTGTGTTCATGGCTTGATGAACCGCGTGTGCAAGCCCTACTTGGAAAGCTATTTGTGTTTGCCTTTATCAGCAATATCCTGAATTATTTAAATTTTAATCCAATCGTGAAAGCTATCTTCGTTGATCAATGCAATTCTTATTATTGTCATTTCTTGGACCATCTTTGAGCTCCTTATAACAACCTCTAGTAATCTTTCTGAATGTCTTTCCCTTAAAACCACATTTATTCTGAAAACCCATTACAACGATTTTCCTCATACTAAAGTTAATCTTTAATCTTAACAAACACGATACTTGTATCAACGTTATATTAATAACACTTTGAACCCTCATTGACATGAGTAAACAAGAATCGATCGCCTAGAAACCCGTTAAAGTTACCTGCTTGAGAAACTCTTATGAATTCCATCCAAAAACATCCGGAACTTATTTCTCATGTTCGTTAAGCCGAGTCCCGTATCGATTGCACGACAAAATTTTTTTTTACCATATTGAATCGTTTAGAATACAAACGTTTATCAATTAAAAATTTTAAAGGAATGACTTGCACACTTCGTCAAGGAACATATAAGATTATGAACGATGAAACTTAACAAACTTAAGAATCATGGTCAAACTTATTGAATTTAAACATTCCCGAGAGTGCACTCGTGAACACGAAATGACATCTAAGTCTCCTCACAACCTTAAAATTTATTTCTCATGATTAAATTTCGGGACGAAATTTCTTAAAGTAGGGGAGACTGTAACATCCTGTATTTTTATGTTAGTTAAAAGATAACGTCGTTTAATCTTGTAAGGACTATTGTTACCAAGTATGAAACTTGTGAGTTACTTATGACTATTTTTTGATTTATTTATTTATTTAAAACTTAATAATGTTAATTATTACTTAATAAATAATAATAATAATAATAATAATAATAATAATAATAATGTTAATAATGATAATATTAATAATAATGATAATATTATTATTAATAATAATTTGTAATAATTTACAAAATTAATTTAATTAATTAAAGAAGTCCAGGGACTGTTTTGTAATTTTTGAAACATGTTTTACAAACTTTAAAACATGAAATAATAACATTACAAAACCCAGGGACCATTCTGTAATTAATTTAAACCCAAAGACCCCCCCTCGCCGTCGGCCCTCCGGCCACATCTCTAGCGGACTCCGGCCAACTACAAACCACCAGAAATACGTGGTTTTAACCCAATTAAACCGTCCCGACAACACCATGTGTGTCATTCGAACCTAATCCCCACTATGATTTGAATAATGTGATCTGATAAGTGCGATCTATCGACCACGTGATTGTCGGCCGCTTTACAGGCCTCAAATCGCACTAAACCCCGATAACAATTAAATTAACTTCACATAAACAACAATATATCCATATAAAATCGATTACAACTTTCAATTATATCTTAAAACACACAAAAACACTCCATCGATCATCATCTTCCTCGTCGACCTGCAACTCAACGAAAACACATCTTCGGAGCTGTATACACTTAAATTAACAGAGGGCTTTCCATCCCCGAGTTCATTAGATGCTACCTGTACAAGTAATTGGATTATCATCAACGTTTGAGTATCGAACCTGTGCTAAGAAGTCGCGGTCTGTTCGTGTACTCGTTCATCATGAACATTAACTCCAATCAGGTAATTAAAAGCATCAATATGCTCGATTTTAGTTGAGGAACAAAAGCCCCAATATTGATTTCATTATCATTTTGGTTTTGATGATCAATTGAATCGAAACAAATTCTAGGGTTCTTGGTTTGGGGCTGATCGATTGTTTTGAGTTAAAACCATTAAGAACCAATTCCAAACGCGGCTGTAAGCCTGGTCCACTGGTTTCGTGTCCCCCTGCTAAGTTGGAGGTCCCGGGTTCGAACCCGGGCACCCCCATTTATTTTTTTAAATGGTTTTTCAGCTTTAAATAAACCATAGAAAATTCCCAATAAATATAAAAAATGATTTTGTAAACTTTAAATATTTTTAAAGACATTAAATTATTTTCTGGAATTTATTTTAAAATTTCTTATTTATTTAGTTATTTACTAGTTCATTTTTTTTATATAAAATAGATTTAAGTAATGTTTATTTTGTTAAAACATTACATGTTCAATAAGACGATTAGATTGTTTTCCTATTTTAACTCATTAATTATCGTTTGTTTCAAATAATAAATAATAAATCTTTTGTTTCAAATGTCACTCTCTAAAAACATAATTATTTTTATGTTCATTTAACTTGTATGTATAAATAGGTTTCTTTTAAAATAATTAATCAGTTATTGGACCTGAAACAATAAATCTTTATAATATTAACGAACACTATATTAATTGAAGATTTATCATGATAATCGTAGAAATTATTTATATTTTATAATTACACAAAGTATTTAAGAATATTATTTCTTATAAGTTACATTTTAAACTAATGGTTTAGACTAATAATTTGTTATTAATCAATACGTTATTGCAATTAATCTGAAAAACTTATAAAGAATTATTTCTAAAATTTATTTACTGGACAAGTCCCTTTAAATCTATCAAAACCCTAATAGAACGTTGATCTTATTATTAAGCCTTAAAACTATCGAAAGCCAAACTTATTTGAACGTTAATTATAATATTAACCTTAATCTTGATCTCGTAAATTATATATTTAGGTGCTTGTAATGGATACTATGGATCATCGTTTAACCTTTTATATCATCTTGTAATGCCTACGTCATTGTGAGTTTTCCTTGTCCCCTTTTACTTTATTTCACACCATTTTGGGGTGAAACATGATACTTATACATTACACACTTATAAACATTTGAGACTTGTAAAGCACTTGCAATTCATCTTTATATCTTGTCATGGTTATTTGTATGTTGTAAGTGATTATATGAGATACATAGTTTGTTACAATCATTAACTATTGCTAGCCTGGCGACGTCTTAGATCTTTGGGCCTGACAAGCCTATTTGGTGCTAAAGTCGATGAACTGCCGACTCCTAGGAGCCGTATGCTTGTGCACTAGGGAACCAAATACACTTAGTCAATCTTATATACTTGTAATCAAGTCGAGGTTTGATTGTAAAGATATGTGTTCTGTAACCTTACTAGCTTATAACCTATGACATGAATTGCTACTTATAATCTTTTCATATTATGTATGAAAACCTTGGAAACTCACCAACTATTTTTAGTTGACCTTTTATTTTTATCATGTTTCAGGTAACCCCCAAGTTTAAAGTGGTCTTTTGAAGCTTGCAATAAAACTAGGATGTGGACCTAGTTAAATAAATGAAATGTTATGTTATGTTTGATATTTGCTTGAATGTATTTTATGATTGAGACTTATGTTGTAATTCATGTTGAAACTATTAATTTGAATATTTACCTTTAAACATAGCGTTATGTGGCTGTGAACAATCGTATTCCTCACACCTTGACGTTTCCGCCGTCAAGGTTGGGGTGTGACACATTTTGTCCTAGACTTCGTCTTCCCGATTTAAGCCATCCAAGATTTAAACATCATAGCAAATTCTGTTACCTCAAACTCTGACCTTAAATTTTGTAAGCATGATTTTCCTTTTGGTTACATTGATGTAACTTGAAATTTCCTGAATTTCTAATTGATATTCTTTCTCTTTCCACTGTTATGTCAAAATTCATATCGTTTGCACCGTGGGAGATGCAAGAGTTTGTAAGTCAGTCTATGACTAAGAACACTCGTACCTCCTAAACAATTCTAACTCATCAAAGCAGGGGTGATTCCCTTACTTTGATGATTCTCTGTACGTTTTGATAAATGGTTTCCAATTGTGTGTTTTATGAAATTTCATCCTCTGAATTAGGGCAAATTCCTCATCCTGAGGATTGACTTTAATTATTCTCAGTGGAACTTACATTCCACAAATGACATGATCTCACCAAAATAGGATTGAAACCCGTACTTTGGTGACAAATGTTAATCTGTGATTGTTTTCTTGTTATTATAAAATTCAATCATCAAGATAGGCGTGAATCCCATACCTTGATGATAATTTCGTTCTTATGGATTGTATTTTCTCAAATAAGACGATCTCGTCAAAGTAGGAGTGAATTCGGATTTTGATGAAGAAGTTCATCCTGTTATATTTTGTTTTTTTAAAAAAAAACTTATCGTTAAGATAGGAGTGATTTCCCTTACCTTAATGGTGAGTTACCTCATCTTATTTCTATGGATCCTCAACAATAAGTTAGGATCAAACTTTTTGATTGGTAAGTTAGTGGTCATACCTTGGGAATGCACCATCAAGTTAGGAGTGAAAACCATACCTTGATGACTATTCTCATTTCTTGATCTTTAACTTACAATGGTTGTAATCAAGTGACGAGAAGCATGTAATAACTTGAATGGTGAATCAATGGTGGTGATTCGACCTATCAAGCCAAAGCATGATCTCTGAACTTGAAAGAAGACCCGATTGTTTTAGGTTGATTTTGATTCGAAGCTTGGACCATGTAAATTCTTAAATCGATTTCTTTCTCTCTATCTTCATGTTTTGACTCGTTCTATCTACATCGAACCTTTTACTCCTTACTTATCAACTTTCATTTTAAGATATCATCAACACCTGATTACGTGATGGTAGTCTTTTTAAACAATCTTTTGTCAAATAAAGATATTATCAAATACCTATCTTATTGTTTGATGAATTACGTATGCAATCTACCTTTGGAATTTTGTTACCTTGTAAAACATGGTTACACCGTATCACTTCTTGAATCACTTTCGAACCTGTAACCTTGAAAATCATTGAAATTTTAACTTGGTTTTGAACAACAAGACTCGTTATTATCCTCATTGCAATGTGGATATAATGGTTCATAAACCTTCGTAACTTGTAGTCATGGGTTTGGCATAAAGGAAAAGGCGTAACTTGGTATGTGTCCAAGTGTCTTACCTTCACATATGACAAAACCTACTCTCCGTGCTCCCGTGAATCTCCTGTTTAACTTTTCATTCACTAAATGCTTCTTATTTTAAATGTCATGATGACAATTGGTGCATTATAGACCGATTGGCTAAAAATTCAATACGACCCATTATCTCACAACGTCGAGAAATTAACCTGTATCTGTCTCAAATATTCGTATACCGTGGTATGGTGTTAAAACATCGATCGTTATTTTTGATTGATTCATTTTCTGTTTTTAATAATATTCTTAACCATTGTCGTGAACTCATCTTCGTATAGCGTATTATTCTTAGACCGATGGTTGGTCAAAAGAGAAATACATATTCACAAGATATGCGTTAAGATCGTTTCATATGGTGACGTTTGGGATTCTTAAATTCCGACGGCTAACCTTTCTTATCATTGTTGGTCTTTTATTCAAAGAGGAAACATTGGAATAAGTAAATTGCCATAACACCTCTCAAAACGTTTCGTATTTCACTGGAAGAGTTCAAATTGGCATGTATTATGTCAAGAGACTTGAAGGATTCCCTAAAGTGAAACATCTTATCTGTAATCAAACGTCTATCACTATCCGTTCATATGATTATCTTTCATTTAAACCCTCTTGTTCGTTTAAGTTTCATTCTTAATTTCGGGACAAAATTCTTAAAAGTTGGGGAGAGATCTAAGACGTCGCCAGGCTAGCAATAGTTAATGATTGTAACAAACTATGTATCTCATATAATCACTTACAACACACAAATAACCATGACAAAATATAAAGATGAATTGCAAGTGCTTTATAAGTCTCAAACGTTTATAAGTGTATGATGTATAAGTATCATGTTTCAGGAAAGCCCCAAGTTAGAAGAGAACTTTTGAAGCTTATCACACTTAGGATTGGACTTAGAGAAATAAACGAATGATCTGGATGCTTTTATACTTGTATTCTGGATGTATCTTTGTTTGAACATTTACTTGTATTGTTACAACTGAATCTTGATTAATATATATTTGGAACTAATAACAGCGTTATGTGGCTGTGAACAATCGTAAATCTCACACCTCGACGATTCCGCCGTCAAGGTTGGGGTGTGACACTCAAGATAGGACGAGAGGAAGAAAAAAATAAAACGTCACATAAGGAGGAAAAGAGCCGACAATCGAGCTAAATTTTGTGTCACGGAAAGGAATAGAAGGGTAAGAAAAAACAAAAGAAAAAAGTTGATGCTTTGAGTCCCTACATTCCATGACTTCGCTAAAATCTTTTACATAGTTATCACATTTAGGTCATGTTGTATACCCGTGTGAGTGATAGTTGTGTAAATATAAAGTGCATGTCACGTAAGAACCGACTCACTCACACAAGATTTCACACGAGAGAGATATACATGTGTGAGTGTGAGTGGCGAGAGTTTTTATTTTTGAAATCACTTTTGCATTAAATTAAATACATTATTATATATTAGTTGGTTGAAGAGGAGAACGTGTAAGACTCACAACCGTGAGATTTCTCACATCTAAGAACTCACGCCCACCCCACACCCCAACGCACCCACCCCCACCATAGGGGTGGTGTTTTACGTGATGAAACAATGAAACCATGCGAGTTAGATTCACACTTTTTTTCACACTAGCACACCCGTTTTCGTTGTTTGTGAGTTATTTGATCAAATGCATAAGTGCATTCCAAACTGTTTACAATGAAGCTTATTGTCTTTGCAATTATAGGGCATTTTCATGTGCCTTTGAGTGTTATCATGTTTGAAGATGAACAATTTAGCTGGTTTTCTATTTCGATTCTTTAAGTTACAATTCACGGACACAGACTACGAACATGGCCAGTCAAACTTATTATGTTAAACACTTTGTTTTTTGATCTATATTCTCAATTTTTGATTGATTAAATGATTAGTTCATATTTCTGCTTTATGATTTTTATTTATTTGATTTTCTGTTTTGTGATTTTACCTCATTCAAGTTTAATTTTGTTTTCGTGATTTATCGTCCATTTCATCTCATTTGAGTTGACTAGTAATATTGGTGAGACTTAGAATTTGAATTTTGTTTGGATTTTAATCAACTATAAGTACTAAGTTAAAATAATTTGTATATTGTTTTTTTATTTTAATCATTAAGTACATACTTAAATCAATATGTACTGTTGTAACGTAACTCTTTTTGTACTTACAGAATATTATTTATAAGGAAATATAGATACTATTAAAAATCTATAAATCAAGACAACAGTCACAACATCTACAAATGTATTGTCAGGAAACTACATTCTTATGAGAAGATGTTAAGAGGGAAGCAGCCAAAGCTACTCCATGAAGGAGAAAGGTTTGTTGATCCTTATGGTCTTAAGCAACATGTAAACTTCATATCTCTCTGTTGGGTATCTCAATAAACTCAAATTATGTTTTTAGAAAATGTTGTATTCTAGCATTTGATGTTTTGATAGTGTAAAAGTGTCATTGGTTAATTTTCTATTAAATATAAAAAAATATATTTTTTAACTCCCTCAACTATAATTTTTTAGTTTATCATTAATGGTCTCAAACCCAAATAAAAAGACGAGAGTTTATAACAATAAAATTTAGAAAAGGCCGTGAATATATACTCTACTTTAGACCCTTAAAATGATTGAGTTGCCTCTCCTTCTCCTATAATATTGCATATTATTGATAAAATATTTATAAAAATACAATTAGAATAATTATAAAGAATAAACATATATTCTAATTAGAGCAAAGGTCGTTATATCAAAACTAACGAATATATTCTATTCAATACAAACTAATACATGTATTAATATATGACGTATCATTCTATATCGTTTAAACACGTCTCATTACATAAAACACATCAGCTCGTCTCGACAATTGAGCAGGTGAATGAATGATGTGGTTGATATTGAGCTCGAAAACATTTCACGAGTTGGCTATAGAGTTGGGACAACATGTGAGCCCAAGGTCCCTTCCCATGTGATTAGCCCCCACAAGGTCATAACCCCTTTGTTGTTTGCCCTTCAATCCAAGTCAAAACATATTATTCAATTAGATCTTTCATCAAATACAACCACATCTAATTAACCACGTTTCTCCTCCCTCATCTATCGTATTCACTCGCCACCCGCAACCAACGTGTCAACCTTCGATCTTGAGCTTGACGTTTTGAAAGTAATTTGTGATAATATCTAACTTAATGGTGAGGGCGGGCCTTGGCGCTGCGGTAAAAGCTGTTCCTAAGGGACCGAAGGTCTCAGGTTCGATCCGTGGAAACGGCCTCCCCACAAAAATGTAGGGGAAAGACCGCGTACATCTTCCCTTAAATGGGACGGACCCTCCCTGGACCCTGCGAAAACGCGGGAGCTCTTTGCAGCACCAGGTACGCCCTTTTTATCTAACTTAATGGTATGCTTAAAGAACTAGTTTATGACAGTCTTAACACGTTGGTGGTTATACTAGACAACTAAACACTAACCATGAGTATAAAATTTGTGAAAAGGGCACTCAATCAAATCTTTGACATGATTTTTTAAACCCAAATGACAACAAGAGAATTAAACCCAAATGAATGCCCGTCAACATATACACATTTATGCATTTACATATATCTTTTAGCATTTCATTATTCACAAATGTGAGATCACCACCATATTCAAATTGACTTGTCGGAGGTAAATGTGAAAACACGGGTCCCAAATGAAAAGACATTCACCAAATTGTGCAATGTAGCCTATGGATGTTCCCAAATGTTTGATGATTATTACTTGTGTCTCATTGGCTTGATTTTAAGGCTTCTAAACATTACTTGATTGTTTAGAAGAGTATACGAGTAGAAAGAAAATAAGAATATAAAATGTAATCATTTTATGATCATAACAGTGAATTAAGAGAATTTTAGAAGATAATAAATTATTTTTGTTTTTTCTAAATGTTTGTATCGATTTAGAAGTCTAGAAGTTAATCAAAATATTTGAAAAAGGCCTTAAGATGAAAACACTATATGTTAACTCTTGAATAATGATGGGTCGGCCCGACTGATCAATCAACATATAACGTATTTAATGCACATTAGGTTCAAGCACGAGTCGTAATTAAAAAGTACTAGTTTGTCTCGAATAGAAACAAGTTTAAATTAGAGGTTTTAATGAGTTAGTTTAGAAAAATAAGGTCTATGTAAGTTCACCCGTACTATAATATATTATGGCGATATGTGATGGCGGCATCGATTGTGCCGACAACAGGGGAGGTGGCGGTGCTGGAAATGTTGCTCATTGTGTCTCGGCGGCAGAGGCATGGCAATAGGTGATGGTGGAGGGGGACAGAGGATGGTGAATGCGGTGGTGATGATGGATGTGGTGATGATGGTTGTAGAAGCACGAATATACAAATTAGTAAAGTTGCATAGACGTTTTGTTCTTTATTTTCTATTGTTTTTGGGTTTTCTTCTCATTCCTTTAACAACGTGTGTGCTTGTGTTAATGTTTGAAGTATAAACTTTATCATAAATTTAACGCCCCACCGACTTTGTAGGCTTCTCTTCACTTTACATACTTAATGGTTTTAAAGTCACTACAATGTAACACTTCATATTAAAAGTAGATTAACTTGGTCCAATATTTACGGTACATCTCTATATTGAATATTTTATTTATACTCAACTTATTCTAGACCTTAAACAAAATCTAATTTAATTATGTTTATATATATACAAAAATTTAGCATATCAATCATCTATTTATCTACGTTTATCACCAACATGTAACCGCTTTAGGTCTAAATACGACTTGAGTGTTTTAGGGCCAAACGAAATAAAAATCAAGGGTCCCTCTTCAACGTCATGACTCGAAATAAAAGCTCTTCTTATTTGTCAGCGCCTATGATCGACAATAATAAACTACACGTGTGCAATAAACAAACAATGTACTTTCATATTTTTTTCGGTTTGACAACTTTAACAAATAAAATAAAGAATTAAACTCTCTAAAAATGTTCAGTTTTTAAAAAATTGTCTGAGGTGAAATATTATGTACGGTTTTGTATAGTGGCAGTAAAGAGTAAATTTCTAAAATTAATATCACTAATTCACTATCATTCCATCCACTTAGATCATAAGATGTTTAAAGTTCATTTGTGTGTTCATTCGTTATGAACATTTGATTGTTTATTTGTTCATCGTTTTTGTGTCCGTTACGTAGTTGGGCTGCTAAGAGTATTAGTATCAGACTATCATTGATCCACTAACTACCTCAATACCTTAGCCCAATAGCCCATTAGCCCAATAGCCCTTAGGTTATAACATCAGGCCCATTTCATCACATCTTCGTCCCCCATCACCGTAAACCGTAAAACTTCATTTCTTCACGCCACCACCACCACCGCTACAGTCACCGGCGTAAATTACACCACCATTAACACCCACACACAAATCAAGCCTCAAACATGGAAAAACCTGCAAGAAAACGAGGCCGTAAGGCCAAAAACGCAACAGAAACAGAGCTAAACCCTAACTCCACCACCACCGCCACCACGTCCACCGGCCAAACCACCGACAACGTGGTAGCATCTCTAAACGCCGCCAATGACACCACCGCAACCGACCGCCGTGGCTCAAAACGTCGTCGGAATGCCGGAAAAGGAAAAGACGACAATGTGATGATCGTTACGTCTCCTGAACGACGAGCTTCTCGGTACAGCGAGCATAACGGAGATTATGACGTCACGGCGGTTGTTCCGGAGGTTCCTCCGCGGTGGGAGAGCGTGGGGAAGGTTGTTCCGTCGATGGATGCCGTTGTGAAGGTGTTTTGTGTTCATACGGAACCGAATTTCTCGTTGCCGTGGCAGAGGAAGAGGCAGTATAGTTCTAGTAGCAGTGGGTTTATTATTGGTGGTAGAAGGGTTTTGACGAATGCACATTCGGTTGAGCATCATACGCAGGTCAAAGTTAAGAAACGAGGGTCTGATACTAAATATTTGGCCACTGTGCTTGCTATTGGAACTGAATGTGATATTGGTTAGTGCAATTGTGTTTCATTGTGTTGTGAACTTTGATTGATTCTAGTTAATTCTGCATGCTTTCATAGTTCTTGCGTTTTAATGTTTAAATATTTAGGAATGAATTTGATATGAGATTATGAAGGTGTTTTGAGCTGTTGCTTTAGTGGGAGGTTAAACAGGTTATTTTGCTTCTATGATTTGATTGCTATGGTAGGACGTTATTTTGTTTCTCTAATCATCCAAACACTCCCTAGGTTCTTATTTGTACCTCTCTAAGTTCTAATCAAAGGGTTACAAGTTTCTTTATTTTAGTTTTTGAAGGATTAGTTGGTTGACTTTTGTAACATGCAAGACAAAAAGAAGTCTTTGTCAGAAACTGGGAACAATTATATATTTATAGGCTTCATGTTATGTATTAGAAATGGAAGTATATTCTCTAGCTAATTGTTTATTTGACAAACTTGGTTATAAACTAAGCACTTATACATGACACAGCAATGTTGACTGTGAGTGATGATGAATTCTGGGAAGGAATCTCACCCTTGGAGTTTGGAGACTTGCCTGCATTACAAGATGCTGTTACTGTTGTTGGCTATCCCATTGGAGGAGACACGATCTCAGTGACTAGTGGTGTTGTGTCACGTATTGAGATATTATCTTATGTTCATGGGTCAACTGAGCTCCTCGGTTTGCAGGTATAAATACTTCACTCTTCTTTATTTAATTAAAAAATGTTTTTGTTGACTTAGCATTGCTCTTTATTGTTTATGTTCTTGCTTTGCAGATTGATGCTGCAATAAATTCTGGAAATTCTGGTGGGCCCGCCTTTAATGATAAAGGAGAGTGTGTCGGTATTGCGTTTCAGTCTCTTAAACACGAAGACGCGGAGAATATTGGTTATGTCATCCCAACCCCAGTCATCACTCATTTTATTCAGGACTACGAGAAGAATGGAGAGTACACAGGTAGCTGTTAAATAACTAGGAGTATATGTTGATTTTTTTTCAGAACTTATATTCTTTTTGGATCCAATTTTTAGGTTTTCCAATTCTTGGAGTTGAGTGGCAAAAGATGGAGAATCCTGATCTACGCATGTCAATGGGGATGGGTAATGAGCATAAAGGTGTGCGTATTAAAAGAATTGAACCTACTGCTCCAGAATCTAATGTATTGAGTCCTTCTGATATAATCCTTAGCTTTGATGGGGTTAATGTCGCTAATGATGGAACAGGTGTGGTGCTATATTTTTATTGGCTGTTTGCTGAGTTATTAATTTATTTATGTATTATCGTTTTGAATTTTTGCTAAGCTTTTTATATGCTTGGTTGCAGTTCCGTTCAGGCACGGAGAGCGTATTGGTTTCAGTTACCTTGTTTCTCAAAAGTATACTGGCGATAAGGCTCTTGTTAAAATACTTAGGAATTCAAGGATACATGAGTTCAACATAAAACTTGCAACCCACAAGCGATTAATACCAGCACATATTGGGGGCAAGCCTCCTTCTTATTACATTATTGCTGGATTTGTTTTTACTGCCGTTTCTGTGCCTTATTTGCGTTCTGAGGTACATTTTTAAATTTCAGTTATTTATTAGTACCTTCTCTCATCATTTTAACATGTTTAGGCTCCTTGCTTTGTTTTTTAATTGAACTTTCTAATTTTTCAGTATGGAAAAGATTATGATTTTGATGCTCCAGTAAAACTATTGGACAAACATCTACATGCCATGGCAGAATCTGTTGATGAACAACTTGTTGTAGTTTCTCAGGTTGTCTCTTTTTATAAACTCTTTACATAATTGGCCTGCAGCCTGCCTTGATTGTTTTTTATCTCTTTCTGAACAACGGCTATTATATGCTGACAAGTGATGATGGTTTTTTTTTCCCAGGTGCTTGTGGCAGACATCAATATTGGTTATGAAGAAATAGTGAATACTCAGGTTAAACCAAACATCACCATGTGTAATTTGGTGTTTGAAACAGAAAAGATCCAAGATATAAATAATTTCCATCTTGTTCCTCACTCTTTTGACGTTTCTTGTGATTTATATAGGTCATCTCTTTTAACAACAAGCCAGTTAAGAACCTGAAAAGTTTGGCAGATATGGTAGAATGCTGTAACGAAGAATTCCTGAAGTTTGACCTTGAATATGAACAGGTTCTCTTTGCCCCTCTTCTCTTTACACTAGGTGTGCATTTTTAACCCATTTATGTGAGACGGTTACGACCTCCTTAACAGTTTAATTATAAAAGTTGGATAATTTAGGTTTAATGACATACAAAACTAATATACCTCTATGTTTTTCATGATAAAGTCACTAATTTTAATTTTGGTATATTAATGTCTATCAACTTGTAAAAATTACACAAAAAGTCAATAAACTAATCTATATCTATATCTATATCTATGCTACTATATATTGGAGAAACCATGGCTAGATTTGTAATTTTACATCAATTTTAAGATGGCATATGAAGAGTTGCAAGCTTTAATGTGTAATATCATTTCCATTATACCCCCTTTAAGTTTTAAATACTTGTACTCCACCATTTTCTAGTTAAATTTAAAGTAAGACTATTATATTAAGGTTATCTTAATCTATATCTATACTACTATATAATACAACTTTTTGGACAACATTGTAATTTTAATCCATTTTTAAGACACTTAAGAACAATTTTGTTACATTTGGTACAAGTGATTATGCATAAACAATTTGTTATTTTACAAATTTGTTCATATCTATAGTAATATAGATGTGTTTGATATACCATATTATTCAAATAAAAAAGCAAAATGAGTGTTAACACAATAAATGAGAGTTAGCACAATAAATGAGAGTTAGCTAAAGACGCAGTACTAAAAATATTTGTACCCCCGCTGCACCGCGCGGGTTTTACACTTTCACCCACTAGTTATTGTATAATGCATATAAATGTCACTAAACTTGTCTTAAATAAGTGTACTTTTGATTTTCCTTAATACTAATGACTTTTTAACTCTTAAATTGGTCGAAGTAAGATGTATAATTTGTTTGCAAAGATGTTAGCATTTCACTTTATCAAATTGTGACAAGTTTAAGAGTTAACAAGTTGCTGTTAAAAAGAAATTTACAGTTACGAACATTTTAGACTAGTTTAGGGATTTAATATACTGCAAAGATGTTAGCATTTCACTTTATCAAATTGTGACAAGTTTAAGAGTTAACAAGTTGCTGTTAAAAAGAAATTTACAGTTACGAACATTTTAGACTAGTTTAGGGATTTAATATACTAATTTCAGAAGTAGGTGCATTTTAAAAAAGAAAGTATATTAGTTGTGAAATTTAGGGCTTTTAATACACAAAAACTTAGGTTGAGGAACTTTTTTGCCAAAAAAGAAGGTATATATATATATATATTTTTTTTTCCAATCAAATCAACCCTTTGATTTTATTACCACAAGTTATTTGTCTGATATTTAATGTATTGACTATTAAGAACTAAAAAGATGGACCGGCTTTTATAATGTATGTGTAGATTGTGGTGTTACGCACTAAGATGGCGAAGAAAGCAACTCGAGATATCCTATTAACTCATTGTATACCTTCAGCCATGTCTGACGATCTCAAGTCATGAAAACTGATTTTGCAATGATAGTCTCATGTAACCGCTGCATTATGGTCTTTTGATATACCATCAGATGGACACAGACCCGTCTGCTTCACATGGAACCCATAATCTGGTATTCTGGTTTGTTGCGTATATTTACTTATGCTGCATATCCTGACAACAATTTTGGACTTTTGATGCTAATCAAAAGTATCATTGCTGACGTGATGTTTGAAAATTTTGTAGTTATTGGTTATAAATGGTTTACAAAATTAAAGAAAACTCAAGTGAGCTTTTTATACATTCATCATTTAATTGGCAGTTTAATAACTAGCTTTTTAATTATTATTATTATTTTTTTAGTCGGATTTGCTCTCTCTCTCTCTCTCTCTCTCTCTCTCTCTCTCTGCAACACCGACACCCCCAACGTTCAAATCACCAACACCGGCGACCACCGGCGCCCACCGGCGCCCTTCCTCACCGGCGACCCCCGCCGGCCAAAACTGAGAGAACAGGCGCACTCGATCGACCCCTTCGAGAGCACCGGCGACCCCTTCGAGAGCAGCCGAGAACATCTCGAAGACCCCTGCTACGCATCTCTTCACAATCAGATCGACCCCTAAGAGAGCACCGGCGCAATCGATCGACCCCTTCGAGAGCACCGGCGGCCCCTTCGAGAAAATCTGATCGACCCCTGCTACAAATCTGTTTCTCGATCGACCCCGGTGAGGAAGGGCGCCGGCTGAAACTTTCTGTTTGGTGTTCTAGGGTTAAAACCCTAGATCTATTGATAAAGTCAAAGTACCAAATTGGGTGGTGCTAGTTGGTTCTGGTTGTTTTGCTAAAGGATAGGAATACCCTAACTTGGGTACCCCTGGGTGAGTTCGTTCCATCATTCTCTTCTGCCTGTTTTTATTATTCTGCATCACGAATATTCTCTTGTTGTAGGCATTGTTTGGGCTGGGTTAGGAGGACCAGCACTGTTTTAACAGGGAGAGCCATCCCCTGTCTCTATTTGTGGGCATCTAATTGTGTTCTTAATTTGGGTGATCTATTTATATTTTGTTCTTAAATAGCTACTTGTTCGTTTAATTTGGGTGATCTATTTATATTTTGTCATTTGGACTGATTGTTCTGATTGTTAGGTTATATCTCTGCTACTAGTCTGATTGTTAGTTTATATCCCTGCTTCTAGTCTGATTGTTAGTTCATATTCTCTGCTCCTGATTTTAAATAGCTACTTGTTCTGATTTTAAATAGTTTAGATTGGACTGATTGGCTGGGTTAGGGGTACCAGCACTCTGCTTTTAAATAGGGATTTGATTGTGCTAGTCACATTGTCTTGTGATTTGATATATTTCTGTTGCTGGTGGTAATTGTGTTTGACTGCTTCTGTTTATGCTTTATTAGTGTGGCACCCTCTTTGTAAGGTGTTTCTTGTCACGTTGGGTGAGTGAGGTATAATAGATAACAGGAGACATTATGTTGTCCCGAGATCATGTACAGTGACGAGAGATGCAACTACAGGGAATAAGGGTTATAAATTACGACTGGCATCGTGGAATGTAGGAACACTTACTGGTAAGTTATTAGAGATAATAGATGTGTTAAGGAGTCGTAAGGTTCAGATAGCGTGTCTCCAGGAGACTAGATGGCGAGGTGGGAGGGCAAAGGAGTGTAATGGGTATAAACTATGGTACTCAGGGTCAGATGGAACAAAAAATGGAGTAGGTTTTTTAGTAGCTAAAGAACTTCAGGATAATGTAGTGGAGGTTAGAAGAATCGATGATAGACTGATGTTGTTAAGGATAGTAATAGGAGACGAGGTAGTGGCTGTAGTTAGTGCGTATACACCGCAAGTTGGACTAGGGGATACGGAAAGAAAGAAGTTCTGGGAGAGTTTAGATCACGTTATGGGAGACATACCCCGAGAAGAAAAAATATTCATAGGAGGAGATTTTAATGGGCATATCGGTAAGGACAACGATCATTTCCCGTTGGTGCATGGAGGCTTTGGGTATGGTCTGAGGAATGACGTCGGTAGGGAGCTTCTTGACTTTGCATTAGCGCATGAACTAAGCATCATAAATTCGTTTTTCAAGAAAAGAGAATCGCATCTAATTACGTTTAGCAGCGGCGGGAGACACACACAGATAGATTATTTGCTGATGAGGAGAGAAGATCGTAGCTCGTGGAAGGACTGCAAGACAATACCGGGACAGACAGTAGTCACTCAACATCACATGTTGGTGGCAGATATACGACTCAAGAGAGCAAGTGTCCAACCAACTAAGAGAAGTAGACCTACGATCAGATGGGGACAACTCAAAGACGAAAAGATTACCATCTTTAGAGATAAAATCATACCAATGAACCCGAGTGAGCCACAGGAAGACGCAAACCAAAAGTGGGAGACTATGGCAACTAGAGTCATTCAAGCAGCTAAAGAAACGCTTGGGACTACAACAAATAGGAAAATCGGTCACAAGGAATCCTGGTGGTGGAACGAAGATGTACAGGAGAAGATAAGAATTAAACAACAAAGTTTTAGGGAGCTTTTACGCTGTAATAATGAGGAAGAACGAACAGAGCTAAAAGATAAGTACAAAGAGGCAAAACGAGAGGCGAAAAAGTCTGTGTCAGAGGCAAAGAACACAGCATACGAGAGGATGTATAAGCGATTAGAGACGAAAGAGGGTGAACATGACATGTTTAAGATTGCCAAGGCAAGGGAACGTAGTAGACAGGACTTGAGATCGGTGAAGTTTATAAAGGACGCGGATAGAAAGGTCTTGGTGAGGGAGAAAGACATCAAGGGGAGATGGAACACTTACTTCGATAACCTTTTCAACATAACGAACCGTAATCAACAAACGGAGATCGACGAAACAACTCAAACGACGCAACAAAACAAGTGTTATTGTAGAAGCATCACAGTCGATGAAGTTAAGAGAGCTTTGAAGAAAATGGGAAGGGCTAAGGCGGTGGGGCCAGACAACATCCCGATTGAAGTGTGGAAGTGCCTAGGAGATGAGGGCCTACAATGGCTAACGGACTTATTCAACACTATCTTTAAGACAGGAAAGATGCCAGAGCAGTGGAGAAGCAGTGTCATAGTCCCCATATATAAGAAAAAAGGAGATGTCCAATGTTACGCAAATTACAGGGGAATAAAGCTATTGAGTCACACGATGAAGCTATGAGAAAGAATTGTTGACACGAGAATTAGACGAGAAACTCAGATAGCGGTAAACCAATTTGGATTTATGCCAGGCCGCTCTACAACAGAAGCTATACACGTCATAAGGAGGATAATGGAGAAATATAGAGAAAAGAAAAGAGACCTGCATATGGTATTCATTGACCTAGAAAAAGCATATGACAGTGTGCCACGGAAACTCATCTGGGAAAGTCTACAACTTAGAAAGGTACCAGAAAGGTATATCAAAATAATAAAGGATATGTATGACGGGGCAAAAACATGTGTACGAGCACCTGTCGGAGACACAGACTACTTCCCGGTGGAAGTAGGACTCCACCAAGGATCGGCATTGAGCCCATTCCTCTTCACAGTGGTGCTGGACGAGATGGCCAAGTCTATACAACAGCCAGTCCTATGGTGTATGCTGTTTGCGGATGATATTGTCTTAATATCGGAATCTAGGACGGTGCTTAACGAGAGATTAGAACAGTGGAGATCAGCAATAGAACGCAGGGGCTTAAGGATAAGTCGCGCTAAGACAGAATACATGCATTGTAACTTTAGTGGTGAGGCCGAAGAGGACACCCAAATCAGTATCCAAGGCATGGCGGTCCCCCGGACGTCTAGGTTCAAATACCTTGGCTCGTACGTACAGGAAGATGGAGAGATACACAGCGATGTAGCACATCGTATACAATCAGGATGGTGCAAGTGGAGAGCAGCATCAGGGATTTTGTGTGATAAGAGGTTCCCGGCAAAACTAAAGGGAAAATTCTACAGAGTGGCAGTACGTCCAGCTATGTTATACGGCACAGACTGTTGGACCATAAAGAAATCGCACGAGAGACAAATAGAGGTCGCAGAAATGCGAATGCTGAGGTGGATGTGTGGACACACAAGATTGGATCGGATAAGAAACGACGTCTTTCGTCAGAGGCTAGAGGTGGCGTGTATCACAGAAAAAATAAGAGAGGGAAGATTAAGATGGTTTGGGCACGTGAAGAGGAGAACGATGGCAGCACCAGTCCGAGCAGTAGAGAATATCAGCTTAGAGGGTAGGAGGAGCAGAGGTAGACCTAGGTTGACTTGGGACGAGGTTATTAGGAGAGATATGATGGACTTGCATCTCTCTGAGAACATGATCGAGGATAGAAGTGAGTGGAGGCGTAGAATTAAAATTAAGGACTTTTAGTGGGTGTTGTGGGTGGGAAGGGTATACGGTGACATATGGCCGTACCCCACAAGTTAGGTGTAGTTTTCCTCATTTATCCTTTTTGGGTGTTACATGCGCATTATCTAATTCTTCTTGTGATATATATCATTGTGTTATATGCTTCGTATTATGATGGTTATTGCCTTTGTTATGCTTTGTTATATGCTTTGTATATGCGTTGTATTATGATTGTTATTGTTATTGCCTGTGTTAACGAGTCGGGGGTCTCTTCGGAAGCGGTCTCTCTATCTTTCTAGATAGAGGAAAGACTTGCCACCATATACCCCTCCCAGACCCTGCTCTTCAGCGGGAGACACTGGGTATGTTTGTTTGTTTGTTATTATTTTTTTAGTCGGAGATAGTTTCATCTCCTCAAAAGTTTTACTAATATTACATTTACCCAAATAAAATCACAATTTTATATATAGTTGGTCTTGTTAATGGCATTTCATCTTCATAAGAAGTAAGATGTACAAGTAAATAACATGATTTGAGCACTGATTGGGTTCTACGGTAGACAACATGCCACACGTGAAACACATGGAGGTTATATATATAACGATAGGGAGATATTTTGATAGCCGAATCAATAATCTTATCTCAAATTTTATCCTCATCCAGAATATTAACATTACATATTAGAAGGGAGGATGTTGTCTATAAGATACATGTGATACTTAACACCCTCTCTCTTCTACATTAGTACATCACATCATTTTTCTTATCTTTTACCTGAGTGCATGTGATCACTTCCAATATCTATTTCATTTCTCAATTTTCTAGATTGCACAATGTATGTTTGAAGTGGTTCCCTCAACAATCCACCCTTGCCTCAATGCATGGGCTGGTGTTTTCGTGCAGACTTTCTGTTTGTATACATTGACCTACTTCAATGAAGAACATAAACTTCAAGAATACCGAAAGAGAGAGGACAGTAGAGCTCGAATATGTAATTGTCAATATTGTGATTGCTAGGTTAGAAAACCATAGAGAAATACTCTCAATACTATAAATAGGTTACAATTATAATGAAAGCTTAACTATAAGTTTTTTAGAAACCTATTCAAACATGATTTTCTTATCCAATTTAAAAGTTATATCAAACTAAACATATTACTAGTTCGCGTGTTCATAAAGTTTATTCACAGCTTACCACTTACCCAATTGTCAATTGAGTAATATAAGAAATGTGA
Source organism: Flaveria linearis (assembly GCA_024085815.1). Classification (NCBI taxonomy): domain Eukaryota; kingdom Viridiplantae; phylum Streptophyta; class Magnoliopsida; order Asterales; family Asteraceae; genus Flaveria; species Flaveria linearis. The sequence goes on from CM044002.1 coordinate 24,796,285, forward strand.
AGGTGGTGCTTGTCTGCTATGACGGAAGACAAGCTGATCCGGCCCAACTCATATTCTCATCCTATCCAAGAACTCTATTCATATTTGGTCACACCTCTCATCTCATATCGAATGATAAGGGAAACGGAACTGAAAGTATCCTTATGTGAAGCTAGATACCTTCTCAGACGTGTTTTAAAACCGTGAATGACGGACGTCTATGAGCGCGTCGGCTGCCAAAACGGGTAATATTTGGTACGGTGTTGGGCTGTTACAAATAGTATCAGACCCGGGCCGGTGTGCCAACGAGGACCCTGGTCTCCTAGTGGGGGAGAATGTAACATTCAACCTCGGTTGGGAAGGATAAGAGAACAATATCTGGTATGGTGCTTGAGCTGTTACAAATGGATTGTTTGAAAAAAGATCATTGGCAGATCCACCTTTTAGGGCTACCAGCTACAAGTTTTAAATGAAAGCTAGTCGCGTTAAATTCTAATTTAATAAATAATATTTAGGATGATATTATATATTATTAGTGAAAACCTATTAACTGTGCCTACGACGCCACAAATCTTGAATATGTTCGAGTCAGCTCGTGGCTCGACAAAGTGCATCATTTTTATCGTTATTAATAATCTTACATGTGTTTTAATTACAAGTTGACGATAACATCAAATTATAAAAAAAGTCTAAAATAATATGATAAAAAACTATTAATATACAAAGGAAAAATCTAACTTTGTACAAGGATTCGACCCCGTTATCCAAGTTAAATCCTCTCACGAGCTAAATCAACTCTAGTTTTTATACGAGCCATTTATCTTCAACTTATTAGATGATTATACAAACCAGTAAGCTAATTTCAATGTAAAATCAACCATAGCAAAATCGACTCATTGAATAATCTACCACTTTACCCATAAACATCATTGGAAATTTAAAATCAACTAATAGCTTAACATCATTGGAAATTTAAATAAACGGGTGAAGAAATAAATAAATTATAAGAAGAGGTTTCCTACTGAAGATGATTTCAATTCTCGTATTCGAAGATTTTCGAATAGGGCGAAGAAATAAATAAATTGTAGTTTTGCAACTTAAATATATTAAAGATTTTATTGTCAATTTTGGTACACATTCAAACACCCATTAATATCGACTGACGACGACCGACGGTGGTGAGAACAACGGGGGTGAAAAGTTTGTAAGAAAACACAATAGCGTAACATCTTTTAGGGCCACAAGTTCTCAACAACATAAAGCAGGAGTGATCGTTCGATCTGTTAGATTCAAATCACCGTCGTTATTTCGGTCGGTGAGTCATCTCCGGCGGCCGGAGTTTCAGTAGCACTAATTGTGGAAATATGGGAGCTAATCCCGAGCTTGAAAGCCTGTTTCCTGAGAAAAAACGAGTCAGAAACCCTTTCGTTCCAATTGGTATCTTTTCTGTTCAAAACCCTAATTTTTGTTTACTATAAGTTGAGTTGAAATGTTGCTGTTTGTCCTGTTTCATTGGTTGTGTGTCTAAGTTAAGTGAATGTTTCATTGATTTGATCTAAAAACTCTAATAGTAATCGTGATTCAGCGGTTAGATACGTAAGTTCGCGTGTTTTGATGATTTATCCTTGCTTCAGTCGTAGAATATGATGTGTGTCTAGTGTCTGGAGACGATTAGGTTATATGCTTGTAAAGTTTTGTAATGTATGAATTGTATAAGTTAGCAGAGCATTTAATTGAGGTTTGCTGGAGCACTGATGGTGCAGTGATTTTGGTATTAAGAGTTTAGAGTTGGTGGTACTAGAGTGGTGATTACTATGAGCCTTGAGATTCTTATAATTAGGTTATTTTATGTTTAGTGCATTTGTATTTGTTTATGCTGATTATCTTCTTCACTCCATTGAAATTTTGAGGAGCCAGGAGGGTTTACCTGTTGTTCCTTTTTCCTTTATCAACTAGTGTAATGCGGGTCTTGTATATGTATTGAACTGAGCTTTACCCATGAGTTACTTGAGACAACAGTTTTGATACACTTGTGTGTTAAGAAAAGTCATTTTTGATAATGTCTAATCAAACAATATTATGTTTACATATAACTAAGGTATCAAAACAAAATTTCAATTGTGTTTAAGATATTATCATAAACTTTTAACGCTGATACTTAAACTAGATTATGTCAATTTCAAAACTTATTTAAATCACAATGTAGTGAAAAACAGTAGTTTTTGCCTTTTCTTTGATAACAATTCATTTAGGAATGGCTTGAGATCTGAATTATCCTATCAGAATTCAGATAATGAAGTCCAGTTTTGGTTCCTTCTTTCTTTAGTGGTTGCTTTTGGTCCGAGAAAGCTGTTAAGAGAACTTATAGGATATTAATATGACATATATGTTGAGCATTTGTGGTGTTTGCTTAATTGATTTCTTAATTTTGCCTTGCACTATTGAACAGTGAGTTACATGTAATATCTTACTCCAGTTCAAAAAGTTACATCATTTGACCACCTATGCAGTTTAATAAAAGTACCTCAGTAGTGTTCATATACCTAAAGTGACATAACAAAGATGAGAAAACATGTGATCCCAAGCAACCTCAGATACATCCTATAATAATATTTTAATGACAAGTATGCTATATGTTCAAATAGTTGCAGCGTTTCTAGTATTTACTAGTTAGAGCTTTAGATGGTTTTGCTGTCAATTTTATAATATTCTTAACAAGGGATGGAGTTGTTTGGAGATCCAAGAACCTGTTTTTGTATCAATCAGGTGTACTTATATAATTAGATAATGTATTCATCATGTAAAAGTTGTAAATTTCTTTTATGTTGTATGAGTGTTGGCAATTTTTCAGGGCCAAACCAACAAATGAGAGGAAACACACACCTACAGGATGCATTATTTATGTCTTTAATAATTTACTCATTAGAGCTACTGATGGTGTTCATGTCAGTTTATCACCATCTTACAAACCAGAATCAAGAAAATGGGCTAATGTGACGTTTCACCCTTTTAGCAATCTAGCTTTCGTTGCTATAACGATTAATATGATGAGCATAACCCTAAGAACACAAGAGATGCACTCATGCAAGTTAAGCTTTATGCTCAAAGAGTACTACAAAGTGATCACTTTAGTCATCAACTGGTATTGAATTAAGATAGTAGGGGGCAGTTTGGTGAAAAGAATAATGGCAAAATTTTAATGTAAAGCTTGTAACACATTAAGTGCCAATTTTTTTATATATATGGTATTGCTACTAAAAAACAATAACTTGAAGCTATCATCCGTAAAAATGCACGTTGACAGGAAGAAACAAACAAACAAATAAGCTTACCCATAAAAAATCCCACTTATCACAGTAGGGTTTGGAGAAAGTGATATGAAAGAAAACTTTACTTTACCTCTACCCGAGGGGATAATGTTTGACAAAACTTGATATACAGGATTAAGTCAGTAAGATGGTATGGGATGCTTTCATACACTGCACAAACCTGAAACTTTTGAAGTAATTAAATTCATAGCTAGAAACTTAGCCCCTAGTGGAGATATAGTCATGGTGATGTCATTTGTATGCTAGAAAAGTTAAATGGTTTTATAATTTTGTTTGGTCACTGTTTTGTATCTGAGATTCTTTAATCTCTCAGGTTTGGTTTTATAGGTGCCTTGATCACAGCTGGCGTGCTCACGGCCGGTTTAATTAGCTTTAAGCAAGGGAACTCTCAGTTGGGTCAGACATTGATGAGGGCTCGTGTAGTGGCTCAGGGTGGAACCGTTGCACTCATGGTTGGCACTGCAGCCTACTATGGAGAGAAGTTTTGATGGGTTTTCATCTTTACTTAATCCTCTTTATTCCTTTTAGAGAACCTGCATTCACGTGTTCTTGACGATGTTACTTCTTCACATGGGCTGTTAAACTGATAAATAGTTCTTCACTGAAATATGAGACTGCAAAAACATTTTATTTAAATCCCAAGAATGTAATAACAAAAGCTTAGGCATTGATTTGTGACTTATGTTTTTCTTTTATTTCGCAATCGTTTTTCTTCAGAAATTGGTTTTTCTTAACGACTCCCTAATCTACTCATAGATCCAATTAACCTGTTTACTTCAGGATTTGAACTCTCGACCTCTAAGTAAGGGACCACCTATCATACACTCGGATACAACTGGACCAATTGTCGGTTGGTTCTTCATACGTTAGTTGGTTAACAAAATCTCATAAACATGAATGTAAGTTGGAAGCTTTGCCTCCCTGTATTAAGGAACGCAAACTCATTTTGTCGTTTAACTTGGTAAATGCTCCGATTAACTTTTCATCACTTGACAAAAATTTAAGTGATCTAAATTTGCCCCACTTTATAAAAAGAAATGTCACACAGTTACAATACACTTCATAGAAGATGGAAAAAGATTACCAAGTATTGGTTATGTTCATACCATATAACTTGTAAAATTAAGTAAAGAAAAGAAAAACAAAAACCAAGTGTACATTAATAAATTGAAGTGGTTGTCATCAAAACTCCCACTTAACTATAAAAGCAAGCAATCAACATGTTACTCCATTCTTCAAAATAATGCATACCCACAGTTGAAAGCAACCATCTTACCCGCCCGATACAACTTTCTTTGATTATTTATTTTATAAAATCTCACATAAAATACAATATTTATAGTTATTAATTCTGCAAAGTGTAGTTTTTCATTTACATGTGGCGGGTTATGGTTACATGTGGCGGGACCTCCCGCGTCAGGTGTAGTTTTTCGTTCATCTACTCTTTTTGGGTGTTACACGTCGATTTTTATGATGTGCGCACTATCTAATTCTGTATGTGTTATTTAACTATGTGTTGTATGATATGTATTATGATTGTTATGGGTACTGCCTTTGTGAATGAGTTGGGGGTCTCTTCGGAAGCGGTCTCTCTATCACTCAGGATAGAGGAAAGACTTGTCACCACATACCCCTCCCAGACCCTGCTTTTCAGCGGGATACACTGGGTATGTTTGTTTGTTTGTTTGTTTTAATTCTGCAAAGTATCACATTGTATCACGATAAGCTCTTAACAATTTGATCACAAATGTATTTATAAATCATCTTTCCAAATCTATTACGTAGTGATATGATTCCTAGAATTTCTAACTATCGCATCCTTGATAGAACTAAGCATTTTAAATTCCAAACCATATACAAATGTATAACAAAACAAATCAAAGAACATCAAATGGTGTACTGAATCAAACATCAAAGCTTGACTTTTATAGGGTAGAATACTAATTGTGGCCTCTGTCGAGGAGTCCAAGATGTTAAGTTTCAAATGGTAGAAGTCTAACCGTCATTTGGGTTGGTAGGTTAGTAGGCAATAAGGGTGATTAGGTCATTTTTGGTTAGCTGAATGGTAGCTCATTAAGTCCATATGAATATAGTGATCATTAAACATTGAAAATCATCGATCAAAATGCATTCGAGAGACCAATATTAACTAATCGGACTAAGCCTGGCAAACCTGTTCTCTTACATATTTAAATTTTATTTCACGCACATGTGTGTATTAATAACTTATATATTTTTATCTTTTATACTGTATTATTAGAGGAATCTTTATCAAGTAATGACCGTTAGTTTTTTTTTATTATACCTATTCTTGTTACTATTGTTGTTGTTTTACTCCTATTATTTGAAAATTTGAAAAATTATTAGTATTTTATTAATAACCTACAAAATAAATGTGAAATAATCCTTAGGTTGAAGCAGCAGGAAGTGTGGAATAGGATCGAAGCATGGTGTCATTTAGCCCCAAATATCCTGTTTGATATATCGGCACATGCCGGAGAATCAGTCTCTGAATAAGAAGGCTAGGGGTATGCTAAGAGGCATTATCTACACGACTATGTGGGCTATTTGGATCGAGCGTAACAATCGCATTTTTAGTAGCAAGCAACGGAAGCCGATTGAGATTGTGGAGAATATAAAACACACGACTTTCCTTTGGGTTCGTAATAGGTCTAGATGGAAACACGTTGAATGGTTTAGTTGGTATTTGTATCCTATGGATTGATTTGTATTTTGGCTCATCGAGCTTTTGGTTAATGAAGTTTTCTTTACAAAAAAAAATCCTTAGGTTGAAGCACAACATGTTACAAGTTTAAGACCATAACTCCATTGTTTAATGTTTTATTTGTAAAATCTTTTAACTTCAATCTTATTTTGGCAATTTTTGTTCGTATGGATTGTTACATCATCCGACACTTGTTGCGTGAATCAAGGGCTAGCAGTGGTTGTTTTAGTAGCTAGTGCACAAAAGTAGTTATAGACAAAATGCCTTTTCACAAAGCATAGATCAAATATAGAAGATGCAAGCAACATGTGGGCATTCTTTACTTGATTTAGACTTGCGCCGTTAAATCCTCTTAGAATATATGTTGTTGAACAATTTATTATATTACATACAGAGAAACATTTTAATTAATATCGTTTAATTATTGTTATTATTGCTGTTGTTTTTGTACCTTTTGTTTTGCGACAAGATGAGGGTGTTACATTATTCACTTCAACCCTCAAAATTGGGTGATAAAAATTGAATTGCAAACCTTATACTTTGAAATTATCTACAACTCATGTTACAGGGTAATCATCATAAATATATTTTAATCCACTACATACAAATATAAAATAAATAATAAAAAAACATATCAAATCATATATCTCTTAGCTATAGTAAAGAATATAAATCATAAACTAATATATTTAATTTGAAAAACAAAACCTTTTGAGAGATAATCAAATGATCACAATACAAAACCTCCACCATGTTTGACCAGAAATAGTAGTTGAGAGAACACTAAAATGATTTTATTTGCTTTGAAGTTTGATATGCTTTTCCCATGGCGTTGCATTGTGTGACATATTTTGCCAACCCAACAAATTTTGCCAAATAATCAATAAGTGATGATCTTCTCAATTAGATATTTCTTTTTTTTTGTCATTACAATATTGAAGATTAGCTATCATTTAATATACAAAAGTAAAATTTATTTCCCAGAAAACAAAACATATCAACCTAAATTTATTCTAGAGTAAATGTAATTTTCTTCATTAAATTTACAACAAAAGTAATTTCTCTGATTAAAAGTTAAAAACTAGTTTGCGTCCTTGTATTTCCAGTTTTGAATAACCTAACGCCTCCACCGACACCACCACTGTCGACATTGCCATCATCTTGCTCTAAATCCATTTTGAACCGAACCTAGTTTGACCCAAACCTACTATGACATGTTATCTAACCTAAATTAGTCCGTTTTTTTTACTAGGCTTACCTATAGTATCTCTCTCTTTTTTTAATTTTATTTTATTTACATTTATAAGTTTAAAATCTACAATACCATCCTTTATTGATTTGAAAGTTCAATCATTTATAAAAGGGCGTACCTGGTGTTGCAAAGAGCTCACGCGTTTTCGCAGGGTCCAGGGAGGGTCCGTCCCATTTAAAGGAAAATGTACGCGGTCTTTCCCCCACATTTTGTGGGGAGGCCGTTTCCACGTAGTAATGATAAAATGATTCATCCTCAACAATAGAAATATCTCTATGCTTCAATGGCTATAATTTTGACCAAAGCTACAAATTACACCATTTGTAGTTTTGTACTCATTTTCACCTTGTTAGGTGCTAATCACGAATTTGACACATCGTAAACAACCTTGGCCACATTCACCCACCCCCAAATTGACCATCAAATATATCATGGTTCCATCTGACGCCATTTTGACTCCACCCATGGTTCAATTTTACACCAAATGGGTCGACGTCAAGAGCCACTTTTTGTAGCCACTCGTCTGTCAATGCCCTCACTCGCACCCCCATCGCGTGTCATCTTCCCACACAATCTTGTATATCAGTATAAATGTCCTCAGCCTTTGAGCTTCGGTAACTAGCACCAACAACACTTCAAGATTCACTCACCCATGACCCATCTGTTTCACCCAAATCAATTCAATTTTTTTTAAAGATACTGACAAATTGGGTGTATTTTAATCTTTCTTGTTTAGGGTTTTATTGCATCAACTGAACAGAGGGTGGGCTTCTGCAAGGTTCAAGGTAGGTGAAATTGAAAAAAATTGGAGTTTAATCTGGTTTTGTCATCATGTATCTACTATTATTGAACAAGAATCGGTGGTTTGTGTTTAGAGGTGTCTTTTAGCTTAATCCAGAATGACCCACTGTAATCATCTACTAAATTGGTTAAATTTGTAGACAAAGTTGTGTTTTTTTTGGATTTTAGCTTCTGGGTGTGAATCTTTCACCAAGAATATGTCTTGGGTTGTTGTTGTTGATGAAGAAAGATTGTGTTTTAGAGTAAAACACTGAAGATCTGTTCAATGATGGGGTTTATGGAAGAAAGATTGTTCTCTAGGCATACAAATGTTAAAGTTTCTTGGATGAAATATCAAATCTACAATGAAGGATGCCAACAATCCATGCTTTCTCCTCCATCACTACCACCCCCATCAGTGTTTTCACCTCCATTTAGTGTTACTTTTCATAGAACATCAACCCCTTCATCATCCTCAGGTACTAGAATCAGCCCAACTGTTCTGTTCATCATAGTAATCTTGGCAGTCTTGTTTTTCATATCTGGTTTGCTTCACTTGCTCTTTAGATTCTTGACAAAACACAGTTCTTCATCGAATTCCCATCGATCAAATCGATTTCCAGATGGTTCCCCATCTGATGCACTTCAAAGACAGCTACAACAGCTCTTTCATTTGCATGATTCTGGTTTAGATCAAACGTTTATCGACGCTTTACCTGTTTTCATGTATAAAGCAGTGGGTGCTAATGAACATTTTGATTGTGCTGTGTGTTTGTGTGAATTCTCAGAGAATGATAAGTTGAGATTACTCCCAACTTGTAGCCATGCTTTTCATATCAATTGTATAGATACATGGCTTTTATCAAATTCGACTTGCCCGCTTTGTAGAAATACGCTTTTTGACCCTGGGTTTTCTATGGATAACCCGATTTTCGATTTTGATGATCCACGAGAAGCAGATGAAAGTGGGATTTCTGCTGGTTTGAAAACAATTGAACCAGAACAAACCCAAGTTGAAAAGGGGAGTTTTTCAGTGAGACTTGGTAAGTTTAGAAAATTGAGTGAAGGTGAAAGTGAAACCGGAGGTGAAACGAGTAGTAGCAATTTAGACGCGCGAAGATGTTATTCAATGGGTTCTTATGAGTATGTGGTTGGAGACACGAATCTACGCGTCCCTCTGATTCATCTGAGAGATTTGCAAGATGCAAAATTTGTGAGAAACGTTGAACAAATTCAGGATCATGTGCCTGATGATGATATTGAAGGGAAAAGGATCAATATTGGTGCAAAAACAGATAGTTTTTCTGTTTCCAAGATCTGGTTATGGTCTAAAAAACGAAAATTTGCTAGTTCTGCTGATAATCAGATGCATAATCCATCTTCAGTTGATATGGAATTACCACGAATGGGGAGATTTCAAGGTACATGAAAAAGAATTGTTCTTTTTTGATCTTGTTTCTGTGTACTTTTCTTGAATGATTAGTTATCTGATCTGGCTACATTATATAATATATTACATTTTGATGCAAGATTTCTATCATTGAGATGCTCATATTCTGTACTTTGACAAAATCTACTCCGCTAGATTCTTGAACATCTTTGAGTACAAAATCATCTCCAAATTATTCTTGAAGATACCTTAAATCCTTGTTGAAAAATGCAATTTACCTTAAATCATATATCAGTGAACCTAATAATTGTTTAATACTTTAATTATGTCGCTTATGCGATTAAAGAACCGATTTTTTTCATGGGTTTGAATCAAGATCTCCATAGGAGCTCAATGCTGCACAATGTTTGCAGACTTGAGTGTGGATTCTTTGGGTCAAAGTGACCAAGGTCTTGAAGATGAGACATTTTCTTGTTAAAGATTCAAGATGCTTGTACTGTCAAGACTTTAATGATTAATATTTTGTCATACATGTTGGAATCTTGTAATTGCATAATTTTGGGGCAACATAGGGCCAAAATTTGCTTTTACTTTTGCAAAATCATCTTTTACTTTCATCATAGCTTTGGTTGTTTGACTTGCTTTTGTTCCCTGATTTTAACCATCTATAAGAAATTAAGAACATATAAGTTGTTATTATAGGTATTTTCTGGTGGTAACATTTGGGGAATATATCATTTCTATTTGTTTTTATTACAGATCTTAAGCCCACAAACTATATTATTTGTTACTCAAGTATGTATCTATATTCGTTTATATCAAGTTTACTATAAATGAGATTAGATACATATTTTAATGTTAGGGGAAAAATGATACATGGTTTTAGAACATCAATCTAAAATAGACATAACCTGGAACAAGGAGGCTATGCTAAACGTAACGTTCTGTTTTTACTTGTTGCGCTTGTCTCTTTTTTAACTTGTCATGTTATTAATATCTTTTATTTTCATACCAAAAGATAATAAAACCTTTAATTTGATGTTTTGAGGAGATACGATAAAAAGTTAGATGGGGTTTACGAATAGTCTAACACCTAGATGATCATCTAAGATGCATGTCAAGCAATGAATTAATTGAATCTATCTTTAGGCTCTTCAAAGTGGCTGTTAAGGGTGATGTGGCATCCTCTCAAATTAGGGTGTGTGAAAGGGGGAAGGTTGGCAAAGAGTAAAGGGCTTCACGGGCAAAATGCCCCACCTTGGAGACTTTTTGAAAATCATTAATTAATTAAATTAACCCTGTAATTACATTTCACTCTAGGATGGAGGAGATATTAATATCATAAACTTTCATCACATCATGAAACCCATTAATATGGATGTGTGATGTGTCATGTCAAACCATAACATACTATACCACTCGCATATTTAAAGAGGCCGCCCATGCCACATAACACGATGCAAAAGTAATCGTTGAAAAGGGGAAACAGTTGGATTTTAGAAGCAACCCACGGCAAGAACACGTGTGAAAACATGCTGTGTTCTCACGCTGCGAGACCAACGACAGTGTTTGGGTGTCACGTCGAGGCATGTTAGGAGGCTCCCTACCCCATAAATCTTATGCATTTTCAACTGCATTCCATACATTTTCAACCACCCTTGAATCTAAAAAATTATGGATTTTTCATCAACTTTTTTGTCTATCTTCTAATTCCTCCGTGGGTGATGAGTTGTTCATTAATAATATTTTCTTGCTTAATTTTTTATTATTTTTTAATGTTTAAAAATTTTATTTTAATATTAATGTTTTTGGATATATGTAAAAAACTAATTATCTAAAATATTAGTTTGTAATGTTAAAAACTTAAAATGTTGAGTTTCAAATTACGTCTAAAAATAAATAATATATAAATAGTTAATTATTAACTAACACTAAAAATTTTATCACCATCACTAAACCATGACATATATTTTTATTACTACGTTGACATGATGTGTGTGTGATTGTATTTGTCTAGCACTTAAGGATTATCTTTGATGAATACTTTCGGCTTACATATCCTTTTTTTATGTTAAGTAGCCTTAGACCCTTAGTTGTATATTATATTCTGGTTTATAATTTTTTTTTCTAAAGTTAAAAATAATTAATTTGATTGCTATTATATATTTAATTTGATTGCTATTATATATTTATTAATATAAAGTATATTATTTATTTTGGACAAATCATTAAAAATTATATCATGACTCATAATTTGCAATTTTCTAATTGCAATATTCACTATGCGAATGATTCTCTTATTATATGTAGTTAGATAATCATATATGTGCTCGATGGTCCTCTATAAATATGATTTGTGTTCAAAATTTTGTAACTGCAGGATTAAATAGTATTTATGAGTAAAATTGATGCTAAAAAGAAACTAACCTAGATGTTGGTACTGATTTGCTACATTTGTTTTTGTTTGATATTGTTGATATTAAAAAATTTATTCTTCTTTCTTTATCAGTTATCACGTGCCCTTGTTGAACTTATGGTTTAGACATTTAGCATTATCTGTTTAAAAGCCATTTGAAATTATTGTATTTAGTTTCGTGACATGATACGCAACTAACTTATCAATTAGCATCACCATTACAAGTCAACTCAATTGCAAACTTCACCTTGTGACTACTATAACTCAACTCATTAAAATTATTCATAATGTTACAACTCATAATTTTCACAAACAGTCCTAATTAGCATGACATATCAGTTTTTCACTCAATTGCATCTATTTATTTCACAAACACTTTTTTCCCTCAACACTATCCTTCCTACAAATACCTTTATTTTTCCACCTCATATTTTCTTTTTTTATTTACTTTAAACAAAGATATTTAAATTATTATAAATATATTTAAGTAAAATTAATAATGGAATAAAATATCAAATTATCAAGTTGAATACTTAAATTAAAAAATTCTAAATAAGAAAAAAATAAAATTAAACCGCAACTACATTAAAATAAAACATATTTAAAATAGGTAACTAGCCGTTATGAATAAAACAAAAAAGTAACCGTTAGAAAAAAGACAAAAAACTAGCCGCTATGAAAAAAATAAAAAATAGCCGTTGTTATGAAAAAAAAAAAAAAATAGCCGTTGTGAAAAAAACAAAAAAGTGGTTGTTATGAATAAAATAAAAAAGATTTTAAAAAATAAAAAAATAAACTTTAATTAATTAGTTTAGTATTATGCTGTAAAAACGTGAGGGAAAGACCGCGTACATCTTCCCTTAAATGGAACGGACCCTCCCTGGACCCTGCAAAAACGCGGGAGCTCTTTGCAGCACCAGGTACGCCCTTTTTTATGCTATAAAAATTAATTTTTTTTTAATTTGATTAACACATTTTAATTAAAATATTATACTTAAATTATTATTTTAACTAAAAGGATTTATAATTTTTTAATAAAAACTTTCTAATTTAAAAAAATTTAAAAATCATTTTATAGTAGTGGGGCCACCACTTTATTTAAATTTTAAAATTAATTTTAAAGAGGTGAGTCCCAACAAGCCCCTTCTCTTTCCAGCCCTTAGCCACGGACGGATCACCACCGCCATTTCTCCTCCATCGCCGCCCTTCCGGCGGACGGAGTCCACATCGGTCTAACTCATTAATCTATATGCTCTGTTATTTTATTTTTTCTAAACTAAAAAGAATTATCTTTTTCTCACCCTCTTATCTTCATTATGATTCAAATCCTTTGTATTTTTCTTTTAAAAAATAGCATAACCATAATCTATCTTTCATAAGTAAGAGGATTCCCATCACATTTCGGTATACAACCCCATCCTCATATATTTTTAAATTCATATAATATTTCACTCCACTCCTATCCCCCTATTATTTTCCTTTTTTTAGAGGAAACCAAACACATCTCTCATGTTCAGGGGTTTCCATTCATCCCATATGTGTTCTTTTGTATTTTATTGTGAGTGGATGTAATTGAGTGAGAAAGATAAATGATTAAAGAAGATTAAATAACTATTATTTAATTGAATATATATATATACACATATACATATATATATATATATACATATATATACATATATATACATATATAGATACATATATATATACATATATATATATACATATATATATACATATATAGATACATATATATATACATATATATATACAGGGATCCATTCATATGAAAATCAAGTTTTTGGTAAAAACTATAAGAACTAAAACCCACCAATCAGGATTTTTTTAATTATTTTATATTAATTAAAATACAACAATTACACAAAGGGCAATTTGGTAATTCAATTAATTCAAAATTACTTAGTGGGCCGGTTGATTATAACTGTTCCCTCTTTCACTGAAACATTCGATTCCATCAGGGTTCCCCTCCCCTGTTTTATGATCTGGAACAAACAATTCCAAACAACCATTAGCAAATTATAGATCGCACAAAATTGTTATGAAATCTTGATTCATAATGGGTAATGATTGCTATTCAAAAAATATATTTCTTTAGATTCCAGATTTAAGCAGTCAATGCATGATATTCAAAATATTGTCGAGATGCAAATTATATGCGAGTAGCAAAGAATGATTTTTTCAATGATGATACAGATCAACAAGTTGTGTCTTATTCTAATCACATAGTTTTATTTTTCTACTTGGAGATGGAGAAGGTGGAATCGGAACACCATCAACGGATAATTACGAGATCGAAGGTGGAATCGGAACACCATCAATGGATAATTACGAGATCGAAGCTAATGCAGATAGTATAAATTATTCCACTAGCAACATAGTTGCAACAAGCCGCAAAGATGACGCAAAGGATGTTGTTAATTCAAAGCAGATGAGGTTATTAGTATGGTGATAGTCATAATAATGATGGTGAATTGAATATGAGAATATCATATCAAGGGTTGATGATGTTGGAATCTTCGAATCATAATAAAGGGAATGAGGTAATCACTTAGTCCATTCAAGAAGGTGATTGCTCTTATGATATGGATTGTCGCACGAATAATAGAATGTTTGAAGCATCTTTTGCGCCATTATGTAATTGAGATGGCGCGTGTATGCATATTTATTCGGAATACAAAGCTTGGGTTTGTAAACAAACGTAACGACGTGAATGTGGAATGTGGACCCTTACTTAATGATATCTTTTATTATGAACTTGCTAGGATGGTTGCATTATTCATCCCCAATCAAGATTCCAAATGAACCACCTGAAAACATCAACAAAGAGGTATTTAAGACGTTTTTTAGGCATGCTCTCCGGACAAGGTGTCGGTTATACCACCATAAGGAACACACAATAAAGGTTGTAGGACAAACAAAAGAATGACATATTTTATTATGAACTTGCTAGGATGGTTGCATTATTCATCCCCAATCTGGTTAAGGTAATTACACATATGCATTTGTGGAAGGTTGATTATGCATATGTGCATATTGAGAGTACGTGCGCTAATGCATTAGTACTGGGAAGGCGTTAATGCGTAATATGATTTTTTCCCCTCTACAAAGTGGGAGTTTGGTCATATTCTTGGATTGAAATTTGTCAGCATCAACTCATGTCAGTGATATCGTAATTATTCACCAATAATTTTAGGATTTTGAAAATATTATGAGGAATATATTCTACCCTATGATTATTTATGATAGACTTCTCTAATTGTTCATTATAGATAATAAGGAATTACAAGGAGATATCAAATAGTAATTACATAATTTAAGAGTAGAATTGACGACCTTACCAGAGAAAATGACTATGCGTGTTGGTAGGATTTGGAGTATGTGCATCAATGCTTAATGCTGAATGTGCTATGGGGCACATCATAGATTGTGCATTACTGCATAAACTACATATTTACCTCCAAATAGTATGAGTGAGTACATAAGAAAGGAAATAAACATATATTCATAACCCATAGAATTGGAGTTATACATAACATTGATTTAATATTGGAATGTAACATGAAATAATATATGTTTGAGTAAGTGACTTTACCATAGCAGTTCATTACAAACTTGATAACCAAAATACATAGTTAGCAACAAATAATAAAATCATCATAACTTAACAGGCTGTTCATTCAAAAAAGAAGTAAATCATCCAACTTTAGAAAAATAACATACATAAATTGAAGTTTCAACAGAATGCTATAAAGAACATGAGTTTAAGAAAATAAATTGAACGAGCTTCGGCTAGAACGCTGCACGAAAACCCAAAATCACATTGCCTTTGTTTGCTTTCGTTTTTTTGCCTTCACCCTAGGCTTTGCTTTCTTCCGTGTGACTATTGACTTTGAAGATGCATCTTTAAATGTGTTGAAAAAGAGATACAACTAACATATTTACACTTATTGGATCATTACCTTGTGTACATTTTTTACTAGGAATCAGATCATTGATCCAACCATGGCACTTGTTATAATTGTCGGAAATAATAATAGGTTTTTAAGGATCTCCGCTTGATGACTTCCTTAGGCAATGTACCTTACCAGCTAGCCTAACACTTTTACGAGCTGTTAAAACGACATCTAATACATTAGCAATGACATACATATAGTTCCGAATTATATAAACCACAGTTTGTCTGAAATATATATAAACCAACAAATGTAATTGAACAAAACCAAAATACCACTAAAAGATATAGAACTATATCTTTAAGATTAAAGCTCATCAAAATATTACCAAATTACATAAACATACTCCTATAGATCAGTTGCAACAATGTCATAATTAGCTATATACCCACAACAAACTAATTTGTTTATCAATATAACACATGCTTAGAATTTAATCATGAGATAGAGGTTTGAAATTATGTAGAAAATCATAGTTTAGGAATCTGGGATTATATGAAATATATGGACACAGAGATAATAAGTTAACCAAAATGAACTATAAGTGAAGGGCTAGAATGAGAGAATTAGTATCTTTGATTTCAATTAGAAGGATTTAAACAAACTACAAGAAACCAACAACGAACTATAGCTATTTTTTTCCTACATATAACCTGTTTGAAATCAATACATCTACTACATTCATAAAAGAAAATGAACACATAACATTCAAGGATTAATAACAGATTTTTCACCCATTACCTACAAAAAATACCCCAATTTCCATTCAATTTTAATTTTTATATTCAGCCATAGAGAAATCAATAAGAAATGCCTAAACAAAAATGAATAAACAAACATGTATAATAAAATAGACACAATCAAAGACTAAAAGAAATTTGACTTGCCTTGTAAGGTTCAGAGGATTTTGATTCGGAAAAAGGTTACAGAAGCACCCGCTAGACTTGGGCCGTTTATTCTAATGAGACACTTTTCTGAACTTTCGAAGGCGAATAGATTAAATTGATGGGTTTGGAATCTTCAGGCGAACATAAAATGATGACCAATTTGATCGAAGATTGAGGGAACGAGGTGATGTATTTGTTCAAATTATGAACCAATTGGGGATTATGAAACTGATTTGATCGTGGAGGAGAAAACCTGAAGGGAGGTTTCTCAAATGGAAGATGAAATTCCAATTGTACCCCTCCCATCCATCTATCCACCAATTTTAAATGGTTTATAATTACAACTATACCCTTGTTAATTATAGCCATTGATCAAGAAGATCTAAAGCCCATATTGGTTCTTTTGGTTTTTTCCAAAATATTGGTTTTCATTTGAAAGTGACTCTATATACATATATATATATATACATATATATATACATATATATATATACATATATATATATACATATATATATACATATTATGTGAATCTCTACAAAATTGCATCGTACGTTCAACAAAAACCCATTGGCTACCAAGGGTACATGACTCTTGCGTTGGACATATGTGGTTGTATGATCAACTGTAAAAATTTGAATTATCAACATATGGGAGGCACATTGTTATGTGGTTTACACGAACATAGTTGTGTGATTCCTTTCGAGCACACCATTGAAATTTTGTTCCAATGCAACATAGGCCATGACTATTTCCTTTAGGGCTACATAGTCGTGCACCCTGCACCAAATTTATTAAGAATCTATTTTTTCCCATCTTAAGCTTGGAAACCAAATTAAAGTACACACATCGTACAGCATGGTTATAAAGTGAGAATCTAGTTATCATTGGCATCATGGTAAAAATCATTGCTTTCAATATTAATTAATTTGTATATTTCTAAGCATTTTGTGAATATCTCAGTCTGAATGTGAAACTTCAATCAAAGTCATACACCACACATGCTAGCCAATAATTTGTAAAGACATTTATGTTTCCTTTGATGGTGAATGCCAAAGTCTTCAAGTGCACATGTGAGGTTCATTGACCTCAAGTGTAAAGTAAAAACCTCTAATATATATGTGAAGTTCATTGACCTTAGTTATGAATATGTAAGCCTTCAAATGTACATGTGAGATTGGATTATGAACATCAAGCCTTCACATGTACATATGAACAAAACATATTAAGAAAATATATTCTCTTATATTTCTCTATTTCAAAAGTTATATTGGTGTTGTGAATAGTTTTCTTTTATTTCTCTTTTCCAAAAACTAAGAAAATATATTGGATAGACAAAAATTAAAATCAAAGAATATTATTGGAATATTGGATAAGGGAACTTATCTGGGCCCAAGTGTACGCTTAAGTATGAACCAATGAAAGTGGGCCTAGTGATAAAGACGAAGCGGGCCTAATTGGAAAGCAGAAGTGGGCCTTTCTGACTGGTCAACTCTTCAAATGATTACAAAAACCGCTTAACTTTTGTTCGGTCCAGTGCTATCACAATCGAGCGCGTGGTAAATCGAAGCGCGTGTCTTTGGTTATATGAAATTAAAACATTTACGGTAGGTTTTTTATTTTGATATAAATATATGTCTTATATTATGTGGGATGATTGTGACTGTTTGTGAATGAATATGAGAGAAAATTTATAAGGATCGTACCGTGATTCTTTATATTTTGAGAAAAACGATACAAACCCAATAAATTTTTTAATATTTTAAAAAATGGTTATGAGTAAAAAGAGATAAAAGATAATGGAGTAAATTACCATTTGCATACCTGAGGTTTGGTGATTTTAACCATTTGCATTCCTACAGTTTAAAAATTCTCATATACCCCCTAACGTTTCATTTTTGTTCCCATTTGAATCTTTTCGTTTTATTTTTATTTCTATTTGAGTCCAGATGACTTAACACTGTTAGTTTTCCAGTTAAAATTATTATTAAAAAGACTGAATTGTCCTTAAGAATACCCACATCATCTTCTTCTTCTCTGACTCCAAAAAACACACACACACACACACACACACTCTCTTCTCTCTCTCTCTCATCTCTTCATCACCCACCACCATAAACACCACCACCACCCATCACCGCCACAACCTCCTCCTCACCACCACCATAGCAAACCATCAGATCAACCCACGCCACCACGGGCCTGCAATTTCAAGGATGTTGTTGACACCAAGCGGTACCCTGTGAATTCAATCAAAACATCAAAGAGAATCTGTTCAAAACCTAAGTTAATCGTCATAAATCCTAAACAAAATGTCTCTGCTTCTAAGCAACGTTGATGAATTTGAGAACTTACACGACTAAAACGGAACCCTAGTTGTTCAACAGTATGAACTGTAATGGATTCATGCCCCAATCTACCTATATGATGTCAGACAACATCAAAAATCAAACATTCAGGTAGCCATTACAACATCCGTATTAGGTAACTAGATCAAATCAAAAGCAAAATGCATGAATTCAAGGATGGTTAGAACGATGGAGATAGCAATGAACCTGTTGAATAGATTGTTGATTAGTTAATTCTTGTTCTTAATTTTGCTCGTTTTCCAGCAAACATTTATGAAATGTCGCATCAGTTACGAACCCTAAAATCGCAAGGATATCATCAAATCAAGCTCAAATGTAGAGAGGAGAAAGTGAGAAAGAGACCACATTACAGCAAGCAACGGAGCCCCCCCATCACCACTATCGCGAACCCCAACACCACCACAGCGACCTCCAATCACCACCACCACCGCAACCCCCCATCACCACCACCACCGCAACCCCATCACCACCACCACCGCAGCCCCCCATCACCACCATCGCGAACCTCACACCACCATCGCGACCTCCAGTCACCACCACAACCGCAACCCCCCATCACCACCACCACCGCAGCCCCCCATCACCACCATCGCGAACCCCACACCACCACAACCGCAACCCCCCATCACCACCATCACCGCAGCCCTGAAATCTAACGACGTTGTGGTTTGATTTTATTGAATTAGTGGGGGATTTGGGTTAATTTGATGAATATATAGTGAAGAAAGAAGAGATAGAGAGAGAAGATAATAGGGATTTTTATTTAAGAGTAAATTACCGTTTGCATCCCTGAAATTACAAGGATATTTTTGTCATTTTATAAAAACTAACGGAAAAATCTAACGACGTTAGTGTGTTGGACTCAAATGGAAATAAAAATGAAACGTTAGGGGGTATATGTGGATTTTTAAACTGTAGGGATGCAAATGGTCAAAATCACCAAACCTCATGTATGCAAATGGTAATTTACTCAAGATAATGATAAAGATATAAAAACTTATTATTTAATTGAAAGAGATAGTAAAAATATAGTGTTTTTAGTGTAGGGATGAGAACGGGGAAGCTAGTGTTAATACTCTTACAAAATTTGTTGCCTATAATTTTAAGCTTTTGTTCGGTGACGGAGCTTGAACCACACCTTAGGGAGGGCGGGGCGAAAGTAAACTATTTTAAGGGCGACGAACTACATATTTATTAAAAAAAATTCTACCACCAGACCGTAAATTTACACTACCAAGTCAAAAATTAACACTACTGACGAAAAAAAGAGTGGTCGGCAACCCCATAGAAGCTTCGCCTATACTTTTATCCGTACCATCTTGATCGTTTTTGTAAGGCGCTCAAAGGTTGTGTGCTCAAAGGTTGTGTGCTCAAAGGTTGTGTGCTCAAAGGTTGTGTGTAATGGTTATGCTGTATCCACCACTACCACCGCGTAAGGGGTGCTATCACCACACCACACTTGTAGGACATGGTCATATGATTCCAACCTCTTATTTGTTTACGTCATGGCTTGTGGTGTACATCTACCACTCTTCTTTGCTTTTGGTTGCCATGCATTCAATCCCTGTCATCCTATCCTTATTATGCAACGAGACCATTAAAGATGATTTGTTTCCAAAGTTACCATTTTTTTTTTGTTCACTTGGTTTTAATCTTTTAAATATTTTATTTAAATATGATAATTTTTAGAGAAAAATTAACTTTAATTTTGCTTTATAAGGTTAATAAAAGTAACCATCTTTCTCCAAAGAATTAAAAACATCAATTTATATTTAATTGTTTCATAAGGTTTCAATTTAAATCCAAAATTTAAGTTATTTTGGATTAAAGTTGGAATAATGATGGAACTTTTGAATTGAAATTAAAACAACTTTTAAAGGTAAATTGATATTTTTAATTCTTCGAAGAAAAATAATTATTTTTGTTATAACATAAGGAGCAAAACCGAACTTTAACTCTTTAAAGAATTATGGAAATAGAGAAGATAACACATACTTGATCTTTTAATGGTCCTTGATTCTTGTCATTTACACAATCTCCAGTGCTAGATTATATGCAAAAGTATAATTGACATAGACGTTGTTTTACTTTCATATATTATAAACATGATATAATTTACGGAATCCTTCGGTTTTCAAATACCTAACGTTCATGTGAAACCATCACTGTCTCGTGTTTCCTTAGGACACCATTATCGTAATACCTAAACTTTACTATTTTCATCACAGCTCCTGCCATTAATGATCTTTAAAACCAACTGGTCTATCACGCTTCAAGCATGTCATAAAAATACATAGGCGCATTGGAAGTTGAAAATAACAGAATTTTTAATTCGAAAACTCCATATAAAGTTTATTAAAAAACTAAAACCAGCTTAACTACTTTATTAAAAATGATTCATGTCATGATTAGATGCATCCAGTAGCAGTTTATAATCCGACCCATTTCTCCACTATAACTCATATGTATCCCCTTTAACTAACCGTACATTTTAGCTCGCGTATAGGTGCAAAGTCATTGATGATGAGAGGCGTGCGTTAAATGACAAAAACCTTTTTTTAAGCTAAATGGGAAAACTCTCAAACATAACTACAGAAGACAAACCCATAAGATATTACAGCTACTGAATAGCATTAAACTTCTATTCTATTATAACATGCCTATGATCAAATTCGTACATCATCTTACTAATGTCAAAACATCAAAAGACAACAAACACATCATGATTCATGAATGCGTACCGTACGCATAACCCATGTAATTATACCTGGACCGAACATTTTGGCTACCATAGTTGGGGTGGTTACTATAATCAACAGCCTTAATCACCACGGCTCCATGCTTTCCATCTTGTTCTTGAACCGCCCCAAAGACCACCTCGTTGGTCGTCTCATTCTTCTCCTCGTAATAAGTTTGAGGACCCGATGAGTAATGTTTCTGATGATGTTGTTGACGATGTTGATGCTTTTGAAACTGTTGCATTTGTTGTTGGTTAAAGTATTCACTGCTTTGTCCACTGGAGATATATCGAGTCTGCTTAGAAGGACGTGGTCTTTCTGCTGGTTCTGGAGTCTTGGTCATAAACGGGTAAGGGTTTCGGGTTTCTAGAGGCGGGGGAGCATCTTGACGAGGAATTACAAAGCTTTCTTGCATTGGCCAAGCGTTGGAAAATTGAGGGGGTTGTGGGTAATGTGTTTGAAGATGAGTGCGTGGCGGGTTCTTTTTGGAACTTGATGAACCACCAAAAATTTCAAAAACAGCTGTTCCAGTTTTCATAAGAAGTTTTCCCATTGAAGCAAATAAGCCCTCTTCTTCTTTTTCGTGTTCGTCCTCCGGGGGAATTAGTGGTGGCCTTACTGATTTCATGGGCCTCTGATATGGAGGTGGTGAAATGCTATTCATTGCAGGTCTTGGATCCTATAGTTGATTAACAATCTTTTATCACACATATCAATATGGATTGCAAGAAAACGATAAAACAAAAACATAAATGATCAGAAGCTAGATAACATTCCCGGTTGGTTAGCAGGAACTTTATAGCAAATAACTAAATATTATGAATGTAAGAGTGCATATAATAGTAAACTCTTTTGCTTTACATGTTTGACCCATTATAGATTAAACATAACCCGATTAGGCTCATTCATAAGTACACGGGTTAAATTGTGTTTTGGCGTACTGTCTAAATCATGCTCTACATCCAATAATATAGAATTGTATTAGATTTTGATCTTATGACGGCTTACACTTTGTGATGAAAATATCGCACTAACTCTACGTTGTAACAATGCCAGCATGAAGCCGAAGAACACAGCAGCACCAAGAACTGCTATCCCTGAAATCATAATCAACCATATATTAATTCCTTAGAAGCATAAAAATCAGCAACAGATGAAGCATATTAGTGAAAAGTGTTGTTTTGTTTTTACCTAAATGTTGTTCGCCATCATACTGATAAGGTGAACAATCATCCTCATGAAGTTGAATTTCTCGAATTGCTTGGTTACCTCTATCAATAACTAAAATAGAGCAGCTACTAGCAACGTATATTATATCAAAATCATCTGAAAATTTTGCATTGTCACTTGGGCCATCAATGTGACCTGTCCCACGTGCCCAGTTTCCTCCAGCTATGGTTACAACTCCTGTCCAGCATATATAACAAGAAATTGGCTTTCGGTTATTCTATGTTTGTACACCTCCGGTGTACTTTCTTTTTATATATCTCAAACTTTTTTCACAAAAGAAAAAGAAAACAAGAAACTGATGAGTAATAAAGATAGTTATTTTTAAGCGAATGTAGAACGTAATAGGTTATATTTTCACTCTAAATACCTGTGTCACTGATCTTCCTGATAGCCATATTCATGGTATCAGCCACATATATATTTCCTCTGTCATCAACTGTAAGTCCTCTCGGGTGGTTCATTCTGGATTCTCTTGGCTTCCCGTCCACATGCCCAAACAACCCTTCGGGTGAACCAGCTAAAAGCTTTGGTCGGCTATCTGTAACAACCATTCATTCTAATTCATAAATTGCAGGCGACTAAAACCAAATGAAGCTTATGAGAAAAAGAAAACAGTTACACGTAAAGTATAAACTCGGTTATGACCAAAGGAATAAGAATAAAAGCAGTGTTCAAGTTGATGCTTATGAATTCAAGAGAAAGACACGTGGATCTAACTTCACTATAGAAGATTCAAAGTGTTGGTTATAATATATAAAGGAAAAAGGGAGTTTGAACTGAAACTAAAGAGAATAAAGATTAACAAGTCACTGGTCAGATTTGAGCTTTAGGAGAAAAAAGCAGGTTGGCATATAAACATTAACAAGAATAAATTCTTAATCATTCAATAAGACGAACTTAATATACTTAAAGATGAGTATTCCACTAAACAAAAGTATAGGCAATCCAGTTGATTGTGAGTTTATGTTCCACTAGGGACAAAAGTGTATTAAAGGTGTATAATGGATGTGTGGGTCACACGTCTTCACGGATCTAATAAACTTAACTTGGATTTAACTTAATTTAGATTCTAGCTCACAAAAACTACAATGAAGTTTCACATTTTAGGAGGGTGTTTAGATGTGCTTTTCTCAAGTTGAATTATGAGAATTAGATAATCAGTTGGCTAAAACTAGGGAAAGGTAAGGTAAATTTCTACTTATCTCGATAATCAATTTTCTAATAGAAAATCATAATCATAATCATAATCACTTTCACCAACCACTCAAAACTGATTAGTGTAATCACTTTAGGCACCCATCCAAATACCAACTTAATCTTGTTACAAACCAATTAACACAACAGCATGCTACTCACCATGTTTGTAATAATATGATCCTACTACATTCTGCCTTTTGTAGTCATTTTAAAACTCCAAATTTCACAAAAATCAACACACACTCGTGTATGATTTACAAAGGACCATATGATTACTTCAAGATTCACAAGGATAATCAAACTTACATTTTGACAATGGTGTTGAGACCTTGTAAATGTTACTGTTTTCAGAATCCAAGACGAGAATCTCCCCAGAAGGAGTCACCTCCACCGCATAAGGTTCAATCCCAAGCTTGCTTCCATCAAACACAGTTTCTACCGAATACCCACCTTCATATTTCACCATTGATCGACTCGAAACAGCTGCATACACAAAATCACCACCTCAAATCACCAACTCAAGAATCTTTCTTACAAAAATAGGGATGAAATTGAACAAACCCATGCCGATTTTGGTAGCGGGTTTCAAAGACCACATCCATTTGAAAACTGCAGACAAGATGTTCGACGCAATGCCGCTGACAATTTCTGCAATTGAAGTGCAAAATCAAGCATCTTTGTGATCAAGAACATGAAAAAGAAGAAGATCGGGGGTTTGGTGCTTACTTGCGGGTGGAGTTGCAGAGGCTGATGGAAAGAATGATGCAGAAAACAGAAGAAAGAAGATGGGTATGCAAAACACCCAGTTGGTGGTGATCATGGTGATGATGTTTCAGCTATGAAAGGTGAAATTTGCGTTTATGATGAAGCGTAAAGAACATCTTGAGACTTTGATTGTGGTTTGTGTGGATGATTTGACGTGTTGTTGAGGACAGAATCCTTCTTTTTGGGTTGATGAGACCAACGGAGAGAGTGAAAGGGGACAGAGTAAAGGCGGTATGAGCAGGATGAGAGAATATAGTGTTGTTAATGTAACAGAATAAGCTAAAAAGGGGACACATAGTGAGGTGGTAGAATGAATATGTGAGCAAATGAGAACTTCCAAAGGCATGTGGCAAAGCGTAAAAAGATGTAAAAGAAAGGTGTCTACGTTGAAGACTATCTTTAGTGATATCGTGTCACTGTTTCACTTGTGTAAAGACATTATGACTCTACATCATTAGTTTCACGGTGTCACTGCTATTTTCTTTTTTGTTTCAAGTTTGGATCGATGATACCGTGGTGTTCAACACCACACCCCTTCATCTTCTGGATGGCTCGGTGCCTATGTGTCCATCGCAATGTTGGTTCGACGAAACCATTAAAACCAACTTATGGTTATAAGTCCTATGATTAATAAAAAAAAAGTACAGATTAGATAGGATTAGAAGCGTGTGAGTTGGCGTTTTTTGAAATGAAAACAAAAGCAAACTGAGCATTTTAATTTTGTATTCCGTAGAAAGAGAAAAAAATCATATAGAAGAAAGAGAAAAGCTGATTTCTAATTCTGTAATATGCTTTATTGTTTTTAAATTTACGTAGCTATTAAAATAAGTGTCATTTGAGTTGGTGGTTCGTTGTTAAAAGTTAAAAGACTTTTCGAAAGAAATACTAGAATTCAAAAACTAGGTATGTTCACCTATACCAATTTTGTGAATCGATTATTGTATCATGTCTCAATGGGGCAGTTAAACGGTTGTGAAGTTTTTGTTTAGCAGAATGTTTTGAATTAAACTAGCAAACATACCCGCGCGATGCCGCGAGATTTGTTGTTTGTATATTCAAAATTAACAACTCTATTAATCCAACATAATGAGATTAATAGTGAAAGAAAGCTACTACAACTTGGCTAAACCACTGCACTAAACAGAATTAAACATAAAAACTACACAATAACAAACTAACCCGGTTGAAGATGCATGACTGTCAATGGTTGTATGTTGTATATCTGGTCATGTTGCCTCCAAGACCACCACCTGAATTACGTTGTGCCATTCATTTTGACCCATTACCAAAACTATCCATTTTGACTCATACCAAATATCACCCGTTTTGACCCATACCAAATATCACCCGTTTTGCCCCATACCAAACACCATTCATACTGACCCATAACCAATACCACCCGTTTTGACCTATAACCAACACCATCTGTTTTCACCCATACGCCATAACCAATGCCACCCATGTTGACCCATACCAAATTTCAATAGTTTTGAGCCATAACCAATATCACTGATATCACCCAAGCTGACCCATACAAAATATCAACCATTTCGACCCCTAACCAATATTACTTATTTTAACCCACAACCAATACCACAAAGTTGACCCATAACCTATATCACTCATTTTGACCATATCAATTCCATATTTTTTGACCCATAACCAATGCCACCACTTTTTACCTAAACCAAATATCAATCGTTTTGACCATAATTAATCCCACCCGTTATGACCCATAACTTATGCGCCTGTTATGAGCCATAACCAATGCCACCTGTTTTGACCCATAACCAATACCACCCATGTTGACCCATACCAAATTTTAATCATTTTAAGCCATAACCAATATCACCCATTTTAGGTCATAACCAATATCACCCATTTTGGCCCATAACTAATATCACCCAAGCTGACCTATACCAAATATCAATGGTTTCAATCCATAACCAATGTCACCCATTTTGACCCACAACCAATGTGACCAAGCTGAACCATAACCTATAATCAGCAAAATCAACATCTGTTTCGAGCTTCTCGCTGTTTCGTGGTCTTAATCTTATAGCCACTCTAACTCTCCCAGAAACTAATCCCTAAATTTCACCAATAGCCCAAAATCATAATAGCTTTTTACTCAATTACATTAACATATAGAAACATATTACAATTCTTTAGAAATATTGACATATACTTGCACAATAAACGCATAACCACAATCAAATCATACACGTGCATACACACAGACACATACAGTACAACAGTAAATCGCAATTATAAAGATAAAGCTAATAAACGTGAGAGAGGGAAGAAGAGAGACCTCCGGGAGCATCCTGGACGTGACAAAAACCCAAATACACAAATCGGGAATTAAAACGGAGAGTACAAACCTGTAAATCGGAGTAAAACCTTATACTCAGAACCTGAGGAAAGCCTTTTACTCGGCCCCGGATCATTGTCACCCATCTGTAATTTCTTCAATTGAATCAAAAGGGTGTATGAAACTGTTGATTAAACTTAAAATAGATAAACAGTGACATACCTTCGAGAAGTTCGCCGGAGAATCAAGAAAATCTTCAACGTGCCAACCGGAAAGCATGTCAATCAAATACTCCGATATGCTACTGGTGGTTGATTGTTGATTGCAGTTAACAGGAGTACACATTTACAACTACCTTTTAGCACGTCTCAGATGAGCGTGCGCTCAACATCATGCACCCGAATGCAGGCCTCAGATGAACAACAGTTCAACATCATCGACCACTTGTAAACAATAATCGACAATAGCAATCGTAAACAAAGGAGTAGCAATCAGGGACAAATTAGGGTCTGACGTCATCCAAATCATAAAACAAACCCAAAAGATCCATCTCAGATGAATAGGTACTCATCGTCAAGTAACCCACATAAGAAAATCAACATAACCTGAAAAAACATGGCAAGAGATCAACAACAATCTCTCTCGCCGGAGCCTCTTTCCCAAACAAAAGAAACAGAATACGAATCGCGTCTCTAGAGTATCGATTTCAACATATATTGTAATTACAATCCGAAAAAACAAACTGGAAAACAATGAAAAGAACAAAATAAGGCTCAGATCTGTTAATAATGATAATCAGAACAAAGATGAATAAACCGCCATGGCTGTAAACATCACGGCTGCTTCAACGGTAGAAACACCAATTTCCACCGCGAAACCTTCGGAAATTACCCCGCCAAGAGACGGTAAGTTTCAACCTTTGTTCGATTCACTCAGACAACGACAGATTCATCATCATCGCCGACCGCCACCGACACCTCCACCAAAACCTAGAAAACCCACTTGAAACACAACAAACCCCTTTTCTCTTACCGAGGCTTAGATTTATGTTTTAATCATCATAGTCATAATCTAACAGTTTTTTCCGGAGCTAAGGTAATCGTTAAACTGAGACCTGGTTGTGGTTGCACACCGACCGTGGATGCCAAGGCAGGAAAACTATTACCGGTTTTCATATAAATTCAGAACTGAATCGAAAAAAATGGTCTCAGACGAAGAGTCGTTCATCATCATCGACATCAATGAACAACTACCTCACAACATAATAAGATAACCAACCGAGAATACTTTCTAATACACGTATAGCAATAATTGAACTGATACTCGGTTGCGGCTGCATAACGAAAATGGATGCCAAGCCAAAGCAACCGGCACCCGTTCTCATAAAAAATCACAGATAAACGATAGGCAATAGTCTCGGATGAAGACATGTCCATCATCATCGACAACAACAAACAGCAGTCTCAGATAAGCATTCGCTTAGCATCATCGACGCCAACACATCAGATATCCAAAATAGGAGATCATCTCAAAAGAACAAAGACAACCAACGACAACAATAGGGATGCGAAATGCCACCACAACCAGAAAACGCACCACCGCAACCACCAACAAATCCCACCACGATGAACACCACAACAAGAAAACCCACCACCGGCACAAACCCGACACATCAAAAACCCTAATTCCCCCAAATCAGATCCAATCCACAAATTCACAACTCGCAGTACCAAGAACCCAATGTTCAACACAAATCATACATCCAACCAACACCCAGAAACAAATGCTCACCTAGGGTTATGAAAGGGGCCGACTTTGTTGGCGTACAAAGGCACTTCATCACCATGTTTGTATCTGTGATCTTCACCTGATCAAACTTCTTCAACGCAGAAGGCCACCAGCAGCGCCACTACCAACCGGGACCACCGTCATCGACAATAGAAGCGAGGAGACCAAATCGAAGCAAAAATCAGGCCTACCTCATCGATCACGTCCACAGCGGCGGTTGGATTAGAACCCTGAGACGGTAGCGGCGCACACAGCGGCCATGGGAGGCGAAGGAACCACTGCCACACGCCGGAGAAGTTGTACAACCACCGGAGACAGCGCACAAGAAACGGGAAACAGCGGCCAGGCCGGAGCGGCCAGGCCGGAGCGGCACCGCCTCCACCACCTCCGTACCACCAAAAAAGCCATGTGTGTGTGAGCGTGTGTGTGTGAGGGGATCATGTAAGCGAAACAGCAAGGAGGAAGGAAAGCGGGAACCGAAGGAAGAAGAAGAAGAACACCATATATAAGGAAACACAGGAGAAGTGTCCAGAAGAACCCACCAAATGAACCCACCGACCAAATGTTTTAAACAGAATAGATAATATACATCTATTAATATATATTGTTTTTGCCTTTTGAAGCTGGCCATTATATTTTGTAAGTTTGATTTTTTACACTAGCCACATGTGTAGATGTAATCATGTTTTCTTTTCTCTTTTTTTTTATTTCTTAAATTAATATTAGATATTATTTATGCATGCATTCTATATATTATCCTTATATTAATAAACGAATTGAATGAATAGTGGTTTTTTATTTTCTTAAATTTGGCCACAAGAGTTTTGATGTTTGCATGTTATCCTTCTGCCCTTATTTTGTTCATAAAGGCCGAGAAAGAGGGTTTGGGGGTTTAACCCTCCTGTTTGATTCTAGAGAGAGAGAGAGATAGAGAGGGCGACGGCTGCGGCTTCTGCCGACCGCCTTTGGTTGCGTCAGCGCTCAGGTCTCCTTTGGTGTTGATGACGTTTGTTCGACAACCATTGTTGCCCTTTTCTCTCCTTGTCTCTTCAAAACCTATTTAGGGTTTTCAGAACTCTGTTTTGTTGTTTTTGTTGTTCGTTGTCGGTGTTGATGATTGGGTCTCCTTGTAGCGTGGAACCTCGGTCATCGCCGCTGGGAGCTGCTGATTATGAAGCTTTGGTCTCGGCCGGTTTGTCCTTTATTTGGGTAAGTTAAGATCGTTTAGTCGGCGATGACGAGGGGTCCCTCATCTGAGACTTGCTATTCTTTGATTGGTGAAAGAGTCGACGATGATGGTGGTTTTCGCATTTGAGACTTTGTTGGTTTTCATGTGGTTGGGCTGATTTTTTGAAAGATGCATGTCGATGACGATGACCTGGCTCATCTGAGATCGAGCTTAAGCTCTTGTCACTTGATAGTCTGTTCTAGGTTTGTCTTTGATTAATGGTTTTACTGGTTAGTGGAACAGACATACATTGATGATTGTGATATCTCTTTTGAAACTGACTATGAGTTTGGTTGCTGTTAGGAAACACACATGTCGATCTCATCTGAGGCGGAGCTTGAGCTCATTTCACTTGATGGTTTGTTCTAACAACCAACTTTTATAACAATGAAGACATTTTGGTCTTCTGGGGCAGGATTCTGTTGGGTATATTGTTTTGTGCATCATGTGTTCTTTGACATGTTGATGTGCTTCTTCGGATGACCTATATACGGAAAAGCAAACTTGGTCTGGAGTTTATTTTCTTCGGTTTGTTATTTGACTACAAAGGATTTGATGTTCGCATATTACCCCCCCCCCTCGCGCCCTCATTTTGTTTGGCCCCTAATCAGTTACAATTTTTCATGACGGTTTAAAGACGATGATGATAAAAGAGTAGTCATGACTTCGTTGTTTTGGCGCGGCAAATGACAATTTACAGCCACAACGAGACGCGTATTCTGAGCCCTATGATCACCACTGCGTGGTAAGAGGCGCAACGCGCCGGTGGTTCTCTACCTAGTTCAAGTTTAAATCATAAGGTTTTATAATTTAGCTTTAAATCAAAATATTTACCAAATTAAAAAAGAGACACATATGAAAATATAATAAAACACATGCACTTAAGTGTATATTGTATACTGTATACATGAGTTGTATCCAAAGCAAATATTTTTTTTCCAATATTGTAGGTTATAGCAAGTGACGTCACTAATGTGGTTTATAAGCGAACATCATCGTTGCCAATATTGACTTTCGTTTTTATGATTTTTGACGAGACGAACCGATAATGTAACATTTGGCCCCTCATATCACAAATATTGTCTATTTTGCCCACAAGGAACTTACGGATTTGCTTTTGATTGACCGAAAGAAAACTTTCAGGTGACATCCCTGGATTGATGCTACTTAAGCACGCTTAACTGTGGAATCTCCTCTCATCCATAGTTAGTACGCCCGAAACGCATTGGTAATATTAAAGGCTATTCATTCCTTATGAATCAGGAATCTCTTCTGTCCACGACTGATATTGGATTTACCTACGGTATTACAGATAAAAACCAAACCCTTATTGCGTTGTGTTAGAAAAAAATTATCGCATTCCCGCCGCGAATCACGGAGAAAAACTAACTAGTTTTTCTTATATTTATTAAAGTTTTATAGTAGTATACTACTGTCATATGTATGTGACCCGAAAAAAGCATAAAATGGGGTTAAAAATTTAAGATTACAAAAGAACGTGGGTATCACGTGCATGAGTAAAGTAAGTGCGGGTGAGGGGGGTATTATTTACTTTGGTGAAAGAGGAGCAAAGGTAGTGTCGCCGTGGGGGACACCCAACACCACCAAAATGTCGGAACTCGTGCATTGATCCACTTATGGCACTTATTTCCTAGGGACACTGGGTTTTCTTTTATAAATTGAAAATACAAACTAATTTAGGATTTAAGGATTAAGGTATGGCTCAATCTAATTGTTCGGTCTATATATGTGATCTGGTAGTGGATTGAGATCATGGATCGATCTTTCCTATTGGAAGTTTATTATTCAACGTCCAATTACCTTTCATGAATCTCACGACTCACGTTGGTTGTGAACGGAAGAGAATCTTAGAGTCATAAGAAAAGTATTGTCTTAACGCCTTTTGAGGGCATTAGTTGGGAACGAGAGGAAAACTTCACTGTTAAGTTCGTTTGAGCGAGAACAATTAAATGATAGTTGACATGCCTGAAAGTTTTCACCCAATAAGTAAAAACAAATTCATGAGCTATTTATGATCAAAGGGAGCAATGTTGATGGTTACATCATATACTTTTGACATGTTTTTCTTGTTACACATTATTGACTTGATTGTTGGATGGTGCTCCTAACGCTTTGGTTGTGGGTCGCCTCCTAGCAAGTTTATTTATGTGTTGCAATTCAGATCTAAGCTTATGAATGGTTTTAGACTTTTAGCATAGGATAAACACGACAACAAGATCCAATCTGGACTAACAAGACACTTTGATTTAATTTCCCTTTCTTAAATTAATGTTAAGAAAAACAATTATTACTACTATCATTTAACTTATATACCAGTAAAACCTTGAATATATATACATATATACACACACATATATATAGGCCGGTTCCAATACAAAGTGTATTTCCTTTAAGAAGCGTAGGAAGCAATGAGACTATGACACAAGTAAATGAGATCTAATTATGAGCGATGATATTTACGTCCATTTATGTGCGTGGGTTCTAGTATAATCATGTAATTTGGTTATGATAACAGATAAATATGATTTTTTTATGTTTGGTGTTGATTGTTATATTTGACTGTAAGCATTGATTAGTTGCTATATGTATACACTAACACACACATTACTTCAAACATACTTCTATTTACATACTGCATTATGAAAGTTTGATAATGTTACTATTTTAAACGCATAGCCGTATGCACATACGCACACATGCATGCATTCGGGATTGAAATTCAATTTGAGAATGGAGAGGAAAATAAATTATTTATCTAATTTTACTGTTTTTATTAACTTATATTAATTAATTGAGTAAACTGTCATTTTCGTCCCTGTGGTTTGCTCAGTTTTGCCATTTTCATCCAAAAACTTTTTTTTTCACCTGAATATCCTTAAGGTTTCTAAAAATTGCAGTTTTCATCCACGACATCTATTTACCCTATTTGTTCAGGGGTATTATTGTCTTTTAATGTTTTTTTATTTTTTTAATCCTTTATTAAACCTCCCCCTTTGCCTCACACTTCAAAGCAAGTCTCGTAAATTCAGTAAATGATTAACATTCATCATCAGCATTCAATAATCAATAGCAATCAATAAATTGAATAGATATACTATAAACTGTGTGCGTGTATATCTATATATATGTATATGTATATCTATATGTATGTATGTATACCCAGTGGGGAGATTGTCAACATAGCTGATTAACATCTTGAGTTTGCTGCCACCGTCGGAGGCAAGTCCGGTGTGCATCTCGACGGTCATGGCGTCGGAAACCTGCCGGAGTTTCGCAATCGGAGTTTCACAGTTGCTCTCAAACTCCCTCAATATATCCATTGCTTTTGCACACTTGCCGGAGTTTTGCATCCGGTGGCAGACAACCACCACCGCCGCCACAGACACCGCGGCGGCACCCACCACCGCCGCTACTACCTCCACCTTACCCATGATGTCAAGTTGCAGAAGTGAAATCACACGGATCGATTAACAGATCCCCACAAAGAAAGATGGAATTGGAGTTTGATTTCTTGAAGAAACATTGAAATCTGGGTTGAATTTGTGATTTGATCTGGGTTTAGATGGAAAAAATTTGAACTTGATGAAGATCGATATGTGGGGATTATGAAAAAGTTGAAGATTTAAGGGGATTAAACTAGTGTGAGGCAAAGAAATCGACAAGATCATAAGATGTGTTTATATAAGGCAATAGGATTAAAAGGGGGAGGTTTAATAAAGGATTAAAAAAATGAAAAAAATTAAAAGACAATAATACCCCTGAACAAACGGGGTAAATAGATGTCGTGGATGAAAACTGCAATTTTTAGAAACCTTGAGGATACCTAGGTGAAAAAAAAAGTTTTTGGATGACAATGACAAAACTGAGCAAACCACAGGGACGAAAATGGCAGTTTACTCTAATTAATTAGAGAATCACCTTTGAGTCATTATGTACCGTTTATGTGTTTTTTTTCTAATAATTACACAATTATATTTCTAATTGTGATTTGTTATGAAATCGTATACAATAACTATACAAATTTATTACATTTAAATATATGTTGTAGACTATATATTATCTCTAATAATCTAATGGAAAATCATAATATGGTTATATATATGGTGTGTATTAGTATCATAACCCAAATATTTAAAGTTCAAGTCTTATAGTCTTATACAGTAAAGATTCATGTGATGTACTTCTTTTAGTCTTAAGGAGAACTTGATTCATATAATCCAAATAATCCAAAAACATAAAACCTCGGTACATTTATTCCCTTAAAAAACTAGTTATTATATCTGTTTTTCTTTACGTGCATCAACAAACATATTTTTACACATGAAAATAGATGACAAACATAAAATGAAGAACACATTTCTTATTAACGGTCCACAAATATTAAAACGAACTTAAACAAACCAATCTACAAACAAACATAACCAAGGATAATTTCGTAAATCAATGGTTTCTGTTATCACAACTTAATTAACCACCATACACCGTACATTTTTTGGCGCGCAATTTCTCGCCACCCAAACCACCGAGATCGATCGGAACCCACCGCCGTGAGGGATGATGATGAACCGCGTGCTGACGACGCCGGCCTTCCGCCTCCGGCAATCCCTTAGCCGGCCAGCGGCGAAGACCGTCGCCTCCGATCAAGTCAACAGCGAGACGTTGTGGCATTACCAGATCCTCGATCCAAACGGCGACGTTGTCACTCGATGGAACCATTTCTTCCTCGTCATGTGCCTCGTGTCTCTGTTCATCGATCCTCTGTATTTCTACCTGCCCTACGTCGGAGGAGATACGTGTATGACCACCGATAACGCCGCCGCGATCGCCATCAACACGTGGCGGTCGTTTGCCGATGTGTTTTTTGTGTTGCATATTATTATGAAGTTTCGTACGGCGTTTATTGCTCCGAGCTCGAAGGTTTTCGGTAGGGGTGAGCTCGTGATGGATAAACGTCAGATTGCGAGAAGGTATTTGAAGTCGGATTTCATCATCGATGTAGCTGCTTCTCTACCATTGCCTCAGGTGAGTTTCTAAATTCTGATTCGTTTTATGTCTGAAAACTAACACTGTTGTTGCTGATTTGTTAAATTAGGGCCAAATCTTATTCCTGCAGTAGGTTTGAAGAGATTATGCAAATTTGAGCTCGTTATAGGGGCTAATTGCAGTGTTATGTTCATTATATAATTGATTCGAAAGGTGTCTTGTGTGTTTGATTGAGCTTTTGTAACTCCTTTTGTGTGTTGCAGATAGTTCATGAGCTCATTATACCAGCAACGAAACGAAACAGCGAAGATCATGCTAATAATACGCTCTCTCTTATCGTTCTGATTCAGTATATCCCTAGATTGTTTGTCATTTTTCCATTGAATCAGCGGATTATAAAGTCTACAGGTTTTGTGGCTAAAACAGCTTGGGCGGGAGCTGCTTACAATCTACTACTCTACATGCTTGCTAGTCATGTAAGCATCTTTCACCCTCTTTCCATCATCATTATGCCGTTTCTTTGCTTGTATAAACACTAGAACGCCTGCCTCATAAAGCATGATTAATTGCATATGTTAAGGGATATCATAATTGTGTTTAATGATTATTGTGAAGGAAGAGTTGAATTCAGGATCAGCATTTGTAACTATGGTGTTGAATCAGGTCCTGGGGGCTTCATGGTATTTGATGTCTATAGGGCGCCAGCATTCCTGCTGGCAACAAGGGTGTAAAGCGGACATGGCATCAAAAGTGTGTATAAGCTTTTTGGATTGTAACAGTGTGAATAAACCCGAACGCAAGAAATGGCTTGAATCGACAAGTTTGAGAACTCTATGTGATGCTAGCAATGAAACTTCTCCTTTTAAGTTTGGAATGTTTGCGGATGCTTTTACGAGCGAAGTTGCTTCATCCAAGTTCTTTGAGAAGTATTTATATTGTCTGTGGTGGGGTTTAAGAAATTTGAGGTACCATCTCCTTCACATTTCATAATATGGGAATCTGTTTGTGCAACTAGTTCTTGAATTGCTTATTTAATATTCTTGGTTGAAGCCAATGTTGTCTGGTATAGAGAGAAGACAGAGGATTGGAATCATGAATTGTATTCACAAAAACGATTGTTTAGGGTTACATCATAAAGGTGTTTATATATCCACACCAGTTTACATTTTTGGCCCTTACACTATCTTATTGTTTTACTTTCTGACACTCCCCCTCAAGTTGAGTAGTGGGGTCACCAATACTTAACTTGCTCAGACAGTTACTAAATGCATTTCCGTTAACAGCCTTTGTAAGTATGTCTGCGAGTTGATCTTTTGACGGAACATAAGGAAGTTCTATGATTCTTTCTTCTAGCTTTTCTTTGATGAAATGCCGATCTACCTCCACATGTTTTGTTCGGTCATGTTGAACTGGGTTTTCTGAGATTTGTATTGCAGCTTTATTGTCACACAGAATTTTGCTAGGAATCTTCTGGGAAAAACCAATATCTTCTAGCACCTTCCTGATCCAAAGAACTTCACTTAATCCTCGAGCTATACCTCTAAATTCGGCTTCTGCACTCGACAAAGCAACCACCCTCTGTTTCTTACTTCTCCAAGTGACAAGATTTCCACCCACTAAGGAGAAATATCCTGATGTTGACCTTCGGTTTCCCTTATCTCCTGCCCAATCTGCATCAGTGTACAACTCCACAGTTAAATGTCCATTGGTTTTGAACAACACTCCATGACCTGTGGTTCCCTTGAGGTATCTTAAAATTCTCTGAGCAGCCTCCATGTGAGTAACTTGTGGTTGATGCATGAACTGACTCACAACTCCAACAGCATAAGCTATATCAGGACGAGTGTGAGAGAGATAAATTAATTTGCCCACTATCCGTTGGTACCTTTCTTTGTCTGCCAGTTTTCCATCGGGTTCCATGTGAAGACTATGATTCACCACCATTGGAGTATCTGCTGGTTTGCATTCAATCAATCCGGTTTCTGCCAGGAGATCAAGAACATACTTCTTTTGGCAGATAAAAATTCCCCGTTTAGACCTGAGAACTTCTATCCCGAGAAAATACTTGAGGTTTCCAAGGTCTTTCATTTCAAACTTTGAAAACAAATTCCTTTTTAGCCGGGCTATTTCTTCTACATCATCCCCGGTAATGATCATGTCATCTACATATATGATCAAGCAAGTAACTAGGCCATTTCTTCTCTTGATAAACAAAGTGTGATCAGCATTACTTTGGTGATATCCAACCTCTTTCATGGCCATAGTGAACTTTCCAAACCACGCCCGGGGAGACTGCTTCAGCCCATACAGGGATTTTTTCAACCGACAAACTTCCCCTTCTTTAAAATCCCCTGAAAAACCAGGAGGTGCTTCCATGTAGACTTCTTCTGTTAGGTCTCCATGGAGAAAGGCGTTTGTAACATCAAACTGATGAAGAGGCCATTCCTTGTTAGCTGCTACGGAGAAGAGAACCCTGATAGTATCCATTTTTGCAACCGGGGAAAAAGTCTCAGAGTAATCGATTCCATATGTCTGAGTGTAACCCTTGGCTACAAGTCGGGCTTTGTATCTCCCAATGGAACCATCTGGTTTATATTTTATTGTATACACCCAACGGCATCCCACTGTTTTCTTCCCCTTAGGAAGAACGCACTTTTCCCATGTGTTGTTTTTCATGAGAGCACGCATCTCCATTTCCATGGCTTCTTCCCAGTTCTTCTTACCTTGAGCTTCCTTCACGGAATTAGGTATTTCTTGAGAATACAGTGATTGAACAAATGTTTTAGCACTGTTTGATAAGTTCCCGTTTACCATATTCGCTACAGGGTACCTTGAATTTCTGGTTTCCCTCTCTGGGGAGTATCGTTTGGGAGGAACTCCTCTATTGGCCCTGGGAGGAAGAGAATATCTTTCGGTGGTTGTTTCTTCTACAACAGGTTCCTTATGAACAATAACTGGTTCAACGTCTTCTACTTCCGGTTCAACCTGTGTAGTAGGTTCTGTTGTTACCTGTTCAACATGTGGGTTGGATGTCATTGTTTCCTCAGGTGTGCCGTTGGGTGAACTCTCAGGTGTGACGTTGGGTGAACTCTCAGGTGTCACGTTGGGTGGACTCTCTTCAGTAGTACTTTGTTCTACGTTGGGTGGACTCTCTTCAGGTGAGGATAGCCAACTCAGAGTGTCTATACCTTCATTCTCCCCCTGACCACTGAGTTGGATGTCATAGAAGTATTTTGTTTCCAGAAAGTCAACATTCACTGTAGTAAACATTTGATGAGTTTTCGGATTATAACACCGGTAGCCGAATTGGTCAGCCCCATATCCGACAAATACACATCTCTCAGCACATGGGCCGAGCTTGTCATCCCGGTTGACTTTTGGAATATGAACAAATGCAGTACACCCGAAGATTCGAGGTTCAAGTGTAAGAGGATGTGGAATACTTACAGACTTAGACAAACGATCCAAGGGGGTTTTAAAAGTAAGAGCTTTTGTGGGAAGTCGATTCAGGAGATACACGGAGGTAGCAACTGCCTCCGGCCAGAAAGATTTTGGAACCCTGGATTCAATCAACATGGCTCGAGTCATTTCGAGAATAATACGGTTTTTCCGTTCAGACACACCGTTTTGTTGGGGGGTGTAAGCACAAGATGTTTGATGGACCAGTCCTTTGGTCTGAAAGAACTGTTTCATGTTTGTATTAACAAATTCTCCTCCATTGTCGGATCGAAGGATTTGAATTTGAGTTCGGAATTGGGTCTGAACCATATCATGAAATGCAACGAATTTGTCGTACACTTCGGATTTGTTTTTTAAAAAATACACCCATGTCATTCGAGTGCAATCATCTATGAATAATAAGAAGTACCGAAAACCCTGTCCTCCTATCACCGGAGCAGGACCCCATACATCCGAATGGATAAGTGAAAAAGGAGAAGCTACTTTCGTATTGCTAGGTTTAACTGGTTGTCGATAGCTTTTGGCACACAGACAGGTTTCACAGTCTATTTTCCCTTTAGAGGAAAAAAGTTTTGGAAATAAAAGATGCAAATACCCATGAGATGGATGCCCTAACCGTCGATGCCATAACCAAGCTTCTCGATCATTGGTTCCATGTGCTAGCATCACTTTGCCCTGGTGAGTCACTTCATCCACATAGTACAGTCCTTGGCGCTCAGTACCGCGTCCAATGATTGCACCTGTCCGGATATCCTGTAGGATACAGAAAGTAGGGTGCATCAAAACTGTACAATTCAGCTCTTTTGTAATGTGACTCACCGAGAGCAGTTTGTTTGATAATGATGGAACATAGAGACAATTCGGTAGTTTCATTGTTGGTGAAATTTCTATTGTTCCTCCTCCTCTCACTGCCATTATTCCATTGTTAGCAGTATGGATTTGAGTTTTCCGAGGTTGTGATTTTGTCTGGATGTCTGATGATTCAAATGTCATGGTGTCAGTGGCACCAGAATCAAATATCCAAGAGTCGTCTGTTGAATGGTTGGCTGTCATTTTAAAGGGATAATAGACCGAGATATAATTCTATGAGAGGTTAATAGGATTCGAATCAGTCAAGCTGCACTACTCCTGTAGCCGCGACCAATATCAGACCTACTAAGCAATCGAGAATATAAACCGGCTATCACCAAATCAAAAATGGTTACTGTCACAGCTGTCACCAAATCAATAAAGCTGTCACCAAATCAATAATGGTTACTCATCACCTACTAAGCAATCGACCAATATCCCACAGCTGTCACCAAATCAATAAAGCTGTTAGACAACGCGCTGGTGTCGGTTGGAAGATGATGGTGGTCGGGAGAGGTCGAGGTCGGTTGAATGGTTACTGTCGATGGTTGATTTGGGTGTTTTGTCGACAGTTGGTTCCAATCGGTGGTGTTGGTTCGATCAATTCTTCTGTAGATGGTTGCGATTTGGGTTTCGATTTGGAGATTAGAGCTGATGACTGATGGTGGTTGCAGTTGATGATGATCTTGAAGAACTCAAAGGGTGTTTGGATTTAGGGTTTGGGTTCAGTTGCGATGAGATTCCGGAGCTCTGCAACACGCTGCCGGCGTTGGAATTGTGTTATTCGATGGGCCGGAGGTTTGTTGATGAGCAGCAGAAGTCGCCGGAGTGTTCGCCGGCGGTGAGTGAGTCGTCTTCGTCGTCGCCGTCGCCGGTGGCTTCCGGTGGGAAAGCTAATTGGAAGATTTCTAGCCCCGGTGATGATCCTGAGGATGTGAAAGCTAGATTGAAATTTTGGGCACAAGCAGTTGCTTGCACAGTCAAATTATGCAGTTAGAACTGGAGATGGAAATGGAGGCAGTTGATGATGGTTGTGGTCGAAGATGGTTCGCAGATGATTTGGGTTGTGGTCGATTGGTGTCGGTCGCTGGTGGGTTTTGGTGGTGTTTTGGAATCGGTTGTTGCGGTCGCTCGGTAGAAGGTGACCGAAGGTCGGTTGACTTCAAATGGTCATCCGCCGTGGGTCTGATTTTGTCCGCTGTGAACCTCTTCAATTCACCTTTTCTCCGCTGTGGAACTACTTGATGAGTTACGTGATGAAGGAAGGGGATAGTGTTGAGTTGTTGGCCAGTAGGTTTGGATTGATTGTTTGAGATTGACAAACGATTGTTTTCAAGGATCATGAACTCTGCTCTGATACCATGTTGTCTGGTATAGAGAGAAGACAGAGGATTGGAATCATGAATTGTATTCACAAAAACGATTGTTTAGGGTTACATCATAAAGGTGTTTATATATCCACACCAGTTTACATTTTTGGCCCTTACACTATCTTATTGTTTTACTTTCTGACAGCCAATGCTTGTTCCATCACTCTGTTAGCAGTAGGTTCTTTAAGGCCAAAAAAGTAATTTAGACTTCAAACATTAGTATGCAGTTTTGTGTTATTTAACATGAAATTAGTATTTCATCTCAAGATAATCAAGGATAATCTAAAATGTAAATAAATTCTTGATGTGTACTAGATGAAAGTAGCTCTAAATGATTTATATTATAGGTGGAAATAAGGTCAGGTGGGGCTGACTTGCCAACACTTGTCCTTTTCTTATAGACTCTACGGACGACTTTCAACCATTTTGATGTAAATTGATCAAATATCCACATCTAGTTTATATGTTTGTTTGGAACCCTATTCTTATCAGTGCTTATTTCTTTTGTATCACTTTCTTTCCAGTTCATACGGACAGAATTTGGAAACTAGTATCTATATTGGTGAGACGTTATTCTGTTCCGCCATATGTATTGGAGGTTTAATTCTGTTTGCACAGTTGATAGGCAACATGCAGGTATCTTTTCATTAAGGTTTCAGTATTCAGCAAGTATTATTATATTATTCGTCTTGCTCCTGGAACATTTATAAAACATGACCATCTTTCATCGCTCTTTTAAGACATACCTGCAATCCATGACTGTGAGGCTCGAAGAATGGAGGATCAAGAAAAGAGATACAGAGGAGTGGATGAGGCACCGTCAATTACCTCAAGATTTGCAGGATCGAGTTCGGCGTTTTGTTCAGTATAAATGGCTTGCAACAAGAGGCGTTGATGAAGAGTACATTTTACAGTCGTTGCCCATAGATCTCCGTCGTGAAATTCAACGTCATCTATGCCTTAATCTTGTTCGCCGAGTGTGTTTCCTCATCTTCATTTCATTGACATGTTCTTTTACTAATATTCAATGATATTTCCAACATATTTTAATTGTCTCCAAAAACTTGATGAAACATTTAGTGGGTCATACCTTGGAACAAACAATAAAAGTTTATCATCACATAATCACTTTCAAATTACACATTCAAACACCCTTCTAACCATGCTAACTGAAATCTGTAACATCTATAAATTATCCCCTCTGTCCCACAGGTGCCTTTCTTCTCACAAATGGATGACAACCTTCTTGACGCCATCTGCGAAAGACTCGTGTCATCCTTAAGCACACAAGGCACTTACATTGTTCGCGAAGACGATCCAGTAAACGAGATGCTGTTTATTATCAGGGGACAGTTGGAAAGCTCAACAACAGACGGCGGAAGATCCGGATTCTTCAATTCCATCACCCTCAGACCAGGCGACTTCTGTGGCGAAGAATTACTCACCTGGGCATTGTTACCAAATGCCACAAGCTACCCTTCTTCAACAAGATCGGTCAGAACCCTCACAGAAGTAGAAGGTTTTGCGTTACGAGCTGAAGATCTTAAGTTTGTGGCCAACCAATTTAAATATCTTCACAGCAAGAAGCTACAACACGCATTTCGATACTACTCTCACCAATGGCGAACATGGGGTGCGTGTTTCATACAAGCCGCTTGGCGGAAATATAAACGAAGAAAGCTTGCAAAAGAATTGGCACTTCAAGAAAACGCGTTTTACAATCAAGAAGGGGAGATAATTGATGGTTATTATTACGAGTCGGGTAGCGGAGGCAGTTCACCATCAAGTGATGGTCAGGGTGGCAGTCAACAGTTTGGGGTGGGAGCCACCATGATGGCATCAAGATTTGCTGCTAATACAAGAAGGGGAATTGGTGATCATCATAAAGTTACTTCAGTTGATTCCTCTACTAGTCTGAAAATGCCTCAGTTGTTCAAACCAGATGAGCCTAGGTTTTAAAGTTGGAAAGGTACAATATGAAATTCATATAGTACAACCCAATGAAGCTCACGTCAGACGGCGTTGATGGTAAGAGTATGAGTTACAAGCATGTTAATGGGATTTTGCATGTTTTGTTGTAACTAGTAAATAGTATAACGACTTTTTCTGTCATTTTCTACTTTTATTGTAATCCTGAGCTCCCAAGTATGTATATAATTGGAGCCAAAGAGGGTTACAAAGTTACAAAGGTGGTGACACTTTTATAACTTATTAATTTGGCTTCAATCATGATAATGATAATGATGAGGATAATGTTAATTGTTTACTATTTTGACACTATATTACGCTAATTACGGTTGTTGGTAAGGTTTGCTCCCATCCCACCCTACCCTCCCAAGACCCGTTGTTCAGAGGTTCAAAAGGTGGTGGCGATGGTGGTGGCGATGGTGGTGGCTATACAAATTGAACATATGGGTGTACTCAAGTCACAAATCCACACCAGTTACCAGGTAACCTGTAGTTATAAACATGGTTCAATCTCCCACATTAGCACAATCATCTTCTATAGCAACATGCCTGTCTTTCTTTCGTGTAAATCAAATGAAATTTCTCTACATCCCTCCACCATCCCGTTACTACTACCACCATCACTGCTTACACTTTTACTTAACACACTCCTAGCTAGTCTAGACTAAATCATGACCAAAACCACAGTACTCACAAAGAAAGGCGTCATATCAACTGCAATTGTCAGAAAATAACCTCAGTGGCAACACCTATAGAGACATGATCATCAGTCACTACTAACAAACCTTACTCTTTCTCATTTTTCAGTTATGCAACCGAAACCAGAAACATTGTTGGGTGCGGCTGATGAATACAGACTGGGTTGGTGTGAGCCTTGGTTATAGGTGGATGAAGGTGGTTAAACTTGTTTTACATACAGGACATAACATATGGGTAAGAATTAAGGATAACAGACAGCTGACTAGCAAAACAAAGTTAATCGTGTTTCAACAGACGTAATAAATTTCTGGTTGGGCTTCGATTTGGTTCTTCCTCTTGCGTGGTGGAGAACTTTTCGACGCCATTTATTGGTAAGTAAGATCGCTTACCTAACACTGAAGAATGTATTTTCTTCCATCTAGAGATGGATAATAAATAAACACATTGGACAGAGACTGATCGTCTGATCCTAAGGCTACAAAATAAGTGGTCCAGATCCAATCAGACCCAAAGCTCCAAAAGGAAGTTCTGGTCCTATGTCCTATCAGGCCCAAAGCTACAAAATGAGCATCAGACCATCAGATGATTCAGATGCCTGATAGAACATGCCGGTCCTTACCCATCTTAGACCAGCTTTTCAAGTTTTTTTTTTATATATATTTAATATTAATATACGCATAGACCAGTGAACCTACTCAAAATTTACTCTATTAATTTATATAAAACTTTAAAATTTACTAGTAAGATCTAATGATATACGACTAACAGAACATGAAAGCATTGCAAATCAAAGAAGCCGAAGGTGCTCCAGCACGATGTAACAGTCCTAGTCAGTCAAGTCAAGTGTCAACTCAAAAACCTAGTTTTTATCAGCTCTCCTCATACATCAAATCCAGTGATTCTATGTTTCATTTGTGTCATGAATCCCGGTTGTTGGGAATAAAAAACTGTAAAAGCATGTCCTGCTACATGTGACGTATAAATCAACACGTA
The DNA here is from genome assembly GCA_024085815.1 of Flaveria linearis. NCBI lineage: Eukaryota > Viridiplantae > Streptophyta > Magnoliopsida > Asterales > Asteraceae > Flaveria > Flaveria linearis. Next base: position 24,840,988 of record CM044002.1, read on the forward strand.
ATAGAAGTTAAGGTTTAACAAATATACTTAAGGTAACTACAAAAGAAGCAAAAAATGCACAAACCTGAAGCAATACACATAGAACTGTATAATATGCATTTCAAAATTAAACAACAATGGCTGTAGAATGTATAGGACACATATTGCAACTACATGCTTCAATCACCTTTTCAAATTTAATGCAAAAGCATTTACATGTAAAAAAGATTCAAGGATAGGGGGGAAAATCATACATAGAGTAACAGATGGTGTGTACTTTGATGTTACAAGCCTGAAACAAGACCCTCTCGTGTAATGCTAGTGACACGAAGTACAGCTTGAGCACTTAATTTTGGAAGATTAGATTCACAGAATTGCTCCCAAGAATATAACTTAGGTTGTTCAGAAGGTGTCTCTTGTTCGGGTGCCAAAACAGGAGATTTTTCATATGCGGTTTGTAGCTCCAACAAAAGAAAACGAGCAGCCTCTCGTGACTCAGGGAGCTGGTCACTCAGTTGGGCTGATGCTATTTGGGTCAATTTGTCAATTCCGTAATCTTTGATTCCTTCAGCACCCTTTATGAAAAACAAAATAAACAAAAACATGTTAATCTCAAAAATAGAAATGATAATCAACCTTAAGGTAACATGATATGAGTTCCAATTTTGCATAAATATTTTCCAATTTGCTTCATTTCCGCTGCACGAACAACACATAATTTGCAATAATCGCCAGAAACAAACACTGCTCTACAAGACCACGAGATCTCCACTGGAAGTTTTATCAGAAACATGAATAAAAAGATAGCACAATCTAACACACAGCACATAAATTGACTTAACAGGGAAACAGGATGAGCCTGGCAGCATTAAGGATCATTGTTATGATACTAAAACTTAGGTAAAAAAGTATCTAATACCATCACATTTTAATAGTAATGTTAAAAACATATGGAAGGCAATTGATGTATTCATTAATTCCTTAGTAAAGGTGTACAAAGATTATAAAAATAGTGGCTAAAGGCGCTTTAATGACACTACATGCCTACATCCGATGCACACATTCTGCTTGCCTGAGGCTGTACCACATAAAAATTAGGCATTGCATAGATGTTTATCAAACAAAAGGCACAAAGTCTTAGGAATGTGTAATTAATGCATCATGTAATAACTAAATGCTAACTTTACTCCTATAAAGTGCATGCAGTTATAAGTATGCAATCAATGCACATTGCAGACTGGTGATTAAGGGTAGAATGGGAAACTTAATAAATAATTTTGTAAGTTGTTTGGTACAAACTAAGATAGTAAGGGCGGTATTTATTCCGGGATGGAGACAACATGTGAAATAGAGCGGAAGAGAAGACTTTCCTATGTGAAGTTATAATAAAGATGAATAGCATGCAAAACATATAAGTTATACAAATACGGAAGTTGAAGATAACTTCTAGTACTTACCAATCGTGGTACACTACGGGAAACACACATTGAAGCCTTCGCGCGAATACGGGGATTGCGGTTCTTAAGGTAAGGTTGCAACTTTGGTAACAGCAAAACAGGGGAGACCGAAGTTGTCAAATCTATTAAAGCTTTTTCAGCAGCATCACACACAAAGCGCTTGTCTTGAGAAGACTTGAGAAGGAGTTGTACAAGCTAAAAGGCAAAGATAAGAGAACAAGTTGGAACAAGAGTAAAAGTTTCAATAAGTTTTATGAAAGAATATACAATTAAAAAGCGGTAACATCTATAACCAATGGCAGAAAGCAAAGAAAGAAATCAATTACCAGCGGATCCAACAACTCAATTATGTTATCCCCAAATGCTTTAAAAATGTCTGCAGAGGTCATGATGGCGGTTTTACATACAGCACTTCTTGGATTCTTCAAGGCTTTCACAACAAGGGAAATCACATTGTCCCTGATCAATGAAACAGTGTGCAATCGGTTACAATGGTAGATGAACCCATGACTTTTGAGTTTTGAAAAGAGTAAACTCCTTGGTTCTTCAAGGATGTAATAAAAAATGCTCACAGTGTGTCTTGCAATGCTTCCTTGTGGTATATTGAAAATCGGCGTACATTGTTGAGTGTCTCACAAAGTAAAACCCAATCTTTAGACCCTAACCCATCTAAAAGCACCTGGAATAAATTGAGAAACGGGGTTAATAAGTTAATGGCAGAGTTCTGATCAGAAATCATACTAAACAGATACTTTAGTCATCATGAAATTAAAAAGTGAAAGAAAACTACCTTAAGACTCTTATCAACGTCTTCGAGATCATTCAGTTTGTCAGATTCAATGTATTCAACTTCTGCAACCACCACCTCTGTGCCAGAATGTCCAACCTCATTTCCATTCACAGGTGGTTCATCCAGAGAAACAGTGTTTTTTCTTTGTTTTCCTCCAACATTTTCATCCATAGGTTCAACATATGGCTTAGCTAAAGTCTCTTTACTTGAGGTCTCATTTGTCCTCTCAGATTTAGGCAGCAAATTAAGATCTCTAAGAGCAGTTTCAGACATCATTGTACAGCTGCAATTAATCAAAAACCCTAAAACATAAACACTTGAAGCCCAGTAATGTCAATTACAAACTATTTAATCATCTTGAACACATCCCTTAATACAATGTCAGATGATCTGTCTAGCATGTGAAGGACTTGCAGAAACAAACCAAACAAATCATCTAGATAGCATATAAGAGAGACCCATCAAGAAGACATCTGACATCACCCAAAACAAAGTTATAAGCATCAACAACATCATAATCTACAGGTCAGATCCTAATTAGAAAGAACCAAATTGAAGTAAATGACAACGAAATAAAAAGACCACCAAACAAACTCACTATCCCAGCATTCAAGAAAGAGCATACCAACACAAACACAAAACGTATCCATAACAGATCATGACACATAAATCAGCCCTAAAATCTGTAGTACAATACTCGTTCTAGTGTTCTACACTCTGCAAACTAAAAGATTCAACATAATGATACGCAAGTAAGAAACACAAGATTCACACCAAGAAACCCTACAATCTTCAACAGATTCACAAACGGCATCTTCGCATTCAAGATCATTAGAACAACAAACCAGTAACTAACACAAATTAAAAGCGAAATGGACCGCAAGACCTCGGATTCGCTATTTGCAATGACGAACGATGAGATTCAAACCGACAGATCCAACAATAAAACCCCTATTTGCATCCAGCAAGTAGTTCAGACGACGACAAGTACAGATTTATAATCTAACATCAATTATTACACGGATATAGTGTGTAAAAGGGAACATGAACAGTACACACACAGTAAAAACGCCGATAACTGAATCGATGAATAACAAATTACCTCAACAGAAGAAAAACGGCAACGAAGTGATCACACTGAAGCAAAATACACTGATAATGTGATGTTAAGGGCTTTAGCGGCGGAGACGGTGGGGGAGACGACGGCGGATGACGTTATTTACCGGCGTACGGCGGCGAATACGGTGGAAATTAACTATAGTCACCGGAGATGACTGACGAGAGACGGTGATTAAATGGGGTGGTGATATTTTCGGAATGGCCCTTGAGTTATTGATTGAAGTGACGTTTCAACCCTAAAGGTTAAAAGCGATGGGTTATCATTAGTTGGTGATTATTGATGTATTTGTAGTTTAATGAAAAAGTGAGTGAGGATTTGAACTTTAAAAAGGTTCGGAATTTGAACGTTAATTGTGCTTCCGTATATTCGTGTTAATATATTTGAATTAGGGGAGATGAAACGTGGAAGATTGGTTGTTTATAATTTAGGTTAATTTATGTATACACATTTCAAACACTGATTGTTTTGGTTGGTTGAGTTGAGAATACATGTGTTTGATTTGGGTTTTGAATGATACTTAATTCAAACTAGTAGGTGAATCAAAGCGTTGTAACAAAGGTGTTAAATTTGTAAAACTCAGTTTTAACGACTTGTAATTAACATTCACCGTGTGGTTTGTGATAAAATTTACATCGTCAACTTAGTTTTGAAAAAATAAACACAATGCAACGATAAATTTGGATTTGATAACACATCATGTGGCAATGATAAATTGAGATTTTATTAGATACTGTATTTTAGAATTTATAAGAGAAAATGAAAAAATAAATAAATAAAATTGAAACGTTGAAGAAGCTTTGGTGCTTTGTGTGTTTGTGTGTCGATGACTTGTGCGTTATTCGCACAAATCTACTTTGAATGACATCTACACTAACACATGGATAAAAATAACTACATCACAACTATATATTAGGTGTTTACAAAAACATAATATTTTAGAAGTTATAACTACATGTAAAATGTTCTATTTGAGTAGCTTTTAGTTTATGAGTTCTTTTTATTAAAAATAGAAGTTTTCTTTCACATCCAAACAAGACTTCCATTTCAATAAGACATTCGTTAAGCTCTTTGATGTGAAATACATATAGTATAAAATGATGAATTTTACATTTTAAGCTATACCTAAGGTTGTCAATAATTGAAAAACGATTATTACCGGAGGGTAACATCTAGAGTTAATGGTGGGTATAGATCTCAACGGATAGACCCTTGGTATTTTGTCGTTGATTCTAAAGTTAAGATCTCGAATAAGATTCATGCTTAGAGCTTTTTAGTCGTTTGTCGGTGGGAATCATGTTGCGACATATATTTCGTATATGGTCTCCTAGAAGAAGCGGCTATAAATACAACAGGTAGCTGAAATGGTTTCAAATGAATTTTTCCTCCAATGACTATAAATACTCTACATTTTTTAAGTTATTATTAATCTCCCCCCACATTCATGTATTTCACATGTATTATACTAACCTCCTTGTTTGATGGTAATCAGTTTGTTTGGAATGGCGGTTTTAGAAGTAAAATCGACCACACATGTCCGAAAAGGAGGTCTCAAGCATAGGCTAATTTGTCACATCTGGTTATGGATCCTTCGTATGCTAATGTGGCAGCCTCATTTGTTGGTTTATACTTCTACATGCAATATTCACGTTGTGTGAAATGGTTTTGCATGATCTCTCGTATGTTCAAAAGATGTGCGCATTTGTAAACCACGATGTATAGGAACATATGTTAGTTGAAATGGGTGGTTTTAAAGTGAGTGTCCCAAAATGGTTTCCACTTATGTGATAAGAACATGTGAGCTTGAGAATATATGATGCACATCATTAGCATGCATTCCTTATTTTGACAAGCTTCTCAACTTAGTTGAAGCACGTAATACCTCATATGTGATACAACTTTCATGTCTTTCCCATTACACTATGATGAACATAAGAATCAATGGTGTACATGTATCCAAAACACAAGGATATGGGATAGTGCATATGCTAATTAGGCACACTTGTAAGATCTTGAAATGTAATTTATTTACTATATAAAAGAATTTGTATTACATTGTGAGACTCTAGAAAGATAAGGCATATGTTCATGTGATTTTATGTAACCTAAAACAATTCACTAGAACATGATAGTGTTTTTTTAGTGTATCAGCCATCACACATATGACATTAGCGCCAATATGACTTGACATGAGCTCGTGACCTAAGATAATTACCCATTAAAACATGACAAGACATTTTAATGTACAATAATCACACACGTGTAATTAACATAAAATTACTTGGTATGCCCTAATGTCACTTTGTGTAACCTAAGACAACACACTAACACATGACAAAAGTCATTACGTCTCATTAGTGTGCTAGCGATCACACAATTGTCTTCAACACTAGAATGATTGGGATACGCTACATGTATATATACACAAACTAACATACATAAAACGAATCAAACCGAAAACAATTTGGAAAATATTTAATAACCAAACAGAAAAATAATTTAAAGGATCATTGTAGGCATATGGTTTGTGTGCGGTAAGGCTATAATGCCTGCAAATATGACAAAACCATTGTAGATGTACAACAGAATGAGTGAAAACTTAACATAACACTATACGATTAACCACATAAGCTTTTAATGCTTTTGGGATATTCATGTAAGACCTATACACCTAAACAAAAATTGTCTTGCCACGTTCATTGATATTTCTATGTGACTCATCATAATAATGATTTCAATTCATTAATACCTAAAAGATTAAAAATACAGCATGCTCATTATTTTATTTAAACTCATTGATTTAACTAGACTTGTGCCTTTTTTTTTACATGAAAATCCACCAATGTGGCCAGCAACAAATAATCCACTTAAATATAAGCCAGCCATCATGATCCAAGAATCAAGTTATCAGTAGCAATTCAGTGATGTAAATTAATCATTTGTGAGAATCCTATTTTCCAAATACAATTATTGTGAGGGTCCTAATTTCCAAATACAATTATTGTGAGAATCTTAATCTTAAATACATGAGAACCTTAGTTCTCAAATACAAATCTCGTGAGGATCATAGTAATTTTCAACGATGTTTGGGAGAATCCATGTTCTCAATGCTATTTAATGATGATATGAAAACCGGCTTTCACTACAAAGTACTTCAGTTTCAATCAAACACCAAGACAATAGCATATGATACCTAACAGATTTGGACTGAAAGGAGCTTACTCTTATACGTGAATGGGTACATATTACCAGGCCTTGCAATAAAACTACCGAATAAACGTCTATGTATAAAATTAATCCATACCCCTCTCAAAAAGCTCTATGTGCTCGTAGTCGCAACACATATAGTTTCGCCCCCGCCCTCTACGGAAGTGTTTAAGCTTCGTCCCTGAAACTATGTTCACACAAAACTTTATTTGTGCTTCTCAAATCCCAAAATGTAACAATGTGACCCTGTGGCCAATAGAAATATAATGATAGAAATAGTATGTTGACATTAATTCGATCATGTAATTACACTTTAGAGTGCTTCTAAGCTTCAAATATAAATTTCTATATTTTAACATGGCTTGATAAGTTTGTTACAAACTCGCATTCACTCCCTCAAAGTCAATTTATAAGTTGAAAAAGATTACGGAAGCATTTTATAGTATTTAAAGTTGGGTGAGGTATGTAGGGCAGGTTTGGGATTCCATTTGGAATCTCCTTTTGATTTATTTGAGGGGTAAAAATACAAAAATACCCCTCCAATAAGTCAGTAAGCTAGAAATTTTAACTTATTAACTTATTTGGAGGGGCATTTTTGTCATTTCACCCCTCCAAAAGTTAAAAAGCCCTTTTCAAATGGACACCCAAACATGGTCGTAGAATGTATTTTTGCTACAAAGTGTAAGAAAACACAATGAGGGTAAAAAAGTCATAAAAAATTATATCTCACAATCTAAATCGAATTTCAAAAAAGTAATTCGGAGTCTCTGTTTCTTTCGTCGTGCTCTTTCAGAAAAAAAAATTAAAAATAAAATAAAAAAAATTCATTGTGTCTTTCTTAATGACATAATGACGTCATTGTGTTTTTCATAAATGACACAATAAAAAAAAGTTAATTTTTTTATTTTTTTATTTTTCGTTTATTTTTTTTCTTAGTGAGGACGGCTAGAGGAACAAAAACTCGGAATTACTTTTTTTAAATTCGATTTAGATTGTGAGCTTTTTTGTATTTTTTTACTCATTGTGTCTTGTTACATTTGTAGCAAAAATGCACTTTGTAATAAAAATACAATTTGTATTTGAACCTTTTTCTTTAAAGTTAGTTCAAAAATTAATATATGGGTCAATTTTATGGCAAAATCATCATTTTGGTCAAAGCCATAACTTTTGAAATTATAACGTGGATATTCATTCAAGATCGTTTTCAAAAGCCAGTGAGTGATTTTAATCAATAATTACCTATATATTCATTATCTTTTATCTTTATTTTTCGTATATCGTAATACATCATAATATATTTCTTTAAGGTAAAAAAGTTAATGTCCATCATTGTAAGACGCGTCTTTGACACCCCCTACCCTCCTCTTTCTCCTCATTTGAACCGATCAGTGCATCCCACTTACCCTTCGCCTTCAATTGAACCAATTGACGTTAAACCTTCACAAATTGAACCGATTGAGGTGATCTTATTGAGGATGACCAAGACGATTCAATTGAGGCATTCAATGCTTCCCCCTCCGCTATGGGCGAAGTATTAAAGAGGGGGGTACCCCTTATTTTTCAGCATTAGTGTTAATATTTGGTCTGGTAGTCTAAATTTTTGTTCTGATAGTATAATTTTTCTTACATGTACTTCCCCCCACCCCCATGAAGTGTCCAACCTTCACCAATGCCCTCCGCTCTATTCAATTGATGGTGTGTGGGGGAGGGGTGTGTTATTTCATACATGATAAACCAATAATTTATAACAAATCATAAAGAATCTAATTCACCATGTGTCTTGAATAATTTGTTAAATGATATTATTATGTGATTTTTATATCACATTATATGACTAGATGTGTTTTCTTATGTCACAGTTGATTTCCATTTGCCTTCATTATGATGAATGTTTAAGAAAAGCTTGCCATTGAAGATTTATGTCACAGTTGTCTATCAAAGAATAGCTGAGCTACTACATGGCTGGACTGTATATTAACATGAGTTTCTATGCGAGTGTGTCATGAAATTCATATTACAAAAATCTTTATCTTATCTTTATCTTAGATTGGTATTTAAGTTGTCACACTTAATTTTTTTGTAATCAATAATAAAAGTTTTAATTTTTTTAATAAAAGACAAAAGTTTATAAACATAAACAAATACAAACACTTATATAAAAATATAAATATAAATATATAAAAAAACCACATAATCAAACATTTATGAACATAAATGATAAGACACGACCTCTATGCACATTTGTCTATTTATTAAAAGAACAAACATATAAATAACTTCCCGGTTCATGAACATTCACTAAACGAAGCGTTCATTTACAGCCCTACTGCCCTAGGGATAGGTTTAAACCATCGTGTGTTTCAGAATAAAAATAAAATACTTGTTCAATTTATATTTCAACCAAGAGGGTGCCCTCTCATGTTGGGTCAAAAAGGTTGACTTAAATGTACAATGATATGGCCAGTTTAAGTATATTTGTACTTAAAAAAATGAGGAACTACTTGTTTTTACAACACAGCATACATTCTGGTTGATAACCGACCAAACTAATTTTGACGTTTCAGGTCTAACTCACCCGGGAACACCATCAAGAAGAAAACCCATCATTATGGGAAACCTCTCTTGAATCGGGTGAATATTATATACTAAAGCAAAATCAAACATATGTATTAACATGATATTCAATGATTATTCAAGTAAATAATGTAGAGCACATAAACAAACAAACAAACAAACAAACCCAGTATATCCCGCTACCCAGATAGGTGGACAGACCGCTTCCAAAGAGACCCCCGACTCACTATCAAAAGCCATAACGCTAGCGAATCAGTATATAATCAAAGATACGATAAATGATACAGCACACAACATACAACATACAGTAAAATATCACCAAAAGGAAAAAAATGAACAAGCATACATCATAGAAGCAGCAAGATTCCCCTAAAAAGGGCAGAAGCAGGCTACGTACACAACAGGCCCCGCAACACGCAATCAAAAAGTCCCTTCCTAGATGCAGAACCCATTAAAAGTCCTTAATTTTAATTCTACGCCTCCACTCACTCCTATCTTCGATCATGTGCTCAGAGAGGTGCAAGTGTACCATATCTCTCCTAATTATCTCTTCCCAAGTCAACCTAGGTCTTCCTCTACACTTCCTACCCTCTAGGATGATGTTCTCGACTGCTCTAACCGGTGCAGCCATTGGTCTTCTCTTGACATGCCCAAATCATCTTAATCTTCCCTCTCGTATTTTATCTGCAATAGAAGCCACTTCTAACTTCTGACGAAACACTTCGTTTCTTATCCGATCCATTTTGTGTTTCCACACATCCACCTCAGCATTCGCATTTCTGCAACCTCTATTTGTTTCTCGTGCGATTTCTTTATGGCCCAACAGTCTGTTCCATATAGCATAGCTGGGCGTACCACCACTTTGTATAGTTTTCCCTTTAGTTTCGCTGGAAACCTCTTATCACATAGAATTCTTGATATTGCTCTCCACTTGCACCATCCTGCTTGAACGCGGTGCGCTACATCGCTGTGTATCTCTCCGTCCTCCTGCAGGTACGAGTCCAGGTATTTGAACCTAGATGTTCGTGGGACCAACATACCCTGGATACTGACTTGGGTGTCCACTCCCGCCTCGTCACCAAAGTTGCAATGCATGTATTCCGTCTTAGAGCGACTTATCCTTAATCCTCTGTGCTCTAGTGCTGCTCTTCACTGCTCTAGCTTGTCGTTAAGCATCGTTTTAGATTCTGATATTAATACAATATCATCCGCAAAAAGCATACACCACAGGGCTGACTGTTGTATAGATTTGGTCATCTCATCCAACACTACTGTGAAGAGAAATGGACTCAGTGCAGATCCTTGGTGGAGTCCCACTTCCACTGAGAAGGTGTCTGTGTCTCCTACCGGTGCTCGCACACACGTTTTTACCCCGTCATACATATCCTTAATTATTTTGATATACCTCTCTAGTCTCTGGTACCCTTCTAACTCGTAGACTTTCTCAGATTAGTTGTCGCGGAACACTGTCATATGCATTTTCTAGGTCGATGAATACCATATGAAGGTCCATTTTCTTTTCTCTATATTTCTCCATTAATCGCCTTACGACGTGTATGGCTTCTGTTGTAGAGCGTCCTGGCATAAATTCAAATTGGTTTATCGCTATCTGAGTTTCCCGTCTAATTCTCGTGTCAATAACTCTTTCCCATAATTTCATCGTGTGACTCAATGATTTATTCCCCTGTAGTTTTCGCAACATTGAACATCTCCTTTTTTCTTATATACGGGGACTATGACACTGGTTCTCCACTGGTCTGGCATCTTCCTTGTTTTAAAGATAGTGTTGATAAATCTGTTAACCATTGGAGACCCTCATCACCCAGGCATTTCCACACTTCAATCGGTATGTTGTCTGGCCACACTTCATAGCTCTTGTAACTTCGTCAACTGTGATGCTTGTACAATAGCAGTTGTTTTGTTGCGTTGTTTGTGTTGTTTTATCTATCTCAGTCTGTTGATTTGGGTTCTTTATGTTGAAAAGGTTATCGAAGTAAGTTTTCCATCTCACCTTGATGTCTTTCTCCTTCACCAAAACCTTTCCATCCACAGCCTTTATGAACTTCATCATTCTCAAGTCTTGTCTTCTACTTTCTCTTGCCTTGGCTATCTTAAACGTGTCATGCTCTCCTTCTTTCGTCTCTAATCGTTTATACATCATCTCGTACGCCGTGTTCTTTGCCTCTGACACCGATTTTTTCGCCTGTCGCTTCGCCTCTTTGTATTTTTCTTTTAGCTCTGCGCGTTTTTCCTCATTGTTATAGCGTATAAGCTCTCTAAAACTTTATTGTTTGGTTCGTATCTTTTCCTGTACATTTTCGTTCCACCACCAGGATTCCTTATGACTGACTGTCCTTTTTGTTGTAACTCCAAGCGTTTCTTTAGCTGCTTGGATAAGCCTAGTTGTCATATCCTCCCACTTTTGATTTGCGTCTTCCTGTGGATCAGTCTGGTTCAGTGGTATGACCTTATCTCTAAAAATGGTAATCTTTTCGTCTTTGAGCTGGCCTCATCTGATCGTAGGTCTGACTCTCTTGTAGAGCACATAGCCAACCTCAATAAAACATTGACCTATAACAAATCAGTTCCGTAGCATATCAGAAGACAAATTCTAGACAATATTGTGGCCAAAACGTTCTGTAAATGCAGCTACAGTGCTGTCAAAAGAAAAATGCAGCATATATGCTATTAAAACAGTCTAGTAAATGCAGTATGCATGCTACTAAAAAACCCTAGAATTGCAGTACCAGTCCATAAAACGCAGAAAAAATGTTGTCAGAAACAGTCCACAAAATGCAGTAAAAAAACATATATTTGCTGCTAAAATGGTCCAGAAAATACAGTATAAATGCTGCCAAATATATATCATTAACGGCATGTAAAAATGACCACAGATTGTTCTTGGTTGACAATCTAAAAAATTGACGGGATAAAGAGTCAATAAAACATTCGACAACTACTGAAAAATGATAAGTAATCTATTCACTGTTTTAAAACCTAAATTGACTTGTTATCCGTTTGATATTACCAGATATGTCATACAGACAGCCTTGCCATTGATCAATGACACCTCTCTTAGATTAATTACCCCAGAACTGCAATAGACGCATGATATTAGCAAAAACAAATGCTGAAATAGATATCAATATAAATCTTAAATGGTAACATGTAAAAGTTTCAAAAATTATGACTTCATGAGTCCTCGCATGTGAAAAATAAAATAGAAAAAACTTACCTTATGATGGTATCAATAACTGCTTAGACACAAGTACAACCTCGGTAAGCTTGCAGGCCCAACAATAAGAGAACAAATTCAAGGCATGTCGAAATCTATGGCTGGTAAAACAAGATAAAAGAATCAAATACTAAAGAGAGAATATAATCACATAAAAAAGCAGATCTTGAGCCTCAAATCCAATGGTATCTCTGGCCCTTTTCCTGTTAAATTCATAATTTGTTAGCCTTTGATTTTGTGGAAGGCATATCTAAACATGTAAGACACATCACACAAAACAAATCCCTAACCATAAAATTCAGCAAACAAACCTGATAAAGGTGAAAGAAATAACATTATGATAATATACGAAAAATTCATGGGAAGCATAGTGTGTACAGTCTCTGCAACTGGACAACGCAATAAGGAATTGTCTCTTCCTCACGCAACAATAACCATTTCAGTTGCGGTTAACAAGTGTCTTAGAAATATGACAGATATTATCCATGAAAAGGTAAAGGAAATAGCATCAATGATACAGATCAACTTGCCTGTGTACAGTCTCAACAACAGGTTAGCAAAATAAATAATTCTCTCTTTCTCGTGCCACAACAACCGCAATCTCCTAAAACAAACATGAAAATGCTGAAGTCACAAGCTCCATAATATACACTGAAGTAGAAATTCAATGATAAAATATGAAATTCAAACTCTAATCAACTAAATGTGATAGGTCCTGACCTTAACAAAAGTTGTCCATTGTTCAGCATATAAACCACGGGCAAGTCGTCCTAGAGTTGCAGATACGAGAGATTCAAAATTTTAAGTGCTAAACACTTGAAAACTCATCAATCATTCATGTTTAAAAAGCTTAATCCAGTTAAGTAAACATCAAATCCATAAACTAGCTTCATAATTTATACTGCAGTAACACAAAAACCAATTAATCAATCTATCTTGTAATCAAGTAATCAAAGAACCAAAAAGAAATATAGATTTCAAAAAACTGAAACTTAGTAGGTTTTAGTTTCAATGCTCCAGAAATCCATCTGTTGTAAAACCATGATAGATGCACATACAGAGAAGGAAACGTGGCCATACCTATAGCAGTGGAGGACTGTCTATACTTCCTGCTACAGTTGAGGCCATACCTATAATTCTAATTTTGAAGATGAAAAAACATTAAAAGAATGGGAATAAAATTTGAAATAGTGAGCCACACTAAGGTAGTATGACATGAAATTTAAACTAAATTTTAAAGATAAACAACACTCTAAAACTTTTGTAACCTCTGTAACAAAAGTAAATATAAAGTGACCGGATTTCGATGAAAACAATCATGATTATCATTTCTAAAAAAATATGTAGAATGAAATGTTGAATCAGTAAGATTTATATCAGAGTGCCAAAATTTTGAGACAAATAACTTCAATCAAGATAGCAATTTCATTATAGTAATTAAAATTCATTCCGTTCTCATAATTCACCTTTTTTTCACCAAATTATTTAAAACCCCAAAACATTACAAAAATAAGACTATATTCAACTTTTTTCCTTCAAAATAAACCAATTTAAGAAAATAATACACTTACAATTAGCGCAATGGTGGAATGTCCATCCGTACTGAAACATTTACATGGTGATAAACTAAAACCTAAGTTCTTACTTCTTAGAATAGATTCATATGGTTTAAATCCTTACAACTTTACCTGGTGAACAATACCAGAACCCAGGAGGTTCTACAAGCATGTTGTCAAAAGCATGTGACCCCATTTTATAATGGCGAACGAGCATTGTTGTACTGAGATTCATAGTCCATGTTAGCTTGACAACAATTTCACTCTGTGTACCATCCAACCTGAAATGAATGGTCAATCACAACATCCGGCACCTATAAAATAACATTTTTTCATAGTGTGAGATAACTAAGGATGCTCCAAAAATGTGCCATCATTGGTCATTACTTTCAAATAATGAACTTAGTTAGAAAAATATCTACTACTCACCAATGGATTAGTGTCCGGAAGATTGCATATCAAAAACTGCCATAATATAAGAAAAAGAAATTTGATTACCTCGGGTGAAGATGAAGATAAACCTTGTTTCGCTGAAGACCTACCAATATTTTAAAACAATTAATCAAAAACATCAGTTTTCAGAAAGGACTGATGCTGTACTGATATTATAAGTTACAAATATCAATATTTAGTTTTTGGAGCATATCTGACAACATCAACCAGCTTTTCAATTTCCTAGTTGTTGCTCAAACACTTGCTAAATATATGAAGATGTTAAAGTAACAACACCAATACTTCATCCTGCAGGTTTTACATGTAAATGAGAGTAGATTTGGTACAAGACAACAATCAACGAATCCTGTAACTTACTTTTTGAGTTGGTAACTCTTACTTGTGAATACGAGGAGAATTTACATATCCTCGCTCATTCAGTTGTTATGACTAGACTTGTCCTCCATGGATACTGATTTAACATTTGAACTCATTTTGCTATTTTATTCACTACAGAGAACACAAGTATGTATACAAAGGTCAGATACCCACTAGGTGACACTATATATACTTGTATAAACTTCAGGGATACATATCAAAGAGCACAAAAAAAGCATAACATAGTCGATTACTGAAATATCGGGCATAATGTCAATCTTATCCAACATAATAGAAGCTTAAAATGAGAACGAACTGTGTTTGCTTTCATCAAACACAATCAACCCTAAAAACACAATTCTCAAAGCAAATCTGAATGTATATGTGTTTCTTATCAAACAACAAAACTAATATATATGCATGAGAAGTAGATTAAACAGAACAATAAGCAAGTAACAAGAAAATCATAGCAGTACATCAACAAAAGACGTATTGTTTCATATTTGGAGTCAAACCATATGGCACATTATGCAAAATCAAATAAAAACTATGACAAACATAGAACAAATCAAGCAATAATAACACAATCGAATAAGAAGTCATCGATTTTTACAGCATGAGCTCTAGGAAATATGAAACACTTTCACTCAAATGAAGCAGCATTTAAATGGCAGTAATATTATACATCTTTTATGTGGTTTAACAAATAATGACTTTGTTCACAGACTTTGAATCACCTAAAAATACAAACAGAACACACATGGTGACACCTCTGATTATTAACTTAAAGATTATAAAACATTATTACATCCTTTATGTGGTTTAACAAATAATCATTTTGCTCACAGATGCAGCAAACAAAAGAGAAACAAAATAAGAAGTTATTTGATTTACCTTATTCATTGGTGAAAAGTTATGTGGCACCTGAGAGTGGATTTTCAGACACATAAGAAATATGTAGCGGCCGAGCAATGGGCAGGAGTCCGCTTCCATTTCAGGGCAGGTGTCACAATCTTATTAAAAGCTGCTGAGCTGGAACTGAAGAAGAAGACTTCCCTTTTGATTTCAGCTTTTAAAAACAGCATAAATGGGAGTAATGTCATATATTAATACAAATGAAGAGCTCATAAAACAACACAAATACGTTGTACTCACAGCATGCGTGAAATTTGTAACTCTAGCAAAATATAAAACATAAATATATTTGTTTACATTACTTCGATTAGCCAAAATATGCACCATTTAAGTTTACCCAAGAAACATAGACCAAATATCATCTCAGATATAGTTAATAGAATCGTACAAAAAAAGAATCTTACCCACAATAAAAATGAACTGATGATGACAGAGTTCCCCTTAAACCTTCGTTATTATATATCCCGCCAGGGAAAAACCAATGGTGTGTCCATAGGCACCTAAAACCATTCCAAAGCCTCCATTAGCAGAACTCAAACACACAACATAATCGCTATGCTATTGCATATCTATTGTCAAAAATCTACACTAAACCGATCATGATTGGCCACATCATTTTGTAGAATTTGAGCAAACATTTGGGTGCATGAAAGTCAGGATTCAAATTAATATTGGAGATCAGTAATTCATTCATTTATGTACAATAAATCAGAAACTTACAAGTCATAGCTAGAGAGAAATTTCAAAGAACTTTATCATTTCATTACAACTAGACAAGAATATCCCTATGAAACAAAAGCACTTAGTAAAATGAGGAAAAGAAAAACAAAGCAGATGATATAAAAGATAGATAAAAAAAACCGAAAACTAACAATCATATTCAACTAGCAAATAAACAAAAACACCAATCGAAATTACACGGACATTACCAACACACTTGCCCTAAAAATTAGTGGATCGCACATGCATTTAGGTACGAAGAAAACCTGCAAAACCCAACAGCACTTGCAAACAGTACACGAAAGAGAATACAGAAACATGAAAACCTAATTTGAAAGGACTGCAACTGCATCAAAACTCGATTAAAACCCATCAAAAGACTGATCCATGGTGCATTTGATGGAATAGATGGGAAAGAGGCTTTAGAGGCGTATTTCTGCAACTTGAAACAAATATGACAGTTATCTGTTGTCTAACGTAAATCAACCGACACAGAACCAAGACAAACCTGCACAATCCAGGAGCACTTCAAAACGATAGACGAAGGAGAAAGAACGCCCTGATTTGAGTGAAATTCTGCTCAAAAATTTCAATTTCAGCTTTATGAAACAGCATAAATGAGAGCAATATAATATATTAATACAAATGAAGAGCTCATAAAACAACACAAATACATTGTACTAAAAGCATGCGTCAAATTCATTACTCTAGCAAAATATTAAACATAAATATATTGGTTTACATTACTTTGATTAACAAAATTATGCACAATTTCAGTTTACAGAAGAAACATAGACCAAAAATCATCTCAGATATAGTTAATAAAATCGTACAAACAAAGAATCTTACCCATAACAAAACTGAACTGCTGATGACAGAGTTTCCCTTTGTTATTGCATATCCCGCCAGGGAAAAATCAACGGCGTGACTAAAACCACCATCCAAAGCTTCCATTAGCAAAATTCAGACATGCAACACAATCACTCTGCTATTGTATACCTATTGTCAAAATGAATCTACACTAAACTGATCGTAATTGGCCATATCATTTGTAAAATTTGAGCAAGCTTTTGGGGGCATGAAAGCCATGATTCAAATAGGAAATTGGAGGTCAGAAAGTTCATTCATTTATGTACAAGAAATCAAAAAATCACAAATCATAGCTAGAGAGAAATTTCAAAGAACTTTATCATTTCATTATAACTAGACAAGAATATCCTACGAAACAGAAGCACTTAGAGTAAGATCAGGCAAGATCAAGGTAACTCTTCATTGGCATACCATAAACATGAGTGCAGATTGCAAGAAGTAAGAAGTTACTTTTACTTCATTTCTAATTTTGGTCACTTTAGTTTTATAATACATACTAAATCATCATGTGTTTAAAAATTTGAGGCTATATGGCTGAACTAGAAAGAAATAAACCAAAAGAACATAACACAACGACGGTAAGTTAGCACTCTAAGCAGCAAACAACAAACCTTATCGAAGTAAAATGTACGTTTTTATGTGTGCAGATGTGTCCAAAGCCCACAAATGTCAAAATATTTTGACCTGGAAAAGAGTACAGCAAAACAAAACATAGATCAGAACGAACCCAAAACCAACAATCATATTCAACTAGCGAATAAACAAAAACATTAATCGAAACTACACTGACATTACCAACATACTTGATCCTTACCCTAAAAATCACGATCGCACATGCATTTAGGTACGAAGAAAACCTGCAAAATCCAACAGCACTTACAAACAGTACACAAAAGAGAATACAACCCGATAAACAGAAACATGTAAAACCTAACTTAAAAGAAGTGCAACTGCATGAAAACTCGATTAAAACCCATCAAAAGACTGATCAATGGTGAGTTTGATGAGAGAGATGAGAAAGAAGCTTTAGAGGCGTTTCTCAAAACAATATAACAGTTATCTGTTGTCTAACGTAAAATCAACCGAAACAGAACCACGATAAACCAGCATAATCCAGGAGCACTTCAAAACAATAAAATGAAAGAGAAAGAACGACCTGATTTGAGTGAAATCCTGCCCTGAAAACTTCGATTGAAACCCTAGTTTCGATGGTGTATTTGATCAGATAAATAGAGAGATTGGAGGGTTTTACAGAGGTTTTGAGCGGGAGAGTGGGTTTTATAGGTTTTGTTCTAACACGATATTCGCGTAATCTTATATTAAGAATAAAATCATATCGAATCTTTTTCTAACGTCATAATTCGTATCTTTTCGGTTGCTTTTTCTTTTTATTTTCCATGTTATTAGTAACGTTTAAAGTAAATTACATTTTTCGTCCTTTAGGTTTATAGTAAATTTCAAGTTTCGTCCTTAAATTAAATAAATTACAATAAACGTCCTTTACATTTAAGAAAGCTTTCACGTTTCGCCATTTACTGTAACGGACGTTAGTTTTGTCCGTTAAGTCAGGTCATCTGTCTTGCACATGAGGGTATTTTTGTACTTTTACATTACCCCACCCCACCTCACCCTCAACTCTTACACACAAACACACACTCTCTCTCTCTAACCTATCGAGAACAGTGTCGGAGCATCTCAAACGGGGCACTTGCCGGAATTTCAACTCCGATCAAAGCCCAAAACCAATTTCATCGATCTCACCCACTGGAATTGTTACTTTATTGTCTCCGAAGTCGTCTTCTTTACCTCAATTGCAGCAAATCCACCGGAGACGTGGTGGTTCCGGCAAGTGGAGTCGTCGGAGCGACGGTGGTGGTGGTGAGAACACCAGCTCCGACACCCCTTCTCGGCGTACTCCGCCGCCCCTGTGGCGATGATTGAGCCAGAGAGATTTCCGGCGGATGTGGCTTCATTGCTGACGGTTGCTCCGACGAATGTGAACAACGGTGGAGCACCAGCAGGCGGAAGTCGATGGTGTTGTCCGGTGGTAATGAGGATTTGGGTGCTCTTACGATGTTGGAAGATGGTGTGAAAAGGTTAAAGACGCCAAAACAAGATATGCAAATCGAGGGAGTGTTGGGCGTGATGGAGGGGGTGGAAATGAAGGAGTAAGTACGTGGCATGGAGTAGTTTTTATGTTCTAAAAGAATAAGACCAAGTCTATCACACGTGGGTAGAAAGTGTCATTGAAGTTACCGAATGTTTAGCTTAGTGAGTAGTTTTTCTTTGTTCACGTAGCTGGTTTCCTAGTTGTTCGCTTTTCTTGTTTGTTTGTTGATGTATTTAAACAGCCTTTTGGCTTAGTAATGAAGTATCAGTTTGCTTTCTTTATACCTTTGATCACTATATCAATTGGTATCAGAGCAAACCTTTGATCATAGAGAGAGTGAGAATGAGTGAAGAGAAGTTGAAGATTCCACACTTCGATGGTCATTTCGAACATTGGAGTGAAATGATGGAGAATCTCTTGAAGGCAAAGAAGTTGTGGCACTTGATTGCAGATGGTTTCGAGGAACCACCTGTTGGGATTGCCCAAAATGAGACTCAAAGGAAGAAGACTAAAGATTTGCGTGCCAAAGATCAGCAAGTGAAGCATTACTTGTATCAAGCCATTGATCGAGTTACTTTTGAACAGGTACTTGATAGGAAGACAGCCAAGTCAGTATGGAATTGCTTGAAGAAGAGATTTGTAGGGAATGCTCGTATGAAAAGATCCATGCTACAGAAACTTAGAAGAGATTTCGAGATTTTGGAGATGGGTAAAAGTGAATCTGTGAGTGAATACTTTGCACGAGTGCTCACCACTGTCAATCAGATGAGGTCTAATGGAGATGACATAAGTGATGTCAAAATTGTTAAGAAGATTCTCAGAACCCTGACTGAGAAGTACATGTTTGTGGTGGTCTCTATTGAAGAATCAAGAGACATAGACAAGATGACCATTGATGAGTTGCAGAGCACATTACTAGTGCATGAACAGAAGTTCAAGAGATCCCTAAAGGAAGAAGAGCAAGTGTTGAAGGTTGATCATGGAGAAGGCTCTGGAATGCGTGGTAGAGGAAGAGGAAGATTCAGTTCCAGAGGAAAAGGGAGAGGTAGAGGAAGACTCTCTTTCAACAAAGAGACAGTTGAATGCTACAATTGTCACAAATTGGGACACTTTGCCTATGAGTGTCCCATGGTGAAGGAGGCAAACTATGCAGACTTTGATGATGAAGATGAAATGCTGCTTATGGGCCAAGTTGATGATGATGTGTTTATGACACAAGGTGGAGAAGATTACAAATGTAATCTGTGGTTCCTGGATTCAGGATGCTCAAACCACATGTGTGGGATCAAGGAGAAGTTTCATGATCTTGACACAAGTTTCAGTCACTCAGTGAAGTTGGGAAACAACACAAGAATGGAAGTGAAAGGTAAAGGACAGGTGAAACTCAACTTAGAAGGTGTTATGTATTCAATAAGTGATGTATATTTTATCCCAGAACTCAAAAACAATCTGTTGAGTGTGGGACAACTGCAACAGAAGGGCTTGTCATTTCTGTTTAAGAATGACAGTTGCAAGATCTTTCATCCAGTTAAGGGTCTATTGTTCCAAAGCTACATGAGTCAGAATAAAATGTTCCCAGTCAGTGAAGACCCATCTAGTCAAGATGGAAGAAAGGGTGCAAAGTGTATGTATGTCAATGATGAGGATATGGCTAGGCTGTGGCATGAGAGATATGGGCATTTGAGCATGTCAAGCATGGAGTTGTTGCAAAGAAATGAAATGGTGAGGGGAATGCCAAGATTCACTGTGGATAAAGCTGTCTGCACAGAATGTCTTGCTGGGAAACAGACCAAGAAGGCCATTCCAAAGACAAGCTTATGGAGAGCTAAGGAAGTGCTTGAACTCATTCATTCAGACATTTGTGGACCTGTTACACCTGCATCTCACAGTGGAAAAAGGTATTTCATAAGTTTTATTGATGATTTTAGTAGAAAGGGATGGGTTTACTTAATCAAAGAGAAATCAGAAGCCTTAGATTGTTTCAAATTGTTTAAAAGTAAAGTAGAAAGGGAAACAGGTAAAGTTGTTAAATGCATTAGAACAGACAGAGGAGGGGAATACTTGTCTGATGCATTTAATAACTTCTGTGGTGAGAATGGAATTATAAGACAAATGACCACTGGCTTTACACCATAACAAAATGGTGTAGCAGAACGTAAAAATAGGACTGTTATGAATATGGTAATTACTTTGCTATCTGCCAAAAAGATGCCAAAACACTTCTGGGCAAAGGTTGTGGTGTGGACATTCTATGTGCTTAATAGATGTCCAACCAAAGCTCTTCACAAGGTGACACCATAAGAGGCATGGAATGGGATTAAGCCTGCAGTTGAACACTTTAGAGTGTGGGGTTGTATTGGTCATGTGCATGTGCCAAAGGAGAAGAGAACTAAGCTTGATGAGAGGAGTTTACCTTGTATTTTAGTGGGGGTTAGTGAAGAATCCAAAGGGTATAGACTTCTTAATCCAGATAATATGAAGGTTATGGTAAGCAAGGATGTTGTTTTTGAAGAACATAAGTTATGGGACTGGAAGGAGAGGAGTAATGTTACCACTGATACAGTGTTGACATGGGGACTAGATGAGAATCAAGGTGAACTTGAAAGTGATGAAGAAGTTGCTGACTCAGTTGCTCAAGAAACACAGGCACAACAACCAGTTATTAGTAATGAAGCTGGTTCAAGTGCTGCTTAAGTAAGAGAGGGTAGAGTGAGAAGAACTCCTGCTTATCTCAGAGATTTTGTGTCTGGGGAAAATCTGTCAGATGATGAGGTAAATATGATGCAAGTCAGTGAGCAAGATCCAATTACTTATGAAGATGCTTGTGGTATAAAAGTCTGGGAAGAAGCCATGTGTAAAGAGATTGAAGCCTTGGAGAAAAACAAGACTTGGGTGTTAGTTGATCTGCCTAATGATGCAAGGTGTATAGGAATGAAATGGGTTTTTAAGACAAAATTAAATGAATCTGGTATGATAGAAAAGCACAAGGCCCGGCTAGTGGCAAAAGGTTATGGACAACAATATGGCATTGATTATTCTGAGGTGTAGGCACCAGTTGCAAGAATGGATACTATACGACTGATGATTGCTCTAGCTACTCAAAGAGGCTGGAAGATCATGCAAATGGATGTGAAGTCGGCCTTTTTATATGGAGCATTAGAAGAAGATGTGTATGTTCAACAGCCTAAAGGTTTTATAGTAAGGGGAAGTGAAGACAAGGTGTATAAGCTGCACAAGGCTTTATATGGACTAAAGCAGGCACCTAGAGCCTGGTTTAGTCGCATTGAAGCTTACTTTATTAATGAAGGTTTTGAGAAGAGTCAAAATGAACATACTTTGTTCATTAAAAGAGGTGCAAAGGAAAAGGTGCTATTTGTGAATGTTTATGTAGATGACTTAATTTACATGAGCAATGATCAGGGTTTGATTGAAGAATTTAGAAGCTCAATGAAGAAGGTGTTTGAGATGACGGATTTGGGTTTGATGAAGTTTTTTCTAGGAATTGAAGTTGTTCAAACTAAACATGGAATTCACATTTCACAAAAAGGGTATGCAAAAGACATCTTGAAGAGATTCAATATGGAATAGTGTAATGCAGTGGTGAATCCCATGGTTCCTGGGTGCAAGTTGCTGCTAGATGATGGAGAAAGAGTAAATGAAACAATGTTCAAGCAATTAGTTGGATGTTTGATGTATATAACAGCAACTAGGCCTGATATACAGTTTGTAGTGAACTTAATTAGCAGGCTTGCCTCAAGACCAACAGAAAATCATTATAATGCTGTTAAAAGAGTTCTAAGGTACTTGCAAGGAACTCTAGACTTTGGAATATGGTACAAGACTGGTGGAGAAGGCAAATTGGAAGTGTACACTGATAGTGATTTTGCTGGAGATGTAAATGACAGAAAGAGCACTTCAGGTTACACTTTTCTTTGGGATGGAGGAGCAGTGGCATGGTTATCAAAGAAGCAGGATATATTTGCCTTGTCATCTACAGAGGCAGAGTTTGTAGCAGCAGGTGTGTGTGCAGCTCAGGTTCTTTGGTTAAAGGAGGTTCTTAGTGAGTTTGGAATGCAGATTGAAAGGGCTATGACAATTATGTGTGACAACACCTCTACCATTAAGTTATCAAAGAATCTTGTTTTTCATGGCAAATGCAAGCACATAGGTGTGAAGTACAATTTTCTAAGAGACTTGGTTGCCAAGGGAGAGATAAGTTTGAAGCATTATGGAAGTGAGGAGCAGGTGGCAGACATCTTAACAAAACCATTGAGCAGGGAAGTTTTTGTGAAGCTGCGCAGCAGACTTGGTGTGTGCAAACTAGGAGAAGATCTTCTTCCTAGTTTGAGAGAGGGAATGAAGGAGTAAGTACGTGGCATGGAGTAGTTTTTATGTTCTAGAAGAATAAGACCAAGGCTATCACACGTGGGTAGAAAGTGTCATTGAAGTTACCGAATGTTTAGCTTAGTGAGTAGTTTTTCTTTGTTCACGTAGTTGGTTTCCTAGTTGTTCGCTTTTCTTGTTTGTTTGTTGATGTATTTAAATAGCCTTTTGGCTTAGTAATGAAGTATCAGTTTGCTTTCTTTATACCTTTGATCACTATATCAGGAAATTGGATCTTTTCTTCAGCGAAATCAATGGTTTGATTCGCGATGATTCGGGTGTTGAATATTGGAAAAAATGAGTTGAATTTGGATAGTGAAGATACAGTGCCCAATTTGAAAAATGCTGCAAATAAGAAGATAGATGTGATTGAAGCTAAAGCTAGTGTGACTGTCCATCTTTTTTCAAAGTGAAGGTGTTTGATTTCTTTGAGTTTCATCATCTTTTTGACTTTTGTACTCTGATTCACATGGTGTTTTTCAAGATTTGTACTCTGATAAAGTGGGGGTGGTGGCGGGGACGGTGGTAGATGATGATGGGGGTGAGGGTGGTGGCGGTGGTGGTGGTGAATGGTTGATAGTGGATAGGGAAGATGATGATGATGTGGATTAAGTGGGTTAGGTTTATTTTATTGTTTTAATATTCATATGAGTCAAGATGACTAAGTTGCCCTCGTGTGCAAGGCACATGACCTGATTTAACTAATGAATTTAACGTTCGTTAGAGGAAAGGACGAAACATGCAAATTTTTTTAAACGTAAAGGATATTTATTGTAATTTTCTTAGTTTAAGGATGAAACCTGAAATTTACTATATACCTAAAGGACGAAAAATGTAATTTACTCTAACGTTTGTAATTGAATTAATTATTATCGTAGCGTTTTATAATAAAGGGTCCTAATATCTAGACATCAAACAAACAAACAAACAAACAAACCCAGTATATCCCGCTCAAGAGCAGGGTCTGGGAGGGGTAGGTGTAGGCAAGTCTTTCCTCTATCCAGATAGGTGGAGAGACCGCTTCCAAAGAGACCCCCGACTCACTATGAAAAGCCATAACGCTAGTGAATCAGTATATAATCAAAAATATTATAAATGATACAGCACATAACATACAACATACAGAAAAATATCACCAAAAGGAAAAAAATGAACAAGCATACATCATAGAAGCAGCAAGATTCCCCTAAAAAGGATAGAAGCGGGCTACATACACAACAAGCCCTGCAAGACGCAATCAAAAGTCCCTTCCTAGATGCAGAACCCATTAAAAGTCCTTAATTTTGATTCTACGCCTCCACTCACTCCTATCCTCGATCATGTGCTCGGAGAGGTGCAATATCTAGACATCCACCCAGATAAATCGACATTTCACTATACGTCGCATATGGGTCTATACGCGGCGTATGGGTCTATACGCGGCGTATAGGGTCGAATGCACTGAAAACGAGGAAAATTCAGGGGGGTGTGAGAGAGCTATACGCCCTATATAGCCCTATACGACCCCCCAATACGACACATATAGGGCTATACGACATGTATAGCTAATTTCGACACTGACTACGAGGAAAAAATCAGGGGGCTGTCAGGGGGTTATACGCCCCGTATAGGGCTATATGACCCCCCTATACGACGCGTATGGGGCTATACGACCCGTATAGAAATTTTGGGGTGTATATTTAAAACGACCCATAATAAAACTCTTTAGGGTAAAAGGGTAAATTCCAACATTGACAAACTCGGACCGGACAACGAATACACCGTATAGTTTATTGGTCGGATCGATCAAATCGAATTTAAGAACCAAATTACATAATAGATTATCATCATTATTTATATATATTCAGCTCAAAAACAAAATATTAAAATACTATATAATTTAAGATGTATTTATATTTTTTAACAAAACGACCACTTAAATAACTAAAGTATGTATCATGAATTACTAAACTAATCAAAAAATATGATTTTTGCAAAGGGAAAAAAAGGTTTAAAAACTTAGTTTGACCACCCGGTGCGATTCAAATAGTTTATCAGTACGACCGGTAACCGGCCATTTAATCTAAAA
Source organism: Flaveria linearis (assembly GCA_024085815.1). NCBI lineage: Eukaryota > Viridiplantae > Streptophyta > Magnoliopsida > Asterales > Asteraceae > Flaveria > Flaveria linearis. Next base: position 24,866,779 of record CM044002.1, read on the forward strand.
GTGGCCCGAATAAACACAACCGGACCAGTTTTGTGACCACTTTCTACTACTACCAGTTGGGGTCTGACCGATTTTGAAAACATTAAAATATCACTCATTTGTAAGACATGTCATTCTCTTTGCATTCCTCACCCTCTGCCCCCTTCACTTTTTAGTTTTTACATCGCGGGGTTCATTATGGTTCCTAGTGATGCGTGCACCGCGATTCGTTGTCGGAGTAATAGCTCCGTTACACATTCCCGCTGCCTCTTGCACCGATGTTGAACTACTGAATCAGAACAATTGTTATCAATATAACATAGTACGTCCTCTTAGCATCTATTCGATTGTTTGGTTATGGTGACAATGAAGTCCCGAGTTCAATCTTTGTGCTTGTTTCCAATCCCCCCCCCCTATATCTATAATCGAGGACTTAAAATGAGGATGACACAAATGTGATAGCACGCCGACTTCATCAGGTACGATCTACTTGCTCTTTTCAATGTCATGCGTGTGTAGTGTGAGGCTTATGATTATGGTGTGTCACTTTGAATCCGGGGCACCGTTTCATACATTCACGAGTTTCGATCAATCGAACTCTAGTTTTTGCTTTAGTGGTTGCCACATGATTTTGTAATTACTCTTGTTCTTCATTTACCTATTAAGTTGGTTCAGTTTGATTTTAGTTGACTGCTTCTAATGCATTGTTTTCCATTTACCTTGAAAATGATGATTTCCCCATAAAAGTTAAACCCCAATAAAGAACAATCTCAAACAACCTCAAACTGGTGTTTTCGTCTAGTAAAGTTACAACTCGATAAGGAAATAAGAGGTATTAAGTATTAATAAGCTGTCTCAAGCCCATTTTACGACATATATTTTATGGGTATGAATCTACATGAATATACAGTTACTGTTGCTGTTGATTTAGCTGTTAACGAACTTTCATTTATTTTGATCGATTGCTGTACCGCTTAGAAATGCATAATTAGAGGTACACTTCTAGCAGTTTTGTCAGATTTACCCTGTAGTACTGGAGTGCATATAAATTATGATATATTAGATTCATGTAGCTTTTCAGATTATGGCCCAACAGACTTAATTTTGGTTTTCCAAAAACTACACACTTGAATATTTGATCATCCACGACCATGAATGTAAGAGACGCATAAACCGGTCTTATCTGGTTTCTTGTATAAGGATAAAATTATAGTAAAAATGATATTTAAATTAAAAAAGATCGTGAGCTTAACACGTATTCTTCTATTGTTTTTTAAAAAATGACATTTTGATCATTATGTTAAATACGTCAGCTCATTGCGTCTTATACTCTTATTTTATCTCATTGTGTAATATATTTTACATTATTTATTATATGTATTTATCATTATGTTTTACGTTTTAAATCATTTTGCGTTATTTTTGTCATTGTTTCTATAGATTAAATAAACTTGTTATCTATTATTATGTTTTATAATTTATAATTATAAGTACACAATGATATATTTTTACTAATGTATTTTTTAAAACTATTAGTGTTGAAGATAACACAAAACTTGTTGTTATCTATCATTGGGTTTTACAATTAAAAGTACATAATCATGTTATTTCATCAATGTATTTTTCAAAACTTATAGTGTTCGAGATAACACAATGAAATATTGTGTTGTTTTGTCATTGTTTTTAATTTATTAGATTGATTAGTTGTTAATTTATTATTGTGTTTAACATGTTAGAGATAACAATAATGTTATTCCATCGTTATATTCTTTTAAAATTTATCATTTTATAAAAACACAACGGTATTCGAAAAAACACAATAACTAACAAAAAGACACAAGAAAATGCGCTAAAGACACAATAAAATGCGCTAAAGACACAATGACGACATATAAGCTTAAAAACGGAAAAAAATATAATCTTTTTATATAATAATATTAACTCGTTTTAAAGATAAAAATGCTTGTTTTTATAGTGTAATTTTTATAATCTCGCACGTAAAATTTAAGAACGTTTAAAAAAATGAAGGAAGTTGGAAAAAACCAACAAAAATGATTATTCCTAAAATATTACTTTAATAAACTTTTTTTCTATAATTTAATCTCAACTATTGATTAAAGATATTGATGGTTGAAGTTACTTTTTACACTTCTTTATTTTAAAATATTTTTTTTTAACATTTCCTCTTTTATAAATTGCTACCGTAAATGAATCAATTCTCCATGATAGAATCTACAATTTATTTGTGTACGCTACAAATAGTTCTACATAGTTGTTTTCCCTTCAAATATTCTTTGCCGTTGTATGAATAGGTTGCGGGTGGTAAACGCTTAAATCTTTTTGTTAGAGGTCGTTTGGTCAAATCCAATTTAACTGATTGTTCGTCTAGAAATATATTATATGCGGTAATTAACCTAAACAATATAAAAATAAATACAAAGATTTGAATGGCGTCCTATAATTCATACAATTTTCTCCACCACTTTGGTCAACACTATGTTCTTCTTCCGGAATGTTGTGAAAGAGCATACCCTTCAAACATATCCAACAAATGATAATGCTTAAAACACATGATTAACTAATGCGTGTTCCATGTTGCTCCTGATGTTTCCGTTATACAACATTAAATGCATCTCTTTTTGAAGGTAAATTTGAAATTTATTTAAATCTAAGACAAGTTTTGGGAGCATTTTTGTATTATATAATCTCCTAGTTATAACTAAATTTTATTATTTAATGACATATTATTTAAAATATAAATCATTCACATGTAAACAGATTATCAAATAAATACACACTTATATATGAAAATTGATATGAACATCAGTTTCAAAACCGATGATGCAAACTTTTTGTTTTACCAGTTTCAAATTCAAAGTACTAATTGTACAAATAGTAATTCTATTCATTTGTTACTATTTAAGTTGAGCTAATTTTATGTAAACATATATAGTTATATATAAAATAGGTATCAAATTGAAAGATTAATATTAAACATACTAACTTAAAATACTATATTTTCATATTATAAATATAAATAGTATTATTCCCTTATCTGGTGGATACAAGGATGTCTAGGTGTTACTTTTATAGTTTTGTCACTTAACTTTTACAAACTACTAATTGGTCCCTGGACGTCTTCTTTACCTACTAAATAAATTTAGTTTAATTACAGAATATTTCAGCATTCTGCAGATGTTAAACAAAACAAACAGTTTTTTTCTTGCATACTGCAGACATTTGGTCCACCTCTTCTGCTGCAGATGTCTGCAGATGTAGTCTACAGACTGTAGACGTTTTACCTCTTCATACTCAAACAACACCTAAGTTTAACACAAAAGAAGAAGTTGTGGAGGAGGAAGAAGCTTCGGTTACACAGCCCCTCCCACCGGCGGCACTACTACAACCCCATCTCCGACGATGGTTTCCACGAGAGAACATGACCACAACCACCGTTGTTTGCTTTGATTTGCTTGGTCGACCCTAGTGGTTGTTCCGTGTACTACTCCATCTACCCCTCTCCGATCTGCACAAGGAACCGATGTTGTCTTCCGATCAACTCCATTCCGCCGCCTTCACCGGAGCGCGATGGTGGTGCTTCAAGCGTTGACAGTTGTCCGATGTGGCCGTAGTGAGCCTGCCGATGCAGAAGTGATGATGCAAATGACATGATGATGATGGTGATTCGGTGTTGGTGGAGCATCACGGTGGTAGGGTTTGTAATGCAGATAAGGGAAGCTCTAGGGGTTTGAGGATGCAAGGTTTATGGAAACAGAAGATGGTGGTAAAATGTACAACTCCGAGAAGCAGGGGGAGGAGATGTACAACTCGGAGAAGCAGGGGTTTGAGGATGCAAGGTTTATGGAGACTGAAGATGAGGGCAAAATGTACAACTCTTAGAAGCAGGGGATGGGTACAGGTAATGAAGGTAGGTACAACTCCGAGAAGCAGGGGATGAGTGACTAGGTTTTTGGAGAATGGAAAGTACTATTATAACCTTAATATGGATAATGTTAATGTTAATGCAAACATGAACTCAAGAGGATATAGTTCAAGGAGGGGTTCTTGTGAGTAATAAAAATAAGTGCGGGTTCTATTATTTTAGGTTTTAAGAAACTATATTGTTAAAAATACATATACGTATTTTCTTCGCTTCTATCTAAAATATTTTGCAAGAATATACATATACTAGCTATAGTAACCCGTGTGTTACACGGGTTGAATAAATAAAAAATTAATATAACAAAATTTATTAATTATAAAATAATATTTTAAGATATAATATCATTGAAATTATGTATTAGAAATAACTATAAGTTATAAAATAGTGATATCAACTTTTTAAAACTTTATTTTTTTTCAAAAAAAAAAATAAACGTTTTCTTCTAAAACAAACCGTATAAAAATATCATTTTTAAAAATTTTCTTATTATAACCCTTAAATTTAATTATTTTTGGTTTTAAAAAATAACTTTTTAAAAATACCAATTTTAAATAGTTTGTATTTTTTAAAAAAGTCTTATGCTTTAAATAAATTTATTATTTTATAAAAAATTGTTTATTTAGAAATAATATTAATAAATAGATCTCTTTATTAATTTATTAAATCTAAAAAAGTGTTAAATAGTATCATTAGTAATTAAGGTAATTATTTAATAGGAGAGAGAGGCGGGAAAATTTTGGTGAGAATGATTGTGGTGTTGACACGTGTCATCCCAGATACCTTTTTATTAGAGTAGGAAGATACATATATACACACACATGACGCATATATGTGATATATAGACATAGACAGATAGATATATACAGACATAAGTTTACGTGTAGATATCTAGAAATAAAATTAGAGATGTATTATAAATAGTATTAATTGTATAAGTCGGCACCAATCTTTAAAAACTTGCAAAAATACCCACTTTACTTTGTTATTATTCAACTAAGTCTTTTTTTTCTGAAATATGAATTGTGATTATAATGATGTTTCCCATGCTCTACCGCTATCTTATTTTTTTTAAACCATTGGTTGAACGATGTTAGAGTTGGAAAGATAAAATAGGAATAAAGATGGCGAGTCAATAGAATGGGTTAGTCACCATTGATTACACTTGAATGATTAGGTTAATTAGTGTTTACTGATCATAACTGAAGAGGAGAAGGAGGAAGATCGGAATCTTAGACGAGGAAGATAATTACTAAGAATCTCACGGCAACGCGCGTGGTTTAAATTCTAGTTTACTATAATACCCTCCTTCCCGTTGCAATTTAAACTCACTTATAAAATTTATTAAAATATGTTACAAGGAAATATTATAAATGTTATAAATTATTATGCTTTATGATTTTTTTGTGATTTTTTTATTGAAGCTGTTGTGAGATTTATTCAAATAAAGCAGATGATCCGAGAGTCATGAATAACACTTTTAGATTGAAACTATTTAGGGTTCAATCCCAATTTGTAATTGGATAAAACTCGAAAATATAAGAACGATATATGAATTTATATGAGAGTTTCTTGAACCAGAAAAGAGAAAAAAATCAATCAATTTTCAAAATTCGCATTTTTACAAGGATGAGGTTATCTGCCAAAGACAGTTTTTTTATGTTGAAAAACGCTAACTTTTTCCCCCAAGTTTCATATGTGAAACTTCGAGAAAATCAATTTTAATGCATTTTTTAATAAAGCAATTTTTATCAAAATAAAAAATTTTCAACCTGATCTTGTAGCTCAACCCCATTAGTCTCTACCCCTTGGAACCCTTCAGGAACTGCTGTTACTTGGACCCTGCTCCTATGGATGCTGTCACGGGACCCCCGCCAAGGTGGTTGATGTGTGTAAAGTATATATATTCTAAATAAGGATTTTTTCACACAATTTGAGTTTTAATTTAAGAAACGATTATCATTCTTAAACCAATTACACACAATAGGCAAGTGCACCTATCGCATAATAGTATAGTTTTAGGTAAGACCCGAGTATTGATACGTGGACACAATGACTCCCAATATTAAATCATCATCACTATTTAACCGATCAATTGAGTTTGGATTTGTGAGTATTATAGTTAACTAAAACGATTAGCAAATTAAACTAGTAAATTAAGAAAGTAAAGATGAAGATCCACAATCAATTAAAGATACCACTTGGACTTTGATTCCACTTAGTATAGAATTAACAACTAGCACAAACTCGAGGTGAGACCATTTTTTTTCACATGAAACATGGAAGTAGCCTAAACCCCCGTCAAGGATATCTAGGCATATAACCATTCGGAAAGCTAGAACGATAGACACACAATAGCCACCTAAAGTTATGCCATGAAGAACTAATGATATAATTATGTTGATGTTAAAGATGAATTAGACTTCCGTTAGGGTTACCTAATTCCACAAATATTTGGAAAGTTAACACGATAAACACATGATAACCACCTCAACTTGGAAAAAATAGACAAAACTACAATTACTCTTCAACTCATAAACTTCATATCACGATTACAAAACAATTCATAACCAATGTCAAGAGAGATTTATGACATACACCATTGTTTTCTCAGACATAAGCATAAGGATGCACATTTAACCAATTCTACTAAATCTTCAACCTTCATTCACCATTCCTAGTTAAATGTCACAACATTACATACAAAAGATGCAATTATATGCATAAGTATTGTAAGAACATGAAGTTTTCCAACATAACATGCTTACAACACCCACAAGGTTGAACATTTCATCAAACTAGAACAAACACACATAATCATTAAAGAATAATCAAGTTTCATCATAGCATCAACATAAACATCACCAAGAATCATGTACAAGTTGTTAAATCATGCTAAGTTTCATCTAATCAAAGTGATAATAAGAGTTTAGCCCATAAAGCTTATAAAAGACACACCCAAATTCAAGAACATGGAAGAACTCATAGTAGATCTAGAGGAATTCAAACCAATTTTGAGTGGAAATGGGTGGATGATGTTAGAACCTTCTTGAAAGTGTGAAATCTTTAATCTTGGTCTTCAAATCTTCCAAAAACTCTTAAGAAATGCTCAAAGACACCTAAGGGTTTGAGGGAGGCTAGGGTTTTGAAAGAAATGAAAGTTTTTTTGGAAATGAGGTGTACTAGGGTTATAAATCCGTTTTCTGACCGAATATGGCCATATCTGAAGTGATATGACCATATTCAGCATAAAAATAGGCTATTTGGAATTTGACAGCTTATATGACCATATTCAGCTTCAATATGATCATATCAGAAGCATTTTTCCTCTTGAACCTCTTCAAATCTTGGACTTTCTTCACAAAAAATCACCGAGCTTCATCCGAAAGCTACAAAATTCAAATAAAACACAATTAAGTGTCCAAATTATAAATTTTGTATAAAAATGACTTAAAATATAAAGAAATATATATTGTAAACATGTATATTTATTATCATATCAGTGGTGTTGCCCCCTTTGAACCCTATTGCTTAGGGGCGAAACCCTTAAGAAGATACTAATATCAAATATCATAATAAACTTAAACAATTGTACACTACACACCTCTGACTTTTTAATAGATATCGTGATCACATTGATCTAATAGTTAATTCAATTACACTAAAATATATAACAAACTTATCATATCATAATATATGAGATATACAATGCATCTAATTAAGAAATCAACGAAGTAACCACATATACTATTATATGTTCGAAAAAACCTACACATGTGTGATATGTTTGTATTATGATTTTAGCCTCAACCGTTTGAAAATCATAACCTTAGTTCTTAGTTGATTTTTATGTTGATTTTTCTAAAAAACCAATGCTTTATCTTTATAGTAAAAACGAAGAATAAAAATAAAACCGTATAAAACCTTGCACACCACTCTCTTTCTTCTTCACACACCAAGTCCACCGTAGACTGACCTCCATGGTTGTTGGGGAATTCTCAAAAATTACTGGATAAATCTGAAGTCGTGTGATCACTTTCAGATCAAACAATTGGAGTGTCTGCCAATGTTTGATTGGATAAAATCAGATTGATTTAAGATTTTCGTATGAATTTTTGATTGAGCAATCTTCAGAAGATGAAAGAAATCGAATTTCTCTTTAGGGGATAAAGAAAACCGAATACGCAGGAGCGTATTTTTAGTTTTCAAGAAAACTGTTTTTTGGGATAAATTACACCTTTAGTCCCTCAAGTTCTATGAAAGCATATTTGGTCCGAAATTAAATTTCTAATGCATTTTCGATAAAGGACTTTTGTCTAAAAATAAAAAATTCTCTGCCGCTTGGACCCCGCCAGGGGCTGCCGTCCCTTGGACCCCGCTTCTCTCGGGGGCGCTGCCCCCTTGGATCCCCCGTTACGCCCGATGACATTCAAACAAGCCTGCACTCTTATTTGAATGACACATGCAATCTCTAATTACACTAAAATATTCAACAATGGTAAACCTTTTTCGCTATCTAAACCCCTTAAACCTTTATTGGGATTGGTACAGTCGTAAACGTAGAAGACCGGGGGGCGGGGGTGAGTTTTGCGTTTCTTATTTATTATTATTTTTACATTTTATAAATACAAAGACAAAACGGTAATTTTGTTATTTATTATTACCTTTTGTTTCTTATTTATTATAACAAACAAGTTTAAAAATAAAATATAAAATCTGATTTTATAGTTGGCTTTCATACATGATACATGTCTCTTATTACCGAAACAAAATTTATTTATTACATCATACATATGTGGGTAGTGTAACAAATTCTTCACATTACCAAGGAATGATGTCAAAACATCAATCATTATATATTCTACTTTTTCTCTTGTCTACGTTTCAAGTTCGAAAGTAGAGTTGATAACTTAAAATAGAGGCACTTAAAAATACCAAGTCCAATACTACACATTCATACGATTACATATAACACATATATGTATTTATGGTTGAGGCCAAGCCCACCACCCTAGGACATCAACTTCCTCATGATGGTGGCGCTCCATGGTTGCAAACGGATAAGAGAAGTCGTTCTGCCCATTATCACTGCCATCATCTTCTTCCGACTGATCAACAGGTGCTACATACTCGTGAGGGTAGTCATCATTAGGGAAATACGAATCACCGCTGTCTACTAGTTGTGGGCCATCGTGATCATCAACCACTGCACTACCGCCACTACCGGTACTAAAGTGGTCTTCCACCTTCACATGGCTTGAGGAAGCTACAACAATTTCAGCTTCCTCAGCAGTTGAGCAACCAATGGTTGATTTTTTGGGAACTTCCTTTGACGTTAGCTTTTCGGTCAAGGAAAGCACCTACATAGAATATCATATGAGGTAAGGACACTAGTACCTAGAGGTGACCAAATGAAAAGTCACTCGGGTAGGGGTTAACGTGTAATATATTAATGTGGATTGTAGCTACCTAGCTTGGTCACGTTGAGTTGATATGATCTTTTTGTTATAGCAAATAAGAAAATATATAATATATATTTAATTTATTACACATTTATAATTACAAAATAAAATCAATATATAAGTAAGCACTAGCAGAAAGAAGTCCAGTGATGCTGATTTGATATGGAGAAAGTGCGGAGTGAGACATTTCAACCTTTTTTGTAGGTAAAATGGAATATTGTAGCTGAGCAGTTAACAGCTGTTTTATGTTCTTTATTCTCCCCCACAAATGTTTGACTTGTTGACTTTTTTTTTTCTTTTTTATGAAATAAGCTTTCTAATAAAATTAAATGTTCATAATTTACACAAATTAATTCCTGTTATGTTTCAATTATAATGGTTTAAATACCACATATAAGTAAATGGTCATACTAAAGATATTCCTCCTATCTCCCACACAAATTTCTCCTATCTTTACTTCTTGCACCGTCATTTAACTTGTCAAATTTTAATATCATGGCACAAAAAGTTCATCTTGAATTGATGTTTTCGGGTGTAACTGTAAGACGAAAATTTAAAACTTATGTATAGCTAACCCATAACTAATTTAGTCTTTTTAATATAACATTTGTTGTTTATTTAATATAATATGTCTTAAGGGAAACAATAGGCAGATGCACCTCAACAACCAAGAAGACATGTTTTAAGAGTTTGCATGTATTCAACAGGACATCCTCATGATTAGGTTTATTAATTGGTTTAAGTTGTGTATTGTTTAATTCAGGACAAAAAGATTAAAGACTCAAGTCTTGCAGGAAAAATTGTCACGTATTATCTTAAATTATCTAGAAATTGATCGATGTTAATAAACAAAAGAAAGAATTTACATGTGTCGTGACACCCAAAGGTAACCAAAGCAGAAGATGAATGAACAAGATAGATGATCATATATATGTATATGATTGTATGAATCAAGATGATGATTGAAGAATAATCAATAATTAATGTTACCTCAGCTTTGAGCTTTTCGTTTTCCTTGACTATGGAGTCAAAATCTGACGTGAGGATATCATAAGAAGACTTGAGGCGATCGTAATCCCTCTCAAGCGTCTTCGTCTTCCACCGTGCACGGCGGTTCTGGAACCACACAGCCACCTGCCGCGGCTGCAACCCTAGCTTCTTAGCAAGCTCCGCCTTCCTCTCCGGCTCCAGCTTGTTCTCTTCTTCAAAGCTCGTTTCCAGCATACGCACCTTAATCGTTCAATTCATATACGTAATCAAATCGATCAATACAATATTAATCCACAATCTACTGCTTTTTATATGCGTTTTGATATTATTATCATATCATATCAACAGGTTAGTGATTCGGTGTCAACATCATGTTTATTCTAGAATCAAATGCATATAATCGTGAATTATACCTGTTCAGGGCTGAGTCGGCGTTTCTTCTCCGTCGATTGTTCGTCGTAGTATTCTTCTTCCAACATGTCGTCGATTGAGCTCATAAATTGCCGCTTCTTCGAAGCTTCTTCCATGATGAACCCCATTCTCGTTCCTGTTGATTTCAATCGATGATTCATCAATGATTTAACTAATAGATCTGTTAATTAGCGTTAATCCAATAGCATAATTACGATCGATCGAGCATTCAATAGTACTAATGATTAACAGATGATTACAATCGGAATAATTACTTGCAGAGTAACAAAACAAGGAGTGAACAGATCTCGATATGATGATGCAATAATTAATTACCTCGAAAATAGTTGTCTCCATTCCCGAGGAAGAACATGCTGCTGCTACTGTTGGATCCAAAGAAGAGGTGATTGGATTCCATATCAAAAAGCTTCAATTCGTCTGTAACTATTAGTACTAGAGATCTCCGGCGGTTACTACTGAAGAAATTAGAACCCTAGGTCAGAGTTCGCGTACTATTATCCAATCCAAATATATATACGTAATCGATCGTATTACACCGATAGATGTTATTCTCTCTTAGAATATCATGATCTTATGGCGGAAGAAGCTAGTACTCCACAGCAATCTCGCCGGAGACTCTAACGGACATATGCAAAATCCCATCATTCGAACGTCACCCTTCCGATGACTACTTTTCCGGTGAATCTAACATGTGAGTCGGTTGAATTTGGTATTTATATGTTGAGTAGGGGGTGTTTTTGGCCGGAGGTGGTTGCCGGAAGTTGAGATCACGGCGGCGTGAGGGCGGAGGATGATCGGTATTTTCTTTCAGTTTTGCAACCAGAGTTGATGACAAGAGGCTCCTGCAATTTATACAGGCTGTTTGCATTGTGCTCCACTGGTTTTGTTCAAAATTGCATTAGCACCCCTTGTACTTTGAAGAATGGGGAGTACTAGTATTTTTGTTTTTTAATGTTAACAACATTGAGTACCTTAAATTTTTTATTTTTGGGTGATGTTTGGTTTAGATTATTTGAAGGAAAGTGAATTTAAAGGAATTGGATTTAGATTTGGATTTGAAATTTTGTCACATTAATTGAGATTTAAAAGAATATGAACATGTAATAAGTTTGGTTTAAATACTTTGTAATTTTTAAATAACTTTATAGTCCAGTAGTTTAAGGAAATATATTTATTGTTAAATACATTCATTCTCCAACAAACATCATATCATTTGAACGTGTATTTTAACTCCAATTAGTTCTGAAAACTAAATAGATTAGGAGTGAAATTCAGATTTTAACTATATCGAATTTTAGTTTTAATTAATTTTGGGAATCAAGCAGGTTAGGAATGACATAATATAAATCAAACGACTGCAGTACGTGACACGATTTGCAACCATCCCTCGCAAGCTGCTATGGCCGAGGATGCCAACTTATATTTCCCGCACACTCTCTCTTTACATTGTCCGTTTATTCCTCATATCTCTTTCATGCTTGCTCTATGCAGGTGGGTCACCAAAACATTAACTCTAAAAGGTGAAAATTGGTAAAACATTAACTCTAAAAGGTGAAAATTGGTAAAACTGTAACTTCTTCAAAAATGTGAACTAAATAGCCTTAAGGAACAATTGTGTGGTATTTTAACGTGTCTTGTACTCTAATCTATATGTTTTTAGTTGTGGTTTTTCTTTTAATCTCAAAAATATTATTGCAGTATATCAATAAGCTTTTTTTTTGTATCCATCCACTTTTTGAGTGTGACCTAACACTTCACAGTTGAAACATTTATATCAATTGAGACAAAGATCTATAAATTTTGTTTGTTTTCGTTGACATGAAGCTTTCAAGCGTTGATGTCAGGTACAATAAACAAATATATAACAAACAATCTGACCAATATATGTGGCGAACTTCCATGCAGTCGCATGTTGTGCGAAGCTAAATGGTCACAACATCATGATAACAAAAACATTCACTCCTAACTAGTACGAATTATGGTACACATAGCATGTTCTAAGTTCAAACATGAGCAAAGCGAGAAGGTATTCAAGGTACTTTGGTCCTCCAACTGACAAAATCTTATAAACATATTAATATTTTCACAGCTAAAATTAATATAATAAAATATTTTATTATGACTCAGATGGAATTTTTTTTTTCTTTTCACAACAAACATATGGTTCATAACCCTTATTGTTAACACAAGAACAACGGAACTGATTCAATTTAAAACAAATCTAAATCTAAATATATTATAAAAGTAACATGTGACAAATTATGCAAGAGAAGTATGGTTTGTCAAGGGACGAACTAAGTGCATTTTGTGAAAAATGAACAACTGATGGGTGATACTTGTACATTCTAGAAAATCTAAGGTACGGCATTGTATTAATTTTTTATTTATTGTTCTTTAATATGACGTGTTACCATCCCATAAAATACACACTCCACAACAGAAATAAAGAAAGAACAGGGACAATATGGTCTTTTCGTATTCCTGTCAATTGATTGAAGTATGAAAGAAGACTAAAAATGGTGGGGCTGGCACTAACTTGCGCCGAAGGCGACGTGTAAGTAAGATTGGATCTGGACCGTTGGATGAGAAGCACATCACCTATATGAAAATCTGAAGGAATCGATAAGCGCCAGATCATTAGAGAGAGAGAACGAGGTGCGCCATTATTAATAGTTCCCATGCTCTATGGTCGGAGAAATATACTTATATTTTTTATTAATAAATAATATGATTTTATATTTATTTATTTTAACCAGAAAACAATAATATAAGGAAAATTCACTTGTATGTTTTTAATAGCTCCCATGCTCTACGGTCCGCATCCGTTGAACATGGTCGCTGCCGGAAAAAATAGAGGCGGTAACGCCTTTGTTGGTCATGTATCGGATCACCAGTACGTGAGAGAAGAGGCAAGCGATCCTATTGATATGTGTTAGTGTCTATACTGAAGAGGACATTTTTTGAAAAATAAAAGTGATACACATGTTTAAGGAAAAATGTTGATTAAAGTGATAATTTAAAAACTTTCTCTGATAATAATATTAAATCAAAACATCTAGTCAAATACATAGTACAAAATTAGAAGCATATATTAAAGTTATATCCATCTTTTTATTTTAACAATTAGAGATTCCTCATGTTTTTAATCATCAAAACATACGTTTTCGATTTGATCTCATAAACAATGTAATTGCAACTCCGTTGGATGTTGTTAAAGATGAACCATAGAGTTATTAAGATGATGGAATGTACAAGGTTTTACATGAATAAAACTATAAATGGTACCATTAAACTTTTATTTTAATATGATCGTTAGGACATCAATTGGATGAAGTTTTAAAATATATTTATATTTGTTACTATTGATTATGAGTCAAACATGATTAGGATGATATAAAAAATTGTTTTATACTACTTTGTTGATGCATGTATTACACAAGCGGTTTGAAAAACTTGCATTTATATATATAAATTGTTTAAATCATCATATGCTAAATTATACAAAATATTAAAATCATGTGTTGGTACAGAAGGAGAGAGTCTAAATCCTTCCAAAAATATGTGAGATGGAAGAAAGAGAAAACCGGATATAATCGATAGTTGAAAAAAAAAGAGCATAAACCTAATCATAATGCGTTAAAATTTAGGAAGAGCTAATGTATTTAAACAAATTTACATAACATATTTTATTAGCACAATGTCTTTTTAACTCTTTATATTTTATACGTTGAAAAAGTAGAAAAATACAAAGCAGATTAAATTTCAAAAGTTAAACTTAATATACGTGCATAAAAACCTACATATTTTGATAAAATATGACACCACATACATGCAACTTACGAAGTTATGATACTTTAAACAAAATTGACATCACTACAAGAGAACTTTAAAATAAAAATAAAATAATAAAACTAAATTGAAAACAACAATGCAAATAAATTATATATTTTTTTATCAAATATCATTAATATATGTGAATACACATTAGTAATATTTTGTATCTATTTTCTAGCTAACTTGATTACATAACACATTAAATATAAACTTAGTAATACATACGGTTTTCAAAAAACAAAATAAAGTTATTTTAGATACATGGTTATACTCCCATGCATATGAACTATATTAGTATTTTATATTTCTCAATTTATGATGTGTTTTACATACATAAGAACTAAAATGAAATAAAATACATTTCTTATTAACATTAAAATATATGTAGGAATATTAAGCTCTAAGTACTTTTTATTAATTATTATTTAATGTCACGTTATCAACAAACATGCATATGAACTTAAATAATTGTTCTAAAGATGTAAAGCTCAAAAGGTTGGGTTTGAAAGTATAAAATGATTATAAACTAAACATTGGCTGAAAATATGCACCAAGCATAAACAATTTGACCATCATAAAAATAAATAATTTAACAACATTAATGTCATTTATATATGTACATGTAGACGGTTTTAGAAATGTTTTTTTTCATCAAAGAGTACAAAACCGGACGCACTACGTGTATTTTATGCTAATGGTATGTGTGTCCCTATGATCACACACAATAATTAAACAGAATATATACATAATTACACAAAAGACTTATGTAATAGACGTATATTACGCAACATAATCACACAATAATTACACACAATTATTGTAATCGTTCTATAAATACACAATCAATATACAATTACGCACGTTGTGTGAACAGTAAGGTTTCCCAAATAATTACCTACTTTTCTTAAACTATTGTAATAAAATAATCAAATTAAAAAAAATAATAAATTCTCATATTTTCATATATGTTCCATAACAAAAAAGTGAAGAAGTATATAAAGTTAGATATGTTAAAATTGACGGAACTATATTTAACCTAGGGGAAAAACATCCAACACCAGGGCTTCTGTTCTGATTTTTTTGGCCTTTCAGCAATTTTTAATTTTTTGCATTTTGCGATCTTATTGATGCAACAATCTTAACTATTGAAGAAGCTTGATCAAGGGTCCCCAATCACTCCTTGTACTTTGAAAAAAAATACTTGTTATATGACGATTGTTGTTTATGTATGATGATAGTTGTTTATAAGATTCGTTTTCTTGAAATTTATGTTTAAAACAGAGAGTCAAAACTCAAAAACAAAGACAGACGAAAATTCCAATTTGTACTAAAAAAAAAAGAAACGAAAAAGGCAGTTGCCATAGCTTTTGTTCATAATCACACTTTATTTATCTTCACACAATCACCATTCCCGTGTCATAAGAAAAGTTGTCTTTCATAAATTATTTTCCAATGACCTTTTAAAGAATGGCTGGTATTTATTTAAGTCTTGTATTAATATAAAAATTGCATTTTGAATAAAAGATATTCGAAACACATAACGCAAACTATATACAAACATATTGAGTTATAACATCATAACATTATTTATTTACTAATGGAATAAATTGTTTATGAACATCTAAAAACTAAAGTTTATCAGTAAATACACTATGTGTCAGACTATAATGTATCTATCGATAGTGTGTGTATATGTAGAATAAAATAAAGGACAATATTTCTTTATATAAGGGGTAGAATTTCAGACATTTATTGTATCAAACTAATGAAAATTGTATTAATTTCTTTTTTGAATGGCCAACAAATTTTAGGCTAAAAAGGATTTAGCTGTAATACATCCCCAATAGAAAAACAAAGATCGTATCAAAGTCATTAAAACTGATGCGGTAATAAACTTGTAACTATCAAAGAAGCTAAATATGTTTGAAGAGGTAGAAGAGGAAAAACATATATACTCGTTTGACTGTTCAATATAAATCTAATATGTATTAGATTTCTTTTTATCTCATTAACTTTTATATACATTCATTTTTACAATAACACTGTACTCACTGTAATTTATTTTGTTGCAATGTCTCTTTGAAAGGAAAAAAAAACGATTATTTTATTAAATAGTCTGGTACACCATGGATCATTATGGTACATCTGATCCATTACAATTACGACGGAGCTAAATTCAACCAACTCTAGGCATATTGGTAGCCAGAAATGCGACTGGACCTAATTAACAGATAACATCATTAGTACTTGGTCTTCGCTCTCCCTTTTATTACTATTACTTTTTTATTTTTGATTTAGTCCGGTTCAAAACAGAATTAAGACGGTTAAAATTTAAACCTATGGTTACAATAAACAACAAGCAACAATCAACTCTTGCCAAAGTTTTTGCTACATTAATCAGTCCATCTGTACGTATTTACACGTTTGATTTTAGCATGTTTCATGATCGGAGGGCGGAGGTTCTTGAAATAATTTCAATCAAGAAAAGAAATTATACTTCTTGTCAAGTTTCTAGATTCGAAGTATGTCTTACATGAGCTAGTGCATTAATTTCTACCTCTGTGAAGTAAATATTGCACAACTTATCGGTTGAGGTGGCTTATTGATCCATATGGCATGTTGTAATAAATTTTATATAAATTGAATATGAAAAGTTGAACATGTGTCACGTCTTGATGTCTACTACATTCATTTAGGTTAAAAGAGTTTTTATAATAAGCAACCACATATAAAATATATGGTAGAGTACTATAATCTCATTTAGACACATATTTATGAAATCAAAATATTGATAAGTTGGAGTTAAACACTTTAGTTATATATAATTATGTAAGTATAAATAAATCACTTCAAGATGTAGAACGGTGCAATTTGAAATCGAGCATGTATAGAGGACACTCATTCCATATATTCTTCTTAAGACGACACAAATTACCAACTCTATTATATCTAAGTTAATAAAGATAATCAGATTATCTAAGGATGTATGCAATCAAAACTCAAACATCTTGCTTATTCTCTTAGCTTTCTTTAATCTTCAGTCTTAGATAAGTAAAATTGTAAGAATTACACAAAAACACTTAAAAACATAAGCACATCTCAATTTTGTTTTACAAGTGGATATTTTAACAAAAGGCGTGTTAAAACAAAAACTTTTTTTGTCAAGAGAGAATTACCAAGTATGCTTTGGATTCATGATCGACCATAGAATGCTCATTAGATATTCTTCGTTCATTCATTTCTTATCGTTGGATATATGTAAATACCACAAGTTAGGTTTATCTCATTTCGTGTTAATGATTTCAATCATTTTGGAAAGACCTTTTTTTAGATAAACTCAATTGGTTAAATTTTCATAATACTTGGATAAGTTGGATCATCAAGATTACAAAGCAAATAATTTGTTTACTCAATGCAGATGTGTTTGGCCGAAATATCTAGTATGTATTTGTCAATACGAGAATGTGTCGGTTCTTATTATAGAAGTTTGCTAGCCAATTTTTTGTTTGACTAAACATTTTGTTACCATTTGGAGTTTTGTGAGTGTTGATTTTTATTAATATGATTGATTTTATTAAGAAGAGTGATCTTTATTACTTTCATTCATTATATATCTCTTAATTATGTATCATATTATTGTTTTATATTTTTTAAATAGTTCTTTTAGTTTTATATTGGATATTAATGGATGCTTGCATGATAGTCGCACTACCTTTTTCATGTGTGTTGACAGATAGCCGATTATACAAAAATAAAACTATAATTTATATTAGTTAATTTAAATAATATTTGGCATCACTAAAATGTATCGTTCTCAATAAATCAATGATGATGTAAACGACGTCTAATCGTCCACATATTCAAAGTATAAAATAAGTAAAAGTGTAATTTTCGTAATGGGTTTATGGACCATTTTGATAACTATCCGTAATAAACCCATTTTGATAACTATCCATAATATTACATTGACTACTTATGTGATTTACTCCAACTATTATTTTAATTCTAATCATGTTTGTATATCGTGGAGTAAATTACACATCGTCTATTTGTTTATTCTTACTAATATTACGGGTTAAAAAGTCTATTGGATTTTGCCTCTATAATCTTCTGTTCGCCTTTATTTACTGTCTATTCTTTAAATAAAAGATATTAAACTATGTTTCACTCTTTTTTCATTTTACATTATCAAATTCACTCGTTTCTATACATGTTATCTAATAAAAGAGTAAACACATATTTTTTTAAGTCCACTCGCTCTACTTTTCGTCCTCATTCAAGCACGCACATTATTTTTTTCCTCCTCACAAAAGTAAATAACTAAATATCATTAATTGCTATACCATATCACACTCTTTTTTCTCTATCTATCTAACTTTCTTATTTGTTCAAAAATTTCTATAATCAAATTTCTTTAAAAAAAGATATTTTAAATAAACTAAAAACCCGATTTTAGTTATTAAAAAGTGTGCTTTCTATATAAAAGCAACTTTTTTTAAACAAAAAAAATAATTAAAATTGGAAGTTGTTTAAAAATAGAAATTATCTTGAAGACTATTTTTTCTAAATAATATTTATAAAAAATAAATTTTTCTAAAAAATTAAATTAACAAAAATAACTAAAAATAGAGTTTTTATAAATAACCAAATTTTTATAAAACTGTCACTTTTTTTTTCAAAAATATTACTTTTTAAACACAATTATTTAAAAATAAAATTTTAAAGAAATGAAGGTAATATTATTTTTGTCACTTAAATACTTTTTTGCAAATAATTTTAACTATATCTTATTTTGAAGTATCACTTTATAATTGTCAACTCTTCATAATAACTATTTAATATTTGTATAATAAACAAGTTTTTAAACTATTTTCTAGTATAGTAGATAAAAAACATGATTTGTTTCTTAACTAATCTTGCATGTAAATTTCAGACATCCCAACAAGGCTTGTCCCTTATCCACATTTATGGTCCCATAATTAAGGAAGGAATCTTAAGCTTAATGATGTATTTTAAGGTTGATAACTAAGAACATGACATGAATATATCCTATATTAGTTTATCAATTCTAACTAGTTTTAAACCCGTCGAGCGTTGCACTGACGTAATTCGCGGTGTGATAAAGTATAAACTACAATTGATCATACTCAATTCCGAGCTAAATTACGTCGAAAAGTAAAGTAATTCAACTTTATACCGTCGAATGAAAACGTATTATATTTTATGCAATTTCAAAACGTAACATAGAACACTCAAAACGTACATAAAAATAAGCACGTGCGGCGGTCGTATGTGGCATCATAAAGTGTTTTGTAGACAGCAATCGCCCTAAATCGTTCCAAACTAAATTTTTTATCGAAAAGTAAATTAACTCGAATTTATACCGTCAAATGAAAACATATTATATTTGACATGACTCATATTCAAACAAATTCAAGTTCAAACGTAGACCAACTCATAATATATTGTTAAACAAACCTAAAAATGTTTTGTATTTAACCCGAATTATTTTCAAACATATAGTTTATCAAAATTATCCTTGTTACTTTCAAGAGGTAATGCTAATTTTTTAATCCACCAAAAATACCCTTATTACTTTCGTCAACAAAGTGGTTGATGCTACTTTATAATCCAAGGGCCTATAAATTATTATTGAATAACTATTTATTACGTTTGTATTTTAATAATATACAAGTCGGAGGCAGACGGGAGGTGGAGAAAGGGAAAACGGATACAAGATGGCAGACGGGAGTGGAGAAAGGGCAGCCAACCCGGAGCGACCACCGCCTCTGTAGTCTCTGGCACCATCAAACACCAAATGGCCCTTTCTCTCTCTACAATTTCTCTTACTATATCGGTCTATCTCTCTACTCACTCTCTATTTATATATAAATGCAAATAGTAAAGACCCAAATGCAAAACATCATTTACCATATGGTCAAAACCAAACCCCAAAACATACTATTCATTTCTCTTCTTTATAAATATATAGGGTAATTACTCTCTATATTAATTAGAAAAATGAAAAAGTAAACTTTTATGGATTTTAGAATTAGTAACAGAAAGAATTTTTCTTGTTTTCTTAATATAATAGGACAAATGTGTATATTATGATGAAACGAAAAGTTATGATAAAAATTGTTTTCTAAATTAATAATAATAATAATTGATTATTGAATTTAAATTTGACTAGTTAATTTTGGCACGCCAATTTGTCTTCCTTAAGTTTTTAAAGTTTTGGGTTTATCTCAATATAATATTTAATTGAAAACTAATTTTTTCCTTTCGTATATTTGGTACGAGTCGGGACCAATATAAAACGATTTCATGCTTACGTTTTAACGTAAATTTTGTTCAGAATCGAGTTGCGTCAAATATAAACGTTTTCATTCGACGATATAAATCCGAGTAACTCTATGTTTAAACGTAACTTTAGTTTGTAAATGAGTGACGACGATTGTCATCTATGTGATTTTTTAATATACGCTTTGACTTTTTCTACGTTTCGACATAGTTTTGTTTGGAAAAGAGGGTATTAAAGTATAATCGTTTTCGTTAAACGGTATAAGTCAACTTACTTTATGATTCGACGTGAATTTAACATGGTGACAAGTTGGGTCGATTGTTAATCGATACTTTATCACGTCGTGCACAATGCCGCCACAACGTGCGGCTGGTAAAAACTAGTTCCTTTAATAAACATGTCACAGTAGAGATGTATTATAATAAAATAGGTTGATCTGTTAGCTCGTTGAGATTACAATAAAACATGTATTTTATAGGATCAATCATAATGACTCTTTAACTAGGTTGCAACACATTAACTCTCAAAAATGATCCCGTCAACTTATCAACCCAATACGATTACTAACCCTCGTTTTCTCTGCTTTTTTCTATTAATAACAAATCTATTCTTTTTAATAGTAAGAGATTAGACGTTATATATATTAAAAATGCATTAATATGTTTTAAGTTCGACGGTTACAAATTAGAAGGATTAAAAAATATTAATAAGATCACATGAGGGGTTATAAAAACCTAACAGGATATGCTTGTTTCCCGAAAGTTTATTTATGATATGACTGGAATTTGCCAAAGGAAATGTAATTTGATTGAATTGGATTTTTTATTTTAAATTGTCCAAAAGAACAGAAATAAACTGAACTGAAATCTAAAAGGTACTTATTTAATGAAATTTACTATTTATAAGCTTTCTAATCTCTACAATTTTCTTAAGTAAAACTCTAATTTAATTATTTAAAATCAAGTTTATTTTTCATCTTTATCAAGTTAAATGTTAATTTGAATATCTAACCATTTTGTTAAGTCTTCATCCACCTTTATCTATGGCATTGTTTTGAGGTAATCAATAGCAATGACAACTTAGTAGGGTATTAAAGAGTTCATAAGTTTTCTAGCAACAGTGTCTCGTGGTTACTAAAATAACAAGTAGATATAGTTGAATTAGAATTAGTTTATAATTATCCTAATTGTACTATTAATGGATAATCAATAATCAATTAATACAATCTAAAACATGTTGGTGAAATCTAAACATTTATGATTAATTATACATATATAAGTCTATAAAGAAAGGACACTTGCTTCTATTTGCATTTAGATCAGGACATGAAACATGGCCATCTCATTGGTGTTAACCATGTTTCCAATTCACCCAAAAGTTGCCATGAAAGATGCCACCATTTATTAACACACATCTGCCTCATCCAAAGTATATTAACACTTCAAGATCTAGATTTAGATGCAAAATTGGCATCCTCTATAGTCTAAACCATGTGTGGCACATGCAAAAATCTATTTAATTAGCTCATTGAACTTATTTAAAAAAAATTGATCACTCTAATACACTGGTTTAAACAAATAAAATACTATTTTTAATAATTGTATATTTGTCTTGTGATGTCTACACTATTTGGACCACCTGGGATTCATCGTTATTTAGACGAGATCTTTATGTTTTTTTCTCATTTTCTTTTAAAAATAAAACAAATTTAAATATGTGAATCAAAATAAAACCATAATAGGATCTCGATGTTATAATGATAATTGTATGAGCAACTCGATCTATTTTGTGGCTTCAAATGAATTAAATTTCTTATTTTTTGGTAACTTTTTTAGCATAGCACCCACGAACAATAATAAAATAAATAGTTTATGGTTTGTGGAGCTAAACACACGTGTGTATAAATTTGAATTTATATGCATATACATATTTTTCTTCTAGTTTTTTATGATACAAATGGTTCAACTATGTATATCTTTATCTATAATAATTAACTATCATGTAGTATTACATATATTTTTCTAATGAAATCCATTCTTTTTACTTTTTATGAAATAAACTTGTTCACCAGAATAATCTTCTTCTTCAAAATATGAAAATAGCATGTGACTTGCATGTGATGTTAGAGTTCTCATAAAAAATGATGGTTCTTAAAATAACCCTACCCTACCCTAGATATACAAATTGTCATTCCACGTTGATGGATAGAGAATTACACACTAAAAAGAAAGTTAAGAAAAATTATATTCACACATAGAAAGTGATGTAAAAGAAAATAATTATAAGACGATAGCATATCTCATGGTCAAAGAAGCTCCTTAGCCCAACTATAACCCACCAAGGACGTTTGGAGTCGTCCCGATTTTAAGGAAGATGAGAAGAAATTGAAATGAGGTGATGAGATGGTAGCAAATCAATGAAATTGAGACAAGAAACAGATGAATGTTAAACCAATTTGGGACAAATGCAAAGAAAAAAATCAAGCAGTTGGGGATTTAGAATCGGTGAAGACAATAACACCGTCCCAGCTAAAATCAAAGAAAGTGAAACGCAATGAGGGAATCAGGGAATTCGGCACGACTATGTGAACACTAACTAACGTATTAACGCAACAAGTCTCTTTTGATTTTAGTTTTTTAAATACTAACTATGCTCACCTTAAACGTTATAAACCTTAAAATTTAAGGGTCTTTAAAATTTAAAGAGCTTAAAACGTATCTTATTTTAACGAGCCATCGACTTCCATTCTTTTCGGGTAAAGAATCTCTTTATATACAAAAGGAAACCCTAATTAACATCTGAAATTACCAAAAACTGATTTATAAAAGCATATTAAACCTTTAAACAAAAGTAAAGCTATATTTTTCAAATGTTTGGTGAATAAAACTGTACACATGATGAAACCAAGATGCTTAGAATTCCTTCTTTGCTAAGGAATGAAGGGTAGGGAGTAAAGGGGGAATCACCTGAGGAGGAATGGCTTTCTAATTAAAGATATGTTATTTTAGCCTTTTAGACTTTAGTAGTGTGTGGATTGAAAAAGATGGTTCATGCAAAAGTAGTAAGCATAAGGTAGTGGTGCTTTTAGAAGTGGAACTTGGATTGTGACCCATATGGACCATGGTGCACCATATTTAGCCTTCTATCAACATCACACATACCAAACTATATATGTTTTTTAACATGTATTTGAGATACTCTTAACATCTATATATAAATGGTATTGTTGTAACATAAAAAAAAAAGAAAGAATAGACGACTTAACTATTTTAGAACAAAATAAAATATAAAATGTTGCATTTTCCCGTTGAGTAGGGGTAGGAGAGACTGTAACTATCCCGAGCTTGGATTGAAAATGAACATATATATAAGAAAACCTGTTATAAGGTGACGTGAGGGCGAAGCTTTGATACACCATCATCCATGCAATCGGGGGTGTTCGATGTTCAAACCGAACAAAAAAAACCAGGGATTCGAACTGAAACAAAATTGTAACCTGCTAGCAATCAATTTGAATCCATGTTTCAGCTTTCTAATCGAATTTGTATTTGTGATTTTTGAACCTACCCAATTTGAAATCTAAAAATAGGGGCTTGAAGTTTGATCCATTAAAAAAGATTGGGCTTTTTTAATATGATTGGGCTACTTCCTATTATTACGATCTAGAAAGTGAAGAACCTTAAATCACTAATAGCCACAAAGGAACCGGTTCCCCGACCCGAAACGGAACCGAACCGGTTTCAACCCGGTGGTAGGCCAAACCGGTTTCAACCCGGAAAAAATGACGGTTTGGGATCGGTTTGTATATTTATAGCCCAAACCGGTTTGGAACCGGTTTTTACCCAACCCGGTTTACGAACTGGCCCAAAAAAACCGGTTTGGAACCGGTTCTAGCCGTTAAAAAAACTTTATCAAACGATCGTCACCACTCTCCGACGAATAACTCGCTTATGATCTGTCTCATCGCATTAGCACACAAATCGACGAATATGATTAAATTTAAAAAACTTGTATTCGCAATATGTATCTTTTGTTTTGTGTAAAAATCCATATAAGTGTTTAGTTTAAGTTTACTTTTAATGTACTTTTTAAAGAAACACCACTTAATAAAAATATATTTGTAGTTGTTTCATTTAGGTGCTGTTTGTTTTTTCTGCAGGAAAACGTCTGCAATCTGCGGACCACATCTGCAGACATCTGCAGCAGAAGAGGTGGATCAAACGTCTGCAGTCTGCCAAAAAAATACTGTTTGTTTTTTAACATCTGCAGAATGCTGAAATATTCTGTAATTAAACTAAACATATTTTTAACATCGAGATCAATATCAACCCACAAAACATCCTAATTAGAATCAAACAACACTAACAAGAACACTAATATCTTTCTGTTCGTAATTACAAGCACAAAATCGAGATCAATATCAACCCACAAAATATCCAATCAAGATCAATAACCAAGATCTTTCTGTGATGAACTGCAGACATATTCTGCATATTAATTAAGCAAGATCTCTGAATATTTCATCCATAACTTGCAAGAAACTGCTTTAGAACTACAGGGGTACAATGGTTTGTAAAACCTGCAACTAGACATAAATCACAATTGCCAACAAATCAATAACAACTACAAGACGAAACAGCAGCTGAAATTCAAAACCCACAAAGCAAACTCAAACATATGAAGAATTTCTTATCATGAAAGTCGAATTTCAAGTTCGGATACAAGTAAATTAGGGATAATTGTAACAATAGGCGATGAAATTGAAGGGTGCTTACTACAACTTGAAGAGAATCGATCAACTCGAGTGAAATTGGGGATCAATTGGGGATCAACTCGGTGGTCGATCGAAGAGGGATGGTCGTCAGGGGTCGATCGTGAGGAGATGGTCGCCGGTGAGGTGAGGCCGTCGATGTCGTCGGTGGGGGGAGGCCGCCGATGTTGCCGCCGGTGAGGGAGGCCGCCGGTGAGGGAGGCCGTCGGTGAGGGAGGCTGCCGCCGGTAAGGGGAGATATTTGGGGAGGATGTGGGGGCTGTGGAGAGGAGAAAAGGATTGGAGATGAGAAAATTATAGGTTTTTTTGGAGAAGATGTTTGATGAAATGTCTTCCCGCCTGAAGACACTAGTCCATGTCTGCATCAAGAAGACCTCGCGCAGATGTTTTTTAATGAAACATCTTCCAAAAAACAAACAGTCTGCGCACTCAAAACCTCTTCCCGCGTCTGCATGCGCGCAGATGAAAAGGTGGGAAAGAAGTTTTCTTAAAAAACAAACATCACCTTAATCTACTTTTAAATAAACTGTATACTTTAAATATATTATTTATTGAAATAAAAAAGTACCGGTTTTTGGAACCGGTTTTTGGACCCGAACCGGTTAGGAACCAAGCCGGACCGGTTCCTATAGGGGTAGGTTTTATTGGCCCTAAACCGGTTTCGGAACCGACCCAGTTTTGGTCAAACCCGGTTAAAAAATCTTTGCCCTGAACCTGGTTCGGGTTGAACCCGACCCGGTTCGGGAAAAAATAAACCCGGTTTGCGTACCTCTAGCCTCTATCCTCAGTTTTGTGCATCGACTAACTAACTAGGAAGTGGGAACCTAATCAGGCCTCACTCTACTCACCTCATCACTTCATCAAGTTCCCCTAAAAGAAAAACTCACAATTCATTTAATCAGACTACTTGAACCATTAAAGTTTGATCGATCATCAAAAAGACAAGAACCCTAAAAGGGCAATCTGTAACTTCATATGATTTAGCTTTTCGATCAAATTGGATTAAGACATCACGCAGATTGTGTAGTGTCACAAAAGATGGGATATATTCAAGGCTTACTGGTTCTTAATTATTTAATTAGTTTTTCTGATTCTCAATTTGAAATCAAAATAACTTTTTAGAAATTTTATTTTTCAAAGGACTTTATGTAAAATAAACGTGTACCTATTGTTTTACAAATACGTGTGTATGTAACATGTATATGTAAGAATCAAAAAGAGAGAAAAAAAATGAAAAGAGAAAGAGAGGATGCCTTTGAAATAAAAAAGTAGGGGTGAGGGCGTGACTCGTGAGGCTAAAACTAATGGGCCTAATTTAACTCGGCATAAAGAGAGCCCAGCCCAATTGGCCTAATTTAACAATTTGCATCCGAATATTTTGATCATTTCTCTTTAGAATTCATATTTAGCCTTCCATCAACAAAATAGGATTTTGTTTAACATTAATCTTTTTTAACAATCCTGGTAAGACAGCGTAATGGTAAGGTTTCCTTCATTTTATTCAAGAGAAATCCTACAAATACAAACATAGGTGGTTAGTAGATTGGAAGTTGTGTTAAAATATACACTTAAAAATTCACATCATATTTGTAAGAGTCAATAAGTAACATCATCATTTTTTTGAACGAAAAATGTACGACCCTGCTTCGTAGGATAAATGTTACCTTAATCGGGTCTACCTATTGGTTTCCTAGCCGGAACCCGCGCCCCTAAGTACCCAATCTTATCAGGAGAAAACTCATTGCTGAGAACCATATGTCTCAACTCTAAGCATTTTTGCTCAGATTGAGACTTGAACCCATGACCTCCATTTATTTACATGTTATGAGCATCTTGTCTTAACCAGTTAAACTAAAAATTATTAATCACTAACATCATCTAATCAACCTTTACTCTCATATAGACGATAAATTATATTTGTGAGTCCTTTTAGTATTTAAAAATACATTACTAATGATTTTCCATCATTCTAAAACTTCCGAGTTAGATGCATAAAATATTGAACCAACCTAGCTACTATTAGGTTTTTAAAAGTGATATCGGAAGTTATGGTGAAGATGCATGAGAAATAAAAATGATAATAATTTAAAGATTATTAAAAGATGGTTCTTACTCAATGATCGAGTTCGAGCCAAACCTACGTTAACTAGGGCTTGAGCTCATGGTCCAGGGAGCTAATTTGTCTCGTGAATTTAAATGAATTTTGTTTTTTTTAATATATGAGTCTTAAATAACATTAACAAGTTAACAACGATATGACATTATTTTAACCTCAAAAAGCACAATACAAAGCTAACAATTTACAAGAAAAATGAAAGATGAAAATTTATACAAGAGAGCCAACAAACAAGGTAATCAAACTTAGCTTGAATGCTTATACAAATTTTAAGTGTATCAAGATTAAGGTTTATGTGTTGTGTTTGGGTTCATGAGTTCAACCCATTGCCACACATAATTTCTAATATTTAGACTCACTTCGGATACAAGGGACTCGATGATCCATATTAGGTTTCCTACTTATTGACTAGAAAATTTCTCACTCATTAATACATTTTCTTAGGTAAAACCATGTTATCATGATCCAACTCAGCATCATAATGATATTTATTGTCACGTCACTATTCATACCTTACACCTTAAATTATGAGGTCTTATGATTTAAACCTTCCAACTTAAGGAGATTGTGAAGGCTTATTATGAGACACAAAAGTTCAAAGGCTATAAAGCTACTAATCGAAAGATAGACATTCTTGATTAGAATGTATTTGACCAAACTCGTTACGAATAAAATTTATATCGAGAAGTAGACTGACTAAGAGTTTAAAAGTACACTGGAACATAGGCCAGCTCGGTTTTTAAAGAAAACTTACGCCAAAGAATATAAAAATGAGTACGTCACAACATATTTAGAGTTTAATTTTTTTTATCTCATAAGAATAAAATTTTAGGTTTCTTCACATTAAACTCCGAATATGTTGTTATGACATGCATAAAAAAATTTGATTTTAATAAATATAAAAAGAATTAATTTTAATATACTCTAGTTTTCCTGTCATATCAAAAATTAATTTTAATAAATATAAAAAAGAATTAATTTTAATATACACTAGTTTTCCTGTCATATCAAAAATTAATTATAATAATGATAAAAGAAATTAGGCTCACCTTTTTTTTTTTTTTTTTTAACAGCAAAAAGCTCCTTCTACCCGACCCCCTTCGAGAGCACCGGCTTCTCGATCGACCACTGCTTCTCGCTCTGAGGTTCACGATCGACCACTGCCTCTCGATCTGCTTCTCGATCGACCACTGCTTCCCGATCGACCTCTGCTTCTAGATCGACCACTGCTTCTCGATCGACCACTGCTTCTCTATCCTCACCGGCGACCTCCGCACGCTGCTTCTCGATCTGAGGTTTACGCAGCCGACAGCATCTCTCGACCTCTGCTTCTCGATCGACCACGCTCGAGCACCTCTCTCGATCCCGATCGACCTCTGCTAAAGGTTGCCAAATCTAGGGCAAATCTGAAGAACCGTACATCTGGTGAGATTATTCCATCTCTCTCTTTTAGTTTCTAGTTTAGGCTGATATTGGCTGGGTTAAGAGTACCAGCAGCTGTTTAGATTGCTTTCTGTTGCTCTTTACTGATTACTGGTTTATTGGTGCATCATTCGTGTGATCTGTTTTCTGTTGTCCTTGATTAGTGGTTATAACTTGCGGATTAGTTGATTACTGGTGCATCATTTGTGTGATCGGTTTTCTGTTTTATGTTGCTCTTTACGGGTTACTGGCTTACTGGTGCATCATTTGTGTGATTTTAATCCTTGACTCTTCTTGAGTCTAATATAATTCTTGTCTATTTTTCCGCTGACCGTTTAGTTCTGTGGTTTGTGCCTAATTGATTAGTGGTTATAACTTGTTGATTAGTTGTATAATTGCTAGTGTTTTGATATTAACTGCTAAGTAAAGTGTATATTGTTGGTTGAGTGGGTGTGTTGAGCATTTGTGGGTTGTTGTCTTCATTTCTGGTCAATCTTAGAACTGTTCTCTACATAGGTTTCATTGGCTTATTTGATTCTATACTCACGATAGGGTGTCATTGTGTGGAGTGGTGATCATTGTTGCTATTTTTTGACTAAGTTCTGGTCCATCGTGTACTGTTGACCGCGTGTGAAGGTTTGCTTCTGATTGTGCTTTACTTCTGATTGTGCTTTACTTCTGCTACAATTCCTTTTTAGGGGTTGTCTCTAGTGGACCTTGTCAGCTAATATAGACAGCAGGTGTCAGTATGCTGCCCCGAGATCATGTTCAGTGACGAGAGGTGCGAATACAAGGAAAAAGGATTTTAAATTAAGAGTGGCATCGTGGAATGTAGGAACCCTAACTAGTAAGTTACTAGAGTTAATTGATGTGCTAAGGAAACGTAAGGTCCAAATAGCGTGTCTCCAGGAGACTAGATGGCGGGGAGAGAGAGCAACAGAGTGCAATAGTTATAAACTATGGTATTCAGGGTCTGACGGAACGAAAAATGGAGTAGGATTTCTAGTTGCTAAGGAACTCCAAGATAATGTAGTGGAGGTAAGAAGATACGATGATAGAATTATGCTGTTAAGAATAGTAATAGGGGACGAAGTAGTGGCAGTAGTTAGCGCGTACGCTCCACACGTTGGACTAGGAGAAGCAGAAAGAAAAAAGTTCTGGGAGAGTTAAGATCACGTTATGGGTGACATACCTACGGACGAAAAAATATGCATAGGAGGAGATTTTAATGGGCATATCGGTAAGGATAATGACCACTTCCAGTTGGTGCATGGAGGCTTCGGGTATGGCCTTAGGAATGAAGGCGGTAAAGAGCTTCTTGACTTTGCAGTAGCGCATGACTTAGGAATCATAAACTCGTTTTTTAAGAAAAGAGAATCGCACCTAATCACATTTAGCAGCGGCGGGAGACACACACGGATAGACTATTTATTGACGAGGAGAGAAGATCGTAGCTCGTGGAAGGACTGTAAGACAATCCTAGGAGAGACAGTGGTGACACAACATCATATGTTAGTGGCGGATATACGCGTGAAGAGACCAATTGTCCAACAAAACAAGAGAATTAGACATACGATCAAATGGGGTCAGCTCAAAGACGAAAACATAACCATTTTTAGAGATAAGGTCATACCAATGAAACATCCTGGACCACAGGAAGACGCAAACCAAAAGTGGGAGGCCATGGCAAATACGATCATCCAAGCAGCTAAAGAAACGCTTGGAGTTACAACAACGAGGACAGTCGACCATAAGGAATCGTGGTGGTGGAACGAAAATGTACAGGAGAAGATACGAATTAAACAACAAAGTTTTAGAGAGCTTATACGCTGTAACAATGAGGAAGAACGCCCAGAGCTAAAAGATAAATACAAGGAGGCTAAGAGAGAGGCGAAGAAATCGGTGTCAGATGCAAAGAACGCGGCGTATGAGAAGATGTATAAACGACTAGAGTCGAAGGAAGGAGAGCATGACATGTTTAAGTTAGCCAAGGCAAGAGACAGCAGAAGACAAGACCTGAGAATTGTGAAGTTTATAAAGGCTGCGGATGGAAAAGTTTTGGTGAACGACAATGACATCAAGGGGAGATGGAAAACTTACTTCGATAACCTTTACAACATAAAGAACCCAAATCAACAAACTGAGATAGATAATACAACCCAAACAACACAGCAAAACAATTGCTATTGTAGAAGCATCACAGTAGACGAAGTCACGAGAGCTATGAAGAAAATGGGAAGGGCCAAAGCGGTGGGGCCAGACAATATACCGATTGAAGTGTGGAAATGCCTGGGAGTTGAGGGGCTCAAATGGCTAACAGATTTATTCAACACTATCTTTACCACAGGGAAGATGCCGGACCAGTGGAGAACTAGTGTCATAGTCCCCATATATAAGAAAAAAGGAGATGTTCAAAGTTGTGAAAACTACAGGGGAATAAAGCTATTGAGTCACACGATGAAATTATGGGAAAGAGTTATTGACACGAGAATTAGACGGGAAACACAGATAGCGTCAAACCAATTTGGATTTATGCCAGGACGCTCTACAACAGAAGCAATACACGCCATAAGGAGGTTAATGGAGAAATACAGAGAAAAGAAAAGGGACCTTCATATGGTATTCATCGACCTAGAAAAGGCCTATGACAGTATTCCGCGTCAACTAATTTGGGATAGTCTACGACTTAGAAGGGTTCCAGAGAGGTATATCAAAATAATCAAGGAAATGTATGATGGGGCAAAAACGTGTGTGCGAGCTCCGATCGGAGACACAGACTTATTCACAGTGGAAGTGGGACTCCACTAAGGATCGGCACTGAGCCCATTTCTCTTCACAGTAGTGTTGGATGAGATGACCAAGTCTATACAGCAGCCAGTTCCGTGGTGCATGCTCTTTGCGGATGATATTGTCTTAATATCGGAATCAAAAATGGAGCTTAACGACAGGCTTGAACAGTGGAGAGCAGCACTAGAGCGCAAAGGTTTAAGGATAAGTCGCTCTAAGACAGAATACATGCATTGTAACTTTAGTGGTGAGGCGGAAGAGGACACCCAAATCAGTATTCAGGGTATGGCGGTCCCACAAACGTCTAGGTTCAAATACCTGGGCTCGTACCTGCAGGAAGACGGAGAAATACACAGCGATGTAGCGCACCGTGTCCAAGCGGGATGGTGCAAGTGGAAAGCAGCATCAGGGATCCTATGTGATAAGAGGTTTCCAGCAAAACTAAAGGGAAAGCTATACCGAGTGGCAGTACGTCCAGCTATGTTATATGGAACAGACTGCTGGGCCATAAAGAAATCGCACGAGAAACAAATAGAGGTAGCGGAAATGCGAATGCTGAGGTGGATGTGTGGTCACACAAGACTGGATCGGATAAGAAACGAAGTGTTTCGACAGAAGCTACAAGTGGCCCGTATCGCAGATAAAATACGAGAGGGAAGATTGAGATGGTTTGGGCATGTCAAGAGGAGACCAAAGGCGGCACCAGTTAGAGCAGTAGAGAACATCATTTTAGAGGGTAGGAGAAGTAGAGGAAGGCCTAGATTGACTTGGGATGAGGTAATTAGGCGATATATGATACACTTGCACCTCTCTGAGCACATGATCGAGGATAGGAGTGAGTGGAGGCGTAGAATTAAAATTAAGAACTTTTAGTTCGACCAATAGGCAGGAAGGGTATTTGAAGTCTGGTTGCGGGGCCTGATGTCTAAGTAGTCCATATCTGCCCTTTAACGGTGATTATTCATGCTCCTATGATATATGTATGCTATGTGTCGTATGATTTATTGTATACTGTATACTGTATGCTATGTGTCGTACGATTTACTTGAAGGATGTATTGCAATCGGTATGGCTTTTTGTACATTATGTGTTGTTGGATTTATTGTATGCTGTATGCTATTGTGTGGTAGGATTTCTGGTATACGGTATGCTATGTGTCTTGTTTTCAGTATGGCCTTTGCTATCGAGCCGGGGGTCTCTTTGGAAGCGGTCTCTCTACCTAACAAGATAGAGGAAAGACTCGCCTACACCTACCCTCCCCAGACCCTGCTCTTGAGTGGGATATACTGGGTTTGTTTGTTTGTTTGTTTGTTTTTTTAACAGCAAAAAATAAAAGGAACTTAATTTATCATAATTATAACAAGGTAAATTGGATTTAAATAATCAAAATTATTGCTTATTAATCGATAATAATTAATATTATTAATTTGACAAGTAAAACCTCAACTTTTATTTTTATTAGCAATGACGATCTCGGTAGCAAATTATCATACATTCATATCCGATTTGTAATTATTTTAGGCTCAATTTAATAATTTAAAACTATATTGGCTCTGTTATTTCGAGTTCTATCTTATTATATAAAATAAATAGACACACAAACTTTTATAGTTGAAAAAAATTAACTTATTTTTTAAAATTATTTTGGTGGAACCTTTTAAAGGTTGAAAAGATGAGAGTTTCCTCTGTACGTTCTTTACTTTAAGGTAAATTAAATATCATGCATACTTAATACAATAATTTATTATACTAGATTATGTTGCTCTTAAGTAAATTTTAAGAGTAAGTATACTGTATACACACAGGGCCGGTTCAACGTTTTTTGGGGCCCCAACCGAACTAAGAAAATGTGGCTCTTTTTGCCTAAACCAACCTAAATCAACTTAAAACTATACCTAATCAGGGAAATCTTTTTGCCTAAACCAACCTAAGACAACAAATCAAAAGCTCAAAAGTAAATTGAAGCTATTAAGCTATTAGTATTTAGTAAACAATTAGGAATGAGCAATTAATTAGGTCGGTTATCACTTATCAATCAAGATTCATAAATCAAGAATTAAAAAGAATAATCTAACCTTGCGATTGGAGTATGGAGAAGTGGAGAAGTGGAACAGGCATGTGTGGGGCTGATGGGTACAGGGCCGGCTTGGCTTTATGCTTACCGAGTTACCGTGCGATTATAAAAAAGCCGCGGATTAAACAATTTTCAACCCCAAAATCACCCCTCCACCATTGCACATGCATACAATTCTACTTTAAAGAGCTAAAAGAAGCTCAAATATCATCATAATAGGTGCATTCAGCTTGAAAATAGAAACATACTGTTAAACTGATTTAACAAAACATATCGAAGACAAATCAATATTAAGAAATCTGTTCTATTTATTTACATAACCTGTCAACAGCATCATTGATTTGCTTCTTGATGATAGCACCCTTCCTTGGAGTATTGTTCTGTAAAAACAACAAATCAAAATAAATGAAACACCCAATTTGTATAAGCTCAATTGATGTAAATTCAAGCATATTCAAGACAACCCACATCTAATAACCGAACAGATCGAATCCTAATCGATTCTATTTCCCCAAATCGACTAAATTCTCTCAACAACGTCTTCTTCTTCACCTTCAATGGCAAATTACCCACAAACACAGTTCTTAACAACTTCTCTTCATCATCAAAACCTTCTTTTGGAACAAGCTCCCCTTTATCCAACTCCATCCTCTTCTCCCCAATCTTTCGATTAACCCCCAAATCATCTTTCAAATTGAAATCAACCCCACCATATCTTCTTTCCTCATACTCTGCCTCAACTTCAGCCCTCTTCCTTTTCTTCTTCTTCTTGTTGGCATCCTCATCGATCACCAAGCTTTTTAAGCTTTCTGAAACAACCCCACTTTCCAATCTGGAGAAGTGGAACAGGCAACAGCCGTGCGCCCAGCGACCTGCCCAGCCCGCCACCGCCGCTGCTCCATGGCCGATGAGGCTGTGCGCTCGCGTGACGTGCGTGAATCATTTACGCGTCTTGGAAAGGCCGATTGTCTTGGAAGTCGGAAAGGCGATTGCCTCCATGGGCGATGGCCGATGAGCTAGGGCATGGAATGCGCCTGTCTTGTATCGTGCATCACTGCATCCGTTCTTTTAATTCTGTCCAAACTCCAGAGTTATGCATATCTGTTCTTTTGGCCCACAGGCCCAGCATAAAAAGTTTTTTTTTAAAAACAGGGGCCCTTAGTTTTTTGGGGCCCCAAGCCCAATGCACCATAGATTATGCTAATGGGTCGGCCCTGTATACACACACATATGGATATAGATTTATACATTATTTCATAGCTCAGGTGTATATAAATTTGTAAATTGAAAAATATAAGTGTCATTTGAAAAGTATGAATTATCTACCCGTATGTATTTACCTATTAATTAAAAAATATTAAATTTAAACCAAAATATTATCCAGATTAACATACTATGTATAATATATCATCTTAACATTCAAATAACATACATTTCGACTATTGTAGTCATACAATACTCACGACTTAATTCGAAATTTAAAATTCGAATCACGTCTTATTCGTGACAAGGTTAGTTTCGTAAATTCATCCGAATCAACCAACCGTCCACGAGTTGCCGAGTCCCATTCTTTCGCTGCAAAAAATTAAAAACCAACACTTGATACCCTTGTACTATCACTTTACTACCACCACACCCCTAATATTTTTCTTTAATCATGAGAACCCAACACCGCCTGCCGACCATCAATATCCTGCTGACCAATAAGATCGCGTAAAGTTCAGTCTGTGTTAGAAAGATAATCTTCGGGAGGGTTAAAGATATAAAACTAATGGAAACCCGTTTCAAGTGCGATACTAAAATTAAAAAAACTCAAATGTTTTACCACCGCCTCACCCTCAACTTTGGCCTGGCATTATAGTCTTGTTAAGTACATTTTTACAGTAAATTTCGAAACTAGATGCTTATTTTTCAAGTTATTATAAAGGATCAGTAAAATCTAATTCATAACAAGACTATTGATAAGGATTGAGAAAAATGAAATAAAAAAAAATTAAAAATACCAGATAAAACGAATACTTATAAAATATCCCTGATTTCATAACAGATTTTCAAGTTACTACGAGAGAATAAATAAAGGGATAAGTTTGGATATATATTAGTAAGCCGAGTCATGGTACTATTTTTAGGCAACTTAACCAATCACATTTAAACTACAAGTCGCATGTGTGTATATATAGATATGCATAACATCCATGCTGGGGTTAATCCCTACATCAAAAACCTATAATTTGACGCTTTTCTCAATCATCTTCTTCAATTCGCTTCAAACATGACGATGGATAACATGCAGATTCGTACTATCGTCGGCATCATTGGTATGTAATCGTCAAATCTCTTCGATTTTATGTTTGATAAACTACTCGTGGTTTCATGATCGATAGATTTTAAGCGTATGATCTTAATTGACGACCTTGTGATTGATATGTATGGATATTGGTTATGAATTTATGATTCTGATGTTATGTAAATGCCTACGTTTCTGTATGAAATACGTTAGAGTTCCAGGAGAATTGTTGTTGAAACCGACATTCATTAGGCGTGTATTGAGATTTTATGAAGTGTGAGTTTTGAATTGATTTGGTTAGATGTGTTTGAACAGTATCGGTGACGTTGATTTGATGATTTTTGTGTAGTTTTGTGTGTTCTACTGATTACGAGCTGAGTAAACGATGATGTTACATGAACTACTGGTTTTGGTCAATTGGTTACGAGGCTTAAACTTTCGTTCGGTTAACGATGATTGTGAGTATTTGTTGACGGATTAAAGGAAGCATTCGAAGTTATTGATTTGTATTAGCTGTTTGATTTGGTGTTAGTGAGATGAATCGTCTGTTGGAATTCTAATCTCAAATTCAATCTGATGTTCCTTTGGTTTTGTTAATTCTGCTATCTGCTAAGTCAACAATATGAACGTTTCAGCTTCTAGCTAATTGATTACTTGTTAATGATGTGATCATCTGTTCAACTTCTGATTACAATTGATATTGCTGCTTCTTAAGTATTTTTTTTATGTAATTGAAGCATTAGATATTACATGTTCATAATGTGATCATCCATTGGACTTCTGTTTTAAATTCATATTTTAATTCTGTAATTGGATCATTTGATGTAATATCTTATTCACAACTTTCACTCTGCAGGGAATGTCATCTCATTTGTCCTGTTCATCTCGCCAGCGTAACTTTCTTTATTTCCTCTGCATTGCATATGTTAATTTGCAGTTCATCATGTAATGTTAGATGCAAACGCAATAATTTTGTTACATTGTTCAATCAACTGGTAAAACTGCAGGCCTACAATTTGGAGAATCTTCAGGAACAAATCTGTAGAGGAGTTTTCACCGGACCCTTATATAGCTTGTGTGTTAAACTGCTTGCTATGGATCTTCTATGGTATGCCGTTTAATCATCCTAACAGTACCTTGTGGTCACCATTAATGGTACTGGTCTAGTGTTGGAGCTCATCTATCTCACTGTATTCCTCATTTATGGCAAAACTTCACATAGGGTATGCACTTGCTTCTTAGTATCTCAATTGGTTTTAAATTTCCCACACACATTACATATTTGGTTGCCTCCTATCTACAGAAGAAGATCACAATCTTTTTAGTTATTGAGCTTCTCTTCCTTGGAGTTGTCGCTGGTCTTGATTTGGGATTGTTCCACACTCACAAGGCTCGATCCACTTTTGTGGGCGCATTCTGCGTGGTGTTTGGTGTTGCCATGTATGCTTCGCCTCTAACTATCATGGTAGGTGTCTGCTTCAATGTTTTATCTCATAGGTAGATATTTATTAATCAACAATACTGATTGATCATTTCATGCGTCTTTATGAAAACCAACAGTGGAAAGTGATTAAAACCAAGAGTGTTGAGTTCATGCCTTTCCCACTGTCACTGGCTGCTTTCTTGAATGGTTGCTGCTGGACAACATATGCCCTACTCAAATTTGATTTTGCCATCCTGGTATTTAAAAGTTAAAACTTATGTAATGCATATAGATTTATATTTGCACTTGTGATTAAATTATAACTATAATTGTAGATTGCAAATGGTACTGGGGCAGTTCTTGGGTTTGTACAGCTTGTTCTTTATGCATGTTACTGGGGGACAACTCCAAAGAGGAGCAAAACTCCAGCTGCTGCAGCTGCTGGCGCTGAGGTACAGCTTCAAAATGTATAGTGGTTTACATTTGATGCTTGAGTTGATATAAATGTGAAGTTAGATTTTCAAGGTTTTTTTTGTTAGTTTGTTCAGCTAGCTTTGAGATTCTGTTCATTTTCTGATGTTGGATTTTGGGTTTGTTATTGACATTTGAATTGTTTTAGATTTTTAGTTTGGTGAATATAAACTTTTGAAAGGAATTTCTGGTATATCTAATTTTGTGAGAATTTTATTTATGGTGTTTAGGTCCTGTAGCCATCAAATATTTATTTGTTTGTTTTTTTGGCAATGCAGTTGAAAGCTTGTTTGGACAAAACCTACCATTTTTTTAAAATATAATAGTTATTGTTTAATATAACGAAAATATGTGTTACATAATAAATGCTGATATGTGTATTAAAAATAAAGTTTAGTAAATATTCATGATATAAACAAACACTTTTTCAACAAAAACCATAACTATAGTGCTCTCATCAAGAGTAATGCAAGTTCAGGTTAGTTTTTTTTTTCAATTTTGTTTCGTTAAAAAATTAAATAATTTTATTTACCTCAAGATTAATAGGAGGTAAGATTATACGTAGTGAGTATTTTATAGAATTTAAACATGATGATATAGAC
Organism: Flaveria linearis; assembly: GCA_024085815.1. Classification (NCBI taxonomy): domain Eukaryota; kingdom Viridiplantae; phylum Streptophyta; class Magnoliopsida; order Asterales; family Asteraceae; genus Flaveria; species Flaveria linearis. Next base: position 24,905,673 of record CM044002.1, read on the forward strand.
ACAACTGAAGCTCCAAACGTCATTACAAGAATACAAGCCAATTAAAAATGGTTTTAAATCCATATGGCTCCAAGCACTTAAGACTATACATAGTAGGTATTTTTGGGGCTTAAAATATGATAACATGTACACAAGTGAGGCTCCAAACAATATTACAAGCTAATTATTTAAAAGAGGCTTTAGTGAAATTATTTTTATCTACATGACATTTAGGTAACATTTACTAAACAATCACTACATATAGTTTAAAGGACACCAAACATAATTTTTCTAAATTATTACATCAATAGGGGCTTTAAACATTAATTAACCACTACACTTGATTTAAAAGTGACTTTAGAGAAACAATGTTTACCTACATAGTCTAATAGGTAATTTTATTTCACTCCTGAAAAATAGTTTTATTACAATTTATATTAAACTGATTATTAAACCTTAAAATTTTGAATTCACAATGATATAAAACTACTCGTAAATAAATATTTGAAAATTTAGTCCTGCAACAAGAGATTATCAGTATTAGTCCATTTAGTTTATAGAAAAACACCATAAAGTTCATTAAAGTTTAACGTAATATCCAATACAGAAATTGTACTACCATATAAATAGTTAAAAAAAGTATGTATATGTAACATACGGATCATCACATATCACTATTTATCTCATAATTATACCTAGAATTTAAACACTGAAGGATGTAAACTGGAACATATGTAGACTTAAGGCCTCTAGTCCGGTTGAAACAGAAACATCCTTGTTGATCTCCGGGTATCATTCCTCCACCCTTTGATGTATCGATGGCCTCCAACATCGCCACCACCTCGTCCATCTCCGGCCTCTTGTCTGGATTTGCATCCCAACATCTCTTCATAACACTCGCGAGGGAGTTAGGACAGCAACGTGGTATCTCTGGCCTTAAATTCTGATACATTACACTAATTTTTATTAAATATAACTATAAACATCAAAGATAACTATAAACAACCATAAGATTTTATACGGGGTCATTAAGTTTTCTTTTCAAACTACTAAAACTAAAACTGAAGGGTCAAACTAAATAATATTTATCTTAGGAAAAAACTTTGATTGTATAACAAAACTTAAATAAATTCAGGTTAAAGGATCCCCTTACTCCATCTTGATTTTACCCCTACACGTTTGAGTAGGAGTTAACTTGAACTTGTTATATGATTTGAACTCGTCTTTGTACTCGAATAAAAAGTTTAACTAGTTTGCATACCTGACGGACAACAGCTGATGTGACTTCCGAAAAGCTAAGGTCAGGATAAGGCATGTCACAACAATATATTTCCCATAAACAAATCCCAAAACTATAAACGTCGCACTTCCTGTTATACGCGCTGCCGTTAAGAACCTGTCTCCATGTTGATTGAAAAATAAACACATGGTAACATTGATCTAAAAGCAATAAAAGGATGAATTAAGGAGCATAGATTAACTAAACATACTTCTGGTGCCATGTAACCGAGGGTGCCGGTCTCACCAGTCATATCATTTGGGTTTGATGCCTCTACACGAGCAACCCCGAAGTCTGCAATTTTCAAGGTCCGGTTCTTGTCCAAAAGCATATTTTCTGTCTTCACGTCTCTATGGACAATCTTCTTTGTATGAAGATAATTCAAACTACAAAGTATCAAAAAGCACATGGCGTGTATTAGAGGTGCCAAAATGAATATGTCAGGCACTCGAGTAGCTTGAGTAACAAGTTAAGATAAGTATCTCATTTAACCAACATCCTTTGTTAACTTCTTTTTCAAACTTTCATTGTGGCCGTAACTAATAATGATCGTGGAAGTTCCACGACCGTTACTAGTTATGAAAATATTAATATTTTCATGATTATGTATAAAGAAATTGTGAGAAACAAAAGGGATGGACATGCACCCTCTAGCAAGATCAAGTGCTAGTTGCATAACAACTTTAAAAGCCAACTTCTTTCTTCGGTTTTTTATAAGGAAAGATTTCAAAGCGCCACCGGGAAGGTATTCCACGACTACGCAACAAGAGTTACGAGGCACGCCGAAATGACCGTTATCTCCTTGTATGTTTAGTTCCGGTGTGCCCATTGTAGCACCTATGAACTGCCAAAAGAAAATGTGAAACAACAAACATCTATTAGAAACCAAAGGGCCGGATTAAACTCATTTTTCAGGTAAAACCAAAAACCTTGAATAATTAAGAATCAAACTATACTATTATGTTTCAATAAAAAAGAAAAGGATATGTTAGACAACATATATATCATGTTATTAGAACATTTATATAATATAACGGGTGAGGTAATTCTATAAAGTGTATTTTTGCTACAAAGTGTGAGAAGACACAATGAGTCTAAAAAATCAAAAAAATTATATCTACAATCTAAATTGAATTTCAAAAAGTACTTAATTAGAGTCTCTGTTATCCTCGTCGTCATCTTTCAGAAAAAAATTAAAAAAAATTCAGTGTCTTTTTATGACACAATAACGTCATTGTGTGTGTCATTGTGTCTCATTGTGTCATCAATGACACAATGACGTCATTGTCTTTCATAAATGACACAATAAAAAAACGTTAATTTTTTTATTTTTCATTTATATTTTTTATTTTTCATTTATTTTTTTCTTAGTGAGGACGGTTGGGGGAACAAAAGCTCGGAATTATTTTTTTTAAATTCGATTTAGATTGTGAGATATAAATTTTTTTGTGACTTTTTTTACTCATTGTGTCTTCTCACACTTTGTAGTAAAAATACACTTTTTATTTAGACTTCTTTCTAATATAATTGTCCTGATAAAATATAAATTGGACTAATAGAAAGGTACTGACCTTAGTCACGTTAGGATGATCGAGTTTGTACCACACAACAACTTCTTGTGTAAAGGCCGCTCTAAGTGAAGCTATTTCAGCCTCTGTTCTATGCCCTTCTTCGCCCCAATCAAGAAGTTTAACTGAGGATAAACAACCGATTAGACTTAACTAGTGGATGTTCTATTTATAAAATTGACCAAAATAACTCTATTATTTCTACATTAACAAAAAAATTAGTAATTAAAAAGCAATGGGCAATAACAGTAGGTGCCCATCCCGAATAGAAGAAAACACATAGAAGGGAATTGGCTTCAGGAAGAAGAGGAGTGTGACAGGGAGGACCGGGATGCGTTTCGTGGCTTCGGGACGAGAAAGGAGCACATGAGGAACGGGAAAAACGGATGATGATTATGATGACGATGACGACGATGTTAATAGTAGCAATAATAATAATAGTAACAACAACAACAACAAAGGAGCAAGAGCAGGCGCGACGGATGCGGCTACAATGGTGGTGACAGCGTCGACGACACTGAAAATTTTAGTAATACAGTAATCAAAAACAATATAAAACAATTAATTAAACTCATAATGTATAATAATAATAATACTTGTATTATTTTTTTATTTTAAGAAATTAAAGGCAATAATAATAATCCTAATAATAATAGTGATAGTAAAATAATAATAGTGTAATAATTAGTAACAATAGTAATAGTAGGAAAGATAAAGATATATTAGAAGCTTAATACTTTCTGGATTAAACACTTCATTAAATTAAACCAAAAGGAAAAACTTAATTTAAATAAAAAAAGTTAAGTGTGAATTTAAAAAGATATATACTTTTAATTAATTTGAGATGAAAAGACATACATCTTTTATTCTCCTTCACATATATTTCACATGTCAGACTCAAAACACATCAAATACCACTCAATTTGGGTAGAACCAAAAGGATACCTTTAACTAATTACTCAACACCTCCATCTTGTGACTTGCTGCTAAAAGCATTCACATTCATAGCTTTACCCATGTTCATTTTAAAACTTTTAGTCTATATACACTTTATACATATATGATATAGAACTACTATATATATTTTCTTTTTAAGTTTTTATTTTGTTCCAATTTAATTGAAAATTTAGATTTAATAAGAACATAAACCGCAAAAGTAAAGGTTTGAGATTGAATATTTCAGTGTCAACCTATACTGAACTCAATAAATTAATGGGCTTGTGCTCGAACATGAACTTCTAACACATATCTTAATTAGGCTAGTGAGTAGTAACAAACTTCTTGTTTATATAAATATAATATTATTATAATATAATAAACAATTAGGATTTGATTTAAATGAAAACCAATAAACTAAATCTTCATCTTTAATGTATTAAGATCAATAAATCATATTTTTTTGAATTTTTGTACACATGATCCTACAAAAATACAACCTTTTATTTTTTTATTTAATAAAATATAATCCATTGATCTTAATACATCAGATGTGAATATTTGGTTTATTGGGTTTTATATTTTTTCTTAATTTTCATTTGAACCCAACCCTAACATATAGAATGTTATATATATATAGTTATAATAGAACATGCAAATATATAAATCTAAATATATATAATTAAATAATTAAAAAATCAGATTGAGCTTGTTATTGTTCGAGTTATAAAATCAGCAAAAAAAGCCTGACTTCTAAATATAGAGCTTGATATGAACAAACGAAATACTCGTAAATTAAAATATCGTATCGTGTCTAACCTGATGTGCCAACATTACCCACAAGCTTAGTCGAGCTTGAACTCATACAAGTAAATCGTAGGATTACACCAAATTGGGAACCAATATACATATTCACAAATGCATTATTACATGCAATGAACACAAAGAGTAGGTACGTATAAGATCGAGAAAGAACACACACCTGCAACATCAAGACCATCGTAAAACCCTCGATGAACAGTACCGAACGAGCCACGAGCTATCACCGATTTTATCACGAGCTTCGAAGGATCGATCTCCCACTCCTGCCTCTGTCGATTAACGTTGGTATCAATCCTTAACCTAGATATGGAACTACTGTGTTGATTTCCTCCATTATCTCCATGGTGATTCTGATGATGATGATGATTATCATGTGATTTTGGATGATTAAACGATGAATTACTGAAATTGATGTTGAGATTGAGGTTGGTGTTCTTGTTATCAAAGCTTCTTCCTCTTCTGGTGCTGAGATGCCTCTGCAACTGTTCGTCTAAGCTCTTGAGATCGATCTGATCGGCCCGAAGAAACCCGTTTTTGATGTGGTCGTTGTGTCCCTCCATTTGTGAGTATGAAGATATATGATGATTGATGATGATCGAAGGGTGTGGGGAAGAAGTGCTTGATGCTTTGAAGCGTTGCTGTATGTATATATGATGAAAGGGAGAGGCATATGCATGCACGTTAATGGGATGAAGACAACTGTCCAGATGTTATTTGCTGCAACTTATTCCCTGGCTCGCAAGTTACTCGGAATCGGCTCGAAAAAAGCTCGATTAAATATTAAAAACAAAACTACAAGCAAGAATAACTTGAACCTTTAAGAATCCATAACATCAGAAATAGTAGAAAAATTAAATTTATTTATATATAACTAGTGTAAAACAAAATATGAAAATATTATATGTTTTAATTAAATATTAAATAGTTTTAATTAAAATATGTAGACTTGTAGATTATGAAATATTAAATTAATCATAAATTAATAAAAAATACCAAGTTTTTATCACACAAAGCCGACAAAGTGTTCTAAATTATTTCTCCCTCTAGTTCAATGTTTAAGATGGGAGAGTACAAGATGTTGAAAATGACAAAGGATAAAAAATGAAATACATGCAAATGTTTTACTGGAATTTTATATTTTAAAGTAAATTATATTTTTCATCCTTTAGTTATATAACAAATTTTAGGTTTGATATTTAAATTAACAAAATTATAGTAAACGTTCTTTATGATTTGTAATTTTAGCAGTCGGAGGGAGGTGGCCGACGGAGGGAGGTTGCCGGCGGAGGGAGGGGCCGCGGGAGGTGGCCGACGGAGGGAGGTTGCCGGCGGAGGGAGGGGCCGCGGGCAGAGGGAGGTGGCCGGCGGAGGGAGGTGGCCGGCGGTGGGAGGTGGCCGGCGGAGGGAGGGGCCGGCGGAGGGAGGGGCCGGGGATGGAGGGAGGGGTCGACGGAGGGAGGGGTCGACGGAGGGAGGTGGTCGGTGGAGGGAGGTGGCCGGTGGAGGGACGACGGCAGTCCGGGCGGTGGTGGTGAGAGGGAGGATGGGGAAGAGGTGGTGGGAGGATGGAGATGAGATCTAAAGTTTTAGGAGAAAAAAGTTAGGAAGGGTTTGTATTGTGTTAAAAGTTAGAGAAGATATTAGAAGATGCAGGTCAATGTCTTCTCCAAACAGACGTCGTGAATATGTTTTTTATTGAAAGGTCTTTTGAAAAAAACAACAACATGTAGAGTCCAACATCTGCGCGATGGCGATGGTGCGATGGTGATGGATTTAGGGAGAAGAGTATAGATAAAGAGTAGATGGTGATTGATGGTGCGATGGCGATGGATTTGGGGAGAAGAGACTAGAGATAGAGAGTAGATGGTGATGGAGGAGAGGTGGTGGCGGCAGCAGCAGATGGTGTCGGTGTTTGTGTGAAGAAATAGAGAGAGAGAGAGAGTAGAAAGATGTGTGGGTTTGGGTTAAAGACTTCCCAAAGATCATATAGGTTCGTCCTTAAACAGTACCAATGGCAGATGGGGACAATGACGGTGGCGGATGATGATGGTGGGTGGTGTTGGCAGGATAACGGCAGTTACAGATAGTGGTTTTTTTTTTTTTTTTTTTTTTTTTTTTTTTTTTTTGAGGGAGAGAGAGTAGAAAGAAAAAGAAAGGTGTGGAGTGAGGTGGGTTTAAAGAATTTAATGTTTTTAATATTTTAGTTTTTATTAATAAGGGTAAAAATACCAGTTTACCTTCATTTGCAAGACATATGATATGATTTAATGGACAAAACTAACGTACATTAAAGGAAAAGACGTAAACTAATACAAAATTTAAAGAATTTACTGTAATTTTTTACGTTAAGAACGAAATCTAAAATTTATTAGATAACTAAAGTACGAAAAATTCAATTTACTCAATATTTTATTACCTTCAAAAAGAAATTACATCACAACATCAAAATTTTAGTATAGCCTACAACATATTATAAAACGTTATTAATTTAACATTGATGTACAGATATCAACCGATGATATAATGATTTCTTTAACCCATTATATTGATACATATAAATTATCTAGCAATAATGGTATGTCTAAACTAGTTACACCAACACGTATAAACACGTATAAACAGTTAGAATAATTATTAAACTTTGTTTTTAGTGCCACATTTATTGTTGTCCTTGTAAAAGGTCTTCTTTAATGTAAGTTTATGCGATGTCATTGATATAGATATCCTCATTTTACAACAATATGAATGTAAAAATAAATCAATTATGGTTATATTGCACTTGATTGTAGATCCTCACTTATATAGGTAACATCCTAATACAACAAACAAACAAGATCTTCCCAATGGATCACATATAATTTCCAAAATTTCAAAGCACAAAAGAGAAAAATCTCATGTGATGAGTATCAAATTTCGGAGATTTATTTGGAAACAAGATAAAGAAAACATTTCCCAAAAGTCCTCTATCATAACAAACTTCATATGTGTGATATTTGAAGTACATGTTATAGCAATGTTGTGAATCCTGCGAAGTAAACAATATGAGGCTATATTATGTCACTATATCATCACAACAGCTATTTCGGAAGCATGGTCTAATACGGCTTAAAGGGTCAAAAAAACACCTGCAACAGATTTATAAGGATACATCTCTAATAAGGTTGAATGACTCACCTTGTCCGTTATTTCCAGTGACAATCATGTCGGGTTGATTGGTTGAATCGTTGAAACACACACGACCTATGTATTTATTCATGTTAAAGACATCAACATTCAACACACTTAAAATCATGTATAATACAAAACTAGGGTAAATAACTTTGGAAACAAGAATCGTAAATTAGGCAAGTTGCCTAGTTACATCACATGGTTTGAGGCTATGTCAACTGCCCTTTCTTGGCCATGAACCCACAACCCAACAATTAAACAGGTGTATTCAAAGACAACTTGTTTATTGAATTGGGTCCTTATTTTTGATCGTATCATGAATTACCACTCGGTTAAATAAGTACACTACGTTTGAAAGGTAAAACCTACAGCCGTATATGCAACACCCCAACCCGGAGAGGCTGACGTGTCACCATTACAGATATCAAATCAAAACCCATTTCACGATATTAAAGAGATTATCAAAAGAAATAAATTCAAACAAACCCCATAATCCGAAAGAACCTAATTAAGTTGTTCATTACATCAATTAAGGTAAAATATAATCTTGATCTTCAACCACTCTTCACTGATTTCCCGGAATACCCTGATTACCTACAATCAAATAAGAAACACCACAAAAGAAAATACGGCTGAGCTAAAAGTTGCTCAGTGACGGAAATAACAATAGTAATGATAAGAAGCATAACATACTGATATCTGATACTGAACTGATCATATGATATGGAAAACGGAAATCTGAATCTGAACATATAATACTGATACTGAAATGAACATGTAATACTGAACTGAACTGATCTACACGACGCGTATATACAAACAAAATAAGTCGTGTAATATAAGAAGTACCCAGAGCCGAAACTGAACTGATAAGTACATAGCTAACTAGACTATGCACTAATGAGATGGTGTGTGGGGCGTACACACATGATTCCATCCCCCGGAACTGAACTGAACTAGGATCGATCCATCCGCCTCCCAGATATTATGGCCAAAGTACTACCTGAGTACTAACGTGTTAACGGAGACGCCGTGAACTATTTATTACACACCGTCACGAAAAGTGTCACATCATTGACGCCACAATGACATGTCGGAGAGCTCGGGTAACAGAGTATCAATCAAATGGTAGTACAACTACCAACATATAACGTATCAATAGAACATTTATAGGAACATGCAATAATGAGCACAAACTTATAAAATATATATTGCATGCTGTAAGCCTTTAACAAGTAAAAAAATTAACAAGTCAAACGAGTCATAGCATAACAAATAATATTAGGCGACTAGTAAAATACCAAAGGCTAAACGAGTCATATTAACGGAAACATGTCATCAAAATCTATACTACAAAGTAACAGAACAGAATTTATACTATGATAAAGGTAACCAAGAATCCGTACCTTATACATGAATGACAATGATCAGAAACAAGGTCTAGGCTCGGTTAACGCCGCGAGAACCTACGATAACGTAACGCAATTATAGTTTGGATTTTCTTATTTCAGATTGAAAAATTCCAGTTCTGCCCTTGTCTTTTCACACTCATTAAAAATACTAAACGACGTTTAAAAATTCTGAAAATCTCCAGTTTACTAGATTAGTGATTTCTAAACAACTTTCATTTAGAAAAGTTTCTGATTTGGATTACCGAAATATGAGAAAAACGTGGATCTTTACAGCTGCGCAGAACCGCTAGCTGTTACAAAAACGACTCTTTGGAGGTCTAAACGAATGAGTTTTTCTATGTTTTATATATCAACAGATTCGTTTTTCGACGAACTTCATCATGGACATAAGGTTTAACTGATTTGAATCTGTTATGAAGAAGTTATGGCCTCTGTAAGTTGGCTGTAAAATACGGGCCTAAATCAAGGGTATTTTGGTAAACCGTAAAATTATTTCTAGTTAAAGTACGTCCGTTACAGGTCTGGAAATATTTTTATAAATAAGTATAAATCATGATTGACTTTTGAAAAATTTGGCTAATCATATTAAGAATCCATTTGTCATTTATAAAATTACATCCCAAAATACTTATGAAAACTAGTTAAACGTGTGACTTGTTTAAAATGCTCGGTTAATGTCTAAATCTTAATTTGATCAAAATACTTATATTTCCAGTAGCTAAAACAATATCAAAATGGATTCATATCAAGTTTACTAAGTTAAGCAAGGAAAATATATTTAAAACATAAACCGAATATAAACGAGTACTTATGCGAACGGGCATCATATGATCAAGGGCAATGAACTAAAATACTAATTAGGATATCTAAGATTCAAGGATAACATAACGACTAATGATATTTTAGTGATTCCCACTATTTAAAGTTTATTTTTATAAAATAAACTAATTATAACATTTTCTTACTATTATATATATAATAATTGTTAAGGTGTTTAATGAAATAATTTATATAAATTAATTGGGTAACTTTTAAAACAACCAAGGTTTATAAAACTTGTTTTTATAATTTTTAGAAATTTTTACAAAATTTTAGAAGGTCAAAAAGGCATAAAAAAAATAACAGGAGGTGCCCGGGGTCGAACCCGGGACCTCATTGTAACATTTCGTATTCTCGTTAAATATAAGTTAACTTCGTTAAATTCTTGTAAGGACCATTCATGCCATTTATAAAATGTTGTGGGCTATTCTTGTTTCATTTCTTGTTTACTTAAGGTTCCAATCAATTAAATGGTAATATTAATTATAATAATAATGATAACATTAATACTAATAATAATAATAACAATAATAATAATAATAATAATAATAATAATAATAATAGTAATAAACTATAAATAAATAAAAAAAAATAAAAAAATAAAAAAATAAAATAAAAATTTAATTAAAGTAATTAATAATCTTTGAAATGTTTAAAGAATTTATAATAATTAAGTTAGGGGGTGTTTTGTCATTTTTCTAAACCTTAAAGAAGATTATTTGCATTAAATATTAAACATTGAAAACTATAGGGACTAAATGTGTAATTTTTCAAACTCAAACCAAATCCCCTTTTCCCTTCCCCGCATTTCCGGCGAGAGTCCGGCCAAACTCCGGCCGCGGCTCCGGCCACCCCAGAACCGCCTCAAAACTTAACCATTTTGCTCCAAATCGGTCCCATTACGCTCGTGAACCTGTTTCGAACTTGTATACATAAATTAATCGCATTTAAACGCCGGTTATTAAGCTCAATCGAGAGCATAACCGAAATCCTTAAATCTCATAGCCGTTCGAGCATTTAACTCTAATAATAGCCTAATTAAACGGACCTAAACAATCATCTACCTAATAATAAACGTATTCTACTTCTAATTTCACCTGAAACAAACTCTAGTATCACCACTTGATTCTCTATAAGCCGCGACCTGCAACCCTTTCGAAACCACGATCCGAGCACTTTAAACCTGAAATTGATAGATGTATTTCCATCATTGAATCCATTGGAAGCTTCCTGAAAAAAACTAATTGGAGTATTACCCCCGATTGCTCATCGATTGGAACTGAGGCAATCGCGACCTGTTCTTGAACCTGTTCTTCATCGATTCAGTCACAAAACGGGTAATTAGATACATCATTTTGTTCGTATTTACAAGGGGAGTCAAAGCCCCATGTTTGTTTCCTTTAACACAATCGAATTGCCATTCAATTTGTTGTTCAAACGATCTAGGGTTCTAAGGGAATGGGGGAAACTGATTAGTTTATGTTTAAAACCACTTGGAACCAAGTGATACCGCGGCTGTATGCCTTGGTTCACTGGTTCCACACTTGTTTGTCCACCTTGAGGTCCCGGGTTCGAACCCGGGCACCTCCATACATTTTTTTTAAAGGCTTTTCAGCCTTAAAATAATTATAAAAAATTCTAGAAAAATATAAAAATGATGTTTGTAAACCTTAAACATTTTTTAAAGACACCACATAATTTTCTGTAAATGTTTCAAGATTTAAATAATTAAATATCTTTTAATAAGATATTATAACAAAGGTTAATTTAGGTCATTTCTTATAAAATGGACTTTAAATAATAGTATAAATTGATAAATTATTATTGATCCAAACGTTCGTTTCAAATAATATGGTTTAAATTGTAGTTATTTCTTTTAATTATAAAACTTTGTTCTATACATTTTCCAAGTTATTATAAACGTTCTTTTCACATCATGAATTAAAACATAAATATATATATATGTGTATATATATAAATATATATATATATAATTTTCAAGAAATCATGAATAATTTTCAATTGTTAAAGGTAAGTATTTGACAAGCCCCAAAATCCACTTAAAACCCTAGTCCTCGTCGATTCGTTAAAATCATTACTTAAATCTCGTAAAAACATATATTTTAGGTGCATTGTGAAGGACTACGTTGAAACGACGCGCGTTATTATTAATCATCCAATAAATATTTATTTGATCAAGTGAGTATTTCTATACCCCTTTTCTTATTTTCACACTTTGGGGTGAAACATGTTACTTATTAATCATTACACTTGTAAACACGTTTGATTCTTGTAAACTTATGGCAATTTACTTGTGTGTTGTGATTAATTGAATCTTGTAGCTACCATGTAATGTCGAATACATGTACAATCATTAACTATTGCTAGCCTGGCGACGTCATAGATCTATGGGCCTGACAAGCCTGCTTGGTTGATCCAAGTACACTTAGCTAATCGTATATACTTATAACTTGGTTGATCCAAGTACACGTTTGAAACTTGTAAAACTTTGTCAAGGTTTGATTGTGCATTCTGTCTTACATTCCTAGTTACTTTGTTTCTCTAATTTACAACATGAATTGCCATTTTTTTTTATACTTATGTATCAAAAACTATAGAATGCTCACCAACATTTTTATGTTGACCTTTTATTTTTAACATGTTTCAGGAAATACACAAGTTTGATTGATAGCTTGAAGTGCTTCCACATCTAGGAATGGACCTAGCTAAATAAACGAAATAAATTGGATTGTTGCATCTTGTGTTATGTTATTTACTTTTTGAGACTTATATTGTAATGGTACAATTTACACTTATGAATAATATATATTTGGGTTATTAATAGCGTTATGTGGCTGTGAACGATCTTAACCCTCACACCTCGACGTTTCCGCCGTCAAGGTTGGGGTGTGACAGATTGGTATCAGAGCCCGTAACTATAGGGAATTAGGTTATTAGAAATGGTGACCTAGACTATAGCATATGCATGAACCTTATAGAATTATATTTCTATCTTTTAAGGTATATGGTTTGCATGCTACATAATGCTATGTTCCCTTATGTGCAATTTGATGCCTTAGCATAGGATTGCCTAAACATTTCCACATGTCTCCCAAAACTTACATTTGACTCTTAGACTCTCCCCGAACATGAAACCTCTTAATCTTATTCTCGACGACACGTGGAATCGTATACTTATGCTTATGACTTGGATCTTTAGGCGTTATGTCTAATCTATATAAATCTCATCAAGGTTTTGATTTCATGAACCTAAGAAATATTGTGTGACACATAGACACCTGTATTCTGGATTTCCTGGCAAAAAGCCCTCGGGCTAAGGCAAGCGTATTCGTATAAATCTCATTGAGGGGCCCGTTACGCTACCTGGGGATTTCTGGGATGAGTGATAAACTATGGTCAAAATACACAAATCTCTAAGGCAAATGGGTCAATTCACCTTGACGTGTCAACGTTTCCAAATGGTAATGCGTTACCTAATGGAATCATCCCGTGTACCTTACAACCCTTAGCTATTTTTGTCTAAACTACTATCCTTTGTTATCCTCACTCCCGTAACTAACACATTTTGTATATCCAGCATGTCTCGTCATCATAGAAAGCGTGGAAGTTCCGACCGTAAGCTTGCAGCAATGATTGCCCGACAAATGGCTGCCGTACTCCCAACCATGGTTGCTGAGCTTAATAGCACCCTAATGGCTAATAGCAACAACAACACTAATGGGAACAATAGTGGTGCTCATGGAGAGAATAACAACAATCAACAAGGGAACACCCGTACTTGCACCTTCAAACACTTCAACTCATGCAAACCCACTAGTTTTAGTGGAAAAGAAGGAGCCACTGGACTTCTCGAGTGGTTTGAAAGTATGGAGAACACCTTTATCGTTAGCGAGTGCCCTAATGAGTTCAAAGTTCGCTATGCTGCAAGTGTCCTTCAACAACGGGCACTAACATGGTGGAATAGTGAAAAGAAAAACCGTGGAACTGAGGTTGCTTTGGCGTTGCCCTGGGAAGAATTTAAGGATATCATGATCCAAAAGTTTTGCCCGAGGAGCGAGTTGCAAAAGCTGGAGGAGGAGTTCTGGAACCTCAAACAGGATGGTGGGAATCATTTGGCTTATTCCACCCGACATCATGAATTGAGTATGCTTCTACCACACATGGTAGACACCGTGCCCCGTAACATTGAAAAATTCATCAAGGGGGTACCACCTCAAATTCAAGATGCCGTGGTGGGTAGTAGGCCCACAACTTTGGAGGAGGCAATTACTATCACAGCGCAGCTCACTGAGAATCATATTAGAGCTGGTACTATGTCGGCAAAGGGTTCAAAGTCTACTGCGAAGGCGATGCCCGAGGCAACAAAGGAGGTAAGAGCCGAGTCGTCTTCCCAAAGCAAGAAGCGTAAGTTCACACCAACACGCAACTACGCTGTGACCACTCCAAATGCTCCTCAAAAACAAATGGTGGTTGCAAATCAAGCCCCCATGGCTAAAGCTTATGTTGGTCCATACCCTATGTGTAACACGTGCAAGTACCATCACACGAGCAACACTCCATGCCGAGTCTGCTCGTTGTGTGGAAAGTATGGACACTTGGTGGCTACTTGTCTTCGAGCGCCAAACAACACTGCAATGCTTACCAACCGAACCTGCTATAACTGTGGCGAGTCTGGTCATATTCGTCCGCAATGTCCTCGCAATGCAGGAAATGTACCACCGGCTCGTGGAAGGGCTTTCAATATCAACGCCAACCAAGCACAAGCCAACAATGACGTGGTGAATGGTACGACGTTGAACTACTTTTAAATCATTTCTTGTCTTATAAATATTCCTATCTTGTGTTCATCATACCAATAATAGGTTATTACCAAACAGGTATGTATCTTGTAAATAGTCATTATGCATCCGTATTGTTTGATTCGGGTGCGGATAAGAGTTTCGTGTCGTTGGAATTCGAGCCTATACTTTCTAAACCGCGTGTTAATCTGGGAAGATCCTTCACGGTCGAAGTCGCCGATGGAAAATCTATTGTCATTAACGTCGTAATACGTGATTGCACCTTAAGCCTTAACGAACACGAGTTCTCCATCGACCTCATTCCTATGCAACTGGGAAGTTTCGATGTTATTATCGGCATGGATTGGTTAGCCAAACATCGTGCGGAAATTTTGTGTTTCGAGAAGTGCATCCGAATTCCCTTACCGACTGGTGATACCTTAAAGGTCTTTGGGGAGAAACCATCCCAAGGACTCAAACTTATGTCTTGTATCAAGGCCCGCAAGTGCTTAAGCAAAAACTACATGGCTTTCATGGCATATGTAGTTAATACAAAAGCCAAGGGTAAGGAATTGAAAGATATTCCTGTCGTGCGAGAATTTCCTGAGGTTTTTCCTGAGGATCTTAAAGGGCTACCTCCCGTGCGAGAAGTTGAGTTCAAGATTGACTTAATCCCTGGTGCAAACCCTGTGGCTAAATCGCCTTATCGTCTTGCACCGTCTGAGATGCAAGAACTAGCTAGCCAACTGCAAGAGTTGACCGATAAGGGTTTTATTCGCCCTAGTTCATCACCGTGGGGTGCACCTGTTCTGTTTGTGAAGAAGAAGGATGGTTCATTTCGTATGTGCATCGACTACCGAGAACTCAACAAGCTCACTATCAAAAACCGATACCCTCTCCCTCGAATCGATGATCTTTTCGACCAACTTCAAGGAGCAACTCAATTCTCAAAGATCGATCTACGTTCTGGGTATCATCAACTACGTGTTCACAATGATGACATTTCAAAGACCGCTTTTCGTACTCGATATGGACACTACGAGTTCATGGTTATGCCTTTTGGCTTGACCAATGCACCTGCCGTGTTCATGGATCTCATGAATCGAGTATGTAAACCGTATTTGGATAAGTTTGTAATCGTGTTCATTGATGACATTCTTATTTATTCCAAGACAAAAATCGATCACGAGACGCACTTGCGACAAGTTCTTGGACTTTTGAAGAAGGAGCAATTATACGCCAAGTTTTCCAAGTGTGAATTCTGGTTAGAAGAGGTTCAATTCTTAGGGCATGTGGTGAATAGCCAAGGAATTCACGTCGATCCTGCAAAAATTGAAGCCGTGAAAAATTGGTGTGTTCCCACAACCCTAACCGAAGTTCGTTCTTTTCTGGGCTTAGCGGGATATTACCGTAGGTTCATAGCAAATTTCTCGAAGATTGCTAAACCATTAACGGCGTTAACCCAAAAGAATCGACTCTTTGAGTGGGGATCCGAACAAGAAGAGGCTTTCGAGACATTAAAACGCAAGTTGTGTAACGCTCCTATTCTCACGCTTCCCGACGGAAATGATGACTTTACCGTGTACTGTGATGCCTCTAATCAAGGCCTTGGTTGTGTTCTCATGCAACGAGGCAAAGTCATAGCATACGCATCGAGGCAATTGAAGGTTCATGAGGTGAACTACACTACCCATGATCTTGAACTTGGTGCTGTAGTTTTTGCTCTGAAGATTTGGCGACACTACCTTTATGGGACGCAATGCATAGTCTACACCGATCATAAGAGTCTCCAACACGTGTTCAACCAGAAGGATCTCAACATGAGACAAAGACGTTGGATCGAGTTGATTAGCGACTACGACTGTGACATTCGCTATCATCCTGGAAAGGCGAATGTTGTAGCCGACGCACTGAGTCGCAAGGTCCACAACAAGACTGTCTCGCCTCAAGAAATCCGCGATCGAAGGCAATGGTTTGACACGTTAAGGGAATTTGATACCGAGATTCATGTGGATGTTAACGAGGCTACTGTCATGCTCCAAAATATCAGGATTGATAGTGATCTCGAGTTATGCATTCGCAAGGCTCAACAAGTGGCATTAACTGACGAAGAAAAGGATGAAGATTTGGTGTCCAACATTCGGTCACAACTGGAGACAAAACCGAATGGCTTGTGGTACTTTTTGAATCGACTTTGGATCCCTAATCGTGATAATCTTCGCCACTTCATCATGAACGAAGCTCATCAAACCCGATATTCTATTCATCCTGGCTCCGATAAGATGTATATGGACTTGCGTAGTCAATATTGGTGGCCTGGAATGAAGAAAGATATTGCGTCTTATGTTTCCAAGTGTCTAACATGTGCAAGAGTCAAAGCCGAGCATCAACGACCAAGTGGTTTACTTGAACAACCCGAAATCCCTATGTGGAAATGGGAACATATATCCATGGATTTCATAACCAAGTTACCTCGTACTCCTCGTGGCCATGATAGTATATGGGTGATTGTTGACCGTTTGACCAAAACGGCACACTTCATACCAATACGAGACACTTACAAAGTTTCAAGACTTGCCCGCATCTACATTGACGAAATTGTGAGTCGTCATGGCGTACCGTTGCATATCATATCCGACCGAGATGCTCGTTTCACTTCGCACTTTTGGTCGTCTATGCAAGAACTCTTGGGTACTCAATTGGATTTAAGTACGGCTTACCATCCTCAAACTGATGGGCAAACCGAACGAACAATCCAAACCCTCGAGGATTTGCTACGACTATGTGTCCTTGACTTTGGTGGCGATTGGGATACGCATTTACCGCTCGCGGAATTTTCGTATAACAATAGTTATCACTCGAGTATCAAGATGGCACCATTCGAGGCCTTGTATGGTCGTAAATGTCGTTCACCGATCTGTTGGACTGACATTGGGGAAAATCTCATCACTGGTCCTGAACTTATTCAAGAAACGACCGACAAAGTTTCTAAAATTCGAAATAACCTTGAGGTGGCGAGGAGTCGCCAAAAGAGTTATGCCGATAAAAGACGCAAACCATTGGAGTTTCAAGTCGACGACATGGTTCTTCTTAAGGTCTCTCCATGGAAGGGTGTTGTACGTTTTGGGAAGAAGGGTAAGTTAGCCCCACGCTTTGTAGGACCTTTCAAGATTCTGAAAAGAATTGGGAAAGTGGCTTACAAACTGGAACTACCTCCTGAACTTAGCGGGGTTCATCCTGTCTTCCATGTCTCAAACCTGAGGAAATGTCTGGCTGATGAAAATTTACATGTTCCTCTTGAAGAAATCCAAATAGATGAATCATTGCATTTCGTTGAGAAACCGGTTGAGATCATGGACCGCATCATGAAGAAGACTAGAACTACAACTACCCCAATTGTTAAGGTTCGTTGGGAGAATAAGCGTGGAGCTGAGTTTACTTGGGAACGTGAGGAGCACATGAGAAATAAATACCCGTTCTTATTTGTATAGTTTCATTTCTTCTAATTTCGGGACGAAATTCTTTTAAGTTGGGGAGACTGTAACATTTTGTATTCTCGTTAAATATAAGTTAACTTCGTTAAATTCTTGTAAGGACCATTCATGCCATTTATAAAATGTTGTGGGCTATTCTTGTTTCATTTCTTGTTTACTTAAGGTTCCAATCAATTAAATGGTAATATTAATTATAATAATAATGATAACATTAATACTAATAATAATAATAACAATAATAATAATAATAATAATAATAATAATAATAATAATAATAGTAATAAACTATAAATAAATAAAAAAAAATAAAAAAATAAAATAAAAATTTAATTAAAGTAATTCATAATCTTTGAAATGTTTAAAGAATTTATAATAATTAAGTTAGGGGGTGTTTTGTCATTTTTCTAAACCTTAAAGAAGATTATTTGCATTAAATATTAAACATTGAAAACTATAGGGACTAAATGTGTAATTTTTCAAACTCAAACCAAATCCCCTTTTCCCTTCCCCGCATTTCCGGCGAGAGTCCGGCCAAACTCCGGCCGCGGCTCCGGCCACCCCAGAACCGCCTCAAAACTTAACCATTTTGCTCCAAATCGGTCCCATTACGCTCGTGAACCTGTTTCGAACTTGTATACATAAATTAATCGCATTTAAACGCCGGTTATTAAGCTCAATCGAGAGCATAACCGAAATCCTTAAATCTCATAGCCGTTCGAGCATTTAACTCTAATAATAGCCTAATTAAACGGACCTAAACAATCATCTACCTAATAATAAACGTATTCTACTTCTAATTTCACCTGAAACAAACTCTAGTATCACCACTTGATTCTCTATAAGCCGCGACCTGCAACCCTTTCGAAACCACGATCCGAGCACTTTAAACCTGAAATTGATAGATGTATTTCCATCATTGAATCCATTGGAAGCTTCCTGAAAAAAACTAATTGGAGTATTACCCCCGATTGCTCATCGATTGGAACTGAGGCAATCGCGACCTGTTCTTGAACCTGTTCTTCATCGATTCAGTCACAAAACGGGTAATTAGATACATCATTTTGTTCGTATTTACAAGGGGAGTCAAAGCCCCATGTTTGTTTCCTTTAACACAATCGAATTGCCATTCAATTTGTTGTTCAAACGATCTAGGGTTCTAAGGGAATGGGGGAAACTGATTAGTTTATGTTTAAAACCACTTGGAACCAAGTGATACCGCGGCTGTATGCCTTGGTTCACTGGTTCCACACTTGTTTGTCCACCTTGAGGTCCCGGGTTCGAACCCGGGCACCTCCATACATTTTTTTTAAAGGCTTTTCAGCCTTAAAATAATTATAAAAAATTCTAGAAAAATATAAAAATGATGTTTGTAAACCTTAAACATTTTTTAAAGACACCACATAATTTTCTGTAAATGTTTCAAGATTTAAATAATTAAATATCTTTTAATAAGATATTATAACAAAGGTTAATTTAGGTCATTTCTTATAAAATGGACTTTAAATAATAGTATAAATTGATAAATTATTATTGATCCAAACGTTCGTTTCAAATAATATGGTTTAAATTGTAGTTATTTCTTTTAATTATAAAACTTTGTTCTATACATTTTCCAAGTTATTATAAACGTTCTTTTCACATCATGAATTAAAACATAAATATATATATATGTGTATATATATAAATATATATATATATAATTTTCAAGAAATCATGAATAATTTTCAATTGTTAAAGGTAAGTATTTGACAAGCCCCAAAATCCACTTAAAACCCTAGTCCTCGTCGATTCGTTAAAATCATTACTTAAATCTCGTAAAAACATATATTTTAGGTGCATTGTGAAGGACTACGTTGAAACGACGCGCGTTATTATTAATCATCCAATAAATATTTATTTGATCAAGTGAGTATTTCTATACCCCTTTTCTTATTTTCACACTTTGGGGTGAAACATGTTACTTATTAATCATTACACTTGTAAACACGTTTGATTCTTGTAAACTTATGGCAATTTACTTGTGTGTTGTGATTAATTGAATCTTGTAGCTACCATGTAATGTCGAATACATGTACAATCATTAACTATTGCTAGCCTGGCGACGTCATAGATCTATGGGCCTGACAAGCCTGCTTGGTTGATCCAAGTACACTTAGCTAATCGTATATGCTTATAACTTGGTTGATCTAAGTACACGTTTGAAACTTGTAAAACTTTGTCAAGGTTTGATTGTGCATTCTGTCTTACATTCCTAGTTACTTTGTTTCTCTAATTTACAACATGAATTGCCATTTTTTTTATACTTATGTATCAAAAAACTATAGAATGCTCACCAACATTTTTATGTTGACCTTTTATTTTTAACATGTTTCAGGAAATACACAAGTTTGATTGATAGCTTGAAGTGCTTCCACATCTAGGAATGGACCTAGCTAAATAAACGAAATAAATTGGATTGTTGCATCTTGTGTTATGTTATTTACTTTTTGAGACTTATATTTGTAATGGTACAATTTACACTTATGAATAATATATATTTGGGTTATTAATAGCGTTATGTGGCTGTGAACGATCTTAACCCTCACACCTCGACGTTTCCGCCGTCAAGGTTGGGGTGTGACACTCATCTAAGGCAAAGGGACGCTGAACCGGGGAACCAAAGGCTTATAGCCGCACCAAGACTCGGTTCCATAAACTTTTAAACACAAAACACAAAAACCCCAATTTCACCATAAACCCTAGTTTGATTCGCACCAAAATTGACCACCAATTCGATATTGTTAACCAAAACAACCATAGGGCTTTTGATCCTCATCTAAAATCGAGCTAATAGGTGTGTTCAATTACCTGTTTCGAAGCTCGAATTGTGATGATCGATCGATAGCAGGTCGCGGCTTTGGGGAAATTCAAATGATGAACAATTGTTGAAGATAATCAAATTAAATGCACAGGTAGCTTCTAGTGAAGCTAAGGATCGAAAGCCCTCTACCAATTGTAGTCAATATTGTTCGCAGTATGGATTTGGTAGTGTTGCAGGTTCGATGAAGATGATGAACGAATTCAGAAATTATATTTGTTTCTGATGGAATTGTGTGATGTGTTTTGATTAAATAAATACATATGATTGATCAGATCGTAATAATTTGATTAGAATAGAGTTGTAGTGCGATTGTTGGCCTGTAAAGCGGCCGAAAGTGAAAGGGATTTGGTTTAGATCAATCGCACTCCCATTTTTCAAATTAAAGTGGGTCATGTGTTCGAATCTAGCACATGATGTTGTCGGGAACGAATGATTGAATTGAAATCGATTAAAATGGTCGTTTGGGGGTCGCCGGAGCCGACCGGCGGTGGCCGGAATATTGACCGGCGATCGGGGAGAGAGAAACCGATTTGGGTTTCAAATTTACGCAA
This sequence comes from Flaveria linearis, assembly GCA_024085815.1. Taxonomy (NCBI): domain Eukaryota; kingdom Viridiplantae; phylum Streptophyta; class Magnoliopsida; order Asterales; family Asteraceae; genus Flaveria; species Flaveria linearis. Next base: position 24,927,360 of record CM044002.1, read on the forward strand.
ATGGTCCCTGTGGTTTACGTTTCTTTCATTTGAGGCACAAACTTATTAATTTAAGTTTCCAAAATGGCACAAATGCCCCCTGAACTTTTATTACTATTATTCTTATTATTATAATTATTATTATTATTATTATTATCATTATTCTTATTATTATTATTGTTATTATTATTATTATTATTATTATTATTATTTTTACGGGTATTATAGTATAGATATACTGAAGATTAGATATGATGCATGCTCATGATGCCAGAGGTAGACAAGCTAGGAAAGTAATAACCTTATATCATCACAAATAACAGTTGTATGTCTAACCATTTTCAGATATCACATATAGAAAAAGTTGTACTTGTTATGGCACTCGCTTAAAAACACGTAAGTAGCTAACTAGCAAGTTGCAAGAGTTTCACTGCCGTATGTGTGATTTCTTGATTATTTTAAGACAAAAATCATTTCTTTTAAGCACAAAATTTGTTCAAGCTGGTGAGTTTAACTAGTGCAGTTTCTTTTGTGGCTAATTTTGACTCTTGGTTCCAGTCATCAAATGCAGACAGTGCATAATGCACACACTGCATGTTATGCGCACTGCCTGTTAGTACCATAAGTCTTGAAGGAATAATAGAACCGACGAGTTTAAACAAGGAATTGTGCATCAAAGCAATGTAGCATTACTTAAACAGAATAATGTGACTAAATGATTTCAAACTTGGAATACAGAAGTAAGTTCAGAGGATGCATCTTCGGATATAGAACCCCAAAGGCTGACCTTCGAATACAACATTGACTTGAGCAATGCCGAAGCAGTTACAGAATGAAGAGGCATCAGAGACTGCATACTGCCCATCTCCACAGGCAGCCTGCAACACAAAGCTACAAACATGACAAAACTCACCAAGCAGTCGATTTTGATGGTGTTTAGAAGCACCTAAAGCGGTCATTGCAACTTCATGATTCTGATGTTCAGATTATTTACGGTCAAAATAATCAGATTTGTATGGTAATAGATAAAAAATAATATTAAAATAACTAGCTACTGACTTACTGAGATATTCAAACTCCCCATAAACACTGTACTTTAAATCGAGACCTCTGATTCCAAAAATTGGGTCGGTGCTCACCGTTTTCGCAAAGTTAAGAAGATCGCTCATCGCTGAGAGGTTAATAACAATTGGTAAATTAGATTAATGTATAACTCTGTTACAATGTAAATCAGCATTTCTCGATCGTTAATCATCGTAGCTACCGTAATATCATTCTAACGATAAACGTAAACATGATTATAGGAGTGGAGGTGCGGAGTGACCTCACTCGCTGAAGAACCTGTGTTTCCTGAATTGGATGCCATTGTCAAAGGGTTTCTTCAGGGGTGTTCAAAAATATCCGAATCCGAAACCGAATCCGAAATATCTGAAATCCGAAATTCAGATATCTGAAATTTCAAATATCCGAAAATTCGGATATCCGAACTTCGGATATCCGAAATTTCGGATTCGGATTCGGATAGTGATTTTCAGAATTTTGGATATTTCGGATATCCGAAATATCCAAAATATTTTTATAAAAATTTAAAAATATTAAATATTAATTAAATACTTTGAATATTTTTAGATATTTAGGACATTTTAATAAAAAACTTCGGATATCCGATAAAAACTTCAATAAAAATTATTGGATTTTTATAAAATTTATTAAATAATATAAATTTTCTTTGAATTCGGATATCCGAACGGATATCCGAATCCGAATCCGAAACTTCGGATATCCGAAATTTCGGATTCGTATTCGGATAGTGAAATTCACTATCCGAAATTTTCGGATATCCGAATTTCGGATATCCGAATTTGAACACCCCTAGATTTCTTGGGCTCAAAATCAAATTATTGTCGGACTACACGCAATGGACAAAGAAAAAAGGGCCGCTAGTAATAATAACATGCACATTAGTGTGACTCAAACACTATTAGGGGGTCCAAACCTACGAGGCATTACTCTTTTAGTGAGTGAGTGCATAACATGGCTCTAAACATTAGTTTTTTTCTTTTTTTAAATGACAAACCTATTATATTTTTACGTCTAAATTATTTCATATTAAATCATTGTTTGGGTTTGAATTCAGGACTCCGTCTATAAGTATAAAGGCAAAACTTTTATTAAGAGGGTTAGCCCCACATTAACCTCTAAATATTAATTAACCACCATATTTTATTTAAAGGATCCTTAATAAAATATTTTTATCTACATGATTGTCTTTATTAAGTTATAAGCGTGACTTTTTTTAGCGAAAAATATATGATTATATTATTTTAATCAGGTTCATCTATCTGTTTTATAGCTAGAATCGCACCCTAAACCCATTACTAAGCTCAACTATTAGAACTTGAAAGGGTATAAAATTGCGAACTTTGTACGTATACGAGTAACTTTACTCTTCACCCAACCAATCCGACCAGTGTTGTTCTAAAGTAATGACACACCCAATCGAAGCAAGAGATTGCTTGTATCAACTGGTTTCTTGATTCCATCATACTTCTACAAATTTCTATACTCCCTTTCGATCCAAGTGGAACCTTCAATCTCACGATGCAAACTGAATCAACCCAAAAACCTGAAACGAATATTGAGTCGCCGGCGACTTCTGCTTCCGTTTACCTTCGAGATCGGAGACCACAGGCTTCTTCTCCGGCGAAGTCGCCGGAAGATTCTCCGTTGTCATCCATGTCGTCTCTATCATCCCTAAGCCATGGGTTCACTCCCGAACGAGTTGAAGTAGAACCAGAGCCACAAGCGGAACTAGAAGCGTCACACGGATCGCCGCCGTTAGATCCGCTGCCGGAGTTGCCGGCGGAGAGGGTACGGTCGCCGGCGCCGGTGCCGATGGTCAACAGGTACGTTCGCGACGAGACTCCGCCGATTACGAAAGCGGATCTCGGCGCACACGACGGATTCGTCAGACGGCCGGTGGCGGCGGAGGAGGAGGTGCGGACGGGCGGCGGTGGTCAAGGGCGGCGGTCGCGGCCGGCTCCGGCGAGAGGCAAGAGAGGTGGTGATGAAGGTTCGATGAGGAAGATAGCGTTAGGGTTTAGGGTATTCGGATTGTTGTTCTGTTTGGTGTCGTTGTCGGTGATGGCGACTGATAAGCGTAAAGGATGGGCCGTTGATTCATACTATCGATACAAAGAGTTCCGGTGACTCTCTATATCTCCGTCCGCCGTGTGAACGTATTTCAATGATTCGATCACTTTTTAGTTGTTTGATCAGAGTGTTTTTGATAACATTGGTGGATTTGCAGGTACTCTATGGGAGTGAATGTGGTGGGATTTGCATACTCTGTGCTACAGGGATGTGATTTAGCTTATCAGTTGGCTACTGGTAATCAATCCACCAGTCGCCACCATCTCCGTTACTACTTCGATTTTGCCATGGATCAGGCAAGTTTCTTGGTGGAGAAGATGATATTTTGATGTTCACTTAAAGTTTTAATTATCACTTTTGACTGTGTTAGTTATAGGAAAACAAGAGTATATCGGTCACTAGCATCAAAGTAATACTCAATTTTCAGATAATCATATGTTGAATTAGGGTACCTGAACGCTGTAAACTGTTAACTGCAACTTGAATTAACAATGGTTGGATAATATTTTCATACTCGTGTCTAAACACTCTCTTAGAATGTTTTTTAGTTCAAAATCTTTTGTCCTTTTGATAGTAGTGTTGCTTAAAGTTGCATATGCACTTAGCTTAGGAAAAGACTCTAATCCAAATGATATAACATTCTACACAATGTCCTAGATCCATGGTTGCATCATCTAATCTTAACGAAGTGCTATAAACCTATAAAATTTAATCTACACACACCTTTTATCACCCTATGTATGATGATTTCTGCGTGAAAGCCATTTTTGTCATTTGTTACAAGGAAAAACATGTACTTTGGATTGTTTTGGTGATAATGATGATTGATAATGAATGTTTGTATATATTATATTACTTTCAAACTTTTTCTATTAGCTGGATAAGTTGTTGCTAATTATAATAGTTCTTTTTTATTATATCTCTGGATTGTTGAATAGTATCAATTTTCTAAGCGTATTAACTGTTTGTTTTTTCCCCTATTTGTGTGCTGTTTATGTCTTGGGCTTCGCTGTTTGCACCTTCCACCTAGGCGACAAGCAAGGTCTTTGCGCCTTGTGCGCTTGACTTCAGATGGTTTACTCATTGTGATTAGTTTTCCTGACAATTAATAGATAACTATCATTTTATATGACATTACTAGCTCATGCTTTTGGTCACTAGTTTAAACCTAGTCATTGTGGGTTATATTTGAAGGCTTTTGGTCATCTTGATTTAGTTTCCTTCACAATTTCGACTCAAAACTCTTACACTTCGGTGTGAATATCTTATTCATGCCTTAAATGTGTAGAATTGTATGGTGTAAGTCTCTTGTATTTTGTCTAAAGAGCTTTTTGAGGTGTTTGTTAACTGTTACTGAAATTGGTAAAACTTCAGATGCTGACATACCTGCTGATATCATCGGGATCATCAGCAGCCACCAGAGTGGATGACTGGAAATCAAACTGGGGTGCAGACAAGTTCCCGCAGCTGGCTACTGCATCAGTTGGTTTGGGTTTCGCGGCATTTGTTGCCTTCGCCTTCAGCTCTGTCATTTCTGGTTATTCACTTTACACTGCAACCTCTTCTTGATTCTCGATAATTATTCCCTAAATTTTGTGACAATCATATTGAAGATGTAAAGTCATTCTTCTAAGCAAACTATATGTTCTTGATTCTTGTATATAATTTTGTATGCTGCCAAACATATGTTTATTATGGTTTTGACGTGTGAGTTTAATTACCTTAGCTTGGACCGTAGACTTATGGGTTGTTGAATGAACTTTCATGAAAGCACGACACACATCACTATGGAAGTTTTTCGTATTAGGTTATATAAGCAACCAAACACTAGATCAGTGATTAATTGATTTGGTTAATTAGTTGGAATTAACCGTCGTGTGGTGATAAGCAGGTTTGAATCATGCTTCCACTGTTTCCTATTGTAACCACTTTAAGACCATCTACCAATCACAAGTTGTGATGATATGGTTGGTATTGTCAAGTCCTGTTAGTTTATTGGTAACGGGTTCTCATGATAAAAAGGGAAAAATGTTTGGGACTATCCACTCTCAAGGATAACCTATAGAAAGCTTGGGGTCCAATGTCGGGCATTAGGTAATATTCTAATCTTCATAGGAAATGAAATCATGAAAAAATTCACGTCAAAACGTTGATGAGAATAAACATGTGGATATGGCAAATTTAGAATTTTAATAAATAAAAGTTGCAAAAGTAAAACAAAATTTTTTTGAAAAAAGAATAAAACCTTGAAATAATTCTAATGGCTTGTACATTTATGTTTTGATGACTTGTATATAACATTCTACACAATGTCCTAGATCCATGGTTGCATCATCTAATCTTAACGAAGTGCTATAAACCTATAAGATTTAATCTACACACACCTTTTATCACTCTATGTATGATCATTTCTGCGTGAAAGCCATTTTTGTCATGAAAAAATGGCAAATTTAGAATTTTAATAAATAAAAGTTGCAAAAGTAAAACAAAATTTTTTTGAAAAAAGAATAAAACCTTGAAATAATTCTAATGGCTTGTACATTTATGTTTTGATGACTTGTATCTTTTTACGCATAACTCAGTTTTAAGTATACTCTACATCCAAAACTATTTAATAATAACAATATGCTCGCCATAATGGTACATTTGTATTTTTGTAATATGTCATTTTTTTAAAGTTGGAATAACAATTAAACATCATATTTTAAAAGTTATAAAAAAACAAAAAAACAAAACAAAGTGAAAAATGTGGTAACTTTAATTAACGTGGAGGGGGCTCTATAACAAAACCTTATTTGTTTCAATTGATTCAACACCATACAACTGAGTTGTGTAAAATAATTATATCACTTGTACATTTTGTGAACGATACCTTTACGAGAGCACATCGACTTTGCTAATCATGAGTATTATGATTTGCTGTTAAAATCCATATTTGGATAAAGACGTTATCAAAAGCCAGCATTTTCATCACCATGGATCAATCACCAAATGGTTTACAAGTTTAACAATAACATTAGGATTTTATGGTACATTTTCTGAGGGCGGTTTTAGAACTGAAAAAATGTTGTCTCGTATGCTCTTCATGTTTCAAATTTGCAAAAAAATGTAAGAAGTGAAAAATGGAAGTTGAGTAGTAAAGATGAGATTTAGATACTTAAGTTTTTTTTAATAGTTGTTATAAATACAATCGTTACATAAGAGCCGTTAAAAATATAGCCATTGTTTAGTTAAGATTTTATTAGGCAGCTTGCGATAGGAAAGATAGCGTTACAACTTTTAAAGTAGTTATTATAAGTTAAAGAATAAACGTGTTTTAATTTAACATTACATATTGTTTAAGATACTTTTGGAATTTGGATAAGAACTAGCATTAATCCCCTCGCGTTTGGCGAAGACGTAAAACCATGTCAAATAGTACCAATATCACACAATGGTCAGCGACCCTCAATACTGGAAAAACTCGTATAAAATAACGATTATAAATAAAACTGAACAAAAAGAAAAAAACAGACGTAAAAATGTTGAATCATACCAAGTGAAATGTAAAACAGTGAAAGTAACTACTAAGTTGATATAGGATCCGCACATTGTGATGGGGCCATTAAGCCGGAAAAAAACATAAAAATGTTGAACCACACACGCATGTTGCTTCATGTTAACTCGAAAATTTTCGAGTAAAACATAAAAACGCCTGCACCCTCAACCCACCTCCACAACCCACCACCACCCTTAACTCACCACCCTTAACTCACCACCAACTTTGGCGCCTGCACACTCAACCCACCCCCACCATCGCCAACCCACCACCACCGTCCTAGAGCACTCTCAACCAGCACCACCATTGATGTAGCACTCTCAACCCACCACCACCGTTGCTTCCTGCACCCTTGACCCACCACCACCAATTAGAAAACCACCCGTGGCTACTACTAAACACAATAACAAGCTGGTTCATCGGATTTGAAGAGATAGAGAGATAGTCTTAGAAGAGAGAGAGAGAGAGAGAGAGAGAGAGAGAGAGAGAGAGAGAGAGAGAGAGAGAGAGAGAAGGGGAGAAGGGGGATAGAAAGAGAGCTTAGACCAGTACTAATGCTTCATTTCTTCCATGGTGATTGAGAGGTGGTGGTGATGGTGATGAAGATGAAGATGAAGACGAAGATGAAGACGAAGAAGATGAAAATGGAGATGGAAGAAGAAGATGGAGGGAGGGGGTGAGGTGTGATGGCGTGGGGTTTGGGTGGAGTAAGTTAGGTTTTATTTATAAATTATTATTTTTTAAATTTAGAAGTATATTGGTAATTTTACATTGACTTAACAGAGAAACTTATAATCAGTTATGTGTGCATATCATGCGTAGTTTAGGCCCGCATCTGTAATTTTTAAAAAGTAGAGACTGAACTTGCAATACGTGTAAACCCCAGGTACTATCCGTGTAATTTACTCTAAAAATAAAGTAAGAATTTTACGTGTTTTATTTTGTTTTCTTTACATTTACTTTCATTTTGAAAGAAAAGTTAGGAAGAAAAATTATTAAAAATTTTCATTTTATTTCATTCCTTTAAAAAGCCTAAAAAACATAATTTTTTTTATTTTATTTCTCTTTTTAAAAAAAACTCGGAAATTCATTTTTTTTTACTCTCCGTTCATTTCCTTTCATTTGGGAACATAGCGTTAGGCCAATGAATATTCCGAAGGATCTACTTTTCAGACTTGTGTTTCTCATCGTTTTAAAGGCCGAGTATATCATTCACAACATCAAATAACACGTTTACATTTCACCCCTTTCAACACGCGCAACAGATCGATCAACTAATCACGAAATCCTAGTTTAGATCATGCCAGTCGAACGAAGAAACCTTCGTTTATACTGCAAATTCAGTAGAAAATCCTTCAAGTTACATGACTGATCTACGATTGTGGGACTTTAAGATCTTCAGCTACGCCATTGTCGCTTTGTTCAGGTAGTCTCTGCCCTTATAGATCCTCCTCGTACATGTATGTATGTATGTATGTACATGGTGTTTACGTGATCATGTGGAAAAAGAGCATAAACTGTCTTAAATGGTGATCGATAATTAGGTACTCGATTCTCTTTAAGATTGTGCATATAAGGTGCTCTATTGATTGACAAGCTGAAATGACAGATGTTGTGCAAGCAAGGACGTGTTATTTCTTCATCAGGTAGTTTGAAATTTTGGGAAGAAAGGTCTTACTTATAAATAGTTTGGGGGTGATGAACATCTAGTTGATTTCTGTGAAGTAATGCCTGCTAGGATTCATGATTTGAGCTATCCAAAGATGCCTATCTTTTTAATTATGATGATGATCAATTTAGGAAGAATTTAGGGAAGTAAGATTTGTGAGAATATGGGCGTGCATTCAATACATAGCTAATTTAAAGTAGAAAAATGAGAGAGATGTATTAATACTTGTTCGTAGGGTTGATCAGATATGACGAGGGAGAGAATAAGGGTTATCTATGTGGTTACATAAGCGCCTTATGTATTGCAGTTAAAACATTAGGTTCACGTGTTTATGCGGTTCTCGGAGTTTTCTACTTAACAGCCTACCTATATTCAACCCATCTATAGTGAGATCAAGGCGTACAGTGTTCTAGAATGAGGTTTAAAGTGGGTTAATATGTGGATAAAGAAGTTGATCAAAGAAATCATAATTATTTTGGGGGAATACTGATACATGAGGGAGGGCTCTCAGTTTTAGATGTTTACTTGTTTAATTAACAGTGGTCAATTTAGGTTTAAGATGAAGCCCTTGATAGTCAGTACACTAGTACAGACCTTATCATGAATCAATTCCACTTCAAGTATCTTAAAAAGGTGATTTTAGTGAACAAGGATTCAAATATGCATTCGTGTATGTTGAACCATATTCATAAAACCTTATCAGCAAATGAAGGTGCATTTATTCGTAATCAACTTACATAGCATACAATAAACAGTGATTGGACATTCAAGGAAATCTCCCTTCTATATTATAAATAATCACCTACTTTCACCTATAGATGGATGGATGTCCATGTTTATTCATTCATTAGCTATTGTCTTCACCTACTAAATATGAGTTCCTGTTCGTCCCTTCGTTCATTTAAGCCACATCTTTGCTATCTAAGCACCAACAACAGTAATCAGACCTTGAGATGTTTACTTGTTTAATTAACAGTGATCAATTTAGATTTAGATGAAGCTCAATGAACAGTACACTAGTACAGACCTTATCTCGAATAAATTCTACTTAAGTATCTTAAAAGTATAATTTCAATGAACAAGGATTTAAATATGCATTCATGAATGTTGATCCATATTCATAAGACATCATCGGCAAATTAAGATGCATTTATTCGTACTCAACTTACATAGCATAAACATATAGTGATTAGACATTTAAGGAATCTCTTCTATATTTTAAATAATCTCCTTACTATCACCTATAGATGGATGAGTATCCATGTTTATTTAATCAATTAGCTACTGTCTTCACCTACTAAAATATGGGTTTTGGCTCGTCCCTTCGATCTTTTAAGCCACATCTTTGCTATCTAGGCACCAACAGTAGTAATCAGACCTTGAGATTGCCAAAAGTTCATCAGGACTCATCCTCTCAAGCTCCCCTGCCTCCATGAAGCAAAATTATTCTTGTTTTGGGGGTCTGTAGCAAGAGGATAATCCTCTATTCTATGATCTTGATATCTCATTCTTCTGTAAAGTCTCATTGTTGCAACACAATCATCGTAGGGATCTTGTATCCCGTTTTGTATATCATAGCTGTAAAAGAAGAGATTCGTTATTAACATGTCTATCTTTTAGCGCAAAAGTATAAAGATTTTCAACTCTATATTATTTATAATATTATTATTATTACCCAAGATATGATTTTGTTAGGTACTTGAGCGAGTTGCTGAGCTTGCTAGTCTTCATTAAGGGTGGATATTTTGACGTATCCCTATAAATGATTAACAAGCATGACAAATTATTAACAAAAGATTTTAAGTAATCGTGCAAATAGGTGATAAATAAAATGAAGATACTTGCCTTATTTTTACAAGAGGATACTCTAGTTCCAAGCATTTCATGTCATGATCCAAACCATGTCCTACAAGAATCCTTGCTCTCCCAGCTCTTGGGCGGATCTTCCATATCGGTTCGCCATTGCATAAAAAGTCTTGAATTTTCCTTTGAACATGCCTTAGGGGCATTGCATCCCTGAGGTATTCTGGTCTAATTCCTGTGCTCTCATACCTGAAAATTTGTTCATACTTACTCAAGGAAACGTGTAACATAAGATACACAATTATGTTCGGCTATTCGCTCTTGTATGTATGTGCTCTCGAAACTATAGGAGATGATAGCAAAAAGAAGGTACCTGTAGTTTGTAACAGGAAGTTGTGGCTTGACATAAGAATGAAATAGTATGTTTTCATATTCATCAATGATGCAAATTCTTGCACATAGATCTAAAGAACCATCACTACCACCACCAACCATTTGCAGGCAAGAGCAACTGCTTTTGCTTTCTCAGTTCCAATTCTCAGGTCATCATGAATGCCTAAGTTGGCAAACCGATGTAATACACCCTGGAATAGTGGAATATTGGTTAAATCACAAAAAGGGTAAAGGTTGATAATTAAATACATTTATATATCCAAAAACGAGCAAAAATATATTTAGGTCAGGGATATGAATGTTTACGTTATTGCCACGCGATAATTGACATCTATCTTGGTGAAACCTGAGAGCATTTCGGCTACTAAGGATGTTTAAGCAAAAAGTACATCCACGGTCTCTAAACACCCTCTCGCATTCAGCCTTTGGCAATGGTCCTAAGGAAATGATGAAGTGATTAAGGTATGTAGAAAATATATTGTAATAGTAATAATAATAATATGTAAAGTAGACAACTTGTATTATACCTATAAGATGATCGCGAAGAGATTCAAATGACCGACAACGTTTCCCACAAATTCCACACATGGGTTCATGAACCGAGTGATATGAAATCCTCATGTGCTCCACCAAATGCTCCTTTTTGTTAAACTGCCTATAGCATGCTGCACACTTGTTCCTAGACAAGAAACCATGTAGTAAGTTCAAAAGCCACATTACTGTCAAATTACTTTTTTAAAATACATTTATTTATATTTTACTATTATAATTGAGTATATTTTATGGCTAATACCTTTGACACTCTGAAGGATCCATGTTCTGTCAACTTTGTTATCAAGAAATCAGAATTTCTCTGATCTTAAAAGAGACTTAAGTTAAGTTGAGAGAACTTGAGGAAGAATTGGTAGAACATGTAAGGTATTTATAATTGTTTTAAAGAACCAAGAGAAGATAAGTACGTCAAAAACGATAGATTCTCTATACCCATTTTACTCTCTAGTGTACATGTGCATAATTCAGTCTCCCATCTCTCGAATCTTCATCGTATATGCTCCATTACTAGAAAACACTAACATTTCTAAAATTTGGTCAACATTAGGATTTACAGAATATTTTTTCTCCTCTTTATGCTTATATGTGATTGCAATATATTCCATACCCCCGTGTGGTACTATACCTTAGTTATTAGTTACACTGTGTAGATAGAATCGCATGCATACACGAATGTATACCGCCTTTTGTACTGTGTTTTAGGCATTTACACCCTCGAATTTTCCTTCCATTCACATGATGCTTTGCCAAGTGATTATTTTATGAATGTCTAAGCTTCTTTATGGATCAGATTTGATCATATTATGGTTTATAATTTGGTTGCCATGTTTTATCAGAAAAGCTTGTCATCATGATGTGAGCATTCAAGTGATTATCTGATGCTTGGCATCATGATGTTGCTCCATATGGTCTTAGGTTCCACTGATTTAGATTATTTAACATCCCAACATCTTCATTCTCTCATTTGGTACAAGAAAGGTTTTGGTCCCACTTATTGGAGAGAATTTGGGCGTGGCCCACAGAATGGAGTACCTGACAGTCTGACACATGCATATATGCATAACCCCTGGTTTACCCCCCTGCCCAAACTATTTTATTCTTTCATTGTAATAAAACAGTAGCATAATCAGGTTGCTAAGATTAGAGCTGACAATCTATGACATGGCCGTTAACACAACTCAACTTGAATTGAAATGGGTCTGACATGTTAATGAAATGATTAAAAATGTGTGTGAAGAGGTTCAACCTATTTAACCCGTATATGACACACATAACACATTTAACTTATCGTGTTAAATAGGTTAATAGGTCAACATGACATGTTTAGGATCCATTTATCAAAACGATGTAGTTATGGTTTTATTAATAATCAAATATTGTTGATGTAATCTTTGGTAACTTTTTTTTTATCATGCTAATAAGGTCTTATTATTTCTTAACACTGTTTTGTAAGCCATGGCAATATATAACTTGTTAAACGTCTTGTGACATTCGTGTTTTGAGCTGCTTATATTTAATTATGTTACATGTGACATTTGTGTTAGTGAACTAGTTACCTTTAATCATGTTAATATGTTATGCTGTTATCCGCTTATTAAACAAGTCCATGTAAGTGTTCAAGAAAATGACACATTTACTTAAACATGTCATGTTCGGATTCAATAGTACGCGAACCATTTCGCATGACACACCCTGCTAATTAACTCTAGCTAAGATGACAAATTTTTATGTTATGCTGGAGACAAAAGATCTAACAACAACAAATGAACATATAATCTTATTTATTTATTTAGCTATAACCAATCCCAGGTTGTAGAAACCCTAAATAGTGTTGCTATCATGGGTGCACATAGGGGATGTCTTGCATGAGATAAATATCAACTTTTAGAATTAAAATTAATAAAGAAATATGGAATTCTTGACTAAAAGTCTTTTGACCAAAGTGGGCCCCTAGGAGATTCGAAGCTTTTTTAAATATATATGCCCAATAATTACAAGACTGTGAAAAAAGGTGCAGCATATTTTTTTTTGCATGGATACTATTGACATTGGGTCCAGATGTTCCTTCCTTTCGACCTATAGTCATGTTTCTGGCTTTCATCTTTTACGTTAGAATGTCAAAGACCAATACTTTACTTCCATATAGCATGAGGAAGATCAAATCAAGGTAAGTTATGCATATTCTGCGGTCAAAATATGTCGATTTCAGTAACAATCATTGATGGAAGGTGGAAGACCATTCACGTTTATATAAACTAGACTGTAAATTGATATTACTAAACGACGGTTATCCCATCTTTTGAGCTAGTTGAAAACGGGCAAAACTGTTGGTGACATGCAATATGGATGGGTTTTCTCAAGCCATATTGAAGGGGTTGGGTTGACCCACAAATATATAAAATATCATTTCTAAGCTATATTTAAAACCTTGATATTTTTAATCAATATATCAATTTAGAAGGTACTCATTGACTAGCCTTTGGTTTACTTTTGGGCTATTCAGTTATCTTTTTTCAACATTTTTTTCAGTTTTATCGTTTGATCAATTAACCTGCTATTTTTTATAGCACACTATGTACAATTATACAAGTATTTCTTGCAGTTTGCAACATATTTTTGGTTTTAAAATGAACGGTTGGGTGTTTGATGTGTATCCCTAAATATGCAAGTAATTAAGGTAAGGGTAATAGGTGCAGCTACAAGATATTGTGGTTTCAAACTTTACATGATGAATGACTATAAAGCGGGTAGAATTCATGGCGGATGAAGGTTTTGTCAGTGGAGGTTGATGATGGTGATGGTGGTTTACTTGCCTTGAAACTTGAGAGCCTGTGGGGTTTTAGAGAACAATTAAAGGATCCTAATTCTCAATTGTTTGTTCTTGATCAACGATAGGTGAATGGTGACTGAGACTTTTAAAAGAAGTATTCTTCTCATGGGAAAGCTCAGTGGTTTTTCAAAACCTCAAAAATGGGTCAAAAGTATATTACATGTTGGGACCTTTGGAATTATCTACATCATTTTCATGTTAGAATCCATATATATACTATTTATTTAAATTCTGTCCAATCATATATATAATTGATTCATGACATCAAATACATGTAAAATGGTTCTTGTAAAAAAGTATAGTTTTTTATAATACAACAGACATATATAGTTAATTATTACTTCACGTTGACTTCCCCAACACACTAGCTTTCATGGGTTGTAGCATTAACACATGACTTAGAGCATTTGTAATACGGTCCATTCACCCCTACTATGTTGACATGAAGGAGTGAAAGCTAATTAAGGTGGAAGCAGGGTCAAAAAATGTCATTGGCTTCTTAGGGCGAGCTAGGTCTTTGTGTGCAGTGACCTCTACATACGATTTATGCGAGATGAAGAGGAATGAGAAAAGAGACTGGTCTATGAATTGGCTTGAATTTGCATGTTTTTAGTTGGAGAAGGTATGAACAGAAGGAATGATGTATTATTTGCAGTTTCTTGTTAATATTAAAATTTACGTAAAATGAGAGCAACAACATAAGTCAAATAGAATTGAAGACATCTTGCAAGTCATAAATATTAAGCTTTGGGTATAAGAAAGTTGTGATAACCTCATGCTCCTCCAGACACCAAATGTTGATTGTTATAAACTTTTTATTTGAAAATAAAAACACACTACAAAACGTTAAGAAGTTGATTTCATCTGAGAAACATGTAAAGTGGGATATAGAGTGATGTTGCGACATCAGAAATCTAGTCATGGGCAGTTCTGACATATTACTTGCATTGGAATATAATGGCAAAATCACCCACTGGTACTTATATTTACTTTTTAGTTTTAATAAACTAGAAGGGTGCCCGCGCAATGCAGCGGGACGACATTTTATATTTAACACGTGCATTTAATATTTTGTTATTCTTATAGTAGCTTTATAAAAGTTTATTATGTTTTTTCTAAATTAAAATTTAAAACACCAAATAAATTCGTTCTGTATGACGACTTGTATATACGCATTAACCTATTGTACCTCATAAAATACAGATCGTTTCAGCAAAAAGTTTACACCAAAATGTTTAAAAATAAAAACAGGTTAAGTTGTAGTCCCAAAACATTTTTTAATGTGATAGATTAAAAGATAGAGCTGAAATCTCAGAACATGTTAAGTTTTTTTTGATGTATGGGTAGATAATATAAAATTTTATGCAAATATTAGTAAGCGTAAGGTTATTATGTAAACTAATTATAAGGGGTAATGTGTAAATAATGTTATAAATACAATTTTACCCTTAAAAGTGGTTGTATCTTATGCATTAAATATAGTAAGTGTTCTTAATTTTATGGTATCTTAAAATACCCCTCTCATATGCTTTATATATAGTATAGATAATTATGATTGAAAGTTCCTACGGCTAATAATATTTGTCTTAATATCCAGTATGAACGGAATTTTAGACGGATATTAATTTTCATATTTTATATGTATTTTAATATTAAAAAATGTTATATCTCAAAAGAAATTTATATTAATAATAAAAATAAAAATTATTAATTTTGAAATATTACTTTGCTATATATTTTAAAAAGAGTAAATTACAAATTGTGTCCTTTATTAATACACGAAATTACATGGTATGTCCTTTAGTTTTAATAATTACATTCAATGTCATTTTTTTAAAATATATGCACACCTATTATCCTTTACAATAACTATCAGTTAAATATACAGTTAACTCAGTTACGTATCTCTCATATAAGGTGCATTTTTGCCTTTTTCTTTTCACATCTAATATACTAAACAAATAAAAAATTAATTACTTTATATGAAATATATAATTAAAAAATATCGGACCGTTGGGTAAGTCAGTGAATCCGCGCTCCTCTTACGTTCAATACCATTAAATCCATCATCCCCCCTATTTGATAGCCCAATTCCGGTCATCTTCACCACCTACAACATCTCATACACTATTAAAACCCCTTGAACTCAAATAAACAATAATTGTAAGATTAAAATCCCTAATTCACGTTTTGTATTTCATTTCTCTTTAAATTTTTGGGTTATGTTTTTTTTATGATTAACGAATGACTAATAGTTCATTTTCTTGCTTTTGCAATTATATAAGCATTTCAAAGAATCAGAGGTAATCTCCAAGTTTTTGTTCCTTATTGATTTTTCATTATTTACTGGTGTGAGTGGTTTAAAAAAGTATTTACGTGTACTTTTTTGGTGTTTATTGTTGATTTCGCGACCTTTTAAATGATTTGTGACTTATACTTCTTACTTTAGTAAATGTTATTGGAGGTTGTTGTCATTAAAAGTTTTGACGATTGGTCGAATGAACACACACTAAGAGTGATTGGTTTCACCGACTTACCTAATGATCCGATATTTTTTAATTTTCTTTTTTCATTTAAATTTTTTATTTTTTATAATTTTTTAATATATTAGACGTAAAAAAATGATAAAAATAACCTCATGTGAGGGGGCACATAACTGAGTTAACAGTATATTTAGACGATAGTTAGTGTAAAGGATAATATGTGTGCAAAATCTTTTAATAAAAGGACATGGTATGTAATTATTAAAACTAAAGGACATACCATGCAATTTCATATATTAATAAAGGACATAATTTGTAATTTACTCTTTTAAAAATTATGGTGTTTAAATTTTACAAACTTAAATAAACCTTTTAGTAAAATTGAGTTAATTACATGAATTGTTCATTGGTCCTTATGGTTTGAGCAAACTAACAAGTTTACATATGAAGCAAAAAAGCTAATTAACGTGTTAAGTAATAACTATCAATTTTGTTAAGATTTTGAATATTAAAGCTAACTTTTCATCCTAATTTAATAAAAGAAAAAATAACAAAAGTAACATGTTTGAGCACACGTTAAAGAAAGTTAACACTAATATCCATACGAATTATAAAATTGAAAGTTTGTACGTGAACTTGTTATTTGTGTTGTTAGTATCAAAACATATTATTTTGCACTAGCCAGAGAATCGTAAACCAAAAAACCTAATTGTAATGAAATTAAGTATAAAATATGCTTATACAAAAATACATATATACAAAAGAAAAACTAGTTAAGTAGGAAAGTGTTTCTGGATGGAGTTAGGTCTTTAATTAGCTGGTATCTATCATGAGGCCGGCCAACACTTGTTTCATGTTGATTAAAGGAGCTTTATAGTTAACACTTAACAGATTAATGTCTAACTCCCTTCGTAACGACACATAGAGAATAATTGCAAATGCTTAAACTAATCCCGAGTTGAGTTGAGTTTTTACAAAAAGCACCAGTAATGCATGGGTGCCTAAGGATGAATGTGACACTTGGTGAATTAAGCAACATTTGTGAAGAGTAGAGTTACTTGAGGATACAAGAAAAAATCAGTGGATTTCATCGTTCACCACGAATGAGCCACAAAAATATGAATGGCTTTCATCCTTCGATAAGAATGAGCCACGAACATACGAGGTAGGTCCTGTTTAATAATAGAAAACATAATTAATGTATGAAAGCCTCGAGAACGAAAAAAATGTAGTAAAAAAAGAAAGTTACATGAAAACCGACTGTTTTTTTATACTATTCATCACACCGATTCATTAAAATTAAGCAGAGGTAAGATCACAACTAATAGTTATATATAATAAAACAAACAAACAAACAACTAATAGTTATATATATATATATAATAAAAGTGGAAGGCAAAAGAGAAAGAGTCTTTAGTGTTTATATTAATGGAATAATGTTTATTTGTTTTATTATTTTTTCATAAAACTTATATTATAAAATAAAAAGTGGTGTTATCTTTAACTTGAATATAGGATTGTTGTAGCTTAAATAATACATTTTATAAACCATGCATAATAATACACGTGATAGTGTGATACGTAATAAAAAACACATATTGCATTTGATACACAATTATAGATAGACATTTACGTCCATCCTTAAGATATGTGTGTATATTGATGGCTTCCCGGCGTTTTGTATCAAGATAAGTCTTTATACAACAGCAACCCCTCTCTCTATATACGTATCATGTGTGTAATTATTCATGTTATATTAATAATTATTATTATTTTTAAATTATTTCGTTATGAAATTTTATTTTCTTCTATAAAAGTTATTATATTTTAAAATAAATTATGAAATACGTTCCACAAAAGTTAACAAAAGAGTCATTTTCGATTTCACCATTTTTAACTTTTACAATCGTGTTGTCGCTTCAATCTTAAGTCTTAACCATTATTCATGTCGACTACTACACACGCTTCTCACAAAAAAAAAACTCATTGTTTGATGGTATCCTATGTGCACACATGATACATATAAATATAAATCAAATACACATACACATATACGTGCATATGATAGACAATTTAAAAACAAATGTTTTAAACAAATAAAAGTGTGTTTTGACTTGGGTATCCGGAAGATGGTATGGTTGCACGTGTATTAGAAACCCAATAGTTTAATAACGAAATTTTTGAGCAGGGTCAAGTGACCCCATTCATTTTTGAGCGGATAGTGTACCGTATAATACCGGATTTTTAGATGAACCCATAGTTTTCAGGTGGTGAACCTATTAGTATTATTAAGTTCAAAAATCATTGGTCTTGGCTCGCTGGTCGCGCGCGTTAATAGAGGCTCCACGCACACCCCAGGTCGTGAGTTCAAACCTAGCAAGGGTTAATTTTTTACACTCCTTTTAATTAAAAAATCACTATTTTACCTTTAAACTATTACGCTTAAACCCTAACCTAAAAAAGCCTTCCCCACAATCGATGTCCACTGCTCAACTGAATTTCACCCCCCAACACCCATCACCGATTGGCGGCGACTCGGCCCTCCCGGCTTCAATAGTCGACGACCTTAATTCCGGCTCCCACTACGCGGCGACTCGTCCATTCAAGGTTAGTGTTTTTAACTTTCTTGTCTCTTGAGTAGTTGGGTTAATAATCTAATTTTGTTTCTTTGTTTATTTAATCTTTGTTTAAATTAGAAGATTCAAACCCTAGATTTACACTATTTTCATTGTTGTTAGTTAATTTATTTGAGTGATTTTGACATCTAGATTGTGTTGAAGCCCTAATTTTATGTTTTTACCATCAAAGAAATACACGCTTTGTTTGTGTGCCTCTTAAGTGTTTTCCTGCAAAGCAGGTTTGTGTCATTGTACCATGATTATCACAAGTTTATGAATTCCCCCTAAACCTCAAACACCCACTTTTAAATATCTCTTTGTTCTTTTAAATAGTATAAAATGACAATTAGTTTGAGAAATATATGATTTTAATGAAATTTATGTACACCTATGTTTTATATTTGTTGAGAAGCTGTTGAAAATAGTGTTATTATTATCTTTTTTATTTCAAATATACAACTAAATTTTGTGAGGGTTTAAAGGTTGATAGGTTGCATCAAATTGTTTGTTCAAAATAAAGCTAGAAATGTTTAAAAATGTGATTCGACCCGACCTGACCTGAAATTTTTGACATTGGGTTGTTAGAAATCCTAGCATAAAAAAAAGTGACCCCATACAAAAAAAATCATGGTTCCGTCACTGTGTGATACGTAATTACAAACACATAGTGCATTTGATAAACAATTATAGATAGACATTTACGTCCCTCCTTAAGATATATGTGTGTACATTGATGGCTTCCCAACGTTTTGTGCCAAGATAAGCCTTTATACAACAACAAACCCTTTCTCTATATATGTATCGTGTGTAAAATTATTCATGTTATATTAACAATAATTAATTTTTTAAATAAATTTGTTATGAAATTTATCGTGTTATCGCTTCAATCCTAAGTCTTAACCATTATTCATGTCTACTTGACTACTACACACATGATACATATAAATCTAAATCAAATACACATACACATATACGTGCCTGTGATAGACAATTCAAAACAAATGTTTTAAACAAATAAACGTTTGTTTTGACTTGGGTATCCGGAAGATGGTATAGTGGCACGTGTATTAGAA
Source organism: Flaveria linearis (assembly GCA_024085815.1). Lineage (NCBI taxonomy): Eukaryota > Viridiplantae > Streptophyta > Magnoliopsida > Asterales > Asteraceae > Flaveria > Flaveria linearis. The sequence continues at coordinate 24,947,451 of CM044002.1, forward strand.
AGCCAAAATAATTTGATTGGGTAAAAAGAGGTGATGGAGAGGATATTAAAGCTTTTGATTCTGGGAGCCTTAAAGGTAAGGTGGATGGGGATCAAAAGCAAGCTACTTTGCAAGGTGATAATGCAAGTCCTACCCCATTCCATTATCCCCCTATCTTTTCACTCGTTTGTCTGCTTATTTTCAAATAAATATAATTTGTCTTATTTAATAAAAGCATATCATATCGAAACATAAGAGGATTCATAATATTATCATTTCTCAGCATACATTCTGATTGTAAAATGAGTCTCTTCTATTCACAATACAATTTTGTGTTGTTAAAAAGCATAACCAAAAGCTAATTGTAAAGTGAGTCTCTTCTCTTCTATTCACAATACCAACTTCTTTGTACCCGAATCGCTCCAAATCTAATCTCTTTTTTATATTACTTTTAGCATCTAAGATGTTAGTTTACAATATAAAATGTGTTTTTGATAAATTTATCTATTATTCATTTAATCCGGTTTGTATAACAAGAATACGTTTTCTTCACGTCAGGTAGGCTTAGGCCATGTTTGTCAAACCAATTTTTTTATTAACTTTTGACTTATTAACTCTTGAAAAGTTAATAAGTAGTTTGGCAAAATTTTAAAAAGTTGATTTTAAAAAGTAAATAAGTTACTTTTAAGAAATTAATAGGATTAACTTTTTAAAAATTACTTTTTAACAAAATAAGCAATCCCAAATACACCTTTGCGCACATTTGGGCTTAGATTATAGAAATGATTTAGAAATTACTGCCAAGGCTTAAAGATGGAGTTTTTACTGGGCTTTTAGTTCTAAATATAATCTGTGCTGGACCTAATTAAACAATTATAATGGTCCGGTGAGAAGATAAATTAAACGTATAAAACAATCACCACTCCATTTTATCTTAATCTTTATCTACCCCAAGAACAAGATTGCCGACAGATCTCACCTCCGTCAGCCGCCATATCCACCGCAACTTCAGGTTAGTCGCTTGTTTCTCATTCGGATTCTTAGTATTTGGGTCTTTAAACATTCAACTTTTAATGTTTTGCTTTTTGTTCTTTTCGCAGCGGCGGTGGTGGCAGAAGATGTCGGCGTCGCCGGCGGTTATAGCCGACGGTGGTGACAACGAACGGTCAGTTCAGTTATCTTTCATTTTCACTTTGATTACTCGATTCAACCCGTTTGTAATACATTCTAAGATTTTAATAAGGCACATTGATATTAACCACAAATACTTGCATCTTGTATGATTTGAACAATAACTTCATAGACGGAGAGAAAACATCTTGGTCATGTTAATAAGTAATATGTTAATAAGAGGTAACAGAATGTATAATAGAAAATTAGATTAAAATAGTTTTTAAAAGGTAATAAGTAATTTTTTTTTTACTTTTGGGATTACCAGACACTTTTTTTGTTATATTAAATTTTTAAAAAGTTAATAAGTTAAAAGTAAGATGAAAAATAATCAACCCCAACATACACCTTATCATCGGATGTCTCATTGGACGAATTCGTTCATTTTAAGTTATGTATAAGTAGAAAGTAAATTATATCGCTGGCCCATTTTGCTATGCCGGGTCACTTTGACCCGTTTACCTCTCATCTTTTGTTTGGCTATAGAATGGTGATGAAGTAATTAACTTTGCTACATTGTTGTTGTCACCTTAGGGATCAAGCTTGAATGTACGTCCGGCAATGAGCTATGTGGTGGATGCTTGAATTCTGCATAACATGATAATGAAAATAACTTTAGATTGTAAGGTTATTTATGTGTGAAGAAAGTATTGTACTTTAAAATTTGTTTTTCTTTTTACAAAACATCAAAGAAAGTGATTTGAAAGGTGCTAAAGACATAGCAAAGAGCTCGTAAGGTTTGTTGTCGATAAGTCAATAGATTTGTGAAGTAAATGTTCATGTTGCAGTGCTTATGATGTGAGACTATGTTCATGGTAAATCTCATGAAAGTGATTTTCTATGAAGATGATCTTTCATTTAAACACTGCAATGTCAAGTGTTTGTTTCACATGTTTTGTTGATAGTAAACCTTATGACCTCTTTGTTTTTGTTTATAATGTCTTTAGCAGTTTTCCAATCACATTTCCTTGATGCTTCACAAAAGGGTAAACAAATTTTAAGGGTTATTTCCTTTGTTATGAATTTGAAGAATTGGTATGATGATTTTTCACGAGGTCACTCTACTTGTAGTGCTTAGCTATTGGCTACTTTGGTTTCTATCATCTATTTTTGTTTGTTTCATCTTTTTGATAACTTTTGATGGTGTATAATAATAGTTATCAGTGTTTGAAGTTTATCCTCAATGGAATTGAAACCTGAATTATATCAAGGTATTAAGTTTGTAAAATTTTTGGAATTAGATGATTAATCGATAATAGGTGGCTAACATGTTGATTTCGCCTACTCGCCCAAAAAATCGCAAAGTGGACAAAATCGATAAAAATGGTTAAAATTGATCAAATTTCAAGTAGATCTGGTTAATATAGTTCAAATTCTTTCACGTACTTGAAACATCATACCTATTAAACCAATCTGATTAATAAGTTAGATAAATTGTATATAAAATCTTGAAATGTCTTGTGTATACACACATATAAGTTTGAAAAATTAAGTATTTCAATTAATCGCTAGGTCGCACTCCCGTCTGACCAACGCCTGGTGTTTAACCATACAGTTTTAAAAGAAAACATATTTGACCATAGAAAGAATTGAAATAAGTTGACCTGTATCATTTCGATCCAGAGATCTACTGTCAAGTCGTGTACGAAAAATAGATCTACAAACTTCCCAAAGAGCCACAATTGTGGCCCTAATCGACACGACTTTACCCCTTCATGGTTAATATCAAAATCCAATCCAAGTATTTAAAGTTTTGTTTCCCTTATCAACATCATCCATGCCAACAACATTAATGTGATTATGAATGAAAATACCAAGACTTTTTCAAAATTTGTTTCATAAAGGGCAAGATTGTCATCCTGAAATTCTTTATGTTAAAGTTTTTGGTTCTGGACTAAGCTTTCTCGACTTCAATGCCATCTCGTCTAATTCCATCATTTCTTGTTTCATGACATGTTTAAAAAAGTGTGTTGGATGTGCATGCAGGCGTGTTAAAAAAATTGATAACTTGATAATTTGAATAAAAATCTTTTTTTACTTCAGGTAATTTTAGACTTTTAATAATATAAACATATATCACTGTTTATAAGACACAATCACCAACAACATTAGACATGCTACAAAGCTGTGAACGTTGAGAGCCTGATTCACTTACAATTAGCGGCTTTAATATAACTAATACCAATCATTTAATCAAGCCTGAAAATTCAAAACCGTCGTCAAAATTAACCACCTCATAACTTCCAATTATAACCGATTATAAGGATAAGCGTAATGGCAAAGCTTCATTGGGGTTGGGGGGCTCTTTTTTTCATTAATAGTGGAAATTTTCGGTCTGATAGTTGAAATTTTTTAATAAATATAAAGTTCGCCCCCCTTAAGTTAGTTTACTTTCGCCTCCGGCCCCTCTTAAGCTTTGTCTCAAGCTCCGCCACTATATAAGCGACTCTTTATTTAACGACAGACCAAAAAATTATATGATTTCTATAACTGTAGTAATCGATTAAAATTGATATATTTGATAATTAATATCACTAAATGACTCGTAACAACTATAACATTATATGATTTTTAAATAATATCATCAAGAAAAATGTTCAAATACAAAGTGCATTTTTGCTATAAAGTGTATTTTTGCTAAAAAGTATGAGAAGACACAATTAGTCAAAAAAAGACAAAAAAATTATATCTCACAATTTAAAATCGAATTTCAAAAAATAATTCGGAACTTTTTGTTCCCCTAGTCGTCCTCACTAAGAAAAAAAAATAAACGAAAAATAAAAAAAATAAAAAATTTAACGTTTTTTTATTGTGCCGTTTATGAAAGACACAATGACTTCATTGTGTCATTATGAAAGACACAATGACGTCATTGTGTCAATATAAAAGACACAATGATATCATTGTGTCATGTAACAATGACATCATTGTGTCATATAAAGACACAATGAAAATTTATTTTATTTTTTATTTTTTTTTTGAAAGAGGACAACGAGAGGAACAGAGACTACAAAGTACTTTTTAAAATTCGATTTAAATTATGAGATATTTTTTTATGAATTTTTTAGGCTCATTTTTTTTCTCACACTTTTTACCAAAAATACAATTTTTATAATAATCTCACCCTATCATCAAAGCTTGTGCATTTTATTTTTCTTTATTCAACTATATATTTTTCCTATTGTTTTCAAATAAAATTGAAAAAAGGGGCAAAAAGTAGGAGCGTACGGTTACCGATGGTGCAGTGTTGGTGGCAGATAAGCCCCCACCTCCATCTCCATCTTTCCCATCATCACAATTCCAAAAAACCCTCTAATTTCTGCCATTTGAATCCATCTTCCAATTCTTCATCATCTCAGTTTCATATACATAATCACACAAAATCCAACATTCTTCCTCTGTTTTCATTGCTTTGTGCACAGGGACCTTTCGTCTCATCGTAACGGTACGTGATCAACTCATCAGCCTCGTGAATTTGACGTTTGATTACATTTGTTTGTTCCAGAATGTAATACCCTTTTGGAATTTTGAACTTTGTTTGATAACTACTCTTACATTTAGTCTTGTTTTTCGAGTTTTTGCTTGATTTTATTGCGATCACACGCTCATGAATGACATTGTGCATGCGTTTCATGATATGATGTGCAATTGAAGTTTGTTTCGTGTAATTTGCGTGTAGATTTTGGTTTTAGAAATGGTAATTTGATGGGTATTTAGTTTTCTCATTATATTTTGTTTTTGTTTTGATGTTTATGTTCATGCAGATTGCAGAAATAAGGAATAAATTGATGTAAATGATGAATATGATTGTTTTTTCATGTAACATGCATGTTCACATGAGCATTTATTGATCATTAAGTTTTCTGTTTCTCAGTTCTCTTCCAAAGTATATATCTTTTTCATATTTAAAGATGTTTGATCTTCATATTCATATTACATTATTTGGGTGTACACATTCAACATGTTATCAAAACAACTGATTAGGTGTGATTGAATGTACATCAAATTATCAAAATTTGATACATTTGGATGCAATTTTTGAGAAAAGATTTGACTGATATCAAGAAATTTGAAGTTTCTTTTATGTCCCATTAACATTTGTAGATTCAAGAACCTGTGATTGAAGGTCGAAAAGCCTATTTGAATCAAAGATGCCCAAGCCTGCACCCGAGAAACCAAAACCAAAACCAAAGCCAACCCCTAGCAGTGAAACCACACCCAAAGAACACTTAGCTCAGACTCACATCTCACCAAGTAGCCCATTGAGCACACATACTATCGAAAACGGGTCAACTGACATAAGCATCAACAGTCACAACTCCATTGATCAACTGTACAACAATGTATGTGAAATGGAAACCTCTGATCAGTCCCCTTCAAGATACAGTAGTAGTTACTTATCATACAGTCAAGAATCAAGGATCGATTCTGAGCTACGTTATCTTGCTGGTGGCGGTTTTGCCAAAAATGACACCAAAAAGACCGAACTTGTTGATGAAAAAGAGTCCACAGAGTCGCGTGTGTCGAGTGATGAAAAGAAGCAGAAGGGTCAGATGCTACTACCAGCATAAGCAAGAAAACAAGGCCGTCTTCACCGGCGAAATCTTCGTCTTCGGGAAAGATCCCGAAGCCTAGTCCAAAGAAGAAACCGGGCTCAAAGTTGAGCATGAAGAAGAACGTTAAGAAATTAGATAGTGATGATCCGAGATACCTCGGGCAGTATTTACTAAAACAAGCCCGTGAACTGGTATCAGCAGGGGATGATCCAAACAAATCGCTTGAGTTCGCGATACGGGCTAAGGACTCGTTTGAAAGCTGTCAATCCGAAAAGCCCGATTTGGAGTTTGTTATGTGTTTGCATATGGTTGCAGCACTTTACTGCATCTTAAGGCAGTATGATGAAGCTATACCCGTTGTTGAAAGATCGATTGAGATCACGAACATAAACGAAGGGCAAAAACACCTGTTGGCTAAGTTTGCAGGGTGTATGCAGCTCGGGGATACCTACGCGATGCAAGGAAACATCGAGAGATCGATACTTTGTTACAAAGCGGGTTTGGAGATACAGAAACATGTGTTAGGTGAACAGGATGCTCGATTCGGAGAGACGTGTCGGTATGTAGCCGAGGCGCATGTTCAAGCATTGCAGTTTGATGAGGCGAAAAAACTATGCAAAATGGCTATTGATATACACGGGAAAAACGGGACGAGTAACTCGTTAGAGGAAGCCGCGGACCGGAGGCTAATGGGTCTCATTTGTGATTCGACGGGGCACTACGAAACCGCCATCGAGCATTATGTGTTGGCCCGAATGGCTATGTCAGCGAACGGGCATGATTCGGACGCTGCTGCTATCGATGTATGTATTGGTGACGCGTACCTATCGTTGGCTCGCTACAACGAAGCTGTTTTCACTTATCAGAAAGCCCTCAACGTATTTCGCTTTACCAAAGGAGAGAATCACTCATCGGTTGCTTCGGTTTACGTCCGATTGGCTGATCTTTACAACAAGATCGGGAAGTTTCGGGAGTCCGAAACGTATTGTGAACATGCGTTACGTATTTACAATAAGCCAAAACCAAAGAGCCCGAGCGATGAAATCGCGAACGGGCTTATTGAAGTTTCTGCAATTTACGAGTCAATGAACGAGCTGGAACAATCACTTGACTTGCTCAAGAAATCACTTAAGGCGTATGGAACGGCCCCGGGTCAAGTGACAACGGTGGCGGGGGTCGAGGCTCAGATCGGTGTGTTGTGTTACATGATGGGTAGTTATTTCGACTCGTACGATTACTTCAAAAGCGCTATATCGAAGTTTCGGGTTGCCGGAGAGAAGAAATCGGGAGTTTTCGGGGTTACATTGAACCAAATGGGACTGGCGTGTGTTCAGATCGAGTCGTTTGGTGAAGCTGCTGATCTGTTTGAAGAAGCTAGAAGTGTTTTGGAGACAGAATACGGGCCTCATCATCCTAATACACTCGGGGTTTATAGCAATCTTGCTGGTACTTATGATGCAATGGGAAGGTATAAGAATTTTAATAATTTTATTTTTCAATGCATGTGTTTAGATTTAGGATCTTAATCGTATAAATAGAAACAACAGGTTTATACTGTTTTGTTTTAACAGTTTAACAGTGTAACTAGTGATTTAAAACTTGAAATCATTCATGGAATCGGTTCTAAACCTTTATTATTTATCTTTACTATTATAAAAACTCATGCCTTTGAAAAAAAAAAAACTAGGTTCTTAATATGACTCATCCAATCTGACCGGTTTATTTTGTAACGTCACTAAATCATAGTTAGCAGGTTGGATCAAAATTTTTGATCATATCCCAGACCTACTAGTTTTGACAGGTTTTAAATAAACCATAGTTTTTGTATGGCAGAGCTTAAGCTAAAGCTTAAAGGGGCGGGGGCGAAAGTAATTATTTTAGAGGCGATGGACTTTATATTTATTAAAAAAATTCCACTATCGAACTGAAAATTTACAATATCGAGCCAAAAATTTACAAACCCCCCCGACCCTAATGAAGCTTCGCCCCTGCATAGTTTTGCATTAATTATTAAAAAATGATAAAGATGTTTTATGAATTTAAAACATATACATAACTTCATATTCCTCAAATGAAAAGAAATATATATATATATATATATAAACAGTGAGAGTTTCAATCTATCAAACCGTTTAAAACAGCTGACTTGCTTCAGTTTTTAACTTTTAATAGTTTCTGAACACCTAGCTGGACAATGAACACTCCTAAGTTATGGATTGTAGGTGGGACGATGCAATTGAGATATTGGAATATGTTGTCGGGATGAGAGAGGATAAGCTCGGAACAGCAAACCCTGATGTCGACAATGAGAAGCGGTGGCTAGCAGAGCTGTTGAAAGAGTCCGGAAGGGGTCGAAGCAAGGGATCCCGGTCACTGGAATATCTTCTCGATGGTTGATCAATGCCTTTGTTTTATTTAATTTCTGCCTTTCTAGTATTTAGAAAATGTATAGTTTTGTAGGTTATAATTTTTTGTTATGTCTTACTTTATTTCCGTCGATGGTTATTAAGATTTGGCATATTCTGATCGGTTAAAATTTTACATAAATTATACACGTATTGTGTTGAAATTCAGATAGGTCGAATTACTTTAACCGAAAACTAGACAAATCACATGTTCGGTAAGTATGGGTGAACCGCTTATGGTTAAACCCATTATTTTGTACCAAACCCTATTAAAGTTGGTGATGCAGGTTATTGGTTGTAGATCGATAGTGGAGATGAAGATATATTCGATTAACTCTTTAGAAATCAACGTCACGCTACAAAACAACAAGCAAGGGAGCGGTATGCCGGTATCATCCTTTTTTTAAAGGATAACTAGTCATTTTACCAGCCGCGCATTGCGGCGGCGACGTACATGATGGGATAAAACACATGCTACAATCGACCCAGCTTATTTCAAACTAAATTTACATCGACCCGTAGAATAATAAAAACTTATACCGACGATCGAAAAAGTAATATAAATATCATATGACTCCAAAGAGAATTTACGGTGAAACGTAGACTAAATCAAACCGTATATAAAAATAAGCATGTGCGGTAGTGTCATATGTATCATGATAAAAAAAGACTACAATTACTCTGAATAATTTTAAAAACAATATTTACTTTAACCGAGTAAAAAAACTTTTTGTTAAACCCAACATCAAATAGGGTCAAAAATTAAATAAAGAAAACTCTTGTGTCCGATTAAAAAAAAAACTTCAAAATCTATCATTCATTTATTTGAAAAATTAAATATAAATAATTGTAATACCCCGCTTTGAATATATTTGTTTACGGGTACAACGGCATCAAATGAGCGTGACCTAACAGAGAATGTATAATAAATAGGCATTGGGCCAATTGGAGCCCAACAAATCATGCTAAAGTGGCTGGCCCACTAACATAAGCGTTGAAGACCCTTTAAAAAGCGCCACGTGACTAACAGAAAGAGTCATTCAGTTAGAGTGAGAAATGCGCGGGCGAGGGTTCAACTTGAGAAGTTCATGGGTTCTCCCATCACATAAGATGATATCCAGAAACCCTAGCCAAATTTCTTCGAAGAAACACGTCGATTAGTGTGAGAAAATGGGAGGATTATTGTCATCCGTCAAAGAACCTCCACCGCCTATGGTGTTGGTTCCGCCGCTCTTCGATTTCCCTCCGCTAGCCGCTCGTACAAGGTCTCTCTATGCCTTCTCCCTTCAATCCGTTTAACAAATATATTCGTTCGTGATTATTGTTTGACTGTTGCATTCATTTCAGAAGATCGATTGTTTTAAGAATGATTTCGACGGAATCGGTGTTATATGTTCTGAATGATGCAAAAAGCGATTTCGTATGAATTAGTTTGATATTGTGTGCTGTTTTTTTGATTTTTCTGTTTGAGGATTTCTAAATTAAATTACAGTTCTTTCATCTGTCACAATGTTGGAACGCTTGAGGAAAAAAGGACTAATAATGTGTACGTTTTTTTTAAGGTAAATCTAGCATTTTCATGTGATTACTGATAGTGTGGTAGATTCAGATAATGTGATGGTAGGTTTTTCAATACCTTATATGTGATCTAGTTTAGTCTCGTATTTGACCTTTGAGGATGACCTAAAGGTCTTCCTCTAACAGTTAATTTTGTTGTTTGTTTTTATGCTTCTGCTCCAAGTAGGATTTAACTATAAGTTGAATTGTTTTGTTGTTCGTATTCTTTGCTTATGTCGTTCTAGGGGTTTACTTACACCAGGAAAAGAACTAGATATTTGGCTTTGATTGTTATAAACCTTAGTGATGCAGGATGTTGGAGTCATCATATAATCTGTTATTTGGGAAGCTTGTTTTAAGAAGCCTCTTTGAAGATTATTTTGATGCAGCAAATCATTTCAGTACAATATTATTACTCAAACCAATTGAAGATCGTCATGTAGATTTAATAGCAACTGTATCCATCAAAGCATTTCATTACTTACATATACATATATTTGGTGACGTAATGTTTTGTTTAACATATACAATCATTCTTATAATATATTTATTTGTGTGTGTGTGTATGTACTTATGCTTTATCTGAAGTTGAAGTTGACTTTTGTACCTAGCGGGAATGAAAAGTTCCTTAGCCCACATTCAGGTTTCAGGTCCTCTTGATAACAAGCCTGAGGAGCCAATAGTTGGTAATGCGTTATTTCGATGGCAAAGGTATTCAAGAGTTATATATCCTCTTATTTCCTACTGATTTGTCTTCTAGAGATTATGAGTCTCTATTTACTTCTTTTGGCATTTTTTTAAAGGAAACCTTGTTTTTTTTAATGTTTGTCACAGTGATGCTGATGATCCTCACACATTCACAGATCTTTATGTATCCAGTTCTGATCCGTGAGTAGTATTTTTCCATTCCATAAGAGTAAGTTCTATGTTTATCATATTCTTCTTTTTATGTTCCTAGATGAGTGTATTTACAGGACTTTACTGATGAGAGCATGTGCATACTACCCAAAGTATGGTTTTGGAGCATTTGGCATTTTCCCAGTGCTGCAGAAACAGAGGTTTGCTCAACTCAATCAAACAAAATCACACATGTCAATTCTTTGTGTTTTCTTTTTGTGGCTTTATATTCACTTACAAAGTTGACCTGATATACAGAGTGTGCGCAGAAGACTATGGTACAATGGGTTTGAGATTTGGCTCATCACATCTATCATTTGGAGCCACACTTTTGCCATATTCATGTATGTATTAGCACTGCATATTATAGAACTTATCCGCTTTTCATACACATTTTTTCCTTTCACTTTCACTAAGTTTATTTCTATGATGTCATTGTTGTTCCTTTGCGCCTACAATTTACTTTGATTTTTACAACCTGTATGATATATCAGAACTCTTCCATTTTCATTTTCCTTTAATTCATTCTAACAACGTCTAGTTTTTCTTTATAATACTATTTTCTGAATGTAGTGGGAAATGACTTCCCGAAGTCTGCATGGCTGGTGACCAAGATGGGAAGATTAACTGCTGGTGTCCAATATGATCCTAAATGTAAGATTATTGCCCCATCTTTTTTATAGTTCTAATTCTTATCCATTTCCCAAAGTGCTTTACTCTTTACTATGTTGAAGAATAATCCGTTCTGTATGAAATGCAGTCATTAATCTTCCATGCTCCTTGTTAACCATTATCTATTCTCTAGTCTCATTGTCTTGTTCTTTTTAATAAAATTGTTATAACTTACGTAGTATAGTGTAATAAATCAATGTCATGTTCTTCATCCTCCTTGAAATCATGCCTCTATGAACATTGTGGCCTCTTCTCTATTCTTTTATTGAAATTGTAAGTTGATATGTTCTCATGGTTAATTTTCTTGATTAGTTGAAAAGGAAGGTCCAAAATATAAAAATTTGAAGAATTGGAAATGCGCCATAGGCTATGGAATCGGATCTGGCAGCCCCTTAAGCCCATCATTTAATTTTGGTCTTGAATTTGCACAGAACTCTCAGGTTCGCATTGTTTATGGTTTCTTGAATTATCATTGAATCATTATCCATCTGTACTTGCTCTTACTATTACGAAGTGTCTCCCGTACATGTTTTCCTTTATTTTTGGCTTTATTTAGTGCTCCACAAGAACTGAAGTATTTATATCTATTATATAACCTCAACTGCAGTTTATAGCCTCTTTCTATCAGCATGTGGTGGTTCAACGAAGGGTACCCACTCTCTCTCTAAATATATATGTGTTTGTGTGTGTGCACATGTCTGCATGCATGTGTAGTGAGTCAACATGAGTATGATGTCATGATGAGAAATTTGGTATGCAGTCATTTTCGTATTCAAATGGTGATATATTATTGAATTATGCAGGTAAAGAATCCACTGGAAGAGAATGAAGTAATTGGAATAACTAATTACATAGACTTTGGATTTGAGCTGCTAACAAGGTAATTTTGCGTGTCCACTGCGTAGGTCATCGATATTTGTTTTGAAAAGAGAGTCTGAGTCATTATATTTGTTAACAGAATGAATGATCAGAAGGGATCAAACCACATTCAAGATTCCACCTTTAATATTGGTGCATCTTGGCAAGCCAATAAAAACATCTTGCTGAAGGTTAGCTGGCTTGATGTCTATGTAATGTTTCATATGTGGATTATATTAACTTCCAAATTTTCATCATGTCTTGTACAGGGAAAGGTGGGGCCACTTAGTTCATCTTTGTCCTTATCTTTTAAGTCATGGTGGAAACCTGCATTCAGTTTCAGTGTGTCAGGTATAAGTTATGTGATAAATATAGGAAATGTTTACCAGGTATCTGGGTACACTAAGCCCTAAGGTCACTTGTTTCAAAAACAACATTTTGGCATCCAACACACAACATGTAGGCCACAGATGTCGTAGAACTACTGTGGCCTTCTACAACAAACCCACTAGTTCTACGATTAAAAAAAACCACTACTCTTACATATATTTTTCCAGAAAAGCACTAGCTTTACAGAAGTTCCAATTTGATCTCGGTTATGCCAATTCTGGGCAAACAATACGTCTAAAGTAAAACTGGGGATTCTTTTAAAATCTTTTGATCATAACCAAAACCAGACTGGGTAGGCTTACTGTGGGAACGTACATGAAACCTGAATTGATGAATACGTGAAGATGTTATGATTTGAATAATGGGCAGCTATAAGAGAGCGCGGTATAGGGAAGACATCTTTCGGGTTTGGTGTTCGTGTGGATAATGTGAGAGAAGCAAGGTTTGTGTTAAACAATTGATGATCAATAATATTTCTTTAAAAGGATTGGATGATTAACATGAAAAAAATGCTGCAGTTACCAAAGGGCAGATCCGAATTTCGTAATGCTGACACCAAACAAAGAACATTTAGCAGAGGGAATCCAATGGAAAAGTGGCAAGAGACCATTGCTGCAAGCAGGCGTGAACTCTGGAAACTTTGATGGTGTGCCCAGGGAACTCAGACCTTTTGGTAGAATTTTGTAACTTTCTTTTTTTCTTTCTACAAGTCCTGAAAAAACAACTGTAATACACTGGGAGATTTTGTGTGCCTTTTTTTTTGTTTCAGTTTTATATTAAAACGAAATAAATTTGAAGTCCTGGGTTCCACCTTGTGCTGTCCAACTAACTTTCGGGTAGTAACTCGTTTGTTTTCAACTCCAGCCTTGGCTAGCATAAAGTTCGAGCCAAGATCAAGCCAACCGTAACTTTTCTTAATATATTTTCGTTCTTTAATTTTCTTTTAAAATTGCATAACTTTAATTCACTTGATATTGTTGTGTAAGACTTGTATAAAAAGTACGTAATCAAAGTTCAAATTAAAAAAAAATTAACTCATTGAGCAACTACCGTGAGCTCAGTTTCTGATTTTGATTGCAAATTACAAGGGGTTTGTAATATTACGAGGTAGGTGTAAGTATTCATGATTTATAGAAGTGGATTAGAGATTCTTTTAAATTTTCTTTATACATCTAGACTGGTTTTAAAAATATTGGTTTACATAATAATTCATTAAATATATATTATAAAGTCGAATACATTTTGAAAGATAAAACCATGTCAGTTATATAAACTCACATGGCATTTTTGTGTTTTGAAAAACAAAAACATTGGTTTACATAATACCCCACTAAAATAAATAAAAAGTTGCATATATTTGAAAGATAAAATATATAAGTTATATAAACTCACATGATAATTTTATGTTTTGGAATTTTAAAAATTGTGATAAATATGGTCTTATTGTCTTAGTTTAATGAATATTAAATAAAACAAACTGTTTATGGTCTCTTGACCTAATTAATCTAGCATTTATTTGTATTAAACTAACGCTTGTTTTAAGTCTCACAAAGAAGCAATAATTGAATTTTAGGATTAAAGTTTTAGGTCTTTCTTTGAGTAAAAAAGAAAGAATAAAACGTTCTTTTTGTATTTTGACCATCTTTACATGGCCTTTTTTGATGGGACAATGGAACATGGGCACATGGTACTCGAAGATGCAAGACACACTCCGGAACCTTCACATATTAGAACCCACCCTCCTTAAAAGTTAAAACCAAATAAACACAGAACCCTAAGTGATGTGCGGCTGAATAACAGATCGGATGATTGGGCATGGAACAACAGGGATAATAAAGACTTTTCGGTTAAAGAAACTTGAAGATGGTTGATTCAAGAGGCGGTCAGGTCGAATGCTAATGTGTATAAATGGTGTAAGTGGCTTCCTAACAAATGTAATTTATTCATGTGGAGGGCCAATTTAGATAGAATCCCCACGTTGGTAGCCTTAGCGCGAAGGAATATTGTCTTTGGGGATTCTAATTGTTCAATGTGTGGCGAGGCGGAAGAAAGCACGGATCACATCTTCTCAGCTTGTTTTTATGCGAATGGCGTATGGGATGCAATATGTAATTGGTGTAACATTCCAAAAGGTTTCATGTTTTCCTTTCGGGATATTTTAGTTCTGGCAACTAATGTGGATGGGTCTAATGTCCGGAATCAGCTTGTCTATGGTGTGATCATTTTGACGTGTTGGGCTATCTGGAAAGCTAGGAATGGGAAAAGATTCAATAATGAGGAGATCAACGTCCCGAAGATTGTGTCTGATGTCAAGTCTTTGGGTTATTTGTGGTATAGGAATAGATTTAATGGGGGAAAGGTTGACTGGAAAGGTTGGAATTCATTTTGTATTGAGGTAATGTAACTGTACGAGCGGGCGTCTCCGTCTTGGAGATTCTTGGTTCGTGTTTTTTAATGAAGTTTGATTTTCAAAAAAAAAAAGCTATTCTCATAAATATATGTATTATCACAATATACTCGATATTTTATTTTATTTATAAAAATCATCAAAAGTATGTCTGATAAGTAATAAGTCTGATTAAAGACATATATTTGAGCAGACTTCATATGACATTTATGTTCCCTGTAAGATTTGATTAGAAAATAAACATAAAATAATATAGTAAAGTATAACTAGTAAGAGCGTTTATGATAACATTTTCTATTATTTTTATAGTTTAACTAAATAAATATTATATTTCTTTACGTGTATCTTTAAAATTTATTTAACATTTTACATCTCAGTTTTCATCTTTATTTCAATCTTACTTACAAACATTTAATTTATTATTAGTTCTTTCTCTTATACACTCATAAAAAATATAAAAGAATCACAATTGATACAACTCTATAGTTTAAAGATAAATATAAAATACTAAGAAATATGTAAATAATAAGGATAGAAATAGAAATAAAGACCGAATGTCTTAATAAGAGTGAGATTATAAGTTGTTAATAGATCTATTAAAATACATATTTATTAAACATTTAATAAATTTAATAAATATGCATTAAACATTTACAGTTTGATGTACGTAATCTTACGAGGACACGAGGCTGCTCCTTCTTATGCTTTAAACCCATTTGAAGCCATAAGCTTAATGTCATCAATGTTGCTCAAAGACTTACCTTTAAAATTTAAAATATTAAAAATTGAAGTCATCAAAATCAAATAAAAACAAGGCATCCCTCATATTCATTCCTGAGCAGCAACAACGAAACGAATGGCTGCACATTCATTCTTCTCCACATACATCTCTTCCCCAACACCCCCTCTCTTTCTCCCTCACCGATCCCCATCCCCCAATCGCCCCCAAATCTCCACACTCTCTCTTTCTAGAACCTTCGCTCGTCGGAACCTCCACACCGCCTGCATCGTCGCCGCCTTCCGCTCCGGCCACCACTCGCCGGCGCCCCAATCCACCGTCAACAAACTGCTAGATTCACTAGTCGTTTTAGCCACTTCTGTAGCACTATCCGTCTCCATATTTGCTACCGATGTCGATCTGGCTGCTGCCTTTGTTGTCACTCCGTCTCGGAAGTTGCAGACGGATGAGCTCGCTACCGTTCGCCTTTTTCAGGAGAATACGCCTTCTGTTGTGTATATCACGAATTTAGCTTCGAGGTAGTTCCGTTACCGGTAGTTCGTGTGTTCGTGTGTTCGTGCGTGTGTTTGTGTGTGTGTGTGATTTGTGGACCTAGTCGACTTTGGAATGGACGAATGGTGATCGAGGTCATTTTGGATTGAAACTTGCGTTTTTGTGCTATTGTGTTCTGGAGTGCTGGTGAAAATGTGGAAGTGGTTTTTGAATGTGTTTGATGCTAAAATCAGGCGTTTTGATGAGATGGAGTCGGTTTTGTTGATTTTGTTAGTGTTTTGAGTGAAGTTATGTTGTTTAGGCAGGATGCGTTTACTTTGGATGTGTTGGAGGTGCCTCAGGGGTCTGGATCGGGATTTGTTTGGGACAAAAAAGGTCACATTGTCACGAATTATCATGTTATTCGAGGTGCGTCTGATCTCAGGTTGGTTAAGTTTTTTTCTCTTTCTTTCTTCTCATGCGGTGAAATTTGAGGGTGTATATTGGTTTGACTTAAGGGCTAAGGCTCTTACTATGATGATTGGTTGCAAGCTGTGAAGTGACCTCGTTACTTAATTTACTAGAAAGAATAGGTTTTGAGACTTGGAATCAACAAAAGTAAATAGATAAATAAATAGTTGATGGCTCGCAATAATGACAGTTTTGCTTGTTGTGCACAAGTCCATTTTCACTGGAACTATGGTTGATGTAAGAATGTTCGACTATTTCATGTTATAAAGGAAATTAAAATCACTGCAGGAATAGAATGCACATATTGTGGCTGTATTAGGAAATTTTGTTTGACTGGTATGCTTATTTGGGATAATCGGACGGATGTAAAAAACCAACATGAAATAAGTTTAAGAAAAAAGCATGTATATATTAGTAGTAACTAGTAACCTCATTGATCTTAACCTTTGCTTTTCTTGTTAACCTGATTAAATGCATAATTTGATTTAGTAAACAATACATAAACCTAAAAGTCTAAAACATCCCTATCCTCGTATTTACCTTCGATTTTGACATGTATCTTAAATCAATTTCCATCATTAGATTCTGTTAGAAATGTCCACTGTGGTTGACTGGTTGCAGTATCTAGCTTCAATTTTTCATAATCAGGTTCTGTTATACACGCCCATGATATTACCATTTATTATCTTTTTTCTGACATTGAATTGATGTATGTATATTCAGGGTAACTCTTGCTGATCAGACCACATATGATGCAAAAGTTGTTGGGTTTGACCAAGATAAGGATGTTGCCGTACTGCGCATCGACGCACCTAAAGATAAATTGAGACCAATACCAGTTGGTGTGTCTGCTGACTTGCTTGTTGGGCAAAAAGTGTATGCGATAGGAAACCCAGTGAGTGCATATACCGATTCTATGCATGGGAATATGAGTATTGTATATATGTATATTGTGCATGCTTGTGTGTGTTGTTAATAGCTGCTTGGAAATTGAAATCAACCGTTTTGCTAATAGCTGCTCAAAATCAATATTCCTTGCAGTATCTCTCCTCATCTATGAATGTGTGTGGACTTTACCAAAACTTTTAGAGTTAGGGTTCCCCTTGTAGTTTTTCCCATGAAAGGAAGATGCATTAATCACTGAATACTGCATTATACATCAAGACTTAATTTTGTACACAAAGTGAGATACACACGTCTTTTTTAGAGTTGCTTGAACCATGACTTTTGTTGACTGCTGGATAGCTTTGGTATTTAGTGCTCATTTAATGTAGATTATAGAAAAACATGACAAGAGGAAAAGAAAGAAGTTAACTGTGATTTTCTGAATTTCTTTTTAAGTTGAGGTTAAATGAGACTTGTAGTTTCTCGTATGAAGTAAACCTTAGGTCCTTAACTAATAAAATATTTTGGACATTTTTCTACCCTCCCCTTTCAAATACTTCTACACAATAGATGACTAAATCTTACGGTTCATACATCTTTTTGCAGTTTGGGCTTGATCACACACTAACAACCGGTGTCATCAGGTATGAATAATAAATTATCCCTACAAGCAATGGGGGGGGGGGGTTACGTTTCATTATTGTAGCTCTTATTTGTGTACCTCTTGAAGATAAGTCTTGTTTTTGAGAAATTCGAAAACATATAGCGAATACTCTTACTTGGAAATGTCATTATTCGGGCCCTACTCACCGATGCCTTCCAAGTTTTTTGACTGTTAAAGGGGTTGGAGATAGCTGTTACAAATTAAAATTAATTTTTTTCAATTTTAGTAACCCTATAAATACCAACTTCAAAGTTAATTTATATATAACAAGCTGGGCACTAGGTTTTAAAGTGTGTTTGAGGTGTGCCTAGGTGTGAGGAGACGTGAGGCTCATGAAGCTGTGCTTAAGAATGAGTGTTAACTATAGATATATTGTGTTTTTAGGGTCTATTTGTTTAAAGCCTGTGGGCCTGAAATAGGCTGCTCTAGGTTTTCTATCTTGTATGTATATTGAGGTGTCCCCCTGGCCCCTCCATTGTAACCACTCAGTTAATTAAGATTATTCCAATCCACATTAAATGGTAAGTCTTGATATTATTTTAGTATCTACTATCTATCAGATATGTTTTATCAGGAATAAAAATATAAGCATGCACTTCTTAACCATTTGAGCTTGAACCTCATGAGGTATTATTCCCTGTTTGTAGTGGGCTAAGAAGAGAAATAAGCTCTGCTGCAACTGGTCGCCCAATTCAAGATGTTATCCAAACAGATGCTGCAATTAACCCTGGAAATAGTGGAGGGCCACTTCTTGATAGCTCAGGAAACCTTATTGGGATAAACACAGCTATATACTCTCCATCTGGTGCATCATCTGGTGTTGGATTTTCCATTCCAGTTGACACTGTGAGTCACAAAATTCTACTTACAGTTTAAAGACTTAAAACTTCAAATCTCATCTAGATTATGAGGCATATGAAGTAATTTTCTTTATTATTTGATGTATTTGTTTAATCATATCTGTTCAGGTTGGTGGAATTGTTGACCAGTTGGTTCAATTTGGAAAAGTTACCAGACCTATTTTAGGAATTAAGTTTGCACCTGATCAGTCTGTGGAGCAACTGGGAGTCAGTGGAGTACTTGTCTTAGATGCTCCTCCAAATGGCCCTGCTGGAAAAGCGGTATGTATTTTGTCATGTATTTTACCAAATTTGTAAGTTTTGATGTGTGTGTACAGTGTACTCTTGTCTTTTCAACCTCGTGAAGTTGCTGAAGTAACTTGCTTCTAATTGATTTTAACCTTCAGGGTCTTCAATCAACAAAACGTGATACCTATGGAAGGCTCATACTGGGTGACATTATTACTTCTGTAAATGGAAAAAAAGTAGTTAACGGAAGTGATTTGTACAGAATTCTCGATCAGTGTAAAGTGGGTGAGACGGTAAGTTCCATCCAAATTTTGCTTGAAATTTTCCCTAGTAGTCCAGT
Source organism: Flaveria linearis (assembly GCA_024085815.1). NCBI lineage: Eukaryota > Viridiplantae > Streptophyta > Magnoliopsida > Asterales > Asteraceae > Flaveria > Flaveria linearis. The sequence continues at coordinate 24,967,000 of CM044002.1, forward strand.
GTTCTTCCATTTATTTTATGTTAATCAAACACATAGTCCCAAGTACTAAAGAAGTATGCTCTTAGATGATCCTGCTGGTCCTTTGTGTCCCTGTTATAAATAATATGCCTTAGTAGTTTATTTTACTTGGTTGACAGGTTACTGTGGAGGTGCTGCGTGGTGACCATGTAGAGAAGATCCCTGTGGTGCTTGAACCTAAGGCTGATGAATCATGAATCCTGAAAACGTGAGGTCAGGTGTAAACTTGTGGTATTCATTATGAGAAATTCTCTCTGTATTATTTGACGTATTGGTTCGTAATAGGGGTCATGTAAATAGTCTATACGCCTCTATGAACTTGGAGCTATATAGTTGTAATTCATTATGATTGTTGGTATAGTTACCTTACCCTTGTTATCAACATGTGTTGCTTTTAACTTCACATTGGTTCATGCCCATGAATATATAACTGCCAAATATTTTTACCTAACGTCAGTGTTTGCAACTTCTTTAGTGTGGAATTTTGATTCTATCAAAGGGGGTTTTTGGTTCTTTATTGGAATCTGAGTTTTATTTCGAGCATGTTCGGTTTATATAATTTGATGCAGTTGGAATCTCACTTCAAGTGATAACATGTTTTAGTTGGAGAATGAAAGGAATTAAGGTTGTAGTGAATTCTCTGAAGGAATTTAACGTATGTTTAAACTTCTGAAGGAATTTAGCCTAAAGAATCGATATCTTTCATTCCCTCACCACCTTCATCACCATCTCTACCATAGCCAACCTTACCCCTGCCGCTCTTACACCGCCACCGCCTACTCGATGCCGCAACCACATTCACTGCCTTCGCTGCATCCCCGCCGCAACAACACATACCACCACGATGCAGTGACCGCTTGTTGCTAGGACATCCGCCACCCACCAATGCCATCTTCACCACCACCACCGCATTCCAACTTCTTTAACAAATAAATTAGCCTGGCATGCTTATTTTGTCAATCAAATGCATCCCGTATTTCTTTTTTTTTTTTACAAATTCCAATTCCTTTGACAATTTTCAATTCCAAATCCAAGTCTTCAATTCCAACTCCTTTGACAGATTCCAAATCCTTAAAAAAATTCCCACAAACCAAAAGCGTTTAATGGATTTTATTGTGGAACCAATTGAATGTGATTTGGTGAACTGTGGCTAATTGCCGTTATCTCCTCTGTTCTCTTTTTAGGGGAAACATTAGAGATGAGTATGTACTATAAGATCATTTAATATAATATTTGGAAGTCTACTGTGTTTTCTTGTTATCTATAGAACACCAGGGCGAAAGTGGCTGGACTCCACAGCTCATGATTTCCTAAGTTTTTTTAGCAATGTCACCTTCCTACGGAGGTTTATATGATACTTATGCAACAGCAGCAGTAACCAGTGTTAGATGATTATAACCTGTCCATGTGGAGTGAATCCCGAGCTGAAGCTTCTGCCTATTTTGCTTAAATCCCGTTCAAGCACTAAAACTAAAGGATTAGAAACCACTCTTCATCCATCTTATAATGCAGGCCTGCAGGGTATACCAGTCTTGATCAAACGAACTAAATGACACATCACACCTTTCTAGCCAATCCTATCATGCAAGATCCTTAATTACGTCTCTGGACTGTTAACCATTGATTTTGTTGATATTTAATTAGATGTTTAGCAGCTTTTTTCTTGCCTATCTAACAGTTTAATAAACTTTGTACCGTTCAAATCTGAATGCATATAACACTGAATAAAAAAATTTAACTCTTATGACTTCATTACACTTCTTACTACCCAAACTCATAAGATTATGCATCAGCTTGATTGAACTGGTTAGATGTAAATGCTTCTAGTTTTTCCAGTATTGCCATGATGCTTTTAGATACAAATTGTTTTTTTTCATGTATCCTTAAGTTTATGCTGTTTGATGATCCTTAATAACTTCAGCATCTTGTATTAGTGATGTGTACTCATTTGATAATGTTAAATTGTGATTATTTGCATGCGTTATCATTGAATACATACAAAAATATGCTACTTTGAGATGTTTTTATGCTTGTAGGTTAAACGTGAAAGCATCCTTAAAGACTTTGGTTGATGCACTTATCAAGTGGGACTTGTTAAACTTTAACGAAGCTCAGTGAAAATGATTTAGGTTTTTTTGGAATACCCCCGCTTCATTATTGCATTGGACCGGCATACAACAGACAACAAGCAGCGTATGGAATTGTGAAGAATACAGAGGCGGCGTCCTATACTCCAGGGTCGGCGTCCTATACTCCAGGGTCGGCGTCCTATACTCCAGGGTCGGCGTCCCATACGTCGGCTGCAATTATGAACTGTTTTTCATCGTTTATTCACGATCTTAAGAGGGTTTTCGGGGAATTTTCGAGGAGTTTCGACTTGGGGGAGATACTAGAGGATACTTTGGACGATTTTGAAGTTCAAGAGTGCAAATCAAACATCATTTCTTCTAAATTAATCATTCGGATGTCATGAAGATCATTTTCGGCTAAACGGTTTGTAGTCACAACTGGTGTAAGGGTTTAGTTAATGCTAGTAGGACTTATATATGTTTGTTACATGAATGTTTGGATGATCATATGCAATTACATGTGGATGTTTATGATGGTTTTAGTATTATTACCTTCCATGTCATTTACAATTGCAATTTATGTTTAGAAATCTCCATTATTACATTCCAACTTAGAGAGACTCTAGGCTTGTTGTAGATGTTCTAATGTTGGAGATATATCATGAATTGGAATTGGGTAATGAAACGTTTTAGGTTACACATTAGTATCGTTCCACTTTAGGGAGACTTTAAATGTGTTGTAGATGTACAATTGATATAGCCATGTTTTATACCTAGTTGATGTGTTGGTAATGTAGATTATTTCTATGTAATCTATTAAGTAACAAGTAAATTAACAAGTCTTGCTAGTTGATAATTAAACCTTGAATCCAGAAGTGACTATTCATTTTATCATAGGAACAAATCAATTTTATTTACATGTTCATACAAGTGTTTTCAATTACAATAAAAACGATATATATAAAGCAATTATGGCAAAATAAAGGCTTCTTTGACATTTTATATTTTTTTAAAGACAAATGTACGACCCTGCTTTGGAGAATATGTGTTATCTTAATCGGGTCCATCTATCCGTTTTCCGGCCGGGACCGCACCCCCAACCCTCTCAGGAGGAAAACCGTTGCTGAGAAAACCCCGTCGCTCAAATCTGAGTATTTTGCTCAGAGTAAGACTTGAACCTATGACTTCTCTTTATTTACATATTATGGGTATTTAACTTAAGCAGTTGGGCTAAATATTGTTTTTCTATTTTAAAGGTAAATATAACAATTATCGACCAAAGGTCAGACAACATAGATTCGTAAAACCTATTCGGTAAGGGGTGTGGTTCATATTCTTCTGACAGCTATAAAGCCTATAATTTTATTTTTTTATTTTTTATTTTTGCTATGATTTTTTTATATGCCGATTATTCTTTGTCTCATCTTGACACATTTTAGGATTGTAAGAGGTTTCTCTAAAGGCGCCTTTTTGTGTTCAGGTCAAAATGGGTTTTGTTGGCCACGTCAGGTAGACCTCCCAACACCTTCTTTTGTCCATCTTTGAACTTCATGAGTAATTGAGTTACACTTTAGGCGACGTGTAGGCCGTCTGATGACTTTTCTGTTATAACTAAATTTATTAATATTACATATTTGACCCATTATTGGCAGTTGAGAAGTGGTCTTTTGAAAACCATGTTATAAACAAAAGCCATGAAAACCAAAGATTACTATATGTAAGTACGTGCTATAAAGTATACAACTAAAAGTTACGTATATGTAGAGGTTATGTATACGTAAGTACATGTTACCAAGTATACAATTAAGAGTTACGTACATATAACTCATACAACTTACGTATATGTAAGTCGTTTCGTCGTGCCTTGAATTTTAAAATAAAAAATATACAATGACCGCAAAAATAAGTTTAAAGTTTACTAAAAAATACTCTAAACAATTAAAATAGTTAAATCAATTATAAATTTTATGATTGGGTAGTGGTGATTTTCACAGTTTTCAATTATAAACATGGTTTTCATTTGATGCTTCTCCAGTGCCAACATATACGGAAAGTCAATATTTTAGAAGAATCCCACCAATATGGTGGCTGCATCTTTTTACATAGAAAAGAAAGAGAATGAGAAACATAATATTGATGCAAATGACTGGAATTATTATATAACTTGTCCAATTTTCATTTATTCAAGGGAAATACAAGTACAGATCACATGTGAAGTTTGGGTGGAAGAAAAGAGTCAGGTGTACGTAATGATGTAATAATTATACAATAGTAACTCGATTATGCTGAGGTAGGAGGCGAAAGGCTGAACTCAAGCCCCCACAACTCAAAGGTCCCGTTAACAAAGTCATAGTGTGCACCCTTGAGTGCCAATGTTTTGTTTATCAATCCGTTTCTCACAAACGGGTAAGTCAACAGGTTTGAAAGAGACACATTCACCGCCTCCTGCATCGACAACAGATCATTAGTATTTGTTAAGACCGACCCGAAACAGCTAACTGGTAAGCTAGCTTGTTGAAGATTATTGTTCTGTAAATAGTATTTACCTTCTCGCATGATACACATTGATCATCAATTGATGCACTTCCATGCTCCGCTTTCACCTTTGACTTTGCAGGGAGACCAACTCTGACCCAGTCCTCAATGAAGTCGCTGAATTCAAGTCCCCAATCGATAATATAAATTAAAAAAGAGTAAATTGTCATTTTCGTCCCTGTGGTTTGGTGAAAATTACCACTTTCATCCAATAGTTTATTTTTTCGCATCTGGGTCCCTGTGGTTTACAAATCTTGTCATATTCATCCATTTCGTTAACTCCATCCAACGTTCTCCGTTAAATGAAGGGTATATTGGTCATTTTACATATATGTTATATTTTTCTATTTTTTAAACCCCATTTAATATACCCTTTAAATAATTGCTATTTTAGTCCCAGTGGTTTTGATATGTTTGTCAATTCAGTCCAAAAATCCCACCACCTTGGCATAAAACACCATATCACCACCACCCGTGATGGAACCACCATGTAGATGTGGGGTACAAATAACTCATACAAGACTGGGTACCCGAACCCGAAAGCCCGGCCCATGCGGGCGAAACGGGTAAGCCAACAGGACATGTGCCCCGCATTTAATATTACATCAGAATCACCCCAATCATAACCGATAATTTAGTAACGGTCGAAGAACATAAAAGGTAATGGATTTGCCGGGGAATAATCCCTGTAAATCAGCACACGATTACAGCAAGTAAACACTATAAATACCAGGTAAGGAGGATCGAGATCCTCACAAAAGAATACACACAAAAGCTCCCCCTTAATTCTCCCTATCACATATTTCCATTCAACCAATACTTACTCTCACGCCGGAGGGTCGTTCCAGTGATATTTCCCCCTAAAAGACCGGAACCATCCAGAGTTGGACCTCGTATTTACACACCACACCACCACCACATCGCAAAACCACCACCACTCCACCACCACACCCCTTCGAAAACGTATATGGAACCCTTGAAAATGAGTATTGTAGAGGTATTAGTAGGGTTTGATATGCATTTTCGAAGTGGTATGTTACAAGTCCAATATTGATTGTCGATTTTTAGGGTTTATATGGTAGCGACGATCCGATGTGCGTGGTGGTGGTAGGCGCTCTGGTGTGGTGTTGGTGGCTTTGTGATGGGGTGGTGGCGGTGGTTCTTGTGACGGGTAATGGTGTGGTGGTTATTTTTGGACTAAATTGGCAAATACGCTCAAACCACAGGGACTAAAATAGCAATGTATTTAAAGAGTATATATTAAATCAGGTTTAAAAAAAGAAAAATAAAAACATATATGTAAAATGACCAATATACCCCTCATTTAACGGAAATTTTGGATGGAGTTAACGGACTGGATGAATATGACAAGATTTGTAAACCACAGGGACACAGATGCGAAAAAACAAACTATTGGATTAAAGTGGCAATTTTTACCAAGCCACAGGGACGAAAATGACAATTTACTCATCAAAAAAAAGTTATATAGTTGGATAACTCCCAAACATGAGTTTATATAATCTAGCTAATAGTCATCAATGATCTATGTATGACTCTTAATATGATTGACTTTATCTAGAATAACAAACCATATTTATCTAATCAAATAGATATAACAAACTAGATTTGAATATTAAACCAACTTGACCGACTTGTTAACTTAGGTTCCCGAACTTCACTGACTTATGAAACAGGTTAGAAATTATCGCCAACATTATCATACCATATATCATGCGGTAAAATATGCAAGTTACCATACTGTTTTTTGCTTATAAAATGGCCACTTACGTGCTTGTCGGTCCTTCGTCTGGAAAAGTCATGAGACCCTTGATCCCACCACATTTACTATGCCCAATTACAACTATCTGCTCCACCTGTATCATTAAGATTAATGGGTCAGGTCGGGTGGCTGAAATGTATAAGGGTCGATCTAACATTGTGGGTCATCTGTAGTTATGCATGATATATCAGGTGATTTAGAGTTTAGAGTTTAGATTACCTTGAGATGCAGAACTGCATACTCGACAGCGGATCCTACTCCAGCATATTTAAGCTGTACGTTGTTGCAGGTAATACAGAAAATCATAGGTAAATTGTAAGTGGTTATAAGTTAATGATGATTATGGCGATATATAGTGGTACTTTTTTTATAACTATGGGTCAATTAACCTTATCAAAGGGGGGGACAATGTTGGCTACGTTACGGACCACAAACGCCTCACCAGGTTGGAAATCGAGCACGTGTGACGGGCAAACTCGAGAGTCAGAGCATGCAAAAACCATAAACTGTCGCATATATATAGCCAGTAAATATATATGCATTAGAAAAGATAGATATAAAAGCGTTAATATATATGTGTACAGAATCTAAGGGTAAAAAGGAGTTGTACTTTTGGGCTCTGGCCTTTGGAAAGTTCATCGTACAAAGCTGGATTTGTCCTGTACATGGGTTCACACTAGCTATTTGTCAATACATGATTATTTATTTTTTTAAACACGTGTATGATGCATATATACATAAGCTGGTAGCTGTAAAACGTACAAGTATTTCTCGGTCTTGAACTTGGCAAACCCGGTTTTGATCCTCTCGACCGCGTCAAATGCGGGTTTGGTGTCGAGCGTTTGAAGTTGGGCGGTGATTTCGTCGATTTTTGCAGCAGCCACAGGTGCCAAATCCTCCCTTTCACTGTACGTATAACCACAAAGTATCAAATAAGAAAACCCGGTTGTATAACCTTCGATCAGTGACGGATTTGCGACTGTTTTTTAATTCAGTTACGACCAAAAAAGAAGCTAGCTAGCAGATCGAACAGATGTACGTTGTGAGTTTTGGGTGTTTGTTTGCTTACCTTAAAAGCTTCTTGAGTGCAGCAATTGCCTCGTCATATGATTCACTTCCCATGTCTCCTCTCTGCAAAAGATATCACTCACAACTTTAATTTGTATGTATATATGTTTCATCATTGTTATATTGATCGAATCGCTAAAAGCGACAGTGAAATTTCAAAGAGAGATTTTTTATATGTATGAAATTGTTTTGACATGATCAAGTATAACAAACTCAGAAAAACAGTTGTTTTTGTGATTTTCTCTAAAAGAAACTGTTGTAAGATTAGTAATCTCATAGACCAAATTAAAGGTAGCTAAACGGTTCAACTTTCACTATATATTGGCATTGTTTAGATTAGAAGTCTGCCTGTGTGTGGGTGAGTGAGACTTGAGACTTGAGAGCTAGCATACCACAGTGGGGTGATGATGGGAGTCGGGGCGGCAAAAACGGGCTGGTTACGGATGAGGCTCGGTGGTGGAGCGGCAGATGACGACGACGACAGCGAGTTGTTGCTAATTAGCCTTGCGAAGGGAGCGGATACGGTGGAAGACGACGATGACGATTTGCGGAGAGAGGTGGTGAAGGAGGGTGCAATTAATGCGGCAGCTGTGGCATACATTGATCAGCAACACTGCCAAAGGGGTCGATGTTGGTCATGGGAGTTGAGTTGTGGTTGAGTTTTATACTACTAGTTCAATTCTACTTCAATAGGCTACATACTGCATGGATTATCCGGAAGATCAGGTTTGGACGTACCACCTCACTCCACGTGTAAGCCCTTCATGCTTTTTTAACTTTTAGTTCACATGTGTTAGTTGTATGTATTATATACTAGGTTAGTTCCCGTGTATTACACGAGTGGATAAATAAAATATTAAATAATTAGTAATCAAAATTTATACATTATAAAATCATATATAAAGATAAAATATGATTATAATTACGTATAAATAGCTATTTTAAATAAATAAATAATAATATATTTTTCTTAAACTTTATTTTATAAATTTTTTAAATATTTTATTTTAAGAAAATGTATTTTTAAGAAAAAGTTCGTTGTATTATGTATTTTATAAAATTTTTATTTTAAAAAGTGTGTTTTAATTCAAAAATAGGTTTTTTATTTATAAAATTAAACATTTTTTAATTTAAAAGTAGTATGAGTAAAATTATTAGTATTTAATATTATTATTAATAATATAAAGAAATGAGAAAATTAATATTATATGGCTTACAATTGTTTCATGTTTATTTTAGTTTTTTTATAGATAGATATATAGGCTAAAATCGCATTAATTAAATGGATTATAGTTAGTAATAAACACAAAGAGTTAGATTATAATATTTTAATATTAATTATAATTAAAATAATATATACATAATAATTCAAGAAATAAAACAATTATACTATTTTTAACTCTCTTATCTAAATAGTTTCATTTTTGGACATTCATTTTAGGTTTTTTATTAAAAATTAATTTTTTATCAAAATCTTGTTTCTTTTTGAAAACTATGATTTGTAATTATTTTGGTTGTTTTAATAAGACTGTTTTTGAAAGATTTCACCTTTATAATTTTTTTGAAATAAAATGACTTAAATATTTTGCTTAACAATGTTTAGTGTTTTAGAAAATTTAAGATTATATAATTTTTTGTTTTTTTATTATTTAGATTTTAATTAAAAGATGTGATTTTTAACTTCATAAAATATATTTTAAAAAAATGTAGTTTGATTTTATAAAATGTAGATAAGAGAGAGAAATATAGTAATTAATAAAATTAATTTTTAGTAAGAGAGAGAAACTTGTATTAGCATTTTAATTACTATAATACCCTTTTGGAGGGAAAATTAAAGTGTGAATGTGTAGAAATTTGACAAGTGGCTAAAAGTGTGTTAAAAACTTGACAAGTGGCAAAAAAAACCTTCTTTTATTAGATACTATAGATAACTAGGTTTTAACCCGCCGCACGTTGCGGCGGCGTTTGCGGCGTGATAAAGTATAAAATAGGACCAGCCGACTCGTTCCCCAACTAAATTTACGTCAAAACGTACGCGTCAATTGAAACATATTATATTTGACCCAATGTGTATTATAATATATATATATATATATATATTAAAAAAAAGAAAAAGATTAGGTTTTGGCGCGCGCGTTGCCGCGTTTATACGAGTTTTAATGTAACCCTAAATCAAAATCAAAATGAAGGTTCAAAACCACAAAATCAGTATAAAAAACCCACAAAAAACTCTACCCCAAAATCTCGAACCAACACCCAAAACAACCTATATTAAAACACAAAAAAAAAATTAAAACACACACAAAAAAAGAAATTTCACACAAAAAAAAAGAAAGAAAAGCACCGACCAAAGTCTTTAAATAGAATGGTAATACTCTAGCCTAATTAGAAAATGCGTGGTTTATGAAAACATAAATGCTAACCAAACGAAGGCACACCTAACACATCGTTAGCAACGATAACAACGTATAAGAAGATTCAATATTTAAAATATATAGCTAACAATCTGATAGAAATCAAGGAGTGGAATATTCAATAGTCAATATAACTAATGATGATAAATAAGATAAATTAACTAAAAGAAATCAAATAAAAGAACCTGGAAATAAAAAAATGAGATGAGTACAGAAAGTTGATCCATGCTATCCATATGAATCCATGAGCCATCCTTCATTTATAGATTCATAAAAGCTGCAAAAAAAACTACAGATCCATATCAGGTAACAAAGTTAACATAATTTGAGAAGGGATATTACAAAAGCAGGGAGAAACCTAATGTCCACTTGTTTGTCCGGGCATTAGCCACTGCAAACCATGGCCTGTTTTACCAAGTTCAACATTGCATAAGAGATTACAAATATAATCAAATAGAGAACACATAACGAATAAGTAATCACTTACCCCAAATCACATAAAGCTTAATTGCATTGCAGCCTCTGGTATTAATTAATTTGCCCTGTAAAATCAAACTCCGACATCACCGCAGCCACAGGAAGAAACTAAAATAAAAATAAACAAAAACAGATCACAATACAGAGAGAGGATTTATGTTTGCAATAAAGTAAAAGGATTTATAATCATCGTTACCTAAAGCTCCAGGTCAATATATTAATTTGCTCCTATTTTTTAGCAAGTAGAAGTGCTTCTAGGCTTCTAGCGTTGAGTTCTCATCAGCATCACATACACCACCATCCCATTTTTGGTGTAAAAATAGATAGAATGTCATGGTGCTGCTGGAACAGAAGTAGACACAGAAAGAAATAAACAAAAAGCAAGATTCATGCCTGTATGAATCTACTCATGCAATTAGGATTTGGGGAGCTGCTCGAACGACCAAAGGATAGTGCTAATGTAGCTAACAAACTGATACAATCAAACTGATTAGGGAATCAACCATTTGAAGAAAAACTAACTGAACATAAGAAGATTTAATATTCAATATATAACATATATAGCTAACGAACCGATAGAAATCAAGTAATGGAATACTCAATACTTAATATAACTAATGATATATAAAATAAATTAACTAATATAAATCAAATAATGGAACCTGACAATAAAGAAATCAGGTAAGTATCCATAGGCCATTAGTTGTGTCTCGTATGAATCCGTGAGTCATCGCTCATTTAAATATTCATAAAGCTGTAAAAATAAACTACAGATCCATCTCGATCAGGTAACAAATTAACATAACTTGAGAAGGGAGATTTAAAGAGCAGGGAGAAACCTAATGTGCACTTGTTTGTTTGGGCATTAGCGATATGAAGCATTAGGGGTTTGGGCATTGTTCCGTACACCACACTGATTGTCCCTTTAGCCACTGCAAAATGCAAACCACGGCTTGTGTTTGCCCAGTTGGACCAGATCACAATACATAGAGTGGAAGAAGAAAGGGCAGAGTGTTGTACATGCATAAAAATACAGTTCTTTATCAGCATTGCATAATAAATTACATATGTAATCAAACAGAAAACACATAACTCAATTACAATCACATGAAAGAAAAAAAACAAATAGCAAGATATATACCTAATCTACTCGATTGGGGATTTGGGGAGTTTCTCAAATGACCAAATAGTGTTTACTCTCATGACTCATCAAACAAAATTATGAATTCTTATCAACTTCTAAAGTATAGCTCTTATCTAGAAGAGGAATAACGTAAGTGCACAAATTTATACAAAAACGTAGGAGAATATTAATCCCATTAAGCACACATAAATTTAATATAAAGACCAACAAACACATAGGCGCAAAGGGGAATGCACTCTGTATTTACAGGTCAGGCGGAAAGTGAATGCGATAACAGAACACTGCCTTTCATCGACCAGTTTTGCAAGGCATTACAACATGTGCAGGTTAAAATGGGTTGTTACCTAATTGGGTTGGAATTATTGACTTTTGTAAATAACGGATGCTTTGAATACAATTACATAATGTATTATCGTAACAATAACGTAAACTCTTTTTTATAGAGCAAACAAAAAAGTTTTATGCATCTGAACACTCTTTTAAATGACCAGTTAACCAGTAATTTTATGATATTATGTAGTTAAAGTTACCCATGAAGATGTATGCCTTACAATAAACCAGATCTTAAACTCACCTGGAAAAAACATACTCAAATATTAGAAACTCAACAACACTTCTAACTAACACCCTATAATTTTAATAGCTTCAAGTTTTAACAACTTAATAGGTTCGAGCACTCTCTAAGGCCTAACTAATCCTGTATATACCCGTCATCCAAATCATAAAACAAACCCAAAAGATCCATCTCAGATGAATAGGTACTCATCATCATCAAGTAACCCATATCAGAAAATCAACATAACCTGAAAAACCATGGCAAGAGATCAACAACAATCTCTCTCGCCGGAGCCTCCTTCCAAACAAAAGAAACAGAACATGAATCGCGTCTCTAGACTATCGACTTCAACATATATTGTAATTACAATCCGAAAAACAAACTGGAAAACAATGAAAAGAATAAAATAAGGCTCAGATCTGTTAATAATGATAATCAGAACAAAGATGAACAAATCACCATGGCTGCAAACATCACGACTGCTTCAACGGTAGAAACACCAATTTCCACCGCGAAACCTCCGGAAATTACCCCGCCAAGATACGGTAAGTTTCAACCTTCGTTCGATTCACTTAGACAACGATAGATACATCATCATCGCCGACCGCCACCGACACCTCCACCAAAACCTAGAAAACCCACTTGAAACACAACAAACCCCTTTTATCTCCATATAAACACACTTCAACTTCACAAAAAGACATGACAGAGAGAGCCATAGGGTGTCTTTGGTCAGTATCTGAAACCAACCCTCATCAACACCACCAAAGAAACCCAAAAATCATGGTAAAAGAGAACCATAGTAGGCAACAACCGAAGGTGGAGAACAACCACCAAACACAACCCAATGCATTGGTCGAGGTTCGCCGGAGGTAGGTGGGGGTAGTGGCACTGGCCGGCGCTTGCTTTATCAACAACCACCTCCTCCCCACATGTTAAAGCAGCAACATGGCGTTATGGAACCACGCAACGGCCGACAAGCCACCGCTACCTAGGGCTCGAAAAACAGAGCAAGGGCGTGAAGGCACAACAACAGCCAGGCCATCACCATCTAGGGCATGATAAATACAGCACCACCACGCCACCGCCACCGCCACCGCCACCTCCACCGTCGTCAGATCCCCAATCCCACCGATGAAAACAAACCCCAACAAAAAACCGTCAAAGCTATACGAAGGGAACGAACCTGCAAATCGGAGAGATCGAACCACAAACACAGATACAAAAAACAACCGGGGGAGGGTAGGGTTCAACCGGGTGTACTACGGCGGAAGGCCGCCGGTGGAGGTGGTTCCGATGCAGGGTCGTTGCCGGAGATGTGTGTGTGTGTGCGCGTGTGTGTGTGAGGGGATGATGGTGAGCTCTGGTGAGGGTACCGGTGGGTAGGGTTTTGTAAACCACAGACATTTGGATTAACAAGAATAGAATATATAGAGGGAGATTACGATACAAAGTGTTTTTCTTGTGCGAAGGGTACGAAGTTATAATGCAAGAATTAACGTTACGGGTGGAATTATAACGCAAGTGTAAGAATTAATCACGCAAAGATTGAATTATTACAAAATGTGGAATTATTACGTAAGAAGGTATTTTTTTGCATGATAATTCCATCTCTGCTGATGATTTCACGCTAATGTAATTTGTCTTGCGTAATTATTACGTTGTTTTTGAGTGATTATTATTGTTCTTGCATGATAATTTCACCACAAAACTTCGTACGCTTCGCACGAAAAATAACACTTTGTATAGTAACCGCCCCCTATATATATACTATCTTCATTTCTTTAACTATTATAGTATTATATATGTGTTTTATAACGTAATAGCTAAATTTTTTAAGATAAAATTATCACATCTTATAAATCATTTAACATTAGGATGTTCTCTTAGAAACATGTAAGTGTATTATATATGCATATAATACAATTCTTATTATTGTATTTACAAGTTATGTATTGATTTCATTTCGTTGGTTGAAAAATATTAACTTTGTAATTTTGGTCACTAGTTGTGGAGTGAAATCCGGTTGCTAATTAATTTGATAGTAAATGTATTTCAGTCATAAAAAAATGTTACGGCTAGAGTATCATACGTTACCCACATATATTTGTAGCACTCTTTATTAATTATTATTACAATTATATAGTGATCACTTTCCATTTTCTTCAATATATATTCCTCTTGCATACAGTGCATATATAGTGATCTTGATGTTGATTATAATGAATCTTGAATTGACTTGAGTGTCAAAGGGTGGTTCGAGACTTCGGCCTTAGATCCCTTCTTTTTTTTAAACGAAAATTTCATTCAAAAACGGGAAGGCCACAAAACGGACCAACCCACGACCACCACTTACAACATGTACAACGGGTATTTCATCCAGTCTTTCCAATCAATCCTATTACATTTCTTTCTATATTTTAACCATACGAACGCCAAAGACTTGACTATGGAAACAACCTCTACCGCCTTCGGATCATAGTCTTGAAACACCACCTTGTTCCTTTCTTTCCAAAGTGCCCAAATAGTAACGATAAACATGCCTCGAATCAGCTTCTTCTTCGTAGTTGAGAAATTTCTCGAATTCGGCCAAATTAACACGTCTTCTATAGAGTCAAAATCAGGGGGCCTCAATCTATTCCAACACCAGACTTTGCTCCACACCTCAGATGCGAACCTACAGTCAAAAAGGATATGGCTAACCGTCTCGTCTTCCAGTCTGCACACCGGACAATAATAGCATGGCAACTCTATCTTTCTTTTGCGCAACTCTATCTTTCTTTTGCGCAGCTCTACACGAGTGGGGATCCTACCTTTCACAATCCTCCAGACCAGCAAATTTACCTTAATCGGTACCGAATTAACCCAGAAAAACCCGTTGTCGTTGCTGCTATACAGATGCCGCTGCAAAGATTCTTTAACTGCAGAAACAAAAAACTTCACCGGTTGGTCAGCGTCCCAGAACCATCTATCGCTGCTGTCTTTAAAACTAATCTGCGATAACATAAACATGACCTCTTGCATCTCCGAAATGTCCGCCACAGTATAAGCACCCGCAGACCATTCTGCAGTCAATTTGTTACAAGACCCATCAAAACAAACCCGGGTGCTGACAACGCAATCTTTATCCTTCTCTGCTTCAAAACGGGATGGCCATCTAAAGCGCAAAGGCTTGTATCCAAACCATTTATCTTTCCAAAAGCTGATGTTGTTTCCATTCCCCAAGTTACACAGAAACATAATATCTAAACTGGACCCATTAACCCGGCTTTTTTCTATAGCAGATTTACAATAGCCTTCCATGTCCCTAGGAGCGCTTTTTTGACCTTGAGAAACGACTATTTACCACGACCTCCATGAATACTACACACCACCCTTCTCCAAAGCCCTTGACGATTAGTTTTGAACCTCCAGGCCCATTTGACTAATAGCGCCTAATTAACTTCGGACAATTTTGTTATCTCCAACCCCCCATAACTCTTCGGTCTAGAGACAACATCCAAGGAAACCCAATATATCCCTTTACCATCTTTGTTACCAACCAAAGAAACTTCCGCATCAACCTCTCGATATCTTCAATCACCTCTTTCGGCGCTTTAAATAAAGAAAAGTAGTAAAGTGGAAGGCTCGCTAGAACCGATTTTATCAAGGTTAAGCGACCATCCATTGATAACAATTTCGCCTTCCAAGAAAGAAGTCTGCTTCTAACCTTCTCTAAGACCACATCCTAGTGAACCGACCGATTCATATTAGCACCGATTTTAATCCCAAGATAAATAAAGGGGAAGTCACCAACCTTGCAACCTAAGACCTCGGCCATACCAATGACATCCGAATCAGGAATCCCAATCCAAAGATTTGAGACTTATGGGCATTGATACGCAACCCAGAGACCAAATGAAAAATACGTAACAAACGATTAGTCATCAACACATTTTTGTCAGACCAAGTCCCCAACAAAAGCGCGTCGTCAGCATACAACATGTGAGAAATGGTCGGCCCCTCCCTAGAAACTTTAACACCCTCAATATCCCCCAAAGAGCAAGCCCTCGAGATCATCTTAGGCAAAGCCTCCATGACAATTAAGAACAAAAGGGGGATAACGGGTCACCTTGTCTGAGCCCTTTTTGACAATTAAACTCAAACGTAGGCGACCCGTTTACTAGGACCCTTCTAGTGAGCTTTAATTTTATTGTTATATTACAATCTCAATATAAAAGGAGAAAATGGAGTGCGGTTAATCTATCTGCGTCACTACTATATTGATGAACTAGCTATAGTAAACCGTGTGTTACACGGGTCGAATAATAAATAGATATTAATATAATAAAATTTATTAATTATATGATATTCTAAGATATGATATGGCTAAAATTATGTATGAGAAATGACTATAAGTAATAAAACAGTTATATCAATTTTTTTTGAAAATTGTTTTTAAATTTTTTCTTAATTAAAAATAACATTAATAAATAGATTTTTTTCTTAACTTATTAAATTTAAAAAGGTGTTAATAATATTATTAGTATTAAGGTAATTATTTAATAGGAGAGAGATACGGGGAAATTTGGGTGATTATAATTGTGATGCTGACACGTGTCATTCGAATATACCTTTTTATCAGAGTAGGAAGATATTAGTGGACCCTTATGGCAACAAGGTCCACCTAGAAATTATAACTATGTATTTTGGAAAATGAACCATAAAAGTGAGATGTTAGAGCATTCACAACCCATGCCTTATATTTATGTGAGTGTGTTTGGTATATTATATGGAATGATTTTGAGTGGTTGTGAGTGAAGGAGAGAGAAAATGTTATTGTGGATTGTATATTTGAAGAATCACTGTACAATCCTTATAAATTTTTTAATATTTTTAAAGTGGTTGTGAGTGAATGAGAGAGAAAGAAGTAATGATAAGGGTATAAAAAGTATTATTTAATTGAAAGGAGAGAGAAGAAGTAGTGATTTTTAGTGTAATTATATAGATAAAGATAGGAATGGGATGTGAATGCTCTTAGGCCTGTAGGCTGTAGAGAAATTATCTAAAACCTTTATTGTATATCAATAAACTAGATTAGAATTAGAAATTTGGGTATAACATGAGTTACATAAAAGAAACTTTAAATAGTGAATAATGAAAGTAAAAAAGAAAAAAAAAAAAAGAAAAAGATATGTCAATCAAAGTCAAGTTTTAATTTAGAAATTGATAAACCTGTAAATTGTGAAACAAATTTTAAAACACACACATAAATAAAGAAAATACAAAATGATGAAGAAGTTATTAAAATTTTAAATAAAATAATAAACATATTAATCTTAAATCTAAATATTATGTAAGTAAATAATCACAACTAATATATACATATAATTTAATAAGGAGAGAAAAATAATCGGTGCACTCACATAATTTAAGCACATGTACCAAACAAACCCTAGATAGTGATCGCATTGGCTCTTATTGATTTGTATTGCAAGCATACAAACACGAAAATTGTCTTGATTGAAATTTAAAAAAAATCATTTTGTCTAACGTGATTGCATTGGCTCTTATTGATTTGTATTGCAAACATACAAACACGAAAATTGTCTTGATTGAAATTTAAAAAAAAAAATCATTTTGTCTAAACGTGATTGCATTGGCTCTTATTGATTTGTATTGCAAACATACAAACACGAAAATTGTCTTGATTGAAATTTAAAAAAAAAAATTATTTTGTCTAAACGTGTCAAACCAATTCTAGGGATAAACATTTGATTTTCCAATATTATTTTCAGATATGATATTTGCTTTTATAACATAATTATCTAGTGATATTACATGTAGTTTAGTTTCATTACAAAAACCATTTTTCTGGTCAATAATTCATAGTAGCATTACTAGATCACCTATTTTTAGTATTAACCAATGGTTTGGCTAACCTGAGAGTTTAAGCCTATTTGAAGCATCAAGTGAGTACAAACTTTCTTCAAACTTATTGTTAACATATTACGTTTGACACACGTTGATACGCAGTCTGAACTTAGGTAATTTATTTCATCTTCAAGAAACATCGACAACAAACGATCATTTATTTCTTGAACGACTTTACTTTTAGATGCAAGTACTGCTCTTTTTAGAAAAAAAAATTGTAGATTTTTGAAACTTTTAAAAATAGAAGAATAGACAAAGTCGATTCAGCTAGAAATGTATTAGTGAAGTTGTTGTATAAAATATCCCTCTTCTTTAATAAGAATTAAAATCTATAGTATTAGGACAAAAACTTATTTATATTTTTAAAACAGTTGTTTTATATTTGAATTAAGAGAATCAATCAAAATAGAAATAAAACAATATAATTTACTTAAATACAACCGGTTACAACGACATGATAAAAAGTACCATATATTTAGCAAATCACAATAAATATAGATCAGTCGAAAATTTTTAAATTTTTTTATTTGAATCCTAAGCTAAAAGTACGTAGAATTATAAAAAATCTATATCTACACTATATAATAAAAGAGTAACTAGTATATCACATGTCACTCTCATGTTACTCCTCAAAAAAATTTCTTGCCCAAACTAATATATTATTTTAGTCAAGTTTTTATTTTAAGAAACTCAATTAATAGTAATAATTCATTTTGTTTTAAATTTAAAATTTTATATTATCAACATAATTGTGTTAATTATATTGTTTTGAACTATATATATTTTTATAGCTAAATAAGATTCAATTAAAAAAAACTAAAAAAATATTTATTGATATATTTATTTATTTTAGATTAGTGTGATTTTAACACAACTGGTTTTAATTTTAAATGAGTCAATTATATATTATATTATTCAAAAAAGTATTTGAATATCTATAATTTATAAATGTAACTTTTTATTTTTCATTGTTATAGTAATACGTAATTTAATCATACGAAATATTTATACATTTATGAATTATATTGTTTTCATATTTTCAACCCGTGTATTACACGGTTTACTAAAACTAGTATTATTATAAAGAAACAAATTTGAATTAATAAATCTATAGATAAAAGTTAGTTGACTAAAACAATGTATTAATCTAGTTAGATAACAAAACGAGTAAGGGTTTATAGCCAGAAAAAATAATAAGAAAACACATAAAGTATCAAGTGACATTCATAGTTATTTATTTTATTATAAACATAGATATAGAGTTAACGTCAAATTCGTTTAATTGATGCTAGTTGTCAAATGGATCTCAAAATTTCAAATTTCAATTTTTAATTGAAAAATAAAAAATAAGTGATTTGTCCATTTACTTCAAGTCGTAACAATTGCATTTGCGTGCATACAAATATATCGAATTTTAACGTCTACTTGAACAAACTTTGTATTTGTGTCAAACGGTTCAAGTTGAAATCGGAAACAATATAATTAGATTACCGAATGATATCCATGAACCACATCAAATTAGAGGTCAATATATGTGAAAATTTCTATGCACTATAAGCTTACAAACAAAGATTTAATTGTTAGAATTGTTAATGGATTCGATCTCCCTCTAATTCTGCCCATGACTACTTCGTCAAATATTTGTTTCAATAATATTTCATGTGTGCATATTTACAACCACGCGTTCCT
Organism: Flaveria linearis; assembly: GCA_024085815.1. Taxonomy (NCBI): domain Eukaryota; kingdom Viridiplantae; phylum Streptophyta; class Magnoliopsida; order Asterales; family Asteraceae; genus Flaveria; species Flaveria linearis. Next base: position 24,986,663 of record CM044002.1, read on the forward strand.
TAGAAATATTAAACTTTTACTTCAACTTAACGTTTAGTAGTCAATCTAAACAAAAGACCTACCATATAAAATTCTTGACTGTAATAATAGAAATGTTGAATCTATTTATATAAATAGACACGTAGGTGCATACATACACACATATTACCAAAAAATCTCTTTTTAATATATACTTAAAGTCACAAAAATGGAAAGAAATGAATTGGGTGATAGTGAGGGGGATAAGATGTTATCTACATGATATGGTGGGGATGGTGGTGGTATTATTTTAGTTGGAATTTAACATCGTTTTTGTCATTACATATTATGGATCCCCTTCATTTATAGCCTCATATTTTTACCATCCAAATTAATATATAAATTCAACTTATATTGCTTTTAGTTACATTAGAAAATAAACTGAATTTTCATTAACACTCTGCCAAGGAACATTCCAATTACTAATAATTAAAAACTCTAAAAGACTTGTTTATTCTTACCTTTTAGGCCATTGGGAATCTAGAAATTATCACATCTACACCCACTACTGCCACCATCTTCGTAATGATCATCCCCGTCTCCACAGTCACTCTATACAAGTAGCTTTGGAGATGATGACGGTGGAGGCGGTGGTGATCGTTATGGAGATAGTGTATGTCGCTGGATATGTAATTAAACTCTCACACCAAACATCAGTTGAAGCTCGATGTCCAAAATTGAAATCCTCACACCAAACGTAGTACCAAAGCGGTATGGGCCCAATGAAAGGATGGATGACACACAATACACGTCAAGATTGATTTCTTGAACCCGTAAAAGTTACATGGGTTTTCGGAAATAAGTTGTAAGATAGAGAATATTAAGGAAGATGGTGTTTATGGTAGTAGCATGTGATTAGGCATTGTGGAAGTATGAATAACATAAGTTTTTATAACATGTTATGCCATAGGCACCATGTCGACACTTTATTGTCATCCTTACTCAATATATATTTTGTTTCTTATATTTCTATTTTATTACTAAATAATATGTAGCCTGATCCAACTCATAAGGTTATAATAATCATTGATAGATCCAGATACCAAACTTAAAACTAAAACCTTTCCATAGTTGATTAAGAAATTAATTAATTATAATTAACTTTCTTAGATAAAAATCATTTATCCCTCTCTATCTGAATATGAAACCCATTACTCGAATTTGTCAACTTTCAAGCCACATGATATTTCTTAAAATAAAAAATACTTAACTATAACATTAGCATTCAGGTAAAGTATATTACCATAAGCAATAGTTTTATAAGTAGATGTAAACCGTAGTCCTTGTTTTGCTTAATTTAAACACACAACATATTAGCAGTTTTCTCAAAGTTATTGTAATTTTAAAAGCAACTAGTAATGTTGCCTGCACGTTGCGGCGTGACCGCAAGTAGTAGCGCATTTGTGAACTTTGTTACACGCATTGCGGCATAGACATTAAAAATGCTTAAGAACAAAAAATCATATTAAAACAACTTATAGATCGCGCGTTACGACATAATAATTAAAAAAATTAAATTAATGAAAGATCTACGAGTTGCGATGGAGTCGTACGACAATTTTGATGTGGTTAGTGGCACTTGCAGCGCATATGCAAATTCTATTGCTTGTGATTTGAATCCATTTGGCTACACCTAACTAATACGGTTAACTTTTTCCATTAAGTTTCCAACATGAAAGTTATTTAATTAAAAAAAATTATAAAATAAAAAACCAACTCACGTGAGGGTTTTTATATGTTTAGCCTCTTTTGATAATTATAGTTATGATTTGACTCTATAATTGTATTTTTTATTTTATCTTGTTCATGTATTTTGGTGTAGTAATCGTGTTACTTTTGCTCGTTTTATTAATTAAACATAGATTTCGTTGGTTTAAAGCTTAATTATGATTACGATGATTGATGTTTTATGATTATTATTCATGGGCAGTTAATGTTACTCTATAAACTATTTTTATACTTTTATGATAATTTATCTTTTATGCTTATAATTAAATAATTTATGTTATATGACTTGTTTGTTTATTTATAATATTTTTGGTATTAGATGTTTTATAAAGTTAGAAATGAATCATTTTTAGTTAGTGATACTTATATTTTATTTTATGTAATATGATGCCAAAGATGCCTTTCTTGATAAAATGAAAGAAATGGTGACCATTATTCCTGGTAAATTAAAATCGCAATGGTGATTATCAAAGGAAACTGAACGTTTAAAACTTATCACGTAGAGCTGATTTTTTATTTTGTAATTGTTTTGACTAAAATACATCTAATTTAGGAAATCTAATGGAAAAACTTAAAGACGTTAATTAGGAGTAGTTAAGTGGATTCAAATGGTAATTTTTGTGAAACTTTTGGATGCAAATAGTAAAATTTAAACTTTTAAATTAAATGACCATTTATATGAAACCTCAGGAAGGATGTAAAATGCATTTAACTCTATTTAAAAATGATATAAACCTTGGAAAGGTAAAAGAAAATGTAATATATAAAAAACTATTTAAAAAATGAAAAAAAACAATGAAAAAAAACCCTTAGAAAAATGTAGGAGATAGGGTTTGAACCCGCTAACACTCAAACTAGTTGCACCAGCTATAAAATTGTAATTAACTCGAAAAAGAAATTATTTAAGTTACAAACTACGGGAAAAAAATGTTGAGAACCAATATTATTGCGTCACGTGGTAAGGTAGATGAAACCCCACACCTTGCTAAATGAGTTAGTATATGCAATGAATCCTAGATCAACTTGTTTAGTAGGAGTCACCTTATGACTTTTCAAAGTGAAGGTCATGGGTTGAAGTCTCACTAGGTGCAATATGCTTCAAGTGGGCCAAGGGCCTTTGGCTAGTGGGTTTTCCTTGGAATGGTGGACGAGTCGGGTCACCAATGCTGTCTGTGTTCGCGGCGGGGTGGGTGGCCTTTCGCTAATGGGTTTACCGGATGACCGGACCTAAAAATTATCCGTTGACGTTCAAAAAAAAAGTTAGTATATAATATTTTAAACTAATGTACTTTTTAATGAAAATTAAATAACGAGGGTTTAACATCATCTAACATAAATTGATTATAACTAAGATTTTCATCTGGAATTAGGTGAACCCCAAACCAGTTGCACCAGCTACAGATTTGTAGTTAACTCTTGAAAGAAATTATTTAACTTATAAAACTCCGAGAAAGTAAAAGAATTAAAAAAGTTGAGAACCAGTAAAATTGTAACTCGTGGCAATGTAAGTGGAACCTGTCGACCTTCTTAAATGAGTATATACAGTATAATTTAAAAGTAATGTATTTTTTATTGAAAATTAAAAAATAAATAGTAATAATAATAATAATACTAATACTAATAATAATAATAATAAAATAATATAATAATAATAATAATAATATAATAAGGGTTATTGGATTTTAATAATCCAAAGTTTCATTTATTGACTGGGATTAATCTCAACTCAGTAAATGTTTACAGATACTTTCAACTTTAAGTTTATTTTTTCTCCAACGATCTCTTATTAACTGAGAGTTAACCCCGTTAGTTTTTTAATGACGTGGATTGTTTTTGTGATCAAAACACTAAACTGAAAGTTGAAATCTATCATCAGGCTCGTCAATTTGAAACTTCCGCACCCAATAACCTGTCAATCTCCACCTCCTGATTTGAACCACCGAACTCGTTGGAGGTAGTTTCTGGTGATGATAGAGGTTAGACAATGAAAAACGGATCTAATTGAGACTAGACAGTGCTGGAGTTGAAAAATGGCTCAAAGTTGGCCTCATTTTATAAAAAAACTAACGATTGTTAACTCTCAGTCAGTAAGGGATTATTGTAGGAAAATAAGTTTAAAGTTAGCATGCATATAAACATTTCCTGAGTTGAAATTACTCACGGAGAATAAATAAAATCCAATTACCCTAATAATAATAATAATAATAATAGCAGCAACAGTAGGAGCAGCAACAGCAGCAGGAGCATCAGCAGCAGCAGGAGCAGCAGAAACTGAAGCAGCAGCAGCAGCAGAAGCAGCAGCGGAAGCAGCAGCAGCAGCAGTAATAGCAGGAGAAGGAGCAGCAGCAGGAGCAGGAGCAGGAGGAGCAGAGCAGGAGACCAGCAGCAGGAGCAGCAGCATGAGCAGCAGCAGGAGCAGCAGCAGCACCAGGAGCAGCAGCAGGAGCAGCAGCAGCAGGAGCAGCAGAGCAGCAGCAGAGCAGAAGGAGGAGCAGCAGAAGCGAGGAGCAGGAGCAGGAGCAGCAGCAGCAGCAGGAGCAGAAGCAGAAGCAGCAGAAGCAGAAGGAGCAGCAGCAGCAGGAGCAGCAGCAGCAGGAGCAGGAGCAGCAGCAGAAGCAGCAGGAGCAGGAGCAGCAGGAGCAGGAGCAGCAGGAGCAAGAGCAGGAGCAGCAGGAGCAGGAGCAGGAGCAGCAGGAGCAGCAGGAGCAGCAGGAGCAGCAGCAGGAGCGCAGCAGGAGCAGCAGCAGGAGCAGCAGGAGCAGCAGTAGGAGCAGGAGCAGTAGAAGGAGCAGCAGCAGGAGCGGAGCAGGAGCAGGAGGGGGAGCTGGAGCAGGAGCAGGAGCAGCAGTAGCAGGAGCGGGGGCGGGGACGGGGGCGGCGCGGCGGCGGCGGCGGGGGGGGGGGGGGGGGTGGCGGCGGTGGCGGCGGGGTGGTGGTAGTAGTATAATAATCATAATAATAATAAAATAATAATAATAATAATAATAATGTTTATATTAATAATAATAATAATAATAATAATAATAATAATAATAATATAATAATAATAGTAATAGTAATAATAGTAATAATAGTAAAATAGTAATAATAGTAAAATAGTAATAATAGTAACAGTCGTAACAGTCGTAACAGTCGTAACAGTCGTAACAGTCGTAACAGTCGTAACCGTCGTAACCGTCGTAACCGTCGTAACCGTCGTAACAGTCGTAACAGTCGTAACAGTAACAATCGTAACAGTCGTAACAGTCGTAACAGTCGTAACAGTCGTAACAGTCGTAACAGTCGTAACAGTCGTACAGTCGTAACAGTCGTAACAGTCGTAACAGTCGTAACAGTCGTAACAGTCGTAACAGTCGTAACAGTCACAACAGTACAACAGTAACAACAGTAACAACAGTAACAACAGTAACAACAGTAACAACAGTAACAACAGTAACAACAGTAACAACAGTAACAACAGTAACAACAGTAACAACAGTAACAACAGTAACAACAGTAACAACAGTAACAACAGTAGCAACAGGAGCAACAGCAGCAACAGGAGCAACAGCAGCAACAGCAGCAACAGCAGCAGCAGCAGCAGCAGCAACAGCAGCAACAGCAGAACCGCAGCAACAGCAGCAACAGCAGCAACAGCAGCAACAGCAGCAACAGCAGCAACAGCAGCAACAGCAGAACAGCAGACAACGCAGCAACAGCAGCAACAGCAGCAACAGCAGCCAACAGCAGCAACAGCAGCAAAACAGCAGCAACAGCAGCACGCAGCAGCAGCAGGAGCAGCAGCAGCAGGAGCAGCAGCAGGAGCAGCAGCAGGAGCAGCAGCAATAACAATAGCAATAACAATAGCAATAACAATAGCAATAACAATAGCAATAACAATAGCAATAACAATAGCAATAACAATAGCAAAACAATAGCAATAACAATAGCAATAACAATAGCAATAACAATAGCAATAACAATAGCAATAACAATAGCAATAACAATAGCAATAACAATAGCAATAACAATAGCAATAACAATAGCAAAACAATAGCAATAACAATAGCAATAACAATAGCAATAACAATAGCAATAACAATAGCAATAACAATAGCAATAACAATAGCAATAACAATAGCAATAACAATAGCAATAACAATAGCAATAACAATAGCAATAACAATAGCAATAACAATAGCAATAACAATAGCAATAACAATAGCAATAACAATAGCAATAACAATAGCAATAACAATAGCAATAACAATAGCAAAACAATAGCAATAACAATAGCAATAACAATAGCAATACACATAGCAATAACAATAGCAATAACAATAGCAATAACAATAGCAATAACATAGCAATAACAATAGCAATAACAATAGCAATAACAATAGCAATAACAATAGAATAACAATAGCAATAACAATAGCAATAACAAAGCAATAACATAGCATAACAATAGCAATAACATAGCAATAACAATAGCAATAACAATAGCAATAACAATAGCAATAACATAGCAATAACAATAGCAATAACAATAGCATAACAATAGCAATAACAATAGCAATAACAATAGCAATAACAATAGCAATAACAATAGCAAAACAATAGCAATAACAATAGCAATAACAATAGCAATAACAATAGCAATAACAATAGCCAATAACAATAGCAATAACAATAGCAATAACAATAGCAATAACAATAGCAATAACAATAGCAATAACAATAGCAATAACAATAGCAATAACAATAGCAATAACAATAGCAATAACAATAGCAATAACAATAGCAATAACAATAGCAATAATAATAGCAATAACAATAGCAATAATAATAGCAATAATAATAGCAATAAATAATAACAATAATAATAACAATAATAAATAACAATAATAATAATAATAATAATAATAATTTCATTTGGCGCTTTGTAGTAGGGGCAAACTTAACGAAACCGCTAAAAATTTAACGTCTAAATGTTTTTAAAATTAGCATTTCAGTTTGACAAGTTCGTTAAAATAACTCAAAAAACAAATCGCTTCAGTAAGGTATCTTTCAAAACACTAGGAGACGTAAAAGTAATGCAAAAACAAACTATCACAATCTCTACAATAAACTGAAGTTAATTAAAACAACGATCACAAACGATGTTATAAAGTATGAGAGTAAAACAAAATAAAAAAATACAAAAAAAAAATGAAGCAAAGAACAAAAAAGAAGGAAGACAAACAAACACGATATAAATTATTAGGTACAAAAGCAAACAAATAATATTCAAACGAATACCTCAACTTAAAGAAATTAAACGGTGAAAAATATCAACATCAAAATGTTAACAAAATCCTCGTGTTGCAGAAGCGCAAACTGTAATATTTAAAAATTAAAACTTACATTGAAAACAAATCTGGACTGACAATTTATTTATTAGAAAATAAATTCCTCTAGAAAATTCATATGGAAACATTTATGGAACAACAAAAGCCGACAAAAATAAGCACTTCCCAAAACTAAAAACTCACCAGGAAGATGATAAAAAAGGCACATTGAAATAAAAAAAGTCATTAAGAAAACTAAAAGAACATATTCAATTTAAAATAAAAGAAAACAAGAAACAAGAATAAAAGAATTCAAAATTAAAAAATTGAATAACCGAATGAAGGAAGAAACCTTAAGAAAACCAAAAGGTTGAATATGGTTACAATGAAATAGAATAAAAAGAAGAGGGAGGGTGAACCCCGAGGGGATTCGAATGGTAAAACTACGGAGACCATAGGGAGTTAACTTCAACGGTTGCGACAACGCTATACGGAGCGTGATAAATATAAAAAACAATTGATCTGACTTTTCTTTAAACTAAATTTACTTTGAAATTAGAGTAATTAAAATTTATACGATCGAATACAAATGTATTATATTGATATCAATACTCCGAACAAAATTTACTTAATAATATAAACAAATTAATACGTACGTAAAGTGAGCATGTGTGGCGGCACAATAATAATTCTTACAAGAAGACATACTTAATTTAACATTAGCATTCAAGTAAACAATATTACCATAATTTTTTTATTCCTGTATTGATTTTATTATTACCTCAAACTCTCTATAATATATCTTATAGGGTTGTATACCAACCAAACCGAACGGAGCATTGTTCATATTCGTTTATTAAAAATTTAAAGCATTTACGAACGGTTCACGACACTTACCGAGCGAAAATTCTTGTTGGTGTTCATTATTAAGGTTTGAACTTGTTCCCGAACATCACAAACACATAATCGAATAGTTCATTAAAACAAACCGAAAATTCACCAACATAAAACAACCATGTACTATTTATAGTTAAGAACTTGACATAATGACCATAAACATGAATATGAACAACATATTGCTAAACACTCATTAATATAAACAATTATAAAGTATAGCTGTTTGACTGATTAAAAAATAAAGGTGTGAAATATATAAATTCGGTAGATTAATTAACAATAGAAGTTATAAAAAATATAAATTAATAATATTTTGTAAATGAATATGAACAAATATAAACAAACGAACATGAACAAATGTAAAAACTGTAAACAAATACATTATCGAACTTTCACGAACATAAATGAACAGATGCAACATTTGTTTATGTTCTTTCGTTTAACTAAATGAATGAAATTCTTGTTGATGTACATTCATTTATTAAACGAATGAACGTGGATGAATTTCCCGTGAACGGTTCACAAATCATTTGCTGAACCTTTGTTGTTTACAACACTATATGTGTATTAGGCCCGTCGATTTTAACCATACCGATTAACCCGTCCGACCAATCTTACCCGTAACCGAAGAAACCCACGAACACCCGACCCGACAACCCGTTACCGAGCAACCCAAAAACCGATTAAACCGATCTTATTCGCGTCGGGTTCGGATAAACTTCAAACATCAAAAACCGAATAACCCGAACCGATTAACCCGAAATCCGAATAACCTGATCAACTCATATTATAATTAAGCAAATTATATATATACATTGTTTAGATTGTTCAAATTAATCAAATTGTTTGTATATAAATATATATTAAGCACATTTTATAAATTATATAAGTAAACTTATTTTAAGTCCACTAGTTTTATAAGATTTCAAATGAAAACTCACTAAACAAACAAACAAACAAACAAACAAACCCAGTATACCCACTCAAGAGCAGGGTCTGGGGAGGGGTAGGTGGGCATCTTTCCTCTATCCAGATAGTAGAGAGACCACGCTTTCAAGAGACCCCTGGCTCATATTTTATTTTTAAACAAAAAACTGACATGATTTCATCCAGAGTATGAATTCAGTTATATGAATTATTTCCTCATATTAATACCAACATTGAACAAATATCTGTGCTAATTATAAACACTCAACCCCATGCGTCTCTAACGCTGAAATTAGTAGAATACGAGCCAGTATTTGGATCTTTGACTGCTTTAAAGTTGTCCACGCTCATCCCAAATCGCCCTAGAATAGAGTTCCCCATATCTTTTAACTTACCGATAATATCACTACATCAGTGAATCACAAATCAATTCTTTACCAAATCACAAATCACAATTATAATCAATATATCATATATATATATATATGTCAAATTCACAAAATAGTATTCGGATATAGCATTCTTTACCAAATCAAAAAATTCACAATATAAATAGCTGTTAGTCTGCTACCGACCCAAACACAAATCACAAATCACAAAACCATATAAATAATTCTTACCGGAGAGAGGGAGGCCGGAGGGGGTCGTCGCGCCTCTGCTGCGCTCGCTGCCTGCTGCTGCTGCTGCGGTCGTCACGCCGCTGCTGCTGCGGTCGCCGGTGCTGCTGCGGTCGCCGGAGAAGGTGATTACACCGGAGCACGCCGCGAGGGGGGGGGGTTCGCCGGAGAAGGTGATTTAAGGTATGAATGTGTGATGCGGCAGTGGAGGATTAGTTAAATGAGGAAACCCTTTTGAATCAGATCTAAATATGCCCAAAAATTAGGTTGACCGACTTTGAACCTGTCCACCGCCTAGGCCTGATTACACCGACTACCACCGCCTAGCCCCGATTAGTGCCGCCTGGCTCCGCCGAGCGCCTAATGGCTCCGACTAGCCTTAATCGACAAGGTTAGGGACCGCCTAGCGCCTAATCGCCGCCTAGGCGGCCGCCTAGACCGCCTTTTACAACACTGATCAAACATGCTAATAAATTAAAATAGCCAAACCCACAAAATGAACAATTAAGTTAACGTTTCGACAAAAAACAACAATCAAGTCAATGATCCAACTAAAATTAACATGAATTGCAACTCATCGCAAAATCAGAAAAAAAAAAAACAAGAACCTTTTGATTTACAAAGTAGAGCCACCGGAAAGCAACTACCGACAGATAAACAAACAATAAGGAAGAAAGGTGATACTGGAGAAGAGAGTAGTGAAAGGTAAAAACAAAAACAAATGCAGAGGGTAAAAGACTCCATTGATATTAGTGAATAAAAGATCAGAATATAGAATAAGAATGCAAATCCTAGATACCTAATGGACACGTGGGCTCATACCTTTGAAAACTCACTAAAATCTATTAAATTAAGTCTATCGTTAATATCCGAACCCGACCCGAACAACCCGTTACCCGAACAACCCGAAACCGATTAAACCGATTGTTATTCGGGTCGGGTTTCGGGTAGACTTTCAATGTTGAAAAACCCGAATAACCCGAACCGATTAACCCGAAACCTGAACACCCCTAATGTGTATAATCAACAAAGAATTTTACAAGCAAGTAAAAGATCTTAATTAGAAGTGACCACTATGTTTCTACATTAGGATTGACGATTTGTCACCTTTGTTTAAATCTGAGAAGTGAAATTGGTATTCAAGAAATTTGCTTCGGTGATTGGCTAGTGATTAGAACATGGGAAAGAAAACCTGATACCATAGAGTGGTGGGTAATTGGATATTATAATATTAATTCGATGGGCCAAAACTCTCTATTTGTTGTATATTTACTTGCCTACCTCTTTGTTACGCTTGCATATGTATCTCCTGTTGCTTTTGGTAAAAGTTTACCTTTTCAATATATATATATATATATATATATATATATATATATATATATATATATATATATATATATATATACACACACACACATATACCGCCCGATCTAAACTATGTATAGTATCTGATAGATCTAGTACCCGTCAGGAACCCTTTATTCGCCACCCATCGTGTTTACGGCTATAGACATGAGCATCGAGCGCAATTGTTTATGACCTTTGTTAAAAGATAATTATTGGCATACTTATACTTGAAACTGTCACACCCCGACCGACGGCGGAAATCATCGGGGCGGACGAATGGCAGACGATTGCTCATAGCACATGGAACTAATTAAGTTGAAATATCATTAAATCTCATTATTCAATAAACATTACAAGACAAATAAAATAATAACATAACAATCAAAATACAACCAAAAACATAAGTCTTTCAATTAGTCTAGGTCTAAGTCCTGTATGAGCACAAGAAGATCTTCAAGTACGAAACCTGAAACATGATAAAATAAAAAGGTCAACTAAAAAGTTGGTGAGTTTCCAAGGTTTTCATACATAGTATAACAAGGTTACAAGTAGCAATTCATGTCATAGGTTATAAGTTAGTAAGGTTATAGAACACATATCGTTACAACCAAACCTCGACTTGATTACAAGTATATAAGATTGGCTAAGTGTATTTGGTTCCCTAGTGCACAAGCATACGACTCCAGGAGTTGGCAATACATCGACTTTAGCACCAAATAGGCTTGTCAGGCCCAAAGATCTAAGACGTCGTCAGGCTAGCAATAGTTAATGATTGTAAACAAAATATGTATCTCATATAAGACTTACAATAACACAATAACCATGACAAAAAGGTAAAGATGAATTGCATGTGCATTTACAAGTATCAAGATGTTTACAAGTATAAGTTTGTAAAGTTAACATGTTTCATCCCAAAAGGTGTGAAATAAAGTAAAAAGGGGCATGGAGAACTCACTTGATATATATAAGGTGATGATAAGAATTTAAACGAGGCTTCAACGATTTTTTTTACAAGTTACCTAAATGTATATGATCCATGATTAAGTTCGATAATAAGATTAACAATAAGACATGAACTAGGGTTTCAATTAGAATTTTAGGGTTTAAATAATAAGTAAAATAATGACTTGTTTATGTTTTGGTTTAATAAAGACAATATAGACCAATTAAATTATCTCAACAATTTAAGTTATTGATTTAATAAAATTAATATAATATGTAAAAAAAAATAATTAATTTAATAATTAACTATTTAAAACTTGATAAAGATATTACATATTTAAATGACGTTGAAATTATTTAAAATCATTTTATAAAGTTTTGAGCTTTTAAAATGATTTATTATAAAGGCTTTATAATACAGGAAAAAACCTTAAAAGCAAATTATATTGTTTTATAATTTTCAAGAATTTACATAAAAGTTAACGAATAAATTATTAAATAATTATGATATAACATGCTCAAATGATTAGATGAATAATAAATTATTCAAATAATTAATTTAATAACTACTTGAATAATTAGTTATTTTACATATAAATTTATAATGTTTTGAAATAATCAAAATTTGAACCATAATATATTTTTAGCATTTAAATTACATGAAAGGATTAATAATGTTTTATAATCTTTGTTATTTAAAAATAAATAAATAAATAAATAAATATATAATCATAAGTTTTAAAATCCTTAAAATTTACTTAATAATTCTTGAAATGTTCTAGTTAACAATTTAATTTTTATTTCAATTTATTAATATAATAATAATTTTTCTGTATTAAAAATATGGCAAAAACCATTAAAATAAAAAGGTTGGCAGGGGCCCGGTTCGAACCCGGGACCTCCTGCTTATGGGGGTTGTAAGTTACCAGTTGGGCTAAGGCCCGAATCGGAGTCTAGATTCAAAATAAAACTATATAATCAATTTGAAAAGAAAACCCCAAATTCACATAAACCTTAGTTTGATTTGATTCCAATCGATCATGAAAACGATTTCGATACTTGAATTAAACATAGGGCTTTTGTTTCCATGTAAAACCGAGTATAATGATATATGAAACTTACATGATTGAGTTCGATTTGATGATCTCAAGTTTAGAGCGAGTCGTGACGATGTGATTGTTAATTCAAGGTGCAAACGTTGTTCGTAATCAAATTAACTTTGCAGGAAGCTTCGGATGATGTTGATAAGTGAAAGCCCTCTTCCAATTTGGTTTAATAAAGCTTCAAGCATGGATTACGGTTGAGTTGCAGGTCGCGACATTGGAGAGGATCAAGTATGATGTTGGTGTGTGATCCATGGGAAATTATGTTGGTTACAAGCTTAGGAATTGATAGATGACCGATTTGGTTAAGTTAATTGAGTTATTATTACGGTTTAACGTCGAACGGTTAGAAACTTTGGGGTCGACGGTTGCCGAGTCCAATCGACCATATTAACTCGAATTAAAGTTTATTAAGTGCTCGAAACGGTTTAGGAAACGGTTAGCATCGTTTAGGCTTAAAATTCGGGGGTTATGGGTTGGTTTGGGAGTCGCCGGACTTGGCCGGAGGTGTCGCCGGCCGTTCGCCGGGAAAACGGGGAAAGAGAGGAGGGGTTGGGTTTTAAATGATATTTACAGTTTTGGTCCCTGTGGTTTGAAAGTTTATTATCTCATGCTAAAACCTTTAAATTTAGTTTTAAAAATTACAAAATAAACCCTAGACTTATATAACCAATTTGAATAATAAATCAAATAAATCAATTACTATTTTTTTTATAACTTTTATAAGCTTGTAACCCTTATCACTCGATTATTTATTTTTACTAATAAGTTTAATTCATGGTTACTAATAGAGCCTTATAAGTTTGTTAAAATTTTATTTTATAATTTTTTTTAAATTGCAATAAGTCTTTTTATTATTTATTGTAAAATGATTTATTCACTTTAGAATTTTATGATAAAGAATTGTTTATAAATCATAAATTATTTCAGATTATTCAGATGATTTACAATGTATAATTCACAATATAAATTGCAAATTTAGTTCATTTGCTCCATCACAATTATTAATATAACTTTATAATAGAACTAAAAGATTTGATTTTTTACTTGGAAAAAAATGACGGATGTTACAGTCTTCCCTACTTTAAGAAATTGCGTCCCGAAATTTAATCACGAGAAGATTTTTTTTTAAATATGAGGAGACTTGAAGTTTATGTTACATTCACAAGTGACGCTTGAAACGTTTAAATTCAAATGAGTTTAATTATGATGTGATAATATGCTTAAGTTTGTTAAGTTCATTATTTATGATTTCATGTGTTTCTTGGCAAAGGGTGCACAATTATAAATTTAGAATCTATATTGATAAGTTTTTGTATTTTAAACGGTTCAAGTTGATTAGGAAGGTTTGTCATGAGTACAACACCAAGAGTTAGATTAATACAAGGCTTACCTTGACGACATGAAAAGTACGGTCAAGACACTTTTGGATAAGATATGAAATTCATAAGAGCTTTTCAAGTAAATGAATTTTACGGAGTTTCCATATGGTTGATTCTTGTTTACTTATGTTATTGAGATTTCAAAGTTTTATTGGCTTAAAGTTGATACAAGAATCATGTTTGCTATGGTTAAGGATTCAATTCAGAATGAGAGCATCATTGTAATAGGTTTTCAGGATGAGTGCGATTTTGAGGGGAAGCCTTTAGGAAGATTTTTAAGGGTCATTAAGGAAAATGGGCTAATGAGTTTTAAGTTTCAAGGGTACAAAATCAATGATGAAACGATTCAAAATAACAAGATGTTTCGAGTGTAATGTTCAATTTACAAACCAAAACGTTACGTTGACTTATCAAAGTGTTAGGTCAACTACAACTTTAATGAAGACATGCGTACCTATAAGCGGACACTCACCCCAAGGGTTCCCAGGTAAGGTAAACGGATCCATCGGTTGATTTGGATTTATATGAATACCTTTCCTAGACAGAACACCTCGAGATACAGGCATCACGCTCTTCCAGCATTACATGTTTCAAGTGGTAGGACACAAACTTTGACGAGACTTGAAAATCACGAATAGCAATTTAAAGCTCATTTTTGAAAACCATTTGACTCAGTCATATAATGCCTTAGGATATGAGTTAAGATACGTGTGTGCATTGATAAGATTCAAGGTATAAGCATAAACACATAAGGCATATAATCACATAATCAAGTAAACATATAAACCACATAAAATCCTATCTAAGCATATAAAATACATGAGGGGACTCATGTGTAAAGGTACTTAGTTATAGTCTAGGTCATTTCATTTCTAATAACCTAAATCCCTATAACCATGGCTCTGATACCAATCTGTCACACCCCGACCGACGGCGGAATCATCGGGGCGGACGAATGGGAGATGATTGCTCATAGCACATGGAACTAATTAAGTTGAAATATCATTAAATCTCATTATTCAATAAACATTACAAGACATAAGTCTTTCAATTAGTCTAGGTCCAAGTCCTATATGAGCACAAGAAGATCTTCAAGTAGGAAACCTGAAACATGATAAAAATAAAAGGTCAACTAAAAAGTTGGTGAGTTTCCAAGGTTTTCATACATAGTATAACAAGGTTACAAGTAGCAATTCATGTCATAGGTTATAAGTTAGTAAGGTTATAGAACACATATCGTTACAACCAAACCTCGACTTGATTACAAGTATATAAGATTGGCTAAGTGTATTTGGTTCCCTAGTGCACAAGCATACAACTCCTAGGAGTCGGCAATACATCGACTTTAGCACCAAATAGGCTTGTCAGGCCCAAAGATCTAAGACGTCGTCAGGCTAGCAATAGTTAATAATTGTAAACAAAATATGTATCTCAAGTACTGAAGACTATCAGCTGAAGATCAAAGTACTGAAGATCAACAGCTGAAGTATAAAGACTGAAGACAAAGACTGAAGACATCAGCTGATGACAACTACTGAAGTCATCAGCTGATGAAACATCTGAAGTTAAAGTCTGAAGACAAGTGCTGAAGCTTCAGAGTTTGTCACAACAGCCGAAGATGTATTTTCAGTTGTTGTGATGGTTTACCTTTCAGCTTTTTCTTATCAGTAGTTTTATTTTCTATTTCAGTAGTTTGTAAAATGACTGAAGAGTTTGTTCTTCAGTCGTTGTAGTTTTCAGTAGTTTCTTTTCAGTTGTTGTAATAAGTTTAACACTTAGTATTTTGTAAGAAGATGTCAGCTGTTTGACATCTTCAGTAGTTAAGATAGTTTCAGTAGTTTGTTAGAATAACGGTTTGATGTCACTATCAAGTGACATCAGCTGACGTCATTCTTCCTATAAAGGAAGATGACCTAATTGTAATACTTGCCGAAGCGTGTGATCTAATAGAAAACACCTTTTTGCAGAATTCCTCTCTTTCTCTATAACCTACTGTTACATTGATATATCTCTTGTGTTCTTAGTATAATTTGCTTAATTCTTGTGCTAAATCCGCTGCTAATACAACCTAATTGATCAAACTAGAGGCTGAGATCCTTTCAAATGGTATCAGAGCTGGTTAATCATTGATCGATTTAACAATTGATCATTGAAACTGCTCTTTTGCTATCTACGTTTGATCGAATTAGCAAATTTGCAAGAATCGGTTATAGAGATTGAGTTTCTACTGCTTCTGGCCTTTAAACTTGAGGTTCTCGTGGTTTTTGAGCTAGATTTGTTTTGTTTACCTTGAATTTGCTTGAAGTCTGAGATGGTGACACCAACTAATGATCCTCACAATACTGGCTCCTCAACAAAGCCTCCGATGCTTATGAGGAGTGAGTATAAGATTTGGCAACGTCGTATGCTCCATCACTTGTCTGTCAACAGTGCTGGTTGTTGGAAGTCAGTGGTGCATGGACCATACAAGCCTACTGTGAGTGTTCCTGAATCAAATGAGAGGGTTCCAAAGAAACCTGATCAATATTCGGACGAAGATCTAAAGCTGTTCGAAATTGATGCTAAAGCCCATGGAATTCTGGCTATGGCAATTCCAAATGAAATCTATTCAGGGCTTTTGCATCATGAAACTGTTCATGATATCTGGGTTGCTCTGAAGGAACAATTCGGAGGAACCAATGAGGTCTTAGCAAATACTAGAGAAATCCTCGCCCAACAATATGAGACATTCTCTCATAGGAAGGGTGAGACACTGACTCAACAGTTTGAGCGATTCTCTTGTCTTATTTCTAAGCTGAAAATGGTTAAACAAGAGTATTCCAATAGTCAGATGAGCAACCGTTTCCTCAGATCCCTGCCTGAGAGATGGGACACTTATACCATTGTCCTACGCTCCAGTGCAAATCTGGATACTCTATCTCTCACCCAACTTTATGAGAAG
This sequence comes from Flaveria linearis, assembly GCA_024085815.1. Lineage (NCBI taxonomy): Eukaryota > Viridiplantae > Streptophyta > Magnoliopsida > Asterales > Asteraceae > Flaveria > Flaveria linearis. Next base: position 25,003,874 of record CM044002.1, read on the forward strand.
CTGCTTACATTTGAGAGAGAGATAGAGCAGAAAAGGAAGTTGTCCACCTCTGGCAAGCTCACTGATTACTTTGTATCAGGCAATGCTACACTGATAGGTCAAGAGTCAGAATATGTTGTATCAGAGAGTGCCTATGATAAGCATATTGATTTCTCTATCAATTTTGAACATGCTTTTGTTGGTGTTGATGGTAGTTGAGAAGGTAGCAGTGATAACCTGTGCTTTCTGATGGAGGACTTGAAGGGCATTTCAGATGATGATCTGGAAGAGATGGATATTTTGAGTCAAATGGCAATGATAAATATCAGATCTCAAAAGTTCTACAAGAGAACTGGCAGGAAATTTCATGGTCTCTCTGGCAAAACCAAAGTTGGTTTTGACAAGAGCAAGTTGAGGTGTCACAAGTGCCATAGGCTCGGACACTTTGCTAGAGAGTGTAGATCATCTGGATCTAACTCCTCTGCACCCTTTGTGACTTTTCCAAGCAATAGCTCACAGCACAAAGGGCAACATACCACCAGTTCTGGTCATCCATCACCAGCTCAGGCATCACCTGCATACTTTGTGCCTCAGGGTCATATGCCATACCCATACCCCTGCTACTACATGCCTCAGTCAAGTCAAGTTCAAGCACCCACTACTCAGCAACCATATGCTCTTCCTATGCCTCAACCATCCCAATCTCATCAACAATCTCAACCTCAACAACACAACTTCTTCACCCCAGGAGTTGTTGACTGGAGCAGTTTACCAGATGATTTATCTGGTCATGAACAACTGTTTCCTGGTGCTGGTCAACATGGTGGTGATCATCCTTTTGGGAACCTTGCTCTCATAGCCCTGGAGTTTGCTGATGGGTCATCCTCTAATGCTTCATCACAGGTATCTTCTGAGGCCAAAGCCAAGATATGTTCTGAATCTTGCATAGCTGCATTTGCATCTATTAGAGAAGCAAATATAGCTTTAATTGATAAAAATCTTGAGCCAGAGCAAACCCTTTCCAAAAGAAAAGCCGAACTTGAGTCTGTGCTTAATGATAAAAATGATGAGATTTATAAACTTAAATGCCAAATCAAAGATGATAAGGCTAGGGAAGAGGTACTTCTAGAGAAGTACAGAGACCTCAAGGAAACACTTGCAGCTACCCAGGTAGAGTGTGATCGCTGGGTGCAATCCTGTAAGGGTTTTGAAATATTTCTGAGTAAGCAATCAGCTTCTAATGTGAAGTTTGGCATTGGTTATAATCACACTGCTCCTCAAACAGATTTTACTTCCAGAGCAGAAGTAGAATCTGATGGAGAAAGCAATAAACAATCCTTCTCATCATGTGACCTACTATCTGATACAACATCATCAGAAGTTGAAGTCAGCATTAATTCCTCATAAAACCAATCAGCTGATGCTACACCAGCTGATGGTTCAAATGCTGACTGTCAGATGATTAAAAAGTTGATCAACTCGGGTGTTGTCTCTAAAAGTACTGAAAGTACTGGAGAGCAAGTGATAACACCTGAAGTTCAAACCTCAACCACTGCCAGTACTGAAGGGAACAAAACTGCCAGTAGAAAGGGTTTGAAGACTACTAAAGAAGATATCAGGAAAGCAAGTACTGCAAGGAAGAAAACTGCAAGTACTTATAGCAAATTGCTAAAGAACAAGTCTTCAGTAGTTACATCTTCTTCAGTAGATGATCAACAAAGATGAAGAAGAAGCCATGTGAAATATGTGGCTTGTTCAATCATCTTACTGATGATTGCTGGTACAAAAAGGGTTCTAAACTCAACAAAAGGAGAAAATTAAAGAGAAAATGAATGTAATGAAAACTGAGTTGAGACCAAGTTTGTACCAGCAACATCAAAACCTAAAACCCCTAAGTCCAAGAAGAAATCCAAAAAGAAGGATGGGGTTAATCAGGCAACAGCTGAGGTTGCTCAAAAGAAGATGGTGCAACACAGGAATCCATCACATGCAAGCACTAATGTGTCTGATGAGCTAAAGGCTTTATCACAAAATCAGACACAGCTTGTTATGATGGTTCAACATCTAATGGGAAGAGTCAACCAATTAGATGCTCCTGTGTTGAAACCACAGAAAAGGAAATCCAAGCCAAAGGATTCCTCTTCTACACCATCTCCTTCACCTCAGGCTATCACACATAACAAACCAGTTAGTGTCACATCTGTTGATGAGACAGACCCAAAACCAAAAAGGTTTGGGTCTCAAAACCTAACTAATTTGTTGTGATGATTGCAGGGTTCTTTAACATGCCATAAAAGCATCTGGTATGTAGACAGTGGATGATCCATGCATATGACAGGAAGTAGCTCACTTCTTAATGACTACTCTTAAGGAAAGAAGGGGTTTGTTTCCTTTGGCAATGATGCAAAAGGTTACATCATCGGCAAAGGCTTTGTTTCCAATGGGGAAATAAGGTTTGATGATGTTAACCATGTGGAGAATCTCAAGTACAATCTCTTGAGTGTCAGTCAAATGTGTGATAAAGGACATGTTGCTCTTTTCACCAGCCAGAACTGTCGGATTCTATCATCCAAAGTTCTGAGTTTGATTGACAAGGTATTGGATGAATATACTCTCCTGAAGGCCAACAGGACAGGAAGAGTATATGCCTTAGATCTTTCAAAGAAAATTGATCTAAAAGGCCATCCTTGCCTATTCTCCAAGGCTTCTCCTCAAGAATCTACTCTATGGCATAGAAGACTGGGTCATGTGAATCTCAAAAACATGAATCAGCTGATACACCATGGTTTAATAAGAGGGTTGCCTTTGAAGGAGTTCAAATGTGAAGATAACTGCACTGCTTGTTTAAAGGGGAAACAACACAAAGTCTCATTCCCTCTAATAGAAGAACCAAAGTCCAATGCCTACTTGCAACTTTTACACATGGATCTTTTTGGTCCTGTCAGAGTGATGAGCATGGCAAAGAAGAAATACTGTCTGGTAATTGTAGATGATTACTCTAGATTTGTATGGACTTTCTTCTTGCACTCCAAAGATGAAGCTGCAAAAGCTATAATGAACTTTGTGTTTGTGACAACCCGAATTTTTTTTCTTTTTCGGGTAATACTATCGCGAATTAATCCATTTTATTATTTAGTACAAATAATAATAATAATAATAATAATAACAGTAATAATAATAATAATAATAATAATAATAATAATAACAAAATTGTTTTATAAGATTAAAAAGCTTAGAGGGTTAAAATACAAATTTTAAAACTTGTTTTAAAATGTTTCTGCATGAAATGTTAAGGTACAAAACCACAGGGACCATTTGTGTAATTAACCAAAACCAACCCCCTTCCTCCCCCCCCCCCCCGTAATTCCGGCCGACCCTCCGTTCACCGCCGGAGCGGCTCCGGCGACCATCCAATACCCAAACGAACGTGGTTTTTACCTAATTAAAGTTCCCAACCCAATCTCGTGGTGGAGTCGAACGAAGGGCAACTTTCAATTGAATAAAACGAGTGCTATTACCACTAAAACCGACCATCCACTTTGTCGGCCAAACAAACGATCCACAATCGCCACTAACAACTAAATTAATACAATAATCGAGTATAAATAGTCATCGACCTGTTCCTAATCGAATACACCTCTCAATTCAATCTAAAACATACAGAAACCTCACATTCGATTACCAACTTCTTTTGGACCTGCAACTCAATCGAATGACCTGTTCGGAGCAACATTTGTTGCAATTGATAGAGGGCTATTGATCATAATCGTGTGGGGAAACTTACTGTGAAATTAATTTGATTATCATCCACGATTTCACCTCGAACCATTTCTCCCCTGTCGTGGCTTTTTCTTCGTCGGGTTTATCTTCAATTCGAACATATACATGTAATTGAATACATATCAAGACTTGATTTAACATAGGGAGTAAAGCCCTATGATTCTAGATGTTAACAAACTCGAATTGATTGTCAATTTGATCTAAAATCGAACTAGGGTTTCGGGAATTTGGGGGAAATTGGGGATTGATTTAAAGGTTGGTTTTTAAGAATTGGAAATGGGTTTTCATCGCGGCTACAAGCCTTGGTTCACTGGTTCGGGGTGTGTGTGTGCAAGTGTGAGGTCCCGGGTTCGACCCCGGGTAACCTCTTTTATTTTTTTTAAGCTTTTTAAAATACTTTAAAATATGGAAAAATTCCTAAAAATTATAAAATTTTTTTTATAAGTTTCCCTTATTTTAAATCTTACAAAACAGTTTCTTGTAAATTTATTTTATTTAAAAACTTTAATAAAATTTTATAAAATATTATTTAAAAGTACTAAAAATACTTATTTTTGTAAAATAAAAATTCTAAATCGTGTATAACTATGCAATAATTATAAAAATTATAGAAATTATACATAAATTATTTATAAATATTATAAATAGTTATTTCTATAAAATAACCTTATATTTAAATATATATTAATATATTTTATAAATTCACAAATTATTTACAAATGAAATTATGGGTTATTTCTTGTAAAATATATTAATACCTTATTATTAATCAAAATACTATAAATGTGATTATCCTTATTTGTAAATATTCTTGGATAATTATAAATTATATAATTAAACCATATCATTTTTATATTTAAATCTAAAAATATTTAAATACATATATGAAACCCTTTTAGTGAAATCAAAATGTAAATAATTATTTGGTAAAACTTAATGCTTATTGATAATTATTTATTAATACAAATCTATAAAGATATTGTAACATATATACATCTAATTGTGTGTGTGCCACGTGTTAAATCAAATCGACCCAAACCTTACCAAATATATTCGTATTATATTAAAGACTCCATTACAAACAATAATTGGTATTGAACGTGTTTGATCGTGCATTGCCCAATTCTTTGAAGTTCTTGTTCATATACATTACATCGATCCAAGGTGAGTTTACAGCCCCACTTTTACTTTATACTATTTTCGGGGAGAGAAACATGCTGTTTTCATAAACGTTACATTACATTAGATTGTTGTGATACTGCATATACATGATACTATGTTCGTATACTTTGCCCTTCGGTCCGTTACTACGCAAGTAGAAACGTGGAAACAATTTCATTTTCATTGATCAGTATTATTGTAATATCACCTGTTTACTAGTGTGATACCACTTAAGTCCTCACTCTCGAACCGTTAATGTATGTAGTATAGCGAGGCAATTCTGAGTAGATCTACTGGGTTTGACAAACCCCACCCGGCTAGTCGCGCTAGCACAACGTTCGTCAAACGGGTGTTTAATTGACCTAAGTTCTGTTGCTGTGACCTGGTATTCACAGCCGAGGCGTTCAGTTTCGATTGTCAGCTTCGGTTCGAACTTCATACACTGAGTAACTGGTTTAGTAGACTAGCTACCTACTGATATTACTTTGTTTACTGTATCTGTTTACTTTATGTTCTGTTTATCAAAACCTGTGAACTCACCAACCTTGTGTTGACACGTTAGCATGTTTCTTTCAGGTTCACAAGACGTGTACGATTAGGAGCATTCACTCATGCATTTATTATCTCACGTGGCTTATTTAATAATGTTCAGTAACTTTCATTTATTCGGTTTGCGCGTGTTGCGCCATTTAAACAATTAAGATTTGCTATGCTTCCGCAACTTCTGTTATGTTTACTTTAAAAACTTGGTCTTTGGTAATATTAAACTTCAAAAAATGAATTATGTTTTACAATTAACGTGTCGTTTGGTGTAACTAGTGGCTGAGATCCTGGAAGTCACACGCCTAACGGTAATACCCCGTTTGTGGAAATTTGAGGGTGTGACAGATTGGTATCAGAGCCATTGGTTATAGCGAACTAAATTGACATTGCATCTCATTTGCATTGCATTTAGACTATAGCCGTTGCTTTAGTTACACGCATATAGACACGTTTAGTTTTGTTAGTTGGTTTTGTTTGCATGCCTTACTAGTTTTTACCTGCTCAAGAACTGTTTGCTTTAGCGTCTTCCTGTAAGTGTTCGTCTACAGGGAGGGTGACTCCGAGTTGCTGTGAGTCACAGGAAGGGTTACTTACGAGGTTTCCCAAACTTTTGATTACCTGAAAACTTTTGCTTTAACATATCCCTGTGAGCATATGGCTACCGGGATGGTGGCTCCAAGTTGCTGTGAGTCACGGGAGAGTTTGTGTGCATTTGACATCGCCTAAATGTTCTTCGTGATTTGTGTGACACATAGACACCTGTATTATGGATTTCCTGGCAAAAGGCCCTCGGGCTAAGGCAAGCATATCGCATATATCTCATTGCGAGACCTGGTATGCTTACCTGGGGATTTCTGGGATGAGTGATAAACTATGGTCAATACACAGGTCTCTAAGGCAAATGGGTCAAATTACCTTGGCGTGTCAATGATCCCCAAAACTTTACTGATCCTTTCGTATACTTTGATTAATCAACCCCGATATAATACATACATGGTACTTCTATCACTGATGACCACTGTACTTGACAAGATATGTTAGCCTGATAGGAGGAACCGGGGTGATCATGCAAAGCAAGTTACCATTACGGGTGCACACGTAATTATAATTTGTCGTGCATGCTAAGTCCGGTGAATCTGGTCGGGTGGTAACATTGCAGTCAATATAAGTCATCATTCCTACACCTTGAGCAAGAAAGTCTCGGTCTTCATAGAACATAGCTATTAACTATCTATCAGTTCTACTTGTAGGAATGCTCACCCTTATCATGAATTTGGACGAAATACAAACCATGACATTTGTGTTAATCCCACGGATTCGGATTGATTCTCTAGCTTGTCTATTTCTTTAAATCCTTGAATTTCTCTTCATTTTCATTTCAAGGCAAAAGGTCTATTTTCATACGACTGATAGCTTTTGATATTGGTAATGTAAAGAATGTCTGGAAGAGGACGTGGACGTGGAAGAGGTAACATCTCACTGACGCCTGTAGAATTGGCAGCAATAATCAATCATATTATTACCGCAGCGTTGGCAAACCAACCCCCTCCACAGCAGAATCCTATTGGACAACCGACTTGCACCTACAAGTCCTTTATGGACTGCAAACCTAACCCGTTCAATGGAACTGAGGGAGCGGTAGGACTGCTCCGTTGGTTCGAAAAGCTAGAATCGGTGTTCGAAATCTGCAACTGCCCTGCTGGGAATAGAGTAAAATATGCTGCTGGCACACTAGATGGTGCTGCTCTGAGCTGGTGGAACACACAAGTTCAGATGCTGGGCGTTGAAGCTGCAAACGCCACAACATGGGTAGAATTCAAGAATCTGCTGAAAGAGGAGTACTGCTCACGGGATGAAATACAAAAACTGGAAACCGAATTTTGGAACCTGAAGATGGTAGGTTCTGAAATTGAAGCTTACACAACTCGTTCTCACGAGTTGACTACTCTGTGCCCTACTATGATTAACCCGGCTTACAAACGGGTTGAAAGATACATTGACGGACTGGTACCTGAAATCCAGAGCATGGTCACCACTGCTAGACCAGCTACCATTCAGGAAGCTGTTCAACTGGCCCACAAGTTGACTGATCAGGCTGTCGCACAAGGTAAACTACCTCCACGTGGTTTTACCTCTACCACTACTGACGGCCATAACAAAAGAAAGTGGGAGTCTGGCTCACATAACAAGCAGAACACTTCCCACCAGCATCGGAAGTTCGACAACCAAATTTAATCTTCACAGCATGGTAGTGGCTACAATGGAACATTACCTAAGTGTGAAGAATGCAACTATCACCATATTGGGTCGTGTAACAAGAACAACTGTGAGAGATGTGGCAAGTTGGTCATTCTGCTAAGAATTGTCGTGTGAATTTATCAGATAAGCAGCCAGCTCAACGGGGGGAACAAAGAGGCTGCAATGAGTGTGGTCAGACTGGGCACATCAAAAGGTATTGCCCAAAACTAAAGAAGAACAATGGAAATGGCAACGGGAACGGAAATGGGAATGACAACGGTGGTGCCAAAGGCAGAGTGTTTATCATAGGCTCAGGTAAACCCTTAATGACCCTACTATAGTATCCGGTAGACTTCTTGTAGATAGTCACTATGTCTTCTCTTTTGATTTTGATGCCAATTAGAATTAGGTATCCAACAGGTTAGTAAGATACTAGGAATAGTACCTGCTGACTTGAACCCTGAACATGCCATAGAAATAGCTCTCACGAAACCTTACGGTTTGTTCAGAAACTCCCGGAGACCCTATCTTGCCTATGTCCTAGATAACTAATCAGCTTACTCATTGACCAGCTTGTTTGCTAGTAGTTCGTTAACGCGTGTGTTCTAATTTTCGGGACGAAAATTTCTTCAACAAGGGGATAATGTGACAACCCGAATTTTTTTTCTTTTTCGGGTAATACTATCGCGAATTAATCCATTTTATTATTTAGTACAAATAATAATAATAATAATAATAATAATAATAATAATAATAAACAGTAATAATAATAATAATAATAATAATAATAATAATAATAATAACAAAATTGTTTTATAAGATTAAAAAGCTTAGGGGGTTAAAATACAAATTTTAAAACTTGTTTTAAAATGTTTCTGCATGAAATGTTAAGGGTACAAAACCACAGGGACCATTTGTGTAATTAACCAAAACCAACCCCCTTCCCCCCCCCCCCCCCGTAATTCCGGCCGACCCTCCGGCCACCGCCGAAGCGGCTCCGGCGACCATCCAATACCCAAACGAACGTGGTTTTTTACCTAATTAAAGTTCCCAACCCAATCTCGTGGTGGAGTCGAACGAAGGGCAACTTTCAATTGAATAAAACGAGTGCTATTACCACTGAAACCGACCATCCACTTTGTCGGCCAAACAAACGATCCACAATCGCCACTAACAACTAAATTAATACAAATAATCGAGTATAATAGTCATCGACCTGTTCCTAATCGAATACACCTCTCAATTCAATCTAAAACATACAGAAACCTCATATTCGATTACCAACTTCTTTCGGACCTGCAACTCAATCGAATGACCTGTTCGGAGCAACATTTGTTGTAATTGATAGAGGGCTATTGATCATAATCGTGTGGGGAAACTTACTGTGAAATTAATTTGATTATCATCCACGATTTCACCTCGAACCATTTCTCCCCTGTCGCGGCTTTTTCTTCGTCGGGTTTATCTTCAATTCGAACATATACAGGTAATTGATACATATCAAGACTCGATTTAACATAGGGAGTAAAAGCCCTATGATTCTAGATGTTAACAAACTCGAATTGATTGTCAATTTGATCCAAAATCGAACTAGGGTTTCGGGAATTTTGGGGGAAATTGGGGATTGATTTAAAGGTTGGTTTTTAAGAATTGGAACGGGTTTTCATCGTGGCTACAAGCCTTGGTCCACTGGTTCGGGTGTGTGTGTGCAAGTGTGAGGTCCCGGGTTCGACCCCGGGTAACTTCTTTTATTTTTTTTAAGCTTTTTAAAATACTTTAAAAATATGGAAAAATTCCTAAAAATTATAAAAATAAATTTTATAAGTTTCCCTTATTTTAAATCTTACAAAACAGTTTCCTGTAAATTTATTTTATTTAAAACTTTAATAAAATTTTATAAAATATTATTTAAAAGTACTAAAAATACTTATTTTTGTAAAATAAATTCTAAATCGTGTATAACTATGCAATAATTATAAAAATCATAGAAATTATACATAAATTATTTATAAATATTATAAATAGTTATTTCTATAAAATAAACCTTATATTTAAATATAGATTAATATATTTTATAAATTCACAAATTATTTACAAATGAAATTGTGGGTTATTTCTTGTAAAATATATTAATACCTTATTATTAATCAAATACTATAAATGTGATTATCCTTATTTGTAAATATTCTTGGATAATTATAAATTATATAATTAAACCATATCATTTTATATTTAAATCTAAAAATATTTAAATACATATATGAAACCATTTTAGTGAAATCAAAATGTAAATAATTATTTGGTAAAACTTAATGCTTATTGATAATTATTTATTAATACAAATCTATAAAGATATTGTAACATATATACATCTAATTGTGTGTGTGCCACGTGTTAAATCAAATCGACCCAAACCTTACCAAATATATTCGTATTATATTAAAGACTCCATTACAAACAATAATAGGTATTGAACGTGTTTGATCGTGCATTGCCCAATTCTTTGAAGTTCTTGTTCATATACATTACATCGATCCAAGGTGAGTTTACAGCCCCACTTTTACTTTATACTATTTTCGGGGGAGAGAAACATGCTGTTTTCATAAACGTTACATTACATTGGATTGTTATGATACTGCATATACATGATACTATGTTCGTATACTTTGCCCTTCGGTCCGTTACTACGCAAGTAGAAACGTGGAAACAATTTCATTTTCATTGATCAGTATTATTGTAATATCACCTGTTTACTAGTGTGATACCACTTAAGTCCTCACTCTCGAACCGTTAATGTATGTAGTATAGTGAGGCAATTCTGAGTAGATCTACTGGGTTTGACAAACCCCACCCGGGCTAGTCGCGCTAGCACAACGTTCGTCAAACGGGTGTTTAATTGACCTAAGTTCTGTTGCTGTGACCTGGTATTCACAGCCGAGGCGTTCAGTTTCGATTGTCAGCTTCGGTTCGAACTTCATACACTGAGTAACTGGTTTAGTAGACTAGCTACCTACTGATATTACTTTGTTTACTGTATCGGTTTACTTTATGTTCTGTTTATCAAAACCTGTGAACTCACCAACCTTGTGTTGACACGTTAGCATGTTTCTTTCAGGTTCACAAGACGCGTACGATTAGGAGCATTCACTCATGCATTTATTATCTCACGTGGCTTATTTAATAATGTTCAGTAACTTTCATTTATTCGGTTTGCGCGTGTTGCGCCATTTAAACAATTAAGATTTGCTATGCTTCCGCAACTTCTGTTATGTTTACTTTAAAAACTTGGTCTTTGGTAATATTAACTTCAAAAAAATGAATTATGTTTTACAATTAACGTGTCGTTTGGTGTAAGTAGTGGCTGAGATCCTGGAAGTCACACGCCTAACGGTAATACCCCGTTTGTGGAAATTTGAGGGTGTGACAGTGTTATATGTGGAGAAGCAGTATTCCCTTCCAGTCAAGTGTGTGAGGAGTGACAATGGCACAGAGTTTAGAAATCACACACTTGATGACTTCTATCTGTCAAAGGGAATCAAAAGGCAGTTCAGCATTCCAATAACTCCTGAACAAAATGGAGTGGTGGAGAGAAAGAACAGGACCCTCATTGAAGCTGCAAGGTCAATGCTGGCTGACTCAGGATTGTCACTGACCTTTTGGGCTGAAGCTGTCAACACTGCTTGCTATGTGCAGAATAGAGTATTAGTGAATCAGAGGTTGATGAAGACTCCTTATGAAGTACTTCATCATTTTGCCCCTTTGATTTCCTTCTTTAGATCCTTTGGGTGTCCTTGTCTCATTCTCAACATTAGCAATCAACTCCAAAAGTTTGAATCAAAGGTGGATGCAGGGTATTTTGTTGGTTATTCATCAACTTGTAAGGCATACAGAGTTTTCAAATGTAGAACAAAGATGGTTGAAGAGACTTTGCATGTGAAGTTTAATAAATCTCTAAAAGACAAGATTCCATAAAACCCTATGGAGTTATTTGATCTGGACATACTGCAATATGTTCCTTATCAACCTCCAGCTGTTGTTCCTGTCAACAGTTCTTCACCTGGTGGTACTGATGATGATGAAGCCAGTACTCACCTTTTCAGGTTTAGTGACCACCTGTCTGAGTCAACTAAACCTGATGCTCCTGTCACTTCAGCAGCTCCATCCATAACAAATGCTGATGAGATTTCTGAATCCTCTACTTCATTTGAGTTACCATCTCCCACTTGGTTTCAAGAATCTACATCACCATCTGTTGCTGCTGAAGGTCCTACAAATACTTGCACTGATCTTATTGTCTATCCAGAGCTGAAGAATCACCCAATGTCTCAAATCATTGGTGATATCAATGCTGGAGTTTCAACCAGGAGTCAATTGTCCAATTTCTGCTTCTATGCTCTCTTTATCAGTCAGCAAGAGCCAAAGAATTATCATGTTGCACTAAGAGACAATGGATGGGTTGAAGCAATGCAGCTTGAGCTTCTTCAGTTCAAAAAGCAGCAAGTGTGGGAGCTTGTTCCTTTACCCCAAGGTAAGTGTGCAATAGGCACTAAATGAGTGTTTAGGAATAAAACTGATGAAAAGGGCCAAATTGTCAAGAACAAGGCCAGGCTGGTTGTACAGGGGTTTGCACAAGAGGAAGGCATCGATTATGATGAAACCTTTGCCCCTGTAGCCAGACTGGAGGCAATTAGATTGTTCTTAGCTTATGCTGCCTTTCACAATCTTAAAGTTTTTCAAATGGATGTCAAAAGTGCCTTTTTATATGGTAAAATAAAAGAAGAAGCTTATGTGTGTCAACCACCAGGCTTTGGGGATAATAAACATCCTGATTGGGTGTATAAGCTTGATAAGGCTCTTTATGGGTTGAAACAAGCTCCTGGAGCCTGGTATGAAACATTATCTAATTTTCTTCTACAGAATAATTTCACTAGAGGCTCCATTGATAAAACTTTATTCATTAAGAATGTGGGACAACATAAGCTACTTGTTCAAATTTATGTTGATGATATAATTTTTACATCCTCTGATCCACAGTTGTGTGATGAATTCACTAAGCTAATGAAGCAAAAGTTTGAAATGAGTGCTATGGGAGAATTACAGTTCTTTCTAGGTTTGCAAATCAAATAAAGGGCTGATGGAATCTTCATTCATCAGTCCAAATATGCTAAAGAGTTATTAAATAAGTTTGATTTACAAAACTGTAAGCCCTGTTCTACTCCCATGAGCAGCACCACACAACTGGATGTTGATCAGAAAGGTAAAGCGGTTGATGAAACCCTTTACAGATGTATGATTGGGTCCTTGATGTACCTTACAGCTTCTAGACCAGACATTATGTTTGCGACATGTGCCTGTGCTAGATTTCAGGCTGCACCTAAAGAATCCCATTTGATTGCAGTCAAAAAGATCTTTAGATATTTGCAAGGTACCCAATCTCTAGGTCTTTGGTATTCTACTGGGCATTCCTGCAAATTAGTTGCTTTCTCTGATAGTGACTATGCAGGATGCAAAGTCACCAGAAAATCCACTTCTGGTGGTTGCCAATTTCTAGGCAATTGTTTAGTTTCTTGGCAGAGTAATAAACAAACATCAATTGCTACATCCACTGCTGAAGCTGAGTACATTGCTGCTGCAAGTTGTACATCCCAGGTACTCTGTCTTCAGAATCAACTCTTGGATTATGGCATCACAGAGACTAAGACTCCATTATTAATGGATAGTGCTTCAGCTCTTTGTATTGTTAAAAACCCAGTCCAGCACTCTAGGACCAAACATATTGAGATCAGACATCATTTTATTAGGGATTGCTATGAAAAAGGTCTGATTAATCCAAAGTTTGTACCTAGTGCTGATGAGCTTGCAGACATATTTACTAAGCCTTTAGATAGTGCCACATTTTAAAATCTGGTACTAAGGCTTGGTATGCTACAGCTAGAATAATTTGACTGATACTGATGCTCTCAGCTCACAAGTACTGATGATCATTAGTATGCAAAAGTCAAAAATAAGTACTGATGAGTAATTTCGTCTTTAGCATTTTTCATAACTACTGAAGACTAAAATGCTTCAAAGTACTGAAGTACATTATTTGTTGAAAACAACTGATGATGACCTGACCAGGATGAAGCTGGTAACATAGCTAAGACCTCACCAGAGGCAACTGCCGATGATGGATCCAATCCGGGGGCAGAAGTCCCCAGTACCAAGAAAAAGGGGCATATGTGATCACTGAGCCACACTCAGCACATGTACATCCTGATTCAATCAGGAGGTCAGGTGATTTAGTTACCACTGATGATGACCTGAGCTTTTTCTACGATGTAGTAGCTCAAAACACCATTCTTGAGGATGAGGTGAGTAGACTCAAAGAGCTACTCGCCAAAATGACTCAAGAACAAAGTCCATCTGCCACCATACACCCACAGATGGCAGCTTCACCTGAAGGTCTCACATACACTCAGCCACTCCTACAAACTCAGCCACCTGCCCCTGCTTCTGGCACTAGTTCTCAGGGACAGATCCCCCCTAAGCAATTAGCTGCTATCTTTCAAAATTCCTTGCCTCTCATCACACCCATTATCACAGATATTGTGATCAAAACCCTTGATGAGAGGCTTCCCTCTACTATACAGCCTTTGGTGGAAGCTGTTGTGTTGAAGAAGCTTTGTGACAGTCAACCCCTTGCAACCAATGCAACCAAAAATAGGGAGACTTCAGTGAAAGCTAAGAGAAAGAGAGTGGAGGAGGAAGTGAAAGAGAAAGAAGTTGAGGATAAGGTGGTACATGAGAGGGAGTTGGTGGTGGAGACTGAGAGGGAGAAGGAGAATGAGTGTGCTGAATTGGTTAAAGTGACTGAAAGTCAAAAAGACTTTCATGTCACATACAAGAAGAAGAAGGGAGAAAAGGAGAAGAAGGGAGAGAAGGAGAAAGATCTAGCTGTTCTTGTCAAGGAGGCTGATGCTGAACATAGCAGGTCAATGGATAACATCATTGATCAGCTGTTCAGGCAAGGCTTTGACACTAACACTACTGAGCTAGATCAGGAGATAAGGAAGTTGGAGGTGAAAGAGATAGAATATCGATGGTCTTGTCATAGCCAAGAGGAAAAAGAGAGACTTGAGGCTATGACAATATTCATTTCGAAGTATCTAGGGAGATCAGTCGTGGAGATTAGATCATGGTCCAGGGACAGCATCTTGGCAATAGCCACCAAGATCTGTTCATCTGAGGTATTCACTAAAGGACTGATCATAGAAGCCCTTAGTGAAGCCAGTACTGGGAACAGGACTGAGTTAGCCAAACAAACCAAATCCTTTCTCACATCTAAATTGCTAGCTCAGCCTGCCCAATTTCCCACAGCAAAAACCAAACCACCACCCACAAAACCAACCCCTTCACCATCAAAACTCATAGCCGATGATGCACCCTTGAAGAGGAAGAGAAGGGTGCTGAGGCTAGAAGAAGAAGAAGAAGAGGATGATGAGGAAGAAGATAGGCTGCCTCTCTCTGTAGTTCTATCTTTACCTAAAGCCAAACCTTTACCCATCACTCCTGCCTTATAGATAGAAGCTGTGAAGGTTAAGATTGAAGAAGAACAGCAGCATAGGCTACATGATGATGAGCTGTTAAAAAGAGTAGATAAAGCTTATGCTGCTTCCTCATCAATCATGAATATGAGGAAACAAGCTCTGAGATTATTCACTTTAAGGCATACATATCAATTTCAAAAGGACAAAGTGAGTATTTGGCCTGATCCCAGGGTGTCTCATAGGATCATTAAGAAAGACATTCCACTGAGATACAATGGCTAAATCAAAAAGATTGTAGATGAAGTGATCTCTTTGGCCATTATAGTATCACCCTGGAAGATCATAGAAGATTTCAAGAAAACCTATCAGGCTAACCTCCCACCACAAAGATGTTGGAGAATAGGGTGGTTAAAAAGGGGTTAGTCTACAAGAGGTTTGAGAATCTTAGGAGAAATGAGCTCCAGTTGTTCTTAGAGGGTAATCACCCTGATGAATTCGCCTATAGGGCTATAACAACTGTGGAGCTCAAAAATGGTAAACAGACCAAATACATCTCAGAGCTCTATGGGCCTGAAGGATTCTTTGAAGGTGAGGCAGAGAATCTTACCATGGAGGAACAAATAATGTTTTTAGAAGCCTACCCAGAGAATCCTACAGGCTCATAGTTGGGAAGTAGGTCTCATGGATGGGACAACAACTCTGTGTCCAGTTCCCCAAAACAGAGTTCCCATCCATACTATGCCAATCAGATCCTTGAGACCTCTTTCCAGGCCAGTGCTTATATGGGTCAACTTCTGAGCTGATCCAGAAGGAAATAGACCAATCATTCTGCCACAATAAGTGGGACCAACAATAAGCTTAGAGGTTTTGGCTGCATTGGTTCAGGGGGAGTTTGTTGGACCAAAAGAACTAATGAGCCAGATCAGAAAAACCTCTAAGTCCCACAAGACATCATAACAGCTGCTGAAAGCATCATCAGCTGTTTGACAAAGTCTAAAGACCTCAACAGCTGAAGATCAAAGTACTGAAGATCAACAGCTGAAGTACAAGTACTGAAGACTCAAGTACTGAAGACTCAAGTGCTGAAGACTCAAGTACTGAAGACTATCAGCTGAAGATCAAAGTACTGAAGATCAACAGCTGTAGTACAAAGACTGAAGACAAAGACTGAAGACATCAGCTGATGACAACTACTGAAGTCATCAGCTGATGAAACATCTGAAGTTAAAGTATGAAGACAAGTGCTGAAGCTTCAGAGTTTGTCACAACAGCTGAAAATGTATTCTTCAGTTGTTGTGATGGTTTACCTTTCAGCTTTTTCTTATCAGTAGTTTTATTTTCTATTTCAGTAGTTTGTAAAACGACTGAAGAGTTTGTTCTTCAGTCGTTGTAGTTTTCAGTAGTTTCTTTTCAGCTGCTGTAATAAGTTTAACACTTAGTATTTTGTAAGAAGATGTCAGTTGTTTGACATCTTCAGTAGTTAAGATAGTTTCAGTAGTTTGTTAGAATAACGGTTTGATGTCACTATCAAGTGACATCAGCTGACGTCATTCTTCCTATAAAAGGAAGATGACCTAATTGTAATCCTTGTCGAAGCGTGTGATCTAATAGAAAACACCTTTTTACAGAATTCCTCTCTTTCTCTATAACCTACTGTTACATTGATATATGTCTTGTGTTCTTAGTATAATTTGCTTAATTCTTATGCTAAATCCGATGCGAATACAACCTAATTGATCAAACTAGAGGCTGAGATCCTTTCACCATTAAAATAAAAAGGTTGGCAGGGGCCCGGTTCGAACCCGGGACCTCTTGCTTATGGGGGTTGTAAGTTACCAGTTGGGCTAAGGCCCGAATCGGAGTCTAGATTCAAAATAAAACTATATAATCAATTTGAAAAGAAAACCCCAAATTCACATAAACCCTAGTTTGATTTGATTCCAATCGATCATGAAAACGATTTTGATACTTGAATTAAACATAGGGCTTTTGTTTCCCATGTAAAACCGAGTATAATGATATATGAAACTTACATGATTGAGTTCGATTTGATGATCTCAAGTTTAGAGCGAGTCGCGACGATGTGATTGTTAATTCAAGGTGCAAACGTTGTTCGTAATCAAATTAACTTTGCAGGAAGCTTCGGATGATATTGATAAGTGAAAGCCCTCTTCCAATTTGGTTTAATAAAGCTTCAAGCATGGATTACGGTTGAGTTGCAGGTTGCGACATTGGAGAGGATCAAGTATGATGTTGGTGTGTGATCCATGGGAAATTATGTTGGTTACAAGCTTAGGAATTGATAGATGACCGATTTGGTTAAGTTAATTGAGTTATTATTACGGTTTAATGTTCGAACGGTTAGAAACTTTGGGGTCGACGGTTGCCGAGTCCAATCGACCATATTAACTCGAATTAAAGTTTATTAAGTGCTCGAAACGGTTTAGGAAACGGTTAGCATCGTTTAGGCTTAAAATTCGGGGGTTATGGGTTGGTTTGGGAGTCGCCGGACTTGGCCGGAGGTGTCGCCGGCCGTTCGCTGGGAAAACGGGGAAATGAGAGGAGGGGTTGGGTTTTAAATGATATTTACAGTTTTGGTCCCTGTGGTTTGAAAGTTTATTATTTCATGCTAAAACCTTTAAATTTAGTTTTAGATATTACAAAATAAACCCTAGACTTATATAACCAATTTGAATAATAAATCAAATAAATCAATTACTATTTTTTTAAACTTTTATAAGCTTGTTACCCTTATCACTTGATTATTTATTTTTACTAAATAAGTTTAATTCATGGTTACTAATAGAGCCTTATAAGTTTGTTAAAATTTTATTTTATAATTTTTTTAAAAATTTCAATAAGTCTTTTTTATTATTTATTGTAAAATGATTTATTCACTTTAGAATTTTATGATAAAGAATTGTTTATAAATCATAAATTATTTCAAATTATACAGATGATTTACAATTTATAATTCACAATATAAATTGCAAATTTAGTTCATTTGCTCCATCACAATTATTAATATAACTTTATAATAGAACTCAAAGATTTGATTTTTTACTTGGAAAAGAAATGACGGATGTTACAGAAACCTTCTTAAACTCACCTAGAAAACTAACTCGAAATATCAAATACTTAAGAGTAAATTACCGTTTGCATACTTGAGGTTTGGTGATTTTAACCATTTGCATCCCTACAGTTTAAAAATCCTCAAATACCCCCTAACGTTTTATTTTTGTTCCCATTTGCATCCAAATGACTAACGACGTTAAATAATTCAGTTAACTTTTTATAAAATGACAAAATTACCCCCGGAAATCCCAAATCATCATCTTCTTCAAACCTTGTGTGTCCCATCCCTATCACTACCACCGAAGCGACCATTATCCGCCTCTCTATCTCTCATCCTCGGCCCTCCACCGGAGCGACCACTGCCGTACGACGAGAAACCACCACCGATCCTCCCGTATTTCATCACTCAACTGAGTCACTATACAATCAAACATCAGATTCAGATCCTTTCTTACACAGTGTGCATTAGATGAACAATTAGATGGAAGACTTTCAACAAGAACCTGACAAAATCACATCACCACTTCGTAAGCAATCTCAATCAAGATTAACCACTCAAATTCATCAATAATCAATACCAGGACCACAAATGTCCAATTCTGACACTCAAATTCGTAAGCTCTCTCCGTCGTCTGCCTCTTCTACGCCGCCTGCAACATGTTTTACTACTCCGTCGCCCTCCGCTGGGACATGGCGCAGCGGATGCTCTCCGCCGTGCACGACTGGTCCTCCGTCAGAACCGTCCTCGAAGTCAGCTGCAGCCGCGGCGTCCTCCTCAACGCCGTCACGATGGAGCTGAAGAAGCACGACAGCTCCGGCAGGGTCGTAGGGTTAGACCGCAAAACCACCACGCTAACCACCCTCCGCACGGCGGCAACGGAGGGCGTTCAGGAGTACGTCACGTTCCGTGAGGGAATGTGAAGACGAGTAAGTGTGGTTTGACTTTGAATCAGCACCATCCAAGTGTGAAGATTGTTGGTAGTGGCAGTGTGTTGTAAATCTTTTGGATTTGTGAAGACCAAATCGAAGAAGGATCCTTCGTAAATTGGTGATTGTGAGGTGTTTTGGAAGAAACAAATAAGAGAGAGAGAGACATAGAGAGAAGAGAGAGAGACATAGAGAGAAGAGAGAGAGACATAGAGAGAAGATGAAAAGGGTGGGGTGTGGATAGATGAAGGGTAGTTTAGTCTTTTAACAAGAGAGTTAACAGAATAATTTAACGGTGTTAGTGTTTTGGATTCAAATGGGAACAAAATGAAACGTTAGGGGTATATGAGGATTTTTAAACTGTAGGGATGCAAATGGTTAAATCACCAAACCTCACGGATGCAAATAGTAATTTACTCAATACTTAATTAAACTTCTGACAACTTTATACTTTTACTAATTTTAACTTTCTAGCAATTTAACATACTATTCATTATAGATTTTAAGATTACATAACATATTAATATATTCGATTAAACACGGAAAAGGATATAGGTTAAATTTAGATCACCCTACAACTAGTATCACGTACCTATATATGTTGCTAATCCACAAATTTTAAAACTATATTAACAATCGTGTACCCATCCCATTGGTGTCTACACTTCTATCTATTAATTCATTTCCATTATAAGATACTCGATTACTCATACCTAATGCATAAATTTAATGATCTTTTAGACGTAATCATACACACTTCCGTACATTACGGTCAATGCCCCAATTGTAAGGATTCTCTATCGTAAACCAAAAGCCGCCTTATACTTTAATAATCAATAACTCACAAAAGTATCTACATTTTTTGCTTAAATGGTTAAAAAAACTAGCCACCTTTCTTGACCAAAAATCGGTAAAAAAACATGACATAACATATATATTTTAAAATTTCAAAATAACCTATTAGGTATTAGTGTATTACCATAGGCAGCCCTGAGTGGGGCGCGGGGATAGGTTCTACTTCCTCGGGGGCCAAAAGATTTAATTTTTTTATATTATGTATGTATGTATACATACTTTTTAAATAACTATTAATTAACAAACTCAATAGCAATTTAAATATTTTGACATTTTAAAACTTAGGATCCATTAACTTTTTAATATGCCCTACCATTTATCAAATCTAAACCGATTCAAAAACGTTAGGAGAGTCTCACGATTAACTTAAATAACTAAATTAAATTATTTCGCTACAATATTTTTATTTATTGGTATAATAATTATCGTCGTATTATAGACTTTTTATATACGCGTCATTGACTTTGAACAAACCATGTGTATTACCTTTGAACAAATCTTTACAAGAAAGTATTTATTTAAGATATAATCAAAGTGGAAGGTTGGATCCAACGTCAAGGTAATTTGGAGTTAGAGTGCTAAACCTTAGTTTGAGGTTAGTTGTTCGAGCCATGCCCAAATTGCCCATGAAGGCTGGTATGATTAGTTGTAATCTAGATTAGATTAGATTAGATGGAGTATGGTACCGTAACACTTAACGGTAAAATAAATAATATAAAATTAAATAATAGCGTGGAATCATTCTCAACATTTTCTGTAATTTTCAATTGCATGATCTATGTGTATGATCGGTTTGAAAAAGAAGACAAAAGAAAAAAGCGTACATGCAGATCATCCTTAATCGAATATGCAAAAAGGCATGTAGATCCGAGTAGAACATGACGAAATACGCAAAGATATCAATGTAATCTGACAAAATAGCTTACAATTATAAGTAATCGATACTTTTAGATCAAACGACGCTGATTTAGAAAGGTAACTTCTTATTCGAATTTCCATTGATTTGCACTTTGAACCCTAGAATATCTTGCCTGTAAGGCAGATACGATTTCATCTTACCTCCTTGTTGTTCAGCTCTCTTCTGCACGTAAAACAGCTCGTGAATCGACGGAGACGACACCGGCTTCGATTTTCCGGTGACTTTCGGAGACTTCACGAGACCTTTCTTACACGAAGCCTCAACTCTCTTCGGACACAAGAAGAACACCGTCTCCTTCCCTAAGCTGTTGCTCCGGCGAAGAATATCCTTAATCCTCCACCTTCTAGATCCAGAGTCCTCAGATCCGGTGGATCTACTCTTCCTAATGTTCGCCGGAGCTGTCGACGGCGATCTCACCTCCGCCTTCCGCCACGTCACGCAGAACGTTCCAGAAGACGTATCCTCCAACTCCTCCGATTCCGACGAAGATGACGACGGAGCATCTTCGTTATCAATCGGAAGTAACAGCTTCTCTAACGGAATGATAGCGGAAGGATCGTCACGATCTACATCGTCCTTCGTCACCAGATCAGTGTTGAAGATCGGAAGGAGTATACGGCCTTCGGAAGCGAGATCGTATGTTGTGAACTTCTCGCCGGAGAACTCCAACGAGAACTCGAAGTCGTCTTCGTCGATGTCGCTGAACTCCGGCGACTCAGCGGCGTGCTGCAGGTGGTTGACCTCACGGCTGACTCTGGCGGCCGCCGTGGAGGTGGATTGTCGCCGGAGTAGCAGCTGAAGCTAGGGGAAAACCCTAGGTCGTTGATTTCACCGGGGGTTTGCATTTTGTGTACGGGTTGTTTGGGTGTTTTGGGATGAACGGGGTGGCTTGGGGATATTTATATGTGATCACGTGTTCGGTGCTTGGGTTTTGGCTTCTGGAAATTTGAGGTTCCACGCGCTTGCGTATGTCATAATTGACGTCATAATTCGTTGTTTAGGTTTTTACCTTGTACCAACTTTAAGGAATCAATGCGACTTCTTTACGTAAGGGGAATTTTGCATACACCGTTTTTTTCTGGGCAAAACTGATTCAAACGGTCACGGTTAGGGCTTCCCGTGACCGTTCAGTCCAGTGTGAGACCTAACTGTCACGTTTAGGACTCACCGTGACAGTTAGAGCCCAGACTAATCTGGGGATCCGTTGCAATTATTGCCCAATAATTGGGTATGTAATTAATGGAGAATTGATTAGGGTTTGGCCAAACCGTGACATATTGCATATATTTTCTATATTTTTTTAATCATAACAGTTTATTTTTATTTTAATTTTATCACACGTTTAACCTAATTGTAACTCATAAGTTTGTGTTTTGTGTTTGTTAATAATTTATCATATCACAAGTATTTATTTATTATTAAAGTGATGATTTTGTGTTTAATTTGTTTACGAGTTTGTAAAAATCAGTTGTCATTATACAGACATATTGTAGATATTTTCTAAATTTGAGTAATCATACTACTTTGTTTTTAATTTTATTTTATCACACGGTTAATCTAATCGTAACATACGAGTTTGTGTTTTGTGTTTATTATTAATTTATCATATTACAAGTAATTTTTATGTTTAATTATTTATTAAACAAGTTGGTTATTATTTTATCACATAGTTAACCTAATCGTAAAAATCAGTTGTTATCAAACATATACAATTAACATTTTCAACATTACAAATATAAAACAAACAAACAAAGAAACACAACCAAACAAACACAACCAAATATACAAGTCATCATAACTGAAACTGCATATATATATATATACAACGAGTTTTTACATACAAAAATAAATAAAATAAAAATAAAATACCTACCTAATCCGTCATCTCCGGATCACTGCCCTGACCATACCCGCCCGCGCCAGATGGGCCAGCACCGTCATGGCCTAACCGCCTCGGTGGCTCTGACAACAACAGCGTACCCGAGGCGGCATAGTCCGCGACCATGTGCTGGATGACCCAGTCCATCATATCCTGCAGCCTCGTGCTCATATCCTCCAGCCTCGCGACCCTGGCTCTCGTGTCCTGAAGCATATCAATAACGTGAGCAAGCAATCGTACGGCATGGTACACGCGCTGAGAATGCTGGGGCGGGTCCTGGTCATGCGGAGGAGGAATGGGCTGATCCTCCCCGCCACCAAGCGGCTCGTGGGCAACCTAAACGTGGACCTCAGCCCCCGCCAACTCGGGTGGGTCCACCAATGGCTCAGGCACCCACGCCACTAGCTCATGGTATCTACTGAGCAGGTGCCACGTGCCGTCGGGGTACCTCCGAACGATCCTCATCCCAGTGGCGGTGGTCCGGCCGGCCACGCGCACAAGAATCGAAGGTAGCGGGAGGTGGGACATGGCATGCGCGTACCCCAGGCCCCGAGCGATTCGGGAAACGATGTTCGTACTTTATCGGTTTTATAAGAAACCGTAGCCTTTCATATCCAATCCTCATCCCCATCATGCTCCGCGGTGTCCCCATAGTTTTCTTTAAGGTGAACCGAACCGTCACTCTCATCTGTGTCATTCCCATTAAAAGTATCCGACACATGTGTAATTTCTAGTTCTGACTGGTACGGGGTATGTCCGTAATCCAGCTCTCACTACTACAACTGTTAATAGATGACGTGCAAACGATGACGCGCGAAAAAAGATGACGCGCATTTTCGCGTGTCATAAAAAATATGTCGTATTTTAAAAAAAAATATAGAAAAAATGACACACATTTTTGCGTGTATCTTTTTTCGTCATGTTTTGAAAACCCCGCCCATATTTCAATTCCCCTTGATGCATCCAGCTTAATCGATTTTTGCCCTAGTTTCACACTTCTCCACCCAATCTCACCCAACCTATCTCACGACCGTCTCCATCCAATCTCACGACCGCCTGCAGCCGCCCTCCATCCAATCTCACGATCGCCTATCGTCGACCTCCATCTCCGCCTGTAGCCGCCCTCCCTGTGTCTCCACCTACAGCCTGCCATCACCGCTTCTCCGCTCCATCGGTTGTAAGTGCTCCTTGGTTTGGTCAATAGCATTGTCATTGCTTACATTCAAATAATTTCACAAAACATCGATTGTAAGTAGTCGTTGGTTTGGTCAGATTAATCGATGTTGTTTTGAAGTGCGAAGCATATGGGTAACTGAATGGTTGAAAGTTACTGGCTCGGTAACAAAGCCATGTCATATTTGATCAGATTAATCGATGTTGGTCAGAACTCATTTCCGTTGGCGATGGTATCACCGTAAGTCTCCATCTCTGTCTTTTGATGCTATCAATCGAGTTTGTAATGTTTTTCATGTGTAGGGTTTACGCAACTATGCGATTAAAGTTAAATATTTGAAACTGAGATTCCATGTCAGATTTCCATACTCAGCAATCTATCAATTTATTAGTCTCTTTCCGGTTCTTTATATTTACATTGTTGATTTGATGTTTGTATCAAGAACCATAGAAGTTCTCATGTTGCTTCAAAGGTATCTCAAACAATTTTAATTTCAGTTTCCAAGTCAATGAAGAATACTAATGAAATTTTATGGACTTGTGATTTATATCTCCTAAATAGAATTGTATTTGGCAAAGCCCTTCTTCTATATTTGCTCTTCTGGCCATGTTTTATTTTCTTTTTTGTTGCTCCTTAAAAACAATTAGTAGCATTTTATCTATCTGAAATTTTAAGTTGAATGTGTCATTAATTTGGAACATGTATTATGTTATTATTTCTTCACCAGGTCCACTCAGTTCTAATGCTTACTGGTTTGGTTGTTATGGGTCGGGAAGGTGCACCATATTTTCCTAATTTATTATTTTCAAACTTAGTAGAAGTTTGAAGTGCTGATTATCTTCTTAATATTTCTAATATGTAGCCACTATAAACTATAATTCTCTTCATTTCAAGCAGGCTGAGAAGAAGCTTATTCGTCTTATTCTACGTGCTCTTGCCCTAATAGCTAGTGTTATTGGAATCCATATGGCATTCGAAAACCATAATGAAAGTGGCTTTGTAAATCTATACAGCTTACATTCTTTGCTTATTATTGTTCTTTATGGCATTTAGGTAATCTTTTATATACCTAATATTTGCTATAATTGTTGTAGTGTAAGACTAATATGTAAGATGCATTTGAACAGTGGATTTATGAGCTTTTTGAGGTTTTTCTATTACGTTGGAACTCATGACTTAAGAAGAGATTTGCTTCCATGGCACATGTTGGCAATAACTTTGAAGCCTGAAGGTAATTGTTTATCTTTTTTAGCCATTTATCTTATTATTTTGTTTTTTAGCTTGATATATTTCTGCCACTGCTTTTAATTGGCTAAATTGAGTCTTCTTTTAATTATTTTGCTTGAAGGTAATTGCTTATGGTGCATAATGTATGACATTATCTTATGGATATGAAGAGAGTCACAGGAAAGGAATTGATGTACCATACTGAGAATATTATTCTATAATGGTAAACTTATAAGCTTTAGAAATTAAAAGTTTATAATTGTGTAAGTAATTTCCAGGTTTGGGTATTTTGTTTAGAATTTTTCATAATATCCAGCACCTTAGTTCTAAGAAAGTAACTACTTTTACTTACAAAGATGTTGGGTAATGGTTTGTCGTAGTATCTAATAGATGTATGCTCCACGATTTCTATTAGTAGAAATCACAGTTTGGACTGCCGGGCAGGTTAGGTAAGGGGTTGGGTAGACTACGATTTTTATATAATGTTCTAAAGATAAAGATATTATTCTGTGGTTAATGTTTTATATGCAGTCGTAAAAACCTTTATTAAGTTGTATGCATTGGAAAAATATATACTTTGAGCAAATATCACCTGTTTAAGCCATTCGACCCATTTGTTTTCATAATTTTTTTTATTTTACCCTTCTGATCTACTAGAGGTTAAATATTCTAATCTGTATGTTTAGTTTCATTACATTTGTATTAAATGAAAAAAGTATGTTACGTATATCCCATTCCTTTATTTGAACTTTTGCGGCCTCAAGGAATAATTGGCAGATTGTATTTCTTCTTTTCATGGACATGTTGCTTCTCTTTTATGAAAATTGTTTCAATTGGTATGACACTATGTATTATCTTTATTTGAAGTTATTTCAAAAAAGGTATTTAGAATGTACTTGAATATAGTAAGGACGTTATAATGTTAAAGTACCCGCCCACCGAACGGGTATAAAACTAGTTAGTTTTATCTTCTTTTTTTTGTGCGCATATGCATCGTGTTATGACTTGAATCGTCATAGCTGCATAGGAGTATCTTAAAGTCTTATAGACGGAATTACTTAAATCACACTTCTAAGGATTTCATTTTGCATAGTTGCACATATGGAGAATGGTTGCTTGTATAGTTTGATAGGTAGGCAGAATATCAAACTAAGCATCTTGTCATTAATATACATGCTAATGTTTTATTTATGTGTAGGGTATGTCGAGGAGGATTATGTATTTATGCTACCCGAGTCTTATATTAGCTCAAGAAGCGATGAACTTTATTAATCTGATGTTTGCAGTTGCGAGTGAACTCGACAAAATCAATGATTGGTCACCTTCTGGGAGCAGCTGGTGTTGTAGAAGCCATTGCAACTGTGGTTGTGTTACGTTTAAAATTTTATTTATGTGTATGGCTACTTATTAGACAATTACATGAATTTGAAATGATATATTTGGACTTGTGTTAGCAATGGTATTGAACTTGTATTAGTATTGGTACTAATTGACTTTGGACTTGTTTTATGCTTTGTAGTTGTTAATTAACAACTTTTGTAAACTTTGTTGGTGTTTAATGGATTTCGCATTTAATGTTATTCGACAATTTGTTTTAGAAAACAACAGGTAAATTTATTAAAAATAAAAAAAATTAAAAAATACAGCTAATTTTATGACGTGCATTGCGCGTCATCTATTGCACGTCATAAAAATTTCATAGATGACACGCGGATGCGCGTCATCTAGTCATTTATGACTACCCCTTCCTTGACGCGCATTGCCCGTCATCTTTTGCACGTCATAAAATGCGCGTCATCTTTTGCGCGTCATAAAATTTATGACTACCCCTTCCTTGACACGCATTTGCGCGTCATCTGACCCCAAAGATGACGCGCAATGCGCGTCATCTATTGCAGTTTTTCTAGTAGTGTCTGTTTGTGAGTGGTACATGTTCGGGGCATGCCCGTAAGAATTGCAAGGGGGATATCTGTACCCTTCACCGTAACCTGTCGGTACAAATAAAGAGTTGTACGCCTCTTGAGCAAATATGTTCGACGAGTTGGTTTCCTACTCCCCCCACGGAGGGTGACTCCCGTATACGTAATATTTCTAAAAAAGATAATGGTTAGATATTTCAAATAATAAGTTATAATAAAACATATACTAGTTCAACCTGGTTCGAATCTTCGATATGTGGCACCTCATTCTAATCTGGAAGCTTCGGCTTTTGATAATGATCTCCCAAACCCGACATTGTTTTCGAATTAACGTGTTTTGGGAATGACGAAGGCTGAAAAATCTCGAGTGTTGGATGAATGAAAGCTCAAAGGTATTTATGATGAAAAATTTCGAGTGTTCCCGTTGGATGAAGGATGAATGAAAGCTCAAAGGTATTTATGATGAAAATCTGGTGCACAAGAGGTCATGGTTTGGCCTCCACGTGACGGTTCGAGGCGCGAATCCCGGCCCTTTTTTCAACATCACAGTCTACCTCGTACCTTAAACTGAACCTCGTACCTTAGAGGTCACGGTTAGGCTAAACCGTGACGGTTTGGTGACCGGTTTTCAACTTTATCAGGCCATTTGTCGTTTTATTGCCACGAGATGTCGGAAGACAGACACAGAAACCGTGACCGCAAGCCCTTGCGGTCACGGTTAGGTACCAAAACGTGACCTTTAGCCCTAACCGTGACCTTTTGGTCCGGACTACCCCCAAAAAACCCAGCGGTGTCCCCATTAAGACCCTTACATAAAGCAAGAATTTATTCATTTGTTGTAGAGGGGACAACAACTATTTTTTCTGGACAACATGGTGTTTTTTTGTTTTTCTTTTTTAATGGTAATGCATGTATAGATAAAAATAGAATAGGTTAAAAATTGTTAAAAAAGTTATTTATTTGTTTTGTGAACATCTACTAACTGTTGAGTAAAGTGTGCTAAAAATATGTGCAAAATATGTTTTCATATACATCGTTCTAATAGTCACGAATATGGGGTTTTCGGAAGTATAGCTGCGCGCTTTATATTATCTATGT
The DNA here is from genome assembly GCA_024085815.1 of Flaveria linearis. Taxonomy (NCBI): domain Eukaryota; kingdom Viridiplantae; phylum Streptophyta; class Magnoliopsida; order Asterales; family Asteraceae; genus Flaveria; species Flaveria linearis. The sequence goes on from CM044002.1 coordinate 25,032,177, forward strand.
ATAACAAAGTTAATATACAATTGATCTTGTCCTGAAAGTTACATACTTACATGTATGCATGGCATGGCTTCTACTAAAATATCGTTGATAACATTTCGTGGATCACTCTTAAAAGGTGCATTTGGTGAGACCTCTGTATAATTCGCCAGACTTAAAGATCGGTGTATTAAAAAATGAACGAGTTGTTGCACTTTCATAGGTTTATTGGTCTGGTCAATCTCAAAAACCAAATCATATCTTAATAGGTTTGAAAAATATAAAAATGTTTACAAAAGTTTAAAAAGTAAATATTAATCACTTAAAAAGAAATAATGAAAATTAATAAATTAATAAATTAAAAATACCAACAAATGTAAAGTAAATAGGATACTAATTGGAAGGCACTAGGAAGATCATCGCCGTTCAACCACACATGGTTCAACAGTTCAACCCGATTAATCCATAAATATATATATAGTTCAACCTAAAGTGTTCCATATATGTATACATATATGATCATGAGGTACTTCTCTCTCTTAACATGTATTTATGTAGTTCAACATGATGGAGACCACTTCTTCACATATATACTCGAATGATCGACATACCTTGACTTATAGCTAGTTAGCTATAAATTTATCGAATTATCGTTGTTGGAAGACATGTAGCGACAAATAAGTATTAGTCAAAATAAGATTAACTAATTACCTTTGATATAAGAGAGATAGCGAGACCAATACAATGAGGGGTCGCACTTGCATGGATTGGTTGGACCAATAATACTCGTTAGTGAGTCTATGACTATTTTATTATAAGTTTGTTGTCTATTCATACCTCATACGATATTAGGATTCGAGTCCCATGACTTAATTATAAACTTGTGAACAATTTAAAAACCATTAACTTGTCAACTATTCTATATAGTTATTGCCCGTGAATAAAAAACCACCCTTTTGAAGAAATCACAGCCGTTCAAATTACCAATCCTTCAATCCCAACCGTTTAAATGCTACAAATTGCTTCTAGAAGCTGTAGTTACAAGAAGTTACAATGTGAACATCGACGGCTGTGGAGGTTACCGGCGGTTAATTACCTCCCACGTTCCATGTTATGCGGTCCGCCATTCCCTCCGATGTACGTACCTTCCATTTTTTTGCTTCCCACGTTTGCTTGTATCCAACCTAAGCAACTTTAATATATCGGCAAACATCATCCTTTTGTTTCTACAAATCGGTTGTTGAGGTGAGATCTGCTGACGATCCATGATGCCCTAGCCTACCTTTTGCTATGTTTCCCCCACCATTCGTCGGTAACCTTCTCATTCTTGCACCATCTTAATTTGCTCGGATTCCACCTAGTGGCTTCAGTTTTTTCAATACTCCATTCACATAATGCCATGTTTGATTTCATACAGGGATTGGAGGGAGTATAATTAGACAAGAATGGCAGCAACACTCGTATGTTTGGAGCGATATATATGAAACTGAATCCAGTGCTTGATCGTAAGGCGAAGGGTCGCGCTTCTAATAAATGGAAGGGGAAGTTGATTATTGATGATGTTGTTGCTGGTGCATCTCTTGAGGAGATCAATTAGCTTATGGTTTCTTTTGGTTACTTTATCCATTCCCCCTTTTTAATTTAAGAACCATTTCTTTGAGCTACCGTTGCGCATTTCTATAATTGATTAGCTCTTGCACTGTTGCATGAACCTGGATTTGTATGATTATTATCGGTTATGATGGTGTGTTGATTTGAATCTTTAGTCTTTATAATTTTTTGTTTTGAATCATACAATGTTTGCTCAAAATCAAGCACCCATATGGTGTTCAATTGGTGGTCTTCAATTCTATTCATGCTTTCCCAGTTCAGTTTTTATTCATGGCAATCATCATCTTCACTTTTGTCAATCATCAAATTTATTCGTTTTGTTCCCAGTTCTTTATAGTTACATTGTCAATTTGATGTTTTGGGCAACCACATGATTGTTCTTAAGGTAAAATTTATTGACTCGCTTGCTAATTCCTATGATGTGTTGGTTTTATTCTGAATCTATATGCTATTTAGCATACTTTTTACATTATTTTAACACAATCTTATTTCAAACTTTATTTGTGTTGGTTCTTATTTCTAGGTTTTATATTTAGTTGGAGAGTTGCTTGCTAGGTGTAAATAATTGTAGTTTTCAGAATGTAAATGGTATTATTTTTGTTATGAGTTGTATATCAAGAGTGCAAGTTTCATGAATTATATAGAGGAAGACATAATATAAATTGTCTGTAAAATAAAAATAAAAAAGATGTTCCAATTTTTTGTAATATCCATGACATACATCATGAATATGATAATAATGTTTTCATCAGCTCAGGAAAGATTGGAAAATTAATGGAGTTTAGGGTTTTACTGGGAATTTGTAATCTTGTGCCTGCGCAATTCAAGGTGAGGCTGCTTTAAATAAGCTTAGAGCAGGAATTGACCTTCTTCTTAGTCAATGGAGTGCACTTCAAACACGTATTAGAATGAATACGATAGACATGACACCCGCCAGAAAGCCCAACAGCTTGAGATTGATGTATATCACTGACTAATTAAACTTGCTGGTATTGAATGCTTTACCAAATAAGTTCCATATGAATGTAATGTATATGATTGATGTTGTCTGAAGTTTTCATACATAGGGATTTGCTCATAAGTCATGATTAATTGGTTTCTATTTCTACACTTAATCTTTATTTGCAAAGTCACTAGGGTTACATGCTTTTTAGAATATGATTTGAAGTGAGTATATGAAATATTCCGTTTTGAGTGTTTAAATAAGTGATTAAGATTATGATTTTAAAATCTTTGTAAAATTTAAAGTTGACATGGTTGGTTCGTAATTCATTAAATGTTAATTTGACTAAAGATTGGTATCAATTTTCAGGGTCAACTGTTGTGTTCATGAGTTTTAACATAAGTGAGTTTTAATTTGACTAAACATGCTTCTCCATAAATGTTAATTTTTATATACGCTTTGAAGTTTGTTGGTAGCTGTTGCTACAAGGATCTTAACACAGAGATTAAGAACCAAGAGCAGTGCAAGATGAAGTTTTGTGCTTTGGCTCAGGTCTGGATTATATGTAATAAGAGTATGTGTTGTATTGGTTTTGTTATCTTTTTTGCCGTGTCTTATCCCTGGTGTGACTTGGGTATTTATACCAACCATACTCTTGTCTTATGTTCTATTTTCAGTAGTCTGCACCTATCAATCCGGTCTCAATCTTCCTCTGACAGGAGATCTACCTCTCCTTAGTGTAAAGGGTTTCTGACTTAAAATTACTCTTCCTTGTCTTTATAGTTGACCTCGACTTCTGCCTCTGTCCTGACCTCTGACTTGCTTGTCTTATATGTCTGTCTTTTATCGTGCTCTGTTTATGCTCTTTGTATCCACACGGACTTCGTTTTCTATCAGATGAGGCTCTTACACTTGTGCTTTACGATGGTGGGGTTTGGGAAGGCTGGGTCGCGGCTATTGTTGTGGATCCTGGCCAGCCGCGGCATATCTTGTGAGGCCCGGCCGTGGCTTCCCTTGTAGCCTTGGCCGCAGCTTCTCAGCCTCGGCTGCGGTTGTCCTAATTTGGTTTCTCTTCGGGTTTTATCGTCTTATCTTTTCTGATCCTGATCCCGGGTCTATGCTGGTACCCCTTCAGTAGCATTGACAGGTTTGTAGGATTTGATGACCAGATTATACAATGAACTCCAAATATATCACAATGCATGTGGAGTGGACCAACTAAATAAAACTACAATTGCGAAGGTAATGCATTGACGTCAACAAAGAAAGCCTCATAATTTACACCATCATGTCAAATGCATATGAGCTTATTTGTTTAAATAACTTTTGTGCTTGTAGTTTACTGACTGTGTAGTTTGATGGTTCACTAATACCAGCATTTCAGCATTAAAGGTTTGCATGATTCACCTAATTTTTTAAAGAAGTCAAAGAACTAAAAGTGAAATGATAAAATGGTAAAAAAGAAGTGATCATAACTTATATTTATATTGTACATCTATAATGTGAACAATCTTATGGAGTACTAATATGTCATATGGTGTTCATAGTCTTGAAGTTATTGTAGACTTCCAGTTGTTTTAAATGATTGGAAGTATGTCCAGTGTTCTACATGTCGTAAGAAAGCCCAACTGATTGATGATGTCTATTATTGTTCAGCATGCCAAAAAAAAGTGACCAACCCACGTCAGGCATAAGTATTTATACATTTTTCTTATCATCTTATTAAAATTACTAACAATAGTATGTACACAGTTACAAGATTGTTGTTCGCATAGTTGATAAAGACGAGGAAATGACATGTGTTCTTTTTGATGATGCTGCCATTAGTCTTCTTCACATAACAGCAGAAGACTCGGTTATTAAAAGCTTGTCATAGGTACACTTTTATATTTTTCTTAATTATTTCTTTTTGTGCATGTATATGTGTTTACTAATATTGTTATATTTTTATTCAGGGTGTTGATGATCCATTTGGATTCATAACTATCTTGTGGATGCTTTATTGGCTAGAAGTGTCATCTTTAGGATTAAAGTTGATAGATTTAATTTGGCACCTCATTATTTTAGACGTTTTACAGTGTCAAAGCATGTTGGTGACTCTATAAAAATGACCTCAGAAGATAACCGCATAACTATGAAGAATACTAGTAGCGATGCAACGGACGATGGTTTTGATTATGATGTGAGTGATGAAGGTAGCGACTTTCTTGCAAGGATCACATCTGATGAATGGCAGTTAGCTGATGAAGCAATGTGGGGACCACCTATTCCAACTCCTTCATCTATCACAACAATGGCGTCCTTGGTATTCTTTTGTTTGATATTATTCTTAATTGTTATTATAATTTTGCTCTTGTATTCTAATATTTTTGTTATCAATGCAGCCAAGTGTGGATAATAAAGATACGTGTAATTCTCGCATGCGCTCACAAGATGTTAGTAGTGATGATGCCATAATTTCCACTACAACAGATGTTGAAGACTTCACACATGAAGAGCATGAAAAGAAAAGGCCTAGGAGATCAACTCGTAAGCCAAAGCGGTTCAGTGACTAGATAACATATGTGGTTCTTTACTATTTCCAACCAACCTTCCCACTATTTACAACTGTTGATGAGCTTTTCCGTTTAACCATGTTATTTATGTTTCACTGCGTACGTTGTTTAACGTGTGCTTTCTTATCTTTACGTTGTGAATGTCATACTGTACACAAAAATTTACTGTTTAATTTTCTTTCGTACTTGTAATTTTGTATTACACTAAAAGATGTTTGCTTATGATGTACTTTGATAACGTGATGTAATTACGACGTTGCGGTACCCGGCCACCGAACGGGTATAAAACTAGTTAAATATAACGTACTCTAAAGAACTCATAGCATATTAAACCTTCAATAATTTTGTAGTTAAGGAATACTTTCCCATGGCATGTTTCTAAAAGTGAATTTGAAATTATCAGCAATTTTATAGATGAGCTTATCTTCCACAATAATATAAATAACATGTACAAGGAATCGATTAGTAGAAAATAATGGGATGTCAGATTATGTTTTATTTTTATCTTATCAATTGCATTTGTATTGTTTATAGTGTTATCGAACGACATTAAGAAAATTCTGTTTTCTAATTTAAAACTTATTTTTATGTAATCTATAATTTGAAATTAATTTTATTCGGTATAACAGATATCAAAAAGAATTTAAATGTAATTACATGTTCCATCATTTGGCGTGTATTGAAATCAATTCATGAAATCAAATTTGAACCACCGGTTTTTTCCCGTTCAGGATCAGTTTGTACTACTACATGTTCGGATTTGATTCGGCTCAACGGTTCAATTCTCGAAGTGGTTTTATGTACCCCTACCTTGAGGGTGTGTTAGATGGATGAGTACCCAAAATAGGGTTGTTCAAATCGCTCGCCGCTCGCTCGACGTTCGTTCGGAATTTGCTCGAAAGATGCTCTTTTGAATTTTTGCTCGGTTGTAAACGAGCCCATCGGCTCGGATCGGTTTGTAAAAGAGCCAAGCACAAGCAAAGGTCCGCTCGGTTCAGCTCGAGTTTATATATATATATATATATAGTTTATACATAGCACTCTAATAGATTTGGTCCATTATATATAAATATATAATTATATTTACGCAAACTTGATCAAAGAACCTAATAAAGAATTGTAAACTAATCATAAAGTTGAAATCCTAAGCCTCTAAGAGGCAAGTATTGTCGATTATCTTCCGCTCTCGCCGTCATAATATGCTCTACGTCTCATCGGCTATAATCTTGGCCTCATCATCAGCCACGTATTGTTATCCATGAAAATATTATGTTATGAAATGTGATGCTTTTTAAGTCATTAACACATGTTCTCCGTAATATAAATCGTATGACACACAATATAGTTCGGTTGTACAATTTTTTCGGTGCTCGTTTAAGCTTGTTTGACACTCACTAAACAAATTAACGCTCAAAAAATGCTCGTTCTATTTTTGCTCCGTTATAAACGAGCCGATCGACTCAGTTCGGTTTGGAAACAACGAGCCAAACACGTACAAAGGTTTGCTCGGCTCATGGGCAAGGCTACCCCCAAGCCCAAACTTTTAGGGTCCGGAAAAAGAGTTTTGTTGTTTGCTTTAAGGGTGTGTACGTCTTGCGTCGATTTACAAGGGATGGAGAGGTTGTTGGATGGAATCCGATGTGTCATGACGGTACAGGCAGAAACAACACCATATAACTTTGGTACCACCCAATTGCTTTATGCCGATCTAGCTGTATATATATATACACCACAACGACATCACCGTACTTAATTAGACAGTGGTGGAGATATATACTTAAACACAATCACAACAAAATAACTAAAAGTAAACGGTAATTAAATATATAGATTTGGTTGTTATTCCATCCCTTTCCTCTTTAACTGCCTCTAAATCTGTTGATATATTATAATTAGTTTTTTTTGCAAGTAACATGACTAACTAAAATTAATTTGTTTTTTACGGACTTTCTAGAAAGAATACGAAACCCGTAACTTATTGAATACAACTTTGCGTGAAGCAAATCTCACGTTCATATAATCGTATCTATTTAAATATAGTATAAATTGATTTAAGATATATAATATTATGAAAACATAACAGATGAGCAGGAAACATGTGATGGAATAATTTTGAAGTAAAAAATAATAAACTAACATATGGGTTTTTATTTTTATCATATATATTTAGCTGGTTTCTGTTTACACGTACAACTATGTAAATTATTTTATTTCAGTTTACACTTCTAATAGCATTCACAGTTCGTTCTCTATAAATATGTGAGTACATTCCCTATATTATAAAAAATGGTTATTAGTGGTTGTGAGTGGAAGATAGAGAACATGTTACTGTCTATCTCTATATTTAATAAAATATTATTCATCTCTATTAATTTTTTAATATTTGTTAAAAGTAGTTGTGAGTGAAGAAAAGAGACAATGTAATGATAAAAGTATAAAAAAAATATTATTTTATGGAAAATGAGAGAGAAAAACAGTGACTTTTAGTGTAATTAATTATAGAGATGAAAATAATGTATGGGTTATGAATGTTCTAAGGGTGATGCAAGTAATCACGTGATTTCATTTTGTCATAACATCTCAAACATCATACGCTAATGAAATCACTATATGGTAATTTATGATTTATCCGGCCCCATTGGTTATAGAAAATAAATTATTTAATTTACTAAAAAGTTTGTTATTAATCCATCATAGAACTTTAAAGTTGTATTACATGTTAATTAATCATCTACAACCGGTTAGAGTGAAGATGTGAAACTTTTACACGACATAACTAATATAAAACTTACTTTCGAGTCTAAACCTTAACGTATAAACATATTTAGCTTTATTTTAACATCATCAAATCTCGCATATAACTATAATCCACAACCTTTTACATGTTTAACTGGCATTTAAGGTAGATAAATAATGCGTGAATTTTACAAAAAGAATGTACGTACGTATCATATGATTTCATGATCGCATGCATGGTTTATATTTACATATAAATACATATATATAATAGAAATCAAACAACTCTGAAACACGAGATTAAACATGATCATGAACAAACTTGAGTTTCATAACTCAAAATGATATTTTCTTGTTCTTCAATTGACGTTAACAGAAAACCCTAGCTAGCAGATCTTGCTTGTAAGGCAGAAACGATTTCATCTTATCGCCTTTACGTTCTACTCTTTTTTGCAAGTAAAACAGTTCATGAAACGACGGTGAAGGCAGTACCATCGTCTTCACTTTTCCAGCAACATTAGCAACCTCAAGGGTGTTAACTCGACGTCTTTCCTTTGAGGAGTCGGTTTTCTTAACAAGAACCGACTCCTTCACTTCGCTGTTGCTCCAGCGAAGCGATTTCCACACCCTCCACCTTCTCGATCCACGAGACCGAGAACCAGCAGAACTGATCATTTTACATTTTGCAAGAGTCCTCCACAAACAAAACATTCCAGAAGGTTTACATTCATAACAACTCTCATCCCCTTCACCAGATGAGAAAGAAGAAGAAGAGTATTCCGGAGAAGCATCGTTGGTTTCTTCAATCGCGCTGTCGAAATCAGGAAAAACGAACTGCTGGTGTTCGAGATTGATCTGTTGATGATCACGCGAAACGTCTTCGTCGAGAGAGAATTCGAAATCGGCTTCATCAAGATCAGTGAATTCATAGAATGGAGATGCCTCCTGTTGATCTTGCTTCAATTCACCGATGACTTTAGCAGCTGCTGATGCTGTTAAACTATCTGAAAAGTAGCAATCAAAGCTAAGGCAAAAGCCTAAATCTTCTGTTTCCCCTTGAAGTTGCATTGTGTTTGTTTGATTAAATTCCAAAAGTTAGATGTTTGAAAGATATGAAAAGGTTGATGCGAACTAGCTTGTGGGTTCATTGGTAGCAGCTGGTATTTATATCGGGGGTACAACAAACTCAACTTTGTATAAATGTAAAGAAATGTTATTTATTAATCAAAAAAGGTTAATTTATATTCTTAATTAGTTAACTAAATCGTTTTAAACTCTAGCATGTATGTAAGCAGCGATAACGTACTTAAAAACTCATGATGTTGGACTTTTGATAAAATATATTATCTTTGCGGGGTAGTTAAATTTTACCAAAATATAGAAAGTAGTCTTGACAAAAACCCTCACTAAATGAAAATTTTTCACTAGCAGGAACGCTGCCCTCGGTTATAGTGAAATATTTAAGTCCCAATTAATCATTGAAACTTACCATTTTTCACCGAACAAATCTTAATGTCCCTTTTGTTAGCGTTGTAACGGTCAATTGATCGTTGAAGTCGTTAATTACCACTAAATAAAAGAAAACAATTTCTCACGCTATATATATATTTTCCAAATATATTCATTTTCTCATAATAAATCATTTTCTCACATATTATTCTTCAAATTTCTTTTAATGGGTTACTTTGAATTTAAACTTCCATCATTTCATCATTTCATATGATTCAGTTGGTTTTACGTCGCTACAAAAACGCAGATCAGTATTTTTTTTCTAATCTTCGAAGTGTCATTTTATGAAGCGGAGTTCAATATCGAATATGTACATGGTAAAAAGATATGGTGATGACATGTAGCATCTCATATTATCAACTTATTATAAGTAGGATGAAACGGTAATATATTTCCACATTAAAAGCTCATTTTTTACCGGCTTACTCTCATTTCCTAGATTGTATCTTAAGTTAATATTTAATACTGCGTAGGCGCTTTTAATTTTTTTAATTTTTACCAACGCAATACCCTCACTTAAAATAAATCTAACCAAAGTTGAACTTATATGATATTAAAAAGTTTTTAACTTTTATCACTAGCTACTAATCCATCTAGAATTCATATTCAAACTAACATAAACAAATATAACCAAATATAACCAATGTTTGTTGAAACAATAGATCCAAAAAAATTGAGATCAGAATCGATATCATATGACTTTTTTTAATAATATTAAAATGAAAGAATCACGTTCGGTCCTATCTGAAATTTATATTTATACATAGTTACTATGAATTACGAAAGTGTAAAAACATGATACCGTAAGCAAATATATATAGTAATTAATACATAAGTTGACGAAAATTAAAAAGTCGTCATAGTTTTTTTATATATAAAATTAATCTTTATTAAAAACGTGGCATAATAACATTCTCGAAAGAAAGTTATGACGTAGTACTCATGAGTCATGACAAATCAAGGTCCAATTTGATTACGTGTGAATGAAGTTTCACCAGTTCTAAATAGAGGTGTAAAAAAACCCGTTTCCGGAACCGCTTTAGACGGAAAAAAAAAGGAAGGGAAACTCTGCACACATCGTATTTTTTCTGGGGGAAACCGACTCAAACGGTCACGGTTAGGGCTCCCCGTGATCGTTCAGTCGGGTGTGAGACCTAACTGTCACGGTGAGCCCTAACCGTGACAGTTAGAGCCCAGACTAATCTGGGGATCCGTTGCAATTATTGGGTATGCAATTAATGGGGAATTGGTTAGGGTTTTGGGGGCTATATGTCATGGTTTGGTCAAACCATGACATATTGCATATATTTTTATATTTTTTTAATCATAACAGTTTGTTTTTATTTTAATTTTATCACACGTTTAACCTAATCGTAACTCACAAGTTTGTGTTTTGTGTTTATTAATAATTTATCATATTACAAGTATTTATTTATTATTAATGTGATGGTTTTGTGTTTAATTTGTTTACGAGTTTGTAAAAATCGGTTGTCATTATACAGACATATTGTATATATTTTATAAATTTGAGTAATCATACTAGCTTGTTTTTATTTTTATTTTATCACACGGTTAACCTAATCGTAACATACGAGTTTGTATTTTGTGTTTATTATTAATTTATCATATTACAAGTAACTTTTGTGTTTAATTATTTATTAAACAAGTCGGTTTTTATTTTATCACATGGTTAACCTAATCGTAAAAATCAGTTATTATCAAACATATACAATTAACATTATCAACATTACAAATATAAACAAACAAACAAAGAAACACAACCAAACAAACACAATCAAATATACAAGGCATCATAACTAAAACTGCATATATATATACAACGAGTTTTTACATACAAAAAAAATAAAATACAAACAAAATACCTATCCAATCCGTCATCTCCGGATCGCTGCCCTGACCAGACCCGCCCGCGCCAGATGGGCCAGCACCGTCATGGCCTAACCGCCTCGGTGGCTGTGGCAACAACGGCGTACCGTAGGCGGCGTAGTCAGTGACCATGTGCTGGATGACCCAGTCCAGCATATCCTCCAGCCTCGTGACCCTGGCTCGCGTGTCTAGAAGCATATCGATAACGTGAGCAGGCAGTCGCACGGCATGGTACACGCGCTGAGGATGCTGGGGCGGGTCCTGCTCGTGCGGCGGAGGAATGGGCTGATCCTCCCCGCCTCCAAGCGGCTCGTGGGCAGCCTGAATGTGGACCTCAGCCCCCGCCAACTCAGGTGGGTCCACCAACGGCTCGGGCACCCATGCCACAAGCTCATGGTATCTACTGAGCAGGTACCACGTGCCGTCGGGAAACCTCCGAACGAGCCTCATCCCAATGGCGGTGGTCCGGCCGGCCACGCGCACAGGAGTCGGAAGTAGCGGGAGCTGGGACATGGCATGCGCGTACCCCAGGCCCCGAGCGATCCGGGAAACGATGTTCCCGCCCACCAACGCCCCTCGCGACTGCCTGTGATAATAAATAGCAAAATAATTAGCAAGGGCATGCGCTAGGTGGCAGTGTCGGTGTGTGAGTATACACCAAAGAAAGAAAAGGTCGGCGGCGTTGACCCTTTCGGTCCCCGCCCGTGCGAAAAGTGCAGAATATGTCTTGAACAACACAGACACTGTGAGGAAAGTGCTCCCTTACGGCTGAATGGATATGTCGTGGCCGCACGTGCTGCCTGTGTAATTTCTATACAAGATCAATTTCTTCGGCGGTCATCTTCCTAAGATGCGCGTGGCCCTCCTCGTACACAACAGGATCGTGGTTGTGCGTCTCGTTTCTCACCTCTAACATCCAACTGTCACTCTTTCCTACGTACTTCCCTACGAGTTTAAAGGGACATCCTTTCTTTATGCTCCCAGTTGTCTACTTGTGTTAGTGAATTTAGGTTCACCACTACGATTGCATAATAGTTCAACATCCTTTTTTCGTGACCGACCCACCACAATGACGCACCCATGCTCGCGTCCTCTCATTTTAGTCCACTTATCCAAGTTCTCACGAGAATCAAAATACTGAAAAAATGATAAAGCTAGACATAAAAAACAATATATAAAACGAATAAAAAAATAAAATAAACAAAAGAATAAAAACTCTTCGTACTTTATCGGTTTTATAAGAAACCGTAGCATTTCTTATCCGATCCTCATCCCCATCATGCTCCGCGGTGTCCCCATGGTTTTCTTCGAGGTGAACCGAACCATCACTTTCATCAGTGTCATTCCCATTAAAAGTATCCGACACATGTGTAATTTCTAGTTCTGACTGGTACGGGGGATGTCCGTAATCCAGCTCTGTTTGTGAGTGGTACGTGTTTGGGGCATGCCCGTAAGAATTGCAAGGGGGATATCTGTACCCTTCACCGTAACCTATCGGTCCAAATAAAGAGTTGTACGCCTCTTGAGCAAATGTGTTCGACGGGTTGGTTTTCTCCTCCCCCCACGGAGGGTGACTCCCATATACGTAATATTCCTAAAAAAGGTAATGGTTAGATATTTCAAATAATAAGTTATAGTAAAACATATACTAGTTCAACTTGGTTCGAATCTTCGATATGTGGCACCTCATTCAAATCTGGAAGCTTCGGCTTTTGATAATGATCTCCCGAACCCGACATTGTTTTTGAATTAACGTGTTTTTGAAATGACGAAGGCTGAAAAATCTCGAGTGTTGGATGAATGAAAGCTCAAAGGTATTTATGATGAAAAAATTTCAAGTGTTGGATGAAATGTTGAGTGTTGAAAGCTCAAAGGTATTTAAGATGAAAATCTGGTGCACAAACCGTCACGGTTTGGCCTCCACGTGACGGTTCGAGGCGCGAATCCCGATCCTTTTGTCAACATCACAGTCTACCTCGTACCTTAAACTGAACCTCGTACCCTAGAGGTCACGGTTAGGCCAAACTGTGACGGTTTGGTGACTGGTTTTCAACTTTATCAGCCCATTTGTCAGTATTGTTGTCACGAGGTGTCAGAACACGACACAGAAACCGTGACCGCAAGACCTTGCGGTCACGGTTAGGTAACAAAACGTGACCGCAAGCCCTAACCGTGACCGTTTGGCCCGGCCTACCCCCAAAAACCCCTGCGGTGTCCCCATTAGGACCCAAAAAAAATCAAAACCAGTTAAAGAAAACGACCGGTTTGGGCCAACCCGATCCAACCTGTCGGTTCCCCTTCGATTTCACACTTCGAGGAACCAAAAACGGTTTCAAACCGGTTTATAACCAGTTCGTCATTCAAGCCGGTTCTGAAACATGTTTGAAAAAATAACCGTTATCCAACGGTGTTATAGCCTTTTTTGACGTTTGGGATCTTATTTTTTATCGTTTTTGGGTTTTTTTTACCATTATGTCCCCTTATGTTAGTATAAATATATATTAATGTTTTGGTTGAAACACAACAACTTATAACGCTTTCTACTTTCAAAACTCTAAAAAACGTTCAATACTTTCATGCATTCAAAAACAACTCTCAAATGGTTTTATCAAGTGCTTAATCATCCGTTGGTTGTGGTACGTCTTCAGTCAATGTGGTGGTAGCAATCCTTACTACGAATAGGAATCTCGAATTATGGTGCAATTACGATTTATGTCAAATAGCTAGCGTTTCGAACCGGTTTGAAAAAGAACCAATTTGTACACGTTTAGTTCGAGACTGAAACTTGATCCGCCTAATTTCAAAATAATCAATTATGAATTATTGTCCTTGAGGGGACAAAAGTTTCGTACGTTTATTATTATTATTTTACGAATGAATACAAATAGTCCCACAAGACTATGATAGGTGTAAGGATGGGGGGGGGGGGGGGCGTATGCGTCGGGGCACACAACAAAGGCTGAGGCGTCGCACGGTAACACCGCAGCCGATCCCTCAAGTCGTGAAAAACCCTCGCCGAGACCAAAACACCCCTACATTTGACCGTTTAACGGTTACTTTTTTTTACCATTGCCTCTACCCCTACCCCAATGGCTATATGCCATAAAAAAATTTACACTAAACTACAAACTAAACTCTCAAAATATAAACACAAATTTAAAAATATCTCATACTCTACTCACTAACAAATTTTAAAAAAATATCTCGTGATATTTATTATGTTTTCTCCTCATCCTCTTTGGATTATTTCGATTCTGACAGGTTGGAATTTTTAAGTGTTCTTGCCGAACACGTCGACAAAGGTGAAAGTTCGAGAAAACACACATTTTAGACCTAGATTCGATCTCGTGAAACACGTTGCGGATAATGTGGATATCACGGTTTCAGGCGACGAAGAATAACTTGTTTTACTATTGTTATTACTTTTTTTTATAATTTTAAACTAGTTTTTTTTATTTTAATGTTTTTAATTTAAAAAAACATTTTAAAAAAAATATAATAACAAAATGGTTTGGTGTAGTGTGGCGTAAGTGCTCTCCCTAAATTGTTGCGATATGATGTGGTGTGCGGTGGTGTGACGTAACATGTTTTGATTGGTGGGTGTGTGGTGTAGTGTGGTGGGTGAAGCATGGGCACCCCAACCACCATAAACTCCACGAAAATAAGGTCGGGGCTACGCTAGTAAAACCGACCCGAATCAATAAAGAGAGACCAAACAATTGACATGACACCCCACTTGAAAGATGAGAAAAATTTTACTTAATGAAGTACGAGATTTCAACATCGGTTGTTTGCATTAGGATGAGAGACATTATTCTTCTAACTTTATAAATACTCTTGATCTTATTCATATGTGGTTATCCACAAAAATAGAGAATTTGATTTATGCGAGAGGTTTGTAACAAAAGTGTAATATAAAGGAGGCCTGAACATTGACTTGGACTACATTCTTTTTGTTGATATTTTGGATCTCAACATTAAAGTCATCTGTAGGACTCTGACCCACAACCATGTGATAATTTAGTTAAGTTTAAGAGAGAAAAAAAAAAGGTAATTTGTTTTAGAAAATCTCTAACTAGATCAGCGATGAGTGATTTTTGAAAAAATGGTTAAAACAAATACCATAGACAACTTTTATTGTTGTTAACTAATGCATTTTGTACCAATGATCTCTTGGCCTAGTGGTTAAGGGGGAGGTGGGAGGTTTTGCCTCTCTTGGAGGTCCAAGGTTCAATCCTTGGCATGGGCGAATATTACTAACTAGGTGATACTAACAACTAACCAGCCGTTAAAAAAAAAAAACTAATGCATTTTGTTACAAGAAACATTTATAAACTACAATTTAAGCTTTCATAAATCTACTGACATTCCAAAAATCTACTCTATCAAGCTACAAGTTTTTTGGTTCGTGATGTAAGTGGTCCAGTGATTACTTTCAAAAAATATGATGTGGGTTTGCTGCAAGTGAAGGTTGTTTCGATAGTTTTTTGTTATTTATTTATCTTTGAATGGAAATTTTACAACCTTGATTTGATTTGATAGTACTTATAGGAGTTACGAGTAAAAGATACAGTGTTGAACAAAATTAACATGCCATTTAGGGCTCTGTTTAATTAGCAACATTCATATCATATTGTTATCTTGACTTTTATTGATATCGTTGTTTTCTCGATACATTTTGGTATGTTTGTATTGTGCTAAAAGTTTTATCAGCGTATAAATAAAAAGGTTTTGTTGGCTGTTCAAAAGAATATATAATGTTATCTTGTAATTTTGGTTCAAGTTACATAAAAAGAAATATATAATGTTAACCATGGGTTAGGTGTACCTTTTTTTTTCATTTTGCACGTATCTATATATTTTGTTATAAGCAAGTATAGCGAGCTTTTTGTACTATATACACAATAACTTAATGATCTAAGAGCCCCGTTTCTCATTTTTATGTGAAAGGATGCCTTATATTATAATGATGTTTGTGATTGATTGTAACTAAAGGAGAAAGAAAATTTATGGAGTGTGTTCGTGATTTCTGTAACATCTCGTATTTCGCAAATAATAATAATAATAATAATAATAATAATAATAATAATAATAATAATATAATAATAAATAAATAATAATAATGATAATAATGATAATAATAATAATAATATAATAATAATAATAATAATAATAATAATAATAATAATAACATTAATAATAATAATATAATAACAATAATAATAAAAATAATAATAAAGTACAGGGGGTGTTTGTGCAATTTCTAAAACTAAAAAGAAAATTTATAACATGAAATAACAAAAGATGAAACCGCAGGGACCATTCGTGTAACTTTTTTAAAAATCCAGCCCCCATCCCTCGATTTTCCGGCCAGAACTCCGGCGACTCTCCGGTGAAGCCTAAATCGAACAAATTACCCGGTTTCGAACCCCATAACCTGACCGAGTCGTTTCTTGGATCCAATTCGAGCTGGAATCCAACGGTAACACGCGATGAATCAAACAAATTAACGGCTATAATCCACTTTATTCCCGACCAATTTAAACGGCTAGATAACCCACTCAAACACTAACTTAATAAAATTTAATCAAACCACTCGAACTTTAGCTCACTATAAATCGAATGCAACTCCCATTTCATCAGAACACACACAAATTAAACCAGTTCGATCATCACCTTTGTCTCGACCTGCAACTCATTCGAATCCCATCATATGAGTTCAAATACACAAAATTAACAGAGGGCTTTTGATCATTATCATCCTTGGAAACTTCCTTTACAACGAATTTGATTATCATCAACAATTTCACCTCGAACCAATTTCATCCCTAGCCGCGACTGTTCTTGATCTGTTCTTGACAATTTGAGTCTCCAATCAGGTAATTAAACATACCTATACATTCGGTTTTACATGGGGATCAAAAGCCCCATGAATCTACTCATTAACAAATTCGAACTGATCTTCAATTTGGATCAAATCAATCTAGGGTTTCATTCGATTTGGGGCTATCTGGTAATTGATGTTTAAAACAATTTGAAACCAAAACATACCGCGGCTGTAAGCCTGGTTCACTGGTTAAGACATTGCATGCCACCTTGGAGGTCCCGGGTTCGAACCCGGGCACCCCCAACATTTTTTTAAAGGCTTTTTCAGCCTAAAAATAATTACAGAAAATTTTAGAAAAATATAAAAATTATTTTTATAAATTCTAAATATTTTCAAATGCTTCCAAATATTTTCTTTTTAATTAATTTTATTTAAATAGTGATAAACATTAGTTAAAAAATTTTATTTAAACTTTATATATCACCATTTAAATAATTATAATTGTTTCTTTTCACATCTTCGAATAAAATACAAATATATATAATTTCCAAAGAAAATATAAATTTATTCCATTTGGTAAATATAATTGGCAAATACCAAATTCATATCGAAACCCTAGTTCGCGTTAAAACGTTAAGCTTAATATAATTAAACTTAAATCTCGCCAATATATATATATTCTTAGGTATCTCGTGAAGGTTTACATTGGAACGTCGTCTATTATCATTATTAATCGTCATTCATATACTTAATTACCATGTGAGTATTTCTATACCCATTTTATTATTTCACACACTTTTGGGTGAAACATGTTACCTTATAAACGTTACACTTGTAAATACGTTTGAATCTTGTAAACTTATGGCAATTTACTTGTGTGTTGTGGTTAGTTGAATCTTGTAGCTACCATGTAATGTCGAATACATGTACAATCATTAACTATTGCTAGCCTGGCGACGTCATAGATCTATGGGCCTGACAAGCCTGCTTGGTTGATCCAAGTACACTTAGCTAATCGTATATACTTATAACTTGGTTGATCCAAGTACACGTTTGAAACTTGTAAAACTTTGTTAAGGTTTGATTGTGCATTCTGTCTTACATCCCTAGTTACTTTGTTCTCTAACTTACAACATGAATTGCCATCTTTTATATACTTATGTATTCGAAACTATAGAATGCTCACCAACATTTTTATGTTGACCTTTTATTTTTAACATGTTTCAGGCAATAACGTTATGTGGTTGTGAACAATCGTAACTCTCACACTTCGACGATTCCGCCGTCAAGGTTGGGGTGTGACAGATTGGTATCAGAGCCCATAACTATAGGGATTTAGGTTATTAGAAATGGTGACCTAGACTATAGTTGCATGAACCTCATAGAAAGATCCTTATACTTTTGTGCTTACATATTGTTTGAATGCTACATAATGCTATGCCTTTTGTGCAATTTGATGCCTTAGCATAGTATTGCCTTATGTATGCTTAAAACATAGACTCCCTAAACTTAACTTCGACTCTTTGACTCTCCCCGATAAATGAACTTCCTAAACTTATTCTCAACGACATGTGGAGACTACACTTATCGTCGTGGGATCAATTCCTTAGACTCTATGTCTAATTTATGAAAATCTTGTCAAAGTCTGTGCCCCACCACTGAATACATGCAATACTGGAAGAGTAAGATGCCTGTATCTCGAGGTGTTCTGTCTAGGCAAGGTATTCGTATAAATCCAAATCAGCCGATGGATCTGTCTACCTTACCTGGGAACCCTTGGGATGAGTTCTGCTTATAGGTACGCATGTTTTCAACAAAGTTGTGGTTGACATAATACTTTGATTAATCAACGTACTCGCTTTGATTTACGAATCAAACGATTACACTCGGAACATCTCATTGTTATTATGCCAAATTCCCGATTGTTGTTTTCATGTGGTATAACTTCTATTATCCAATTCTCATAAAATATCTTAATGATATTCCAGAATGTCTTCTCTTCAAATCCGTTCACGGTCTAGAAACTCTGGCTGTAAGATTTCTACTTTGTAGCCCGGGAGGTTGCTGCAGTCATATCAACTCTCCTAACTCATCTGAATCAAGGTTTTGATTTCATAAACCAAAGAAATTTGTGTGGCACATAGACACCTGTATTCTGGATTTTCTGGCAAAAGGCCTTTGGGCTAAGGCAAGCATATCGTATAAATCTCATTGCGAGACCAGTTATGCTTACCTGGGGATTTCTGGGATGAGTGATAAACTATGGTCGACACACAAGTCTCTAAGGCAAATGGGTCAAATTACCTTGACGTGTCAACGATTCCAAATGGTAATGCGTTACCAAATGGAACCATCCTTTTTGTATTTTAAAAATCCTTAAATCCTTGAACTGGTTTATCACCAAAGTTTAAATATCTTCTCATTCTTAACCTACATAATGTTCCTGTTAATATTGAACTCATCCTACATTTCAACTCTTACGCTCAACGTGTAACGTGTAACGGTATTGAACTCAGCGTTTCATGTAACTATCGAATAATATGGAGGCACAGACATCATTGACAAGGAACGTACCTGACACTACGTCCGGGTCTTTCCTTGCTTCCTTCTTGCTCATGGTGAAAGCCCTTGCCCTGACCTTGGACTTTCCATCCTCCCCCTTGTCATTATCTCCGCTTGTTCCCGAGCCTCCCGGCTTAGTTTTCTTGCAATCACTGCTGCGGTGCCCCGACTCGTGGCAGTTGAAGCACTTGTCCACTTTCGGGCACTCTCTCACCAGGTGACCAGTTTTCCCACACCGGTAGCACCCAGGGCTGCCCATTCGGCATTCTTCGGGATGCCTCCTCTCGCACTTCCCACATTCCTTGACTTCTTCGACCCCTTCACAATCGCATGTTTTGCATCCACTCTTGCTTTCTTGTTTCCCGGTTGGTAGTTACCGCTTCCATACCTCTTCCCATTATTATTCCACACTTTCCTCGTCTCACCCACTGTCACAGGCCTGCGGTGATCGTACAACCTTCCACTGAGGTCCACTGCCGATCTGAAGGTACCAGGTCGGGCAGTGACCATGTCCCTACGAATGTCCAGAGCCAACCCTTGTATGTACCTCTTGATCCTCTTGGATTCGGGAGTCACCAAGTCAGGCACCAGACGTGCCATTTCATTAAATTTCGTGGTGTATTCCTGATGCGTCATGTTTCCAGCCTCCAGACTCATAAACTCTTGTTCAATCTTGTCAAGCTCCTTTTCCGGGCAGTACTCCTCTATCACCAACCTCTTCATCTCCGGCCACTTCATCCTCTCAATAGCCTCCTCTCCGTAAGACTCAGCAATGTTATCCCACCAACACAGTGCTGGATCCAAAAGGGAACGGGAAGCAAACTTCACCTTTTGGTTTTCACGGCACTCACTGATCTTCAGTACGGCCTCCATTTCCCTGATCCAACGCTGGGCAGTGGCAGCGTTACCAGTGCCATCAAATGTTGGGGGCTTACACCTCTGAAAATCTCCGTAGCTGCACCCCTTCGCCCTCTCTTCCACCTCAGGACTATAATGGTTACCCAGACGATCTCCCTCGTCGCTCAACTCCTCAGTCTTGGCCGCCCCTTTCTTATGAACTTTTTCTGAAGCCGTACTCTTCTTACTGTCGCCCTTAACCTTCTCCACAAATTCCGCAAGCAGAGCGGGCATCACTCCAGACAGGACCTGGTGCACCTCTTGGGCAATAGCTTGTTTTACTGTTTCCTTCAGTTTTGCTTGGTCAGTGGTAGGCCCCTCGGCTCCTGTTTCTAACTCAACCTCCTCCTCCTTTACTGGTTCGTCAACCAGCTTTCTGGTTGACCCTTTTGTTGGCTTCACAGTTGCACTTGCAGTTTCTTTTGCCTTAGTCGGGGGCCTTCCCCTAGTGCTTCTCCGGGTGACCATGGTTGGAACTGCTTTCTTTGGTGCCATTCTTTCTACTTCCTATAAGATTTAGAATGTTAGTATGGTCTTTCAAGGCAAGTTCAGTTCACGATAAGTTTTGAAAATTTTTAATAACAGTGGCTAGTTGTGATTAACTACTTACAGAACTTCTCGTGCCATAAACTTTCCTATCCCGAACCATACTAACACTAGAACCTACTATACTTATTCTATGCACGTATAAGTCATATAAATTCAGATAGGCATCACAGATAACCTTATCCTACTCTACCTCGGCTCTAACTTAAATAAGAAGGCGCTACCCACTAGAATAATACCTATAGCATATTTTGTTACCTCTTGGCATGGAGCTTCTTGGACTGGCATCATTGACACTTGGTCCCATTATCTGTTTAAGTTTAGGTTTATAAAATAATTTTCCCAAATCTCTTAAACATTGGTTCTGATACCAACTTGTAAGGCCCACCTTTCTCAGGGGGACCTCACAGTTGGTCATTCACAGCTTAACATTGGTTTGAGACAATCATTTACTCACATATGTATAAATATATATATATATATATATATATATATATATATTGCAGCGGAAAATACTGTAATTTCAATTCATTACAAATAAAGTATAAACATTGTCTTTAATCCTCAAAACTATTTAGGAGTCTTTGGTTTAGCTTTTCTTCTTCAGGGATGCCAGTCTTCTAGTGCCAAGAAGCTTCAATCCCATGCCTCTATTCCATAGCTTTACTCTTACCTGTCAACTGATATGCATACAAAAGTCAGCTTCGCTGAGTGAATTCTAGGTTTACTTTGCTAATAACTTTCGTAAGAGATATTAGCTTTATCAGTTGAAAATAATCATTGTGTATCACAATATAAGTACACACAGGATATCACTTTATCAATACTTTATCATTTATTGTTATTTATTACTCTTCTTTATCTGTCAATTCTCTGTCACAATCGGTGCCTAGGCTCGCCTAGGACTTTACCGACATGCCAATTAAGGGCTTACTGTCGTACCCGATCAGGCCAAATTCGAACTGATCTTCAATTTGGATCAAATCAATCTAGGGTTTCATTCGATTTGGGGCTATCTGGTAATTGATGTTTAAAACAATTTGAAACCAAAACATACCGCGGCTGTAAGCCTGGTTCACTGGTTAAGACATTGCATGCCACCTTGGAGGTCCCGGGTTCGAACCCGGGCACCCCCAACATTTTTTTAAAGGCTTTTTCAGCCTAAAAATAATTATAGAAAATTTTAGAAAAATATAAAAATTATTTTTATAAATTCTAAATATTTTCAAAAGCTTCCAAATATTTTCTTTTTAATTAATTTTATTTAAATAGTGATAAACTTTAGTTATAAAATTTTATTTAAACTTTATATATCACCATTTAAATAATTATAATTGTTTCTTTTCACATCTTCGAATAAAATACAAATATATATAATTTCCAAAGAAAATATAAATTTATTCCATTTGGTAAATATAATTGGCAAATACCAAATTCATATCGAAACCCTAGTTCGCGTTAAAACGTTAAGCTTAATATAATTAAACTTAAATCTTGCCAATATATATATTCTTAGGTATCTCGTGAAGGTTTACATTGGAACGTCGTCTATTATCATTATTAATCGTCATTCATATACTTAATTACCATGTGAGTATTTCTATACCCATCTTATTATTTCACACACTTTTGGGAGAAACATGTTACCTTATAAACGTTACACTTGTAAATACGTTTGAATCTTGTAAACTTATGGCAATTTACTTGTGTGTTGTGGTTAGTTGAATCTTGTAGCTACCATGTAATGTCGAATACATGTACAATCATTAACTATTGCTAGCCTGGCGACGTTATAGATCTATGGGCCTGACAAGCCTGCTTGGTTGATCCAAGTACACTTAGCTAATCGTATATACTTATAACTTGGTTGATCCAAGTACACGTTTGAAACTTGTAAAACTTTGTCAAGGTTTGATTGTGCATTTTGTCTTACATCCCTAGTTATTTTGTTCTCTAACTTACAACATGAATTGCCATCTTTTATATACTTATGTATTCGAAACTATAGAATGCTCACCAACATTTTTATGTTGACCTTTTATTTTTAACATGTTTCAGGTAATAGCGTTATGTGGCTGTGAATAATCGTAACTCTCACACTTCGACGATTCCGCCGTCAAGGTTGGGGTGTGACAATTTCCCGAATTTTATGGGGTGTGTACCGTGATTCTTAATATAGGAAATCACGGTACAACCCTCGTAAATTTTTTAATATTTTTAAAAGTGGTTGTGAGTGGATTAGGAAAAAAATGTAATTATAAATGTATAAAAAATATTATTTAATTAAAAATGAGAGAAAAAAGCATAAGTTTTTAGTGTAATTATAAATATGGAGACAGGGATGTATCGTGAATGCTCTTGAAATGCTCTTGAGCAGGGGCGAAGCTTGACAAAATCTTGTAGGCGGGGGCGGGGGCAAAATTAAATATTTTAGGGGGGGCGAACTCCAGTTTTATATAAAAATTTACACTATCGGTTCAAAAATTTCGTGATTACGGTGCTGGGATGTAACGCCCCGAAATTTCCCGAAACGAGCCATTTAATAATAATGGGCTTTTAAGGGTTAATTTAAGAAATAAAGGGGTAGATTAGTGGGCTATGGATAAAATTAGTCTTAATGAGCTAGGCTTAATGGGTTTAAGGGCCCTAATCAGCCCTTAAACATGCATGAACAGCTCCATCTTCACCATTTCAAACCCTAGCCACCAAATTCGTAGAGAGAGAAAGTAGAGAGAGAAAGTGAAGAAATTCAAGATTTGGAGCTTGAAGGTTTGAAGGATTGAAGTTATGGTGGATTGGAGCATCAAAACACAAGGAAAGAGCAACAAAACAAGGTAAGAATCGACCTCTAAGGCCCTCTGTAGATCAAACCCGGATTCTAGGGTTTTGGAGTTTTGAAAAGTTTAAAGAAACACATAAAGGTCGATTTTTTACGTATGAAAACGTGTAAAAAGCTTAGATTTGAGTTCATGGAAGGTAAACTAAGGATTTGGACGTAAAAAGTTAAGATTTTGGGTTAAAAACGGGCTGGATCTGAGTTTTTGTTCATCCAGCGAAACTGGGCCCCGATCCAGCGAATTTAAGTATTCATCCAGCGAAACTGTACATTAGTTCAGCGAGACTAGGAGAAGTTCCTGCGAAACTACAGTTTCGCTTGGGCGAAACTATAGTTTCGCCGGTAATCTCGCTAAGACCCAGACTGACCTATAGACCTTGCGAGAATAGGGAATTCCAGTGAAAGTTGGGCGCTCAAGGTAGCGAATCTGTCTAGCGAAACTAGCAGAAGTGCTGCCCAGTGAAACTGCAGGCGAAACTGTAGTTTCGCTGTAGCGAAACTATGGGCGAAACTATGAAGAAAATGACGTTTTACATGTCAACTTTCGTGCAGCTAGAGCATTCAGGCTATAGCCTAAGTGACTTAGAATTTAAGCTACTTGGACGAGTTCAGGTGAGTTCTAGATCCCTTATTTTATACATGCTTTAAATGTTTTGGGGCGGTATGCATACTAAGATACATACTTTTTATGATCAGTTCTTTTAAAGTAAAGCTTTGCATACTATCTTATATGAGAAATGGGGTGTTATAATGAATTGATAGTCTGTTTTTCCTTATCGAGATATAACCTTGTAGTGATGAATTGCCTTCGAGATGTGTTGTGTTATATATATATATATATATAACTTAAATAAGAAAGTGAAACGCAAAGAAAGGTTATGTGGCCCATAACGTGTACCTGGATAAAGTAAAGTCTTGCAAGTAAAGTCCTGCAGGCAAGGGATAAAGTAAAGACTTGCAAGCAATGGCTAAAGGAGGGTTACATTTGTTGTGCCCTCACCCGGATAAAGTAATGCTCGAACAGGCAGGTCTGTAAGCCCTGAATTGGCATGACAATAA
Organism: Flaveria linearis; assembly: GCA_024085815.1. Classification (NCBI taxonomy): domain Eukaryota; kingdom Viridiplantae; phylum Streptophyta; class Magnoliopsida; order Asterales; family Asteraceae; genus Flaveria; species Flaveria linearis. The sequence goes on from CM044002.1 coordinate 25,057,121, forward strand.
TGGCCCGATCGAGTACGACTGTAAGCCCTTAATTGGCGTGTCGGCAAAGTCCTAGACGAGTCTAGGCACCGATAGTAACAGAGAATTGACGGATAAAGAAGAGTAATAAATAACGAGAAATGAAAAGTAATGATAAAGTATCGATAAAGTGATAGCCTGTATGTATTGATGCTTGATAGATGAGAATTATTTTCAACTGATAAAGCTAATATCTCTTACAAAAGTTATTTAGCAAAGTAAACCTAGAATTCACTCAGCGGAGCTGACTTTTGTATGCATATCAGTTGACAGGTAAGAGTTAGAGCTTATGGGATGTGAGCATGGAATGGAAGCTTCTTGGCACTCAAAGACTGGCATCCCCGATAAAGAAAAGCTTAAAAGGACTTTTAAATAGCTTTGATGTTTAAAGACAATGTTTATATGTTATTTGTAATGAATTGAAATTACAGTATTTTCCGCTGCAATATATATAGATATCTATCATATATGAGTAAATGATTTCTTTAAATCAATGTTATGCTGTAAATGACCAACTGTGAGGTCCCCCTGAGAAAGGTGGGCCTTACAAGTTGGTATCAGAGCCAATGTTTAAGGGATTTGGGAAAACCATTTTATAAACCTAAACTTAAACAGATAATGGGACCAAGTGTCAAGGATGCCAGTCCAAGAAGCTCCATGCCCAGAGGTAACAAATATGCTATAGGCATTATTCTAGTGGATAGTGCCTTCTTATTTAAGTTAGAGCCGAGGTAGAGTATGATAATGTTATCTGTGATGCCTATCTGAATTTATGTGACTTATACGTGCATAGACTAGGTATAGTAGGTTCTGGTGTTGGTGTGGTTCAGGATAGGAAAGTTTATGGCACGGGAAGTTCTGTAAGTAGTTAATCACAACTGGCCACTGTTATTAAAAATTTACAAAACTTGTCGTGAACTGAACTTGCCTTGAAGGACCATATTAACATTCTAAATCTTATAGGAAGTAGAAAGAATGGCACCAAAGAAAGAAGTTCCAACCATGGTCACCCGGAGAAGCACTAGGGGAAGGCCCCCGACTAAGGCAAAGGAAACTGCAAGTGCAACTGTGAAGCCAACAAAAAGGTCCACCAGAAAGCCGGTTGAGGAACCGATTAAGGAGGAGGAGATTGAGTTAGAAACGGGAGCCGAGGGGTCTACCCCTGATCAGGCCAAACTGAAAGAGACAGTAAAGGAAGCTATTGCCCAAGAGGTGCATCAGGTCCTGTCTGGAGTGATGCCCGCTCTGCTTGCGGAATTTGTGGAGCAGGTTAAGGGCGACAGTAAGAAGAGTACGGCTTCAGAAAAAGTTGATAAGAAAGGGGCAGTCTGGGTAACCATGATGGCCCTGAAGTGGAAGAGAGGGCGAAGGGGTGCAGCTACGGGGATTTTCAGAGGTGTAAGCCCCCAACATTTGATGGTACTGGTAACGCTGCCACTGCTCAGCGTTGGATTAGGGAAATGGAAGTTGTACTGAAAATCAGCGAGTGTCGTGAAAACCAAAAGGTGAAGTTTGCTTCCCATTCCCTTTTGGATCCAGCACTGTGTTGGTGGGATAACATTGCTGAGTCTCACGGAGAGGAGGCCATTGAGAGGATGAAATGGCCGGAGATGAAGAGGTTGGTGATAGAGGAGTACTGATGCGTGTGGATAGTATATATTTTTTATAAAGGATTTTCACACAGATTCAGTTTTAAATGGTTATTACTAATACTAACTACACACACAAAAGGCAAGTGTACCTATCGTGAGGTAATATAGTGTTGGTAAGAACCGAGTATCAATCCGTGGACACACTAAGCCTACTCAACAACCCTCATAATTGACTATCAGTTTGATTTAGAAAATGATAAGTTAAACAAAATAACAATAAATAAAGATAGATAAAGATAGATTGAGACTTTTGGTGATTCTTTCAGTGAAGTAAGGCTGTTATCCTAATTTAGATTACACTTATGCAACTGTGATGAATTGGTGGTGTGATTAAAGATATTGAATAAAGTAATTGTGTTAACGTTTATAAAGATGAGCTGGCGCGATTTCTCGTCTATCCGCTCCGTAGTGACCAGGACCAACACAGGTTGAGATTTACTGCTTAGGTCAAGGCCCTAGTGATGTAGGTAAATCTTTTGTGTCCTTTTCGACATATGATTTCTGAAAACATAACTTAATGTAAGAAGAGAGTTGATCAAGTTCTATTCTAACATACCATTAATTTTAGAAAACCATAACAATCACTGTAGATTTCTCAGACTAATAAAAGGGAACCCGTAAATGATCAGAAAGTTAAGGTCTTATGATTTCTAATAACCATCTCTAGTTAATTAGCCATAGTTTGTTATGAATAAAAGTTGATCATACGTTTTTCAACCGTGTATGACAATCACAATTACAAACCATAAACTTATAACCCCCCGTTCAAATGTAGGTGCTACCCATCGAAAGTTTTCCCAAGACCACCATAATATTAACACAATATTTGTCACACCATTAGTTCATCACAAATTACATAAGTTTCATTTAATAGAATAACAAATGAAGTTTAGCTCATAATGAGCTTGAACCTAACAACAAAGATAGAAGATAGTAATGAAATCATCGATAAATTAGAACAATCAAACCGATGATTCACTATGGATGATGTTAAAAGATCTCGAGCTTCTTCTAAGTGTTGAATGGACCTCCAAAACCTTCTAAGGACCTCCAAAGGCTAGGTTCCCGAGAGGGAGCACTAGCACTTCACCTCCCAAAAGCTCTCCTCAAAGTTACAAATGAAGTCCTATTTATAGGCTTTCTGGAGTGTTTAAGCACGGCCCCGTGCCTAAAAGGCACGGCCCCGTGATAGTACAATGCTTACGAAAGTTAGTCGGCTCGTACGTGCAGGAGTTGTCGGGCACGGCCCCGTGACAAATGGGGCACGGCCCCGTGAAAGGGCAAAGCACGGCCCCGTGACTATTGAGGCACGGCCCCGTGACTGCTTTTGGGGAACAGTACTTTTTGTCCTGTCAGATGTCCAATCACGGGAGTGTGTCAAATTAGCACGGGGGTGTGTTTCAGGCAAGGCATGGGGGCGTGCCTTATGAAGCACGGCCCCATGCTTGAATTCCAAAACTTGGTTTTCTTCATTTTCTTCTTATTTATGCTCCTTTTGTTCATCTTGGTCTTTTCCAAGCCTGAAAACACCATATGAACGATTTAGGTATCAAATCATCATTTTCAGTAAGAGTTTACAGAATAATTGATGTGCAATTGATATGTTTTATATGTATAATTTTAAGCACATCAAATATCCCCACACTTAAACTTTGCTTGTCCTCGAGCAAAATCACTCAAAATAGCAACACCACCAAAAACCAAATAAATCAAGATATAAATATGTCTTTCAAGAACTATACAAGCAAACTTGGTTTACCCAAATAAACAGTTACGCACATGTGGAATGATATCCTTTCAAGCAATAGAATGGTTTCTAAATATTTTTAACATGTAAAAATTCACACTTCTCACAAGATGCACTCACACTCGGCTATATATATATGGAATCATACATAAGATTAAGTATGACTAATACGCTCAATCGCCTAGTATGAATACGTGTGAAATCATATGCTTGGTAAGGGATCAAATCTCCACCTATGTTAGGTATTTACTTGCATAAATCATTAGGTCTTTGATAGGTTGTAACTTGGCTTAGGTTTAGGGTATGGATTATTTGGGGAAAAAGTGGCTAAATGCTAAAGACCATGATCTTGGCTTATTTGATTGATATAAACTAACAGAAAAGTAATAAAAAGGGTTCCCCATACAATACTCAAGCTGCAAGGGATATACAAACTCAAGGACTCGTTTATGGTCAGATTGTCAAGATCGTATTTGCATTTTCAAAAACTGCACCTCCTCCTTAACCCGAAGATATACATAGCTATCCTTTTTTAAGGGTCGTTCGGCTCGGAGCCTAAAAGCACCCAACGGATTCGGATGTCGAATTTTTGGATTCGGTTTGGCTTTTGCTGCATTTTCCTTCGTGAAAACAGTTCTCCACAAGTTGGGCATTTTTCATATCATTTTTTTCCTTTAACACATATCTTGAAATAACACAAATGATGGAACTAGTTTTCTTCTTCTTCCTTTTTTTTTCTTCTCTCTTTTTTTTCTTCTTTTTTTTTTTCTTTTCTTTTCTTTTCTTTTTTTTTTTTTGAAATAAGCCAAAACATGTCTTTATCGAAAAGGGTTTTGTTCAAGGCTTTTTGGTTTAGTGACTTCATGGTTTGGGTGATTAAAAATGAAAAACGTGTAAGCTCAACGGGGCTAACTAGGGATAATGTTTGGGTAAGGATATTTGAAAATGGTAGAGGCTCGAATGTCGGTTTTTCCTAATTGCCTAAATCCTTTTTATACAAGAAACACTTATAAGATTTTGAAATGCATACCCAAAACAAGTTCTAATTCACACGCAACATAAGGCACCCTCAATATATCCATAATGAAAGCAAAATTGCATAAATGCAAAGCTTGTTTAAGGCTCAAAAATAAGCTCACACATAGGATGGAATTGGGTATAAGTGTTTCATTTTACATGTTTGAATATTTTCACCAACTCTTTTTACTTTTTAGGATATCACAAAAAACATTTTTAAGGTTATTTGGGTTTGCTTTATTTGCTTATTTATTTCTCGAAAACGTATACTTATATTTGTTTTATCAAAAATTGTTTCATGTTTCCTGTGTTGTTGCCACAAACATTAAAACTCGAGTGACTTTTTGCAAAAGATTTAATTATAACTTGGACCTATTTATAAGCAAAGTATCAAGCATGTATACCCTTCCCCACACTTAAACTTCACATTGTCCTCAATGTGATTCATAATAAATATTAAGTAGAGAAAGGCAAACGAAAACTCCCCTAAAATGATGAATCGAATGCGTGTGATCGATTTTCCACAGCCGCCTTAATTAGCTTAAAAGAATACATCGGGATTAATCTAAAACATCACCAATTTATTTAAGCAGAAAGTTAAAGTCCTAAACAAAACAAAATAAAAATAAACAGACTGAAAAGTAACATAGAGCCATGTTTTGGTTACGGGTCCTTGGCTAGACCCTTCCCCACACTTAGTTTTTAATGAGGTGGAGGTTTATCACCTCTGAGAAAATCTTAGTTGGTACATCGATTTGGCCATTAACCGATGACCATTCACTTTGAAGCTTAGTCCCTCATTGTTTTCAACCTTGATAGCATTATGTGGATCGACTTCTTCTTTTTTATTTTTTATAATTTTTTTTTTAAGTAAAACAAAATAGTCAAAAATTTGGATTGCCTTTCAAACTACCATGTGTCCCCGGCAACGGCGCCAAAAACTTGATGCGTGTGGATAGTATATATATTTTTGATAAAGGATTTTCACACAGATTCAGTTTTAAATGGTTATTACTAATACTAACTACACACACAAAAGGCAAGTGTACCTATCGTGAGGTAATATAGTGTTGGTAAGAACCGAGTATCAATCCGTGGACACACTAAGCCTACTCAACAACCCTCATAATTGACTATCAGTTTGATTTAGAAAATGATAAGTTAAACAAAATAACAATAAATAAAGATAGATAAAGATAGATTGAGACTTTTGGTGATTCTTTCAGTGAAGTAAGGCTGTTATCCTAATTTAGATTACACTTATGCAACTGTGATGAATTGGTGGTGTGATTAAAGATATTGAATAAAGTAATTGTGTTAACGTTTATAAAGATGAGCTGGCGCGATTTCTCGTCTATCCGCTCCGTAGTGACCAGGACCAACACAGGTTGAGATTTACTGCTTAGGTCAAGGCCCTAGTGATGTAGGTAAATCTTTTGTGTCCTTTTCGACATATGATTTCTGAAAACATAACTTAATGTAAGAAGAGAGTTGATCAAGTTCTATTCTAACATACCATTAATTTTAGAAAACCATAACAATCACTGTAGATTTCTCAGACTAATAAAAGGGAACCCGTAAATGATCAGAAAGTTAAGGTCTTATGATTTCTAATAACCATCTCTAGTTAATTAGCCATAGTTTGTTATGAATAAAAGTTGATCATACGTTTTTCAACCGTGTATGACAATCACAATTACAAACCATAAACTTATAACCCCCCGTTCAAATGTAGGTGCTACCCATCGAAAGTTTTCCCAAGACCACCATAATATTAACACAATATTTGTCACACCATTAGTTCATCACAAATTACATAAGTTTCATTTAATAGAATAACAAATGAAGTTTAGCTCATAATGAGCTTGAACCTAACAACAAAGATAGAAGATAGTAATGAAATCATCGATAAATTAGAACAATCAAACCGATGATTCACTATGGATGATGTTAAAAGATCCCGAGCTTCTTCTAAGTGTTGAATGGACCTCCAAAACCTTCTAAGGACCTCCAAAGGCTAGGTTCCCGAGAGGGAGCACCAGCACTTCACCTCCCAAAAGCTCTCCTCAAAGTTGCAAATGAAGTCCTATTTATAGGCTTTCTGGAGTGTTTAAGCACGGCCCCGTGCCTAAAAGGCACGGCCCCGTGATAGTACAATGCTTACGAAAGTTGGTCGGCTCGTACGTGCAGGAGTTGTCGGGCACGGCCCCGTGACAAATGGGGCACGGCCCCGTGAAAGGGCAAAGCACGGCCCCGTGACTATTGAGGCACGGCCCCGTGACTGCTTTTGGGGAACAGTACTTTTTGTCCTGTCAGATGTCCAATCACGGGGGTGTGTCAAATTAGCACGGGGGTGTGTTTCAGGCAAGGCATGGGGGCGTGCCTCATGAAGCACGGCCCCATGCTTGAATTCCAAAACTTGGTTTTCTTCATTTTCTTCTTATTTATGCTCCTTTTGTTCATCTTGGTCTTTTCCAAGCCTGAAAACACCATATGAACGATTTAGGTATCAAATCATCATTTTCAGTAAGAGTTTACAGAATAATTGATGTGCAATTGATATGTTTTATATGTATAATTTTAAGCACATCAAGTACTGCCCGGAAAGAGAGCTTGACAAGGTCGAGCAAGAGTTTGTGAGTTTGGAGGCTGTAAATATGACTCACCAGGAGTACACTACAAAATTCAATGAAATGGCACGTCTGGTGCCTGATTTGGTAACTCCTGAAGCCAAAAGGATCAAGAGGTACATACAAGGGTTGCCTCTAAACATTCGTAGGGACATGGTCACTGCTCGACCTAGTACTTTTAGGTCGGTAGTGGACCTCAGTGGAAGGTTGTACGATCATCGCAGGCCGGTGATAGTGGGTGAGACGAAGAAGGCTTGGAATAACAATGGGAAGAGATATGGAAGTGGTGGCTACCAACCGGGGAACAAGAAAGCAAGGGTGGATGCAAAACAGATGGTTGTGAAGGGGGTCGAGGGAGTTAAGAACTGTGGAAAGTGTGGGAGGAGGCATCTCGGAGAGTGCCGATTGGGTAGCCATGGGTGCTACCGGTGTGGGAAAATGGGTCACATGGCTAGGGAGTGCCCGGAAGTAAACGAGTGCTTTAACTGCCATGAGTCGGGGCACTACAGCAGGGATTGCAAGAAAGCCAAGCCGGGAAGCTCGGGCACGAGCAGGGGTGATGACAAGGGGGATGATGGGAAGCCCAAGGTCAAGGCAATGGCTTTCACCATGAACAAGAAGGAAGCAAGGAAGGACCCGGACGTAGTGTCAGGTATGTTCCTTGTCAATGATGTTTGCGCCTCCATATTATTTGATAGTGGTGCCAGTAAGAGTTTCGTATCTGTGTCCTTCTATGCTACACTAGATGTCCAAACTAAGGAAATAGATGATGCATTCGAAGTAGAAACAGCCGATGGTAAGTCCATTAAAATAGTCAGGATGATAGAGGATTCGCACATTAAACTAGGAGGCCATTTCTTTCCCGCACGATTGTTTGTTATGCCCTTAGGAGGTTTCGACGTCGTACTAGGGATGGATTGGCTAGCTGCCCACGATGCTAACATAGTATGCCAACAGAAGATGATCCGATTAACAGCTCCAGATGGTAGTCCGATTACGATCTACGGTGATAACGATTGCAAGGTTCCAAGGATCATTTCCATGATCAAGGCGGAGAAATGTATGAGGCGAGGGTGCGGAGCTTATCTAGCGTATGTCAAGGTTGTTAAAGATAAAGCGAAAGAGTTGTCCGATGTACCAGTGGTGCGGGACTTTCCTGACGTATTCCCGGAGGATCTTCCCGGAATACCACCGGATAGAGAGATAGAGTTTCAGATTGACTTGCTGTCAGGAGCCCAACCCATTGCCAAAGCACCCTACCGCCTAGCTCCTTCCGAGATGAAGGAACTCATGTCACAGCTGCAAGAACTCCTTGACAAAGGGTTCATTAGGCCCAGCATTTCTCCATGGGGTGCTCCCGTGCTATTTGTGAAGAAGAAGGATGGCAGCATGAGGATGTGTATAGATTACAGAGAGTTGAATAAGCTGACCGTGAAGAATCGGTACCCTCTACCCCGGATAGATGATCTGTTTGATCAATTGCAAGGGGCAAGCTGGTTCTCCCGAATAGATCTCCGATCAGGATATCATCAACTGAAGGTAAGGGAGCAAGATATCCCAAAGACGGCCTTCCGAACACGCTATGGCCACTATGAGTTCTTGGTTATGTCTTTCGGGCTAACCAATGCTCCTGCGGCATTCATGGATTTAATGAATCGCGTGTGTCGCCCGATGTTGGACCGATCAGTGATAGTCTTCATTGACGATATTTTGATATACTCAAAGAACGAAGGAGACCACGCTTGTCACATCAAGGAGGTGTTAGAAACTTTACGAAGGGAGAAACTATATGCGAAGTTCTCTAAATGTGCCTTCTGGCTACGGGAGGTGCAGTTTTTAGGGCACATTATAAATTCCGAGGGAGTTATGGTTGATCCAGCGAAAGTCGAAGCAGTTACGCAATGGAATTCCCAAGGACGCCATCCGAGATACGTAGTTTCTTGGGATTGGCTGGATATTATAGAAGGTTCATCAAAGATTTCTCGAAGATAGCTTCCCCATTAACAAGGTTAACGAGGAAGAACGTGGTGTTCGACTGGGGAAAGGAACAGGAAGATGCGTTTCAGGAGTTGAAGGATAGACTAACCAAAGCTCCTGTGCTAACCCTACCGGAAGGAGATGAAGACCTAACGGTATACTCCGATGCTTCTTACTACGGGTTAGGCTGTGTGTTGATGCAAAGAGGAAAGGTTATAGCTTACGCATCCAGATAGCTAAAGGACACGGAGGTTAATTACCCGGTTCATGATTTGGAACTTGCCGCAGTAGTGTTCGCATTGAAAATCTGGAGACACTATTTGTATGGAACTAAGTGCGCCATATTTACCGACCACAAAAGTCTGAAATATTTCTTTGAGCAGAAGGACCTAAATATGAGACAGAGGAGGTGGTTGGAGTTGATAAAGGATTACGACTGTGAGATCCATTATCACCCGGGTAAGGCGAACGTGGTAGCCGATGCCCTGAGCCGAAAGGAAGGATACGAACCGATCCGGGTGAAGGCGTGCCAACTAGTAGTGACCCCAGATGTTATGAGAATGATAAGCAAAGCTCAAATGGATGCTTTAAAAGAGCAGCAAATCAATAAGGAAAGGATGGTGGAAAAGTGGATGAATTGGTAGAGAACACCATGGGTGTTAAGACCTTCCATGGCAGGATATGGGTTCCGAAGCATGGTGACTTGCGGGAAAAGATTATGGACGAAGCGCACAAGACCCGCTACTCAATTCACCCAGGCGCAAATAAGATGTACCACGATTTGAAGAAAGATTATTGGTGGCCCTGGATGAAGAGAGATGTGGTTGCGTATGTAAATAAATGTCTCACGTGCCTACAGGTGAAGGCTGAGCACCAAAGACCTTATGGTTATGTTCAGCCATTAGAAGTGCCAGAGTGGAAGTGGGAACATGTTACCATGGACTTCATCACCAAACTACCCCGCACGGCAAAAGGCCACGACGCGATATGGGTGATAGTTGACAGACTAACTAAGAGTGCGCATTTCCTTCCAATCAAGGAAGCAATTAGTTCAGAAAAGCTTGCTGGACTGTTTATCCGAGAAGTCGTGGCGCGACATGGTATGCCCGTATCGATTGTTTCAGATAGGGATACGCGGTTCACCTCAAAGTTCTGGAAAAAGTTCAATGAAGAGATGGGTGCGAGGTTGTATGTTAGTACCGCATACCACCCGCAGACCGATGGGCAATCGGAAAGAACGATCCAGACACTGGAGGATATGCTTCGGGCATGCGTTATCGAATTTGGCGGTTATTGGGATGATCATCTGCCACTAGCAGAGTTCTCCTATAACAACAGCTACCACGCCAGTATTAAGATGCCCCCATATGAGTTATTGTACGGTCGACGGTGCAGAACTCCTATTTGTTAGGGTGAGGTCGGACAGAAGGAGTTAGGAAGCTTAGAAGGCGTGGAAGCCACAACAGAAAAGTTGGAGAAAATCAAGGCGTATATGAAGGCTGCAAAGGATAGACAAAAGTCATACGCCGACAAAAGAAGGAGACCAATAGAGTTCAGCGTGGGTGACAGGGTAATGCTGAAAGTATCACCATGGAAGGGAATCATCCGATTTAGGAAGAGGGGGAAACTGAGTCCCAGGTTCATCGGACCATTCGAGGTACTAGCACGAGTTGGGGATGTAGCTTACAGGCTAGACCTTCCAGAAGAGTTAAGTGGGATTCACCCTACCTTTCATGTGTCGCACTTAAGAAAATGTTTAGCACCGAATGAGGCAGTCGTACCTCTAGATGACATCGAAGTGGACGAGAAACTGAACTATGTAGAACAACCAGTGGCTATACTGGACCGGAAGGAGAAACAATTGAGAAATAAAGTAGTCAAGCAAGTCAAAGTGCAATGGAAACACCGAAAGGGGTCGGATGCCACCTGGGAATCCGAGGAGGAAATGAGACGCCAATACCCCGATCTGTTTAATGACGAAGCAGGTTTCGAGGACGAAACCTAAATAAGGGGGGGAGACTTGTAACGCCCCGAAATTTCCCGAAATGAGCCATTTAATAATAATGGGCTTTTAAGGGTTAATTTAAGAAATAAAGGGGTAGATTAGTGGGCTATGGATAAAATTAGTCTTAATGGGCTAGGCTTAATGGGTTTAAGGGCCCTAATCAGCCCTTAAACATGCATGAACAGCTCCATCTTCACCATTTCAAACCCTAGCCACCAAATTCGTAGAGAGAGAAAGTGAAGAAATTCAAGATTTGGAGCTTGAAGGTTTGAAGGATTGAAGTTCTGGTGGATTGGAGCATCAAAACACACGGAAAGAGCAACAAAACAAGGTAAGAATCGACCTCTAAGGCCCTCTGTAGATCAAACCCGGATTCTAGGGTTTTGGGGTTTTAAAAAGTTTAAAGAAACACATAAAGGTCGAATTTTTACGTATGAAAACGTGTAAAAAGCTTAGATTTGAGTTCATGGAAGGTAAACTAAGGATTTGGACGTAAAAAGTTAAGATTTTGGGTTAAAAACGGGCTGGATCTGAGTTTTTGTTCATCCAGCGAAACTGGGCCCCGATCCAGCGAATTTAAGTATTCATCCAGCGAAACTGTACATTAGTTCAGCGAGACTAGGAGAAGTTCCTGCGAAACTACAGTTTCGCTTGGGCGAAACTATAGTTTCGCCGGTAATCTCGCTAAGACCCAGACTGACCTATAGACCTTGCGAGAATAGGGAATTCCAGTGAAAGTTAGGCGCTCAAGGTAGCGAATCTGTCTAGCGAAACTAGCAGAAGTGCTGCCCAGCGAAACTGCAGGCGAAACTGTAGTTTCGCTGTAGCGAAACTATGGGCGAAACTATGAAGAAAATGACGTTTTTGCATGTCAACTTTCGTGCAGCTAGAGCATTCAGGCTATAGCCTAAGTGACTTAGAATTTAAGCTACTTGGACGAGTTCAGGTGAGTTCTAGATCCCCTATTTTATACATGCTTTAAATGTTTTGGGGTGGTATGCATACTAAGATACATACTTTTTATGATCAGTTCTTTTAAAGTAAAGCTTTACATACTATCTTATATGAGAAATGGGGTGTTATAATGAATTGATAGTGTGTTTTTCCTTATCGAGATATAACCTTGTAGTGATGAATTGCCTTCGAGATGTGTTGTGTTTATATATATATATAACTTAAATAAGAAAGTGAAATGCAAAGAAAGGTTATGTGGCCCATAACGTGTACCTGGATAAAGTAAAGTCTTGCAAGTAAAGTCCTGCAGGCAAGGGATAAAGTAAAGACTTGCAAGCAATGGCTAAAGGAGGGTTGCATTTGTTGTGCCCTCACCCGGATAAAGTAATGCTCGAACAGGCAGGTCTGTAAGCCCTGAATTGGCATGACAATAATGGCTCGATCGAGTACGACTGTAAGCCCTTAATTGGCGTGTCGGCAAAGTCCTAGGCGAGCTAGGCACCGATAGTAACAGAGAATTGACGGATAAAGAAGAGTAATAAATAACGAGAAATGAAAAGTAATGATAAAGTATCGATAAAGTGATAGCCTGTATGTATTGATGCTTGATAGATGAGAATTATTTTCACCTGATAAAGCTAATATCTCTTACAAAAGTTATTTAGCAAAGTAAACCTAGAATTCACTCAGCGAAGCTGACTTTTGTATGCATATCAGTTGACAGGTAAGAGTTAGAGCTTATGGGATGTGAGCATGGAATGGAAGCTTCTTGGCACTCAAGACTGGCATCCCCGATAAAGAAAAGCTTAAAAGGACTTTTAAATAGCTTTGATGTTTAAAGATAATGTTTATATGTTATTTGTAATGAATTGAAATTACAGTATTTTCCGCTGCAATATATATAGATATCTATCATATATGAGTAAATGATTTCTTTAAATCAATGTTATGCTGTAAATGACCAACTGTGAGGTCCCCCTGAGAAAGGTGGGCCTTACATGGGAGTGGAGAAGGAGAGAGTAGGTAGAGACATAAAGGAGATAAACAGTAACATGTTATACCCTATGCATGATGATTCGTAAAGGGCCCAGCTAATTGCACGCCCTGTCAGGTGATCCCCGGACGTCCTTTGACTTTTTTCACGGCCCGTGAAGGGCCTCACGGGCCGTGAGGTGTTCGAAATTTAATTTTCACAACTACATCTAATCACGGCCCGTGTAGGAACAAACGGCCCGTAAATCTCCACACCCACGGCCCGTTAACAAGATATATAACGGCCCGTGAGGCCCGTCACGGGCCGTAGTTGCCCTTCTGAGAATTTACTTTCCTCGATTTGCGTGCACTTTTAAATTTTATAATTATGTGACGCGACGTATTATTCCTTGATTCGATTTAAGATTCTATATAAACCGTTATATATATATGACTTGTTATATACGGTTAGTGAGAAACGAAACAGTTAAAATGTCTTCTCGTGGAGGTAGTAGAAGACGTCAAAATGAGTCCTCTTCAAACTTACGAGATATTGTGGAAAGTATTCCTGATCCAATAGATAACCATAATTGGCAGAACGGGAGGAACTGGTCTCAGAATGTTATTCACTTTATACGTAACGGTGATTCCCAAACATGTAGAGTGTATTACATGGGTCATTCCGATATTCCGTTACAATTTTGGCGTGAATTACTCGGAAACGTGTCTTTAGGTACAGAGGTATGATTTAAAGTTTTTTTTGTATATTTTATTTTATTTTAAAATTCTAACAATTAAAAAATCTGTTATTTTATAGCATGTTCGGGCGTGGACAAATAGACTCACAATATGGAGATACGAAGAAATACGTAGAACCTAAGAGTTGCCGGGTAGTGATCGTTGGACTATTCTCCCATTTGAGTGGTTTAACTTAATATACTCGGGGTCCGTTAATGGTAACGAATATGGAGACGGGAGTGACTGTCTATATCCCGCGTTATGGGAAGTTGATACGGTAATACTGTTTTCATGTTTTACAATAAAAATCATGAATTTATAACCGTGAATTAAATTGTTTTGTAGGTTTACGTACCAATGACTGATGACGAAGAAAATTGGTATCTTTTTAAGATTTCTATGGACTCACTACAAGTTCGTATATATTCTCCATACGAATGCCGACCAAATACGTGTGATGATTCATGGTGCATTCATCGTAATGCCCGAACGATTTTCGTACAATTCGAATCGTACTTTTTACATTTTCTGTCACGTATACAATATTGGCAGCACTCCGGACAAAACAAATCGAAGAACTGGTGATATCAGGTGAAACCGTTCTGTCACTTATACAATATTGGCAGCCTCCTAACGCCGGTCATATTGGTCGAGATTCGGGAGTTGTAATTTGTATGTTATTGCATAGGTTGGTTCAAAATAGATCTTTAGAGTGGCAAGAGGTTAGCTTACAGGATGCTTGCTTTAGATTCCGAAGATTTATGGCAGATGAACTGTATTGTAGACGTGTAATGTAGAACAGTAATGAAATATTTTTATTAAAATATAAACGTTTATTAGTATACTTTATTAAAAACGACAAACCGTTATTATCACACAATAATAAAACACACAATTTTTAATCTTCTTGATCTTTATAAAAGATCCAAGACGCAAAATGGTTAAAAGAAATTCCAAAATTCTCCCGATATCTTTCTTGAGTTCTTGTCATAATATCCGTATCATTCCATAACGTATTTCGATTTTTGTAAACGTCTTTGTAGAGCTGGTGAAATGTCGTGACCTTCCTTCTCAAGTCAGACCACTTGTTGCTAAGTTCACGAGTGGTGCGATATTCTTCACGTTCGAGAATTTGATGAAAACGAGTTGAAACACGGTTCCAAAATATTGAATTAGGAGGGATAGTCCCTGAATTTTCGATACAAGATCTTACTAAAGTGACCTCCTCTTCATCCGTCCACGGATTTTGATCACTTATAGCACTCATCGTTTGGGTATTGAGTAAATTTGTGTGAATTGATTGTGTGAAGTGGTTGAATTTATAGACATAAAAAATTAGTATACGGCCCGTGAGGGACTTTACGGGCCGTTTCATTGTCACCATACGGGTCGTGTAGTGTCAACGGTTGATTTTTAAAAATTACAAAGTCTCACGGGCCGTGAGGTTCGTCACGGGCCGTTTGGAAAATATGTAACGGGCCGTGAGGATCGTCACGACCGTGAGGCGGGATAATATATAGGACCTCACGGCCCATTTGTTCATTTACGCCCTAAACACACATACGATTTACTCTGTCACGACCTCCGTTTTTTCATCATTTTCATACCGCCGACTCCTTACTACGATACGTATGCAAATTCGTATTTTATTTTTGTGTATTTATCGTTTAAATATATTAAAATTTTATTTCAAAAATCGGAAAAATTGGGGGGTTATGGGCCGTGAACCGGTGTCACGGGCCGTAACCCTTTGAAAATTCAGAGGGTTACGGGCCGTGAGTCTTCTTCACGGGCCGTAACCCTTTTTGTTGTTCTTGTGAATTTAATTTTTTTTTGCAGATTATGCCGCCCCGCAAACGTACACGTCCAGAGACTGAGCCCGAGGGTCAGGGTGACTTTCTGGACCCACACACTGATCTTCGTTTTCCGAGGGAGACACAGCCACGGCTTAAGCTGTGGAAGCTGATTGGACGTCCCCTGAAGGGACACGCACCATCGACTGGGACGTGCTAGAGGAGGTCGGAGACATAGCACGTGCCCAGGATATCATTGGGCTGGACGGAGAGACGCCGTGGAGGCGGATGTTTGATTTGGGATCGAGGAGGGGCTACCGGGAGCTGACGTTGCAGTTTTTGTCTACGTTTGTGTTCACTCCCTCCATTGAGGATCAGGACCCCCGTGAGCACATAGCGGTTCGATTTATGCTGGGGAGCGGTAGGTACGAGTTCACCCTCGCCCAGTGGGCGGTGACTATTGAGTTTTACACCCACGAGGAGACGCAGGATCCTCGTTTTATTCTGACGAGGTCCAGTCGGAGGCGGCTCCTTTGGTCGGATGGTGGCCGACCATTTCCGACCAGCCGTGGGAGGGCGCCATTAGGGCGACCTCCATTAGGGATCCTTTGCACCGGTATCTACACCGGTGCATTGCCGGCACCATTGCCGGCAGAGACCAGAGCATGGAGCAGGTGTCGCTCCTTGACTTATTTTTTCTGAGGGCCTTGCTTTCACCTAGATGGGTGAATCTAGCTCACTGCATGGCCGCCTATTTTTTGAGCGTCATTCAGGGCAAGGTAAAAAATATTTATACTAATTCTTAATAAATAAGTATTATCTATTATGCGATTCATAATTATGCCTATTGTTTGATTGTTTTGCAGATGGATAGCCTGATTGTTTGCGGCTCGTACATCACCGTCATTACCTCGCGCTTAGGGTTGTTTACGGACGCCCTAATTGCGAGGCAGACGACGGACACGCCGCCTCGGATTTTGGGTCGACAGACCATCATGGCCATGGGATTGCCGCCAAATTTGGCGACGACCTCTGATGGTCCACTGATGGTGGTCGGACCATCTGGCAGCCGGTGCCGGACGTTGGTGAGGAGGAGGAGCAGCCGGCGCCGCAGCCGCAGCCCCAGCCACACGCCAGAGCACCCGTCCCACCGCCTGTTCCCAGGACCATCATTCGGCAGATTCCGCCGACGGGGGAGTTTATGGCGGAGTCACTACATTTGGCGCGCCAGTCCCACGCCTTGCTAGTATGGATGGCGGATGCGTACAGCATTTTTGCTGCTAGCCAGGGTATCGACCTCCCCCCTCGGCCGGAGTTGCCTCCGTTTGTCAGACGACCTGCGGGTGATGACGAGGAGGTTGCTGGTGGTGGTGATGCGGAGGATGCTGGTGGTGGTGATGCTGGTGGTGGTCATGACGCATAGATAGTAGGATTTTATTTTTTTATTTACCTTTCATGTAAAAAAATTGAAAAATTATGTTTATATATTATGAGTTATTTGGATGACGTTTAAATGTTTAATTATATGTTTACAATTGGTTGTGCTTGTGGAGGAAGTGGTTTGTACGAATAATATTAAATCAACCTTTTGGAGAATAAAATCAGTACTTGAACCTACTCGTCCCACAGAAAGAAATATATAATCCTTCAGAAAATCTGACGCCAGGCTCTGCAATTATATAAACATACTTGAATCTCAGTCGGAAAAGTTGCACTGAAAAACATACTTGAATCTCAACATATATTATGCATCTCATATCATTAACATTCCTACACACCTTTTATGCTAACCAAATGCCCAGCTCATATAAACAAAATTCAAAGGTTGAATAAATAAAGAATTGAAAGAATTGATAAATGTGTTTACATGTTTACAATTCAACAACAATAAAGAATTGAATAAATAATAGATTACATGTTTACAATTCAACAACAATAAAGAATTGAATAAATAAAGAATTGAAAGAATTGATAAATGTGTAAACTATACTAAATCTATATGTTCAACCAGGTCTACGGGCCTTAGTTCAAGATATTTTTGAATTCGACTTCCGTATATAGCCTCCCAATCATTGGCGTTTTCTGTTTGTACAAATGCCAATATTTGCTCGGAACAGGCATTGGATAGTCACCCACTAATCGAATTCTAATGAAATGGCAATCTTGAACATAAGCAATTGAAATTATATGATGTTCACTGATATCACGAGGAGATAACCAGAACGGGAAAAAAGTAGCGGAGTTGCCGATAGATATAAAAATTATAACCACTCGAAACCTGTTAGCAATAAGGATTGTAGCAGGTGGCACTATCATCCAATTTTTGTGTGGAGCCGCACCTAACCCGTTCCAGTTTAATGATTCCTTTATTTCGTTTATATCAGGAAACATCGTAGCGTACCTATGTCTGTTTTCATCCAACTCAGATATAAGTTCCGTACGTATAAAACGCCAGTGATTTTCACCATATCCCAGTGCGAGTGCTATAGCACGAAAACCACAATTGTCGTCCGCTAAAACATCATCCGCACCTGAAATATACAGAAAAAGAATGATGGAATCCAGCGGTTAAACCGGGAAAATTGTTTTTATTTTCGTCGCCCGGAATATATGAAAACTTGGAACTCTGTTGAGATAATCCATCTTTGGCTCTTGATTTCGAAGACATGGATTGACTGCGCTGCAAAGGCCCTTGTTTTGACTTCACTACCGAACTTGAATATGTTGGCGGACCTTCAAAATTTTCTCTCGTTGAACATATGAACTATGTCTGGGGGGTCTAATATTGTTTCTTTTTGCTTATCTTTTTTTGGACGACCCCGTGTATGTGTTTGGACTTTAGGAGGTTTTTTATCCGTTTTTGAAGGATTAATGAAAGATTGAAAATATTAATCAAAGATCTTTTTACATTTTCGGGTTGGACAAGTAAATGTTTTGTCACCATCTCCATCTCTTTATGTACATCTACTTGAACCTCCCGTACAATATACGCGGGTGAAAAATCTAGCTTCCTCCAAAAAACATCAATGGCATCGAGCGGGATACATTGACCTATAAAATAATATATTAAATTAAATATAATAAAAGTTTTCATGAAAAATGAAAAACGTAAAAGAACGTTCACCTGTTTGAAAGTAATTGTTTAATTTACAAGCACACGGAAGACCACAGCTGGTAAAAAGATGGCAGCCACATGATTCTTTGGATATAATTAGATGATTTATCCTGTTAATCTCACCGACTAACATATCCAAAGTCGCAATAGAAACGTTACCTCGCAGCAATTTAATCACTTCATGATTATGCTGTACCATAAGCATGATTTTGCTTTTAGTGAAACTTTCTTTTATAGCAATTTCATGGGTAGCTAAGATATTATTAATGAAAGGAATAAATCTATCCAGGGTGCTATTGGTTGCTTTCAGGTAACTTTTCAACAACGAATGTTGGCTCTCAACTCGGTTCGTTGTGTGCTGACCGAAGTTATAACTTCTATTTATCTACGCCGACACAAATCTCTCTTTGTAGGGGTCCAACCAGTTATTTTTGAGGTACATCAGCACTCCTATTTTAAAAAAATATACTTATTTTTATGTGAATATACATATATTTTTAAGAATAACACTAGAAAACTTACTTGAATGGTTGGACACCAATCTGCGATAAAGCCGGTCGTAATTATAAGCGTATATGTCCTACGTTTCAGAGTTAATAAGTACCGACCACACATGCTGAAAAGCACCCCACTCTTCATTTGAAAAACTCGCCTTACAATGTTTAGCAATATTTTCCGAAATATGCCATCTGCAAAGTAATTGAACAGCACTCGGAAAAACTTCTTCTGACGCATTCATCAGAGCGAGGTCTCGGTCGGTTAGTATAACACGGGGCTCCATACACTTATCTTCCAGCGTTGCTTTTAGTTGCTCTAACACCCATCTGAAGTTGGCTTCACGCTCATAATCAATGAATACGTGAGCAACAGAAAAAGATTTCAGGGTGGATGTCACACCAACCATTTGAACAAATGGCATTTTATACAAGTTAGTTTTATATGTTTGTTAATCATCAGCACGTGTGGGTACGCATGCCATAATGTGTGAGATGTGGGATGTATAAAAAAAACCCCGTCGACGGTATTTGTCGGTTCATCTATGTGAGGGGTGTAAATATATTGATGTTGTTGTAGTATAGAAAAAAATACCTGCATTGGGGTTTCACCAATTCTGGTGGACTTTTTTGTTTTTGCCCGAGCGTTGTATATGGTTTGTAACACAGACACGTTATTAGGATTTTGTTCCCTCAACGTGCCTAGAATGTTTCGAGGGTCAATATTTTGCTCGGTCAGATTCTTTACAGTAGAAAGCTTATTTTCGGTGAGCCTCATTGCGTATGCATGTCCTTCTAGGTGTTCAGCAGGTTCATGGTATGAGTATCATCCACAACAACTATAATCCACCCATCTCTCTGCATCTGGTACTTACCCTGCAATTCAAATTGACAGTTTGTTTTTTTCGTGCCACTTTTTCTTAGAGTGGATGCTCCCTTATATACACCACCCCGATCGCATTTCAACCAAATTTTAACCACCAAACCATTCGAATTTCTTTTTGAACGTTTGGTGACAATAACGACCCATTTTCTCGCCCCACGTTAGTTGCCCAATCAACTAATTCTTCACGAGATGAGAAAATCTAATCAATTTAATATTTTTAGTTAGTTATTACTAAATGAAAGTAAAATGAAAGTAAAATTAAATATGATATATCTTATAACCTGATTCGTGTCGTATAAACCCTTTTTACCGGAACCAGAACCGTCATTATCCTCGCTGCTATCGCCACCGTTATCACCCCCGTCATCGCCGCCGTCATTCCCGCCGTAATTGGACGCGAACTGTCCTAAATAGTTTGAAGCAGCCTCATCGTAATAACCGTAACCCTCCTGAGGGTAATAGTTAGATTCCGAACCGAATAAATAGTTGCTATCCCAGAAAGACATCGTAACGTTAAATATTAACGTTAATATAGTACTTGAAATGGAATATTACGTTTATGTAGTAGTTGAAATGAAATGAATTTATATCGTAGAAATTTGAATTATGAAATGAATTTATAAACTAACGTTTATATAGTAGTTGAAATGGAATATTGCATCTCGTCACATAATTAACACGAATATCGAGAAATATTACGTCATATTAAATAATGTAATAAACACAAAATTACACGACTATCGAGGAATATTACGTCATATCAAATAACGTAATAAATACAAAATTACACGAAAAACGAGGAATAATATATCTCGTCAAATTATTAAAGGTGACACTACGACCCGTAAAGAAGTTCACGGCCCGTATGTGGAATTCCAAACGGGCCGTGACGAGCTTCACGGGCCGTGAATAAAATACGACCGTGATCATATTCACGGGCCGTTACGTTTTTAAATTACGTTTTTGAATGACTGATTTGACTACCGACAGACCATACGGTCCGTGAAGGGCCTTACGGCCCGTAAGGAGGGCGTCTGAATATCCTAAAGGGCGTCTGAATATCTTAAAGGGCGTCTGTATAATACGGCCCTTGGTAAATCAGTGTTAACACACACTTGTAAATGTTATATTATAAATAAACAAATACATCTTCTTCATGGGCCACTTCACGCCCCTCAACGCCTAATAGGAATCGTATGCCACACCTTTAACAAATCCGAATCAGCCATCATACCCCGTGGCCTAAGAAGCATTTTCATTCATGTATGATTAGCTTTCATTTTTTACACAATTTTATATAACTCGTAATATTTAGCGATTCTCATTTCTGTAAAAATTCCTTTTTGACTTTTTTTTTTATTTGCATATATATGTACAAGCTATTTGTATATTTATATAATCTCTTCTGTAACAATTCTTTTTGACTTGCTTTTTTTTATTTGCATATACATATGTACAAGCTATTTGTATATGCATATAATTGCCAACAATACCTTATAGGTTAGTGACGTTTATTTAAATCCTTAAAAATAAAATGTTAGGTGTTATATAAAATTTAAAAATAACACATCATTCAAGGAGATATTACACATCATACGATTATTTAATAAGCGTGAACAATGACTTTTACAAGGGTCAAGGTATAATTTATTATTGTCACCATTATTGTACGCGGCACATAAATAAGGTTTGAAAGAAGCTTCATCTGTCACACTTGATCTTCATACTCCCTTTATTATTTTAGGAGAAGATTATTTTACAGGTAAATAAGACAATATTTGAGTTGCTAAATAAATGTAAGTTTTTTATTTAATTTTCACTATCAAAAGAGTTGAGTTGGTGATTAAAAGTTGAATCATTCATAAAATTAAACTATAAGAATGGCGTGGATTCTTCAAATACAAATGTCATTTTCTTGCTTCTTAGGCTATCCACAACACAAGGGAGCCTATGGCGGGGATCCACAACCGCATGCGGCATGGACGGCGGTGGGCTCGACGGTTTGTTGGCTATCCGTGTGTGGCGACGGGCGCGAGAAGAGGGTTGGGGGTGGGGTCCACTTAAACGCTTCTTTATCTTTTTACATTTCAATGTTTCATTTTTCTAAAAAAAAAAAGCCATATGATTTTATTTTGAGTAAATTACCATTTTCGTCCCTGTGGTTTGGTGAAAATTGCCACTTTCATCCAATAGTTTATTTTTTCGCATCTGGGTCCCTGTGGTTTACAAATCCTGTCATATTCATCCAGTTCGTTAACTCGATCCAACATTCTCCGTTAAATAAAGGGTATATTGGTCATTTTACATATATGTTTTATTTTTCTATTTTTTTAAACCCCATTTAATATATCTCCTTTAAACAAATTGTTATTTTAGTCCCTGTGGTTTGGACATGTTTGTCAATTCAGTCAAAAATCCCACCACCTTGGCATAAAACACCATATCAGCACCACCCGTGATGGAACCACCATGTAGACGTAGGGTACAAATAACCCACACAAGACCGAGTACCAGAACCCGAAAGCCCGGCCCATGCGGGCGGAATGGGTAAGCCAGCAGGACACATGCCCCGTATTTAATTATATCATAATCACCCCAATCATAACCGATAATTCAGTAACGGTCGGAGAACATAAAAGGTAATGGATTTACCGGGGAATAATCCCTGTAAATCAGCACACGAGACGGGCACCACCACTTTAACTGGTGTTGTTTTCATTGTGCGTAGGTGTGAAGCTTCAGAGAGCATCGGTGGATCGAAGTTCAACAAGACCGGAACCATCCAGAGTTGGACCTCGTATTTACACACCACACCACCACCACGCCACAAAACCACCACCACTCCATCAGAACCACCAAATCATCACCACCACCCTATCATAAAACCACCAACACCATACCAGACGGGCACCACCACCACACATTAAATCTCCACCACCACACATTAGATCTCCACCATCACATACTAGATCACACCCTAGAAACCAACCGTTAATCTCTTTTTTGACTTGTTTTTTTATTTGCATTTATATGTACAAGCTATTTGTATATTTATATAATCTCTTTTCTGTAACAATTCTTTTTGACTTGTTTTTTATTTGCATACATATATGTACAAGCTATTTGCATATGTATATAATTGCCAACAATACCTTATAGTTTAGTGACGTTTATTTAAATCCTTAAAAATAAAATGTTAGGTGTTATATAAAATTTAAAAAAAAAAACACATCATTCAGAAGAAAATATTACACATCATACCATTATTTAATAAGCGTGAACACACTTTATACATAGAATTCAAGTATAATCTATCATCAAATGTGAACAATCACTTTTACAAGGGTCAAGGTATAATTTATTATTGTCACCATTATTGTACGCGGCACATAAATAAGGTTTGAAAGAAGCTTCATCTGTCACACTTGATCTTCATACCCCCTTTATTATTGAAGGAGAAGATTATTTTACAGGTAAATAAGACAATATTTGAGTTGCTAAATAAATGTAGTTTTTTTTAATTTTCACTATCAAAAGAGTTGAATTGGTGATTAAAAGTTGAATCGTTCACATAATTAAACTATAAGAATGGCGTGGATGCTTCAAATACAAATGTCATTTTCTTGCTTCTTAGGCTATCCACAACACAAGGGAGCCTGTGGCGGGATCCACAACAGCATGTGGCATAGACGGCGGTGGGCTCAACGGTTTGTTGGCTATCCGTGTGTGACGACGGGCGCGAGAGGAGGGTTGGGGGTGAGGTCCACTTAAACTCTTCTTTATCTTTTTACATTTCAATGTTTCATTTTTCTAAAAAAAAAGCCATATGATTTTATTTTTTTCAACTAATGGTAATAACTTAAATGGTTTTACCTAACGGCTATTTTTATTTTTTATTTTATTTACGTAACTACTAATTTTTCCAATTCAACGATATACATTTTCTACCCACTCTCTCAATTTTTACACCAAACCATCTCATTCTCTTTTCAACCTCTCATTTCTCATCTATTGTACTTAACTCAATGGATCCAAGAGTCTTATTTTCATTCACTCAAATCTAAAACGAGAGAACCAATGAACATAGCCCAATCCGACCACCCGCGTTCTCACAATATCAAACAATCAAGTAGGTTCTTCTGATTTTAGCAACTAGATGGATTCTCACATAAGTCATAATCAAAGCTTCAGCAACCAATTTCAAGACCTATTGATGAATCACTTTCATAAAAAGCAACAATGAAGAAAGTGAAAGCAAAAAAAAGGATGATGAAGAAATTGAAAACGTTATTTGTATAAAATTTGATGAGAGGAGTTAACATTGTTAACCGGGGCTTACATACGCATCGACCCCCCTTGAAACACAATAATGAATTTTTGACACAACATATACGGACCTAACGCCAACCCCATGGTTTTTCTGGTGTAAGATAACTGCAAGTTCTATGTCCTTATTTCAGGAAAATATAACAAAGGCAACAAAAGTTATCAACTAAGTACAAAGATACATTCAAATATTAACCAATTGGCTCAAGCATAAAAGGTGGGCTGAGTGCTTGGATATAGAAATATATCCAACTTAGACATCTATTGTGATTATATGTATTGGATGTGTTAGGTTTGAAATGACGTAGCGGAAACACAACACCACACACACGAGCACACACGATAATCACACAATTAGAAACAAAAATAAATAAACAATACCGACACAAGAATTTTAATGTGGTTCAGTCCCAGTGGGGAACCTACGTCCGTGGGCTACAACTAGCTTATTTCATGTTAGAAATTTTATATATATATATATTATATATATAAAGTTATAAGTGAATGAAAAACTCAATGGTTATATAAAATTTAGAGTTATAAGAATTATCCCACATTGGTGATGGGATAAAACATAAGTTCCATTGTCCCACATTGGTGGTGGGATGGAACATGAGATGCATTGTCTTACTTAAGTGAAGTAATAAACCATGAGTTGGATTGTCCCACATTGGTGGAATGGTAAACTATGAGGTGCCTTATAAGCAAATATTTTCTACACTTAGGTATCCTCCTAGTACATCTATCTAGGCTCGGATGGCCCTCGCCGTCCGAGCCCGTGGGCGTGGGCGTGGGCGTGGGCGTGGGCGTGGGCGTGGGCGTGGGCGTGGGGCGTGGGCGTGGGCGTGGGCGTGGGCGTGGGCGTGGGCGTGGGCGTGGGCGTGGGCGTGGGCGTTTGTGGCGTATTGATGGCGCACTTCGCACGCTCGCATCGCCGAGAGCCGCCTTTATGTTTTTGACATGAGCTACGTAAGGGTCAAACAGCTGGTTAAAAAATGTGGCTTCTAGAAACTGGCTGCATCGCCGAGAGCCGCCTTTATGTTTTGACATGAGCTACGTAAGGGTCAAACAGCTGGTTAAAAAATGTGGCTTCCAGAAACTGGCTGAGTGCAGCAGGTAAAGTGTGGCTTCCAGAAACTGGCTGAGTGCAGCAGGTTGGGTGCAGCATGAGTCATGTAGGGACTCATAGTGTAGCAGGTTGGGTGCTGGCTGACTCATGCATGGGCCTGCATGAATATACAATTCTAGGGTGGTGGCCAGAATTGTGCTATAAATAGCTGCACATTTGCAGCCTCAAAACACACCAAGAAAAACGCACAGCAGCACATTTGCTTCAAAGCTTGCTCCTGCTCCTGCTTCGGTTTTGATCTTTGCATCTTGTTGATAAATTCTACTCTTATATCTCTTCGTTAAGCTTGTATACAGGTATCATTTTCAGGTTGTGGTTAACTTCGGCAGTGCAATCTGCTACGGCTATTGTACCCTGGGAGACAGACGGGTTTCCTGTGTGTGTGACCCGAAATCTGTTTTAAGGGAAGCGTATAAAATACGTGTCTTAGCCAAATTCTTATCAGTTTATTTGTATCGCTAATGTAACTCGAATCACATGTAATAAATATTACTGTTCTTATATGTATAAAGGAAAACAAATTTTCGCAACAAACTTAAAACAGATTTTACATATTCGAGTTATATTACAGTCTGGTATAACTAAATATATTTGTAACTAAAACTCTTACGTAGAGTTTGTTATCTAACTTTAAGACTTAATTTTCTTTCTTTAAAATTGTATACAGGTATAGTTGAAAGATGACAACTGTACCTATGGTTTCAAGTTCCACTGTTGGATCTCTTACGTCTTCTGTAATGGGACCATTGGTTGGTGCCCAGTCAGCCCAAACTATGGCTAATCATGCTGAGAAGCCTGAAAAGTTCTCGGGTTTGAACTTTAAAAGATGGCAACAGAAGATGTTGTTCTATTTAACTACCCTTCACCTTGCGAGGTATTTGACGGAGTCACCTCCTACTACGGAGGAGACAAATACCGAAACTGTTACTGCTGTTCAAGCATGGAAACATTCTGAATACTTGTGTCGTAACTATGTGTTAAACGGCCTTGCGGATATGTTGTATAATGTATACTGCAAGATACCAACTGCCAAGGAATTGTGGGAATCCTTGGAACGCAAGTATAAGACTGAGGATGCTGGAACAAAGAAATTTATTGTGGCCTGATTTTTGGATTACAAGATGGTTGACTCTAAGACTGTGATAAGTCAAGTCCAAGAGTTACAAGTAATTATAAGCGATCTTCTATCTGAAGGAATGACTCTTAGTGAGACATTTCAGGTGGCTGCGATAATTGAGAAGTTACCTCCAAGTTGGATGGACTTCAAAAATTATCTAAAGCATAAACGAAAGGAGATGTCTATGGAAGACTTCATAGTTCGTTTACGTATTGAAGAAGATAATCGGGTTGCACAAAATGGAAGTATTTCTGAAAATCAAGTGAAAGACCTCACTAAAGCCTTGAATAAGGCTAATTTGGTTGAACACGGTCAATCTTCTAAACCAAATAAATTTAACAAGGGCAATAAAGGGAAAGGAAAGGGTAAGATGAACAATAAGGGAGGAAACCTTGGTCCAAAAGGTGGGATTAAAAAGAAGGTGACTACCTTCAAAGGTAAGTGCTATAACTGTGGTGAATATGGTCATCGAGCTGATCAGTGTAAGGCACCAAAGCGTGAGCGTGCGCAGGTGGTGGAAGAAAATAACATGCCTTTAGTGGCAATGATTACAGAATTTTCTGCCTTTATCACTGAAGCTAATATGATCGGAGATAACCCTGGATGGTATGTCGATACCGGGGCTACTCGTCATGTATGTGGTGACAAAACCATGTTTAGTACTTACAAAGAAGCTACGGGTAAGCTTTACATGGGAAACGAAGCCACAGCCGACATCAAGGGTGAAGGCGATGTGATCTTGAAGTTTACTTCGGGGAAGGAACTTACTTTGAGCAACACTTTGTATGTTCCCGAGATACGAAAGAATCTGATTTCGGGTTGGTTGCTTAATAAGTTTGGGTTTCGTGTTGTGATTGAGTCTGATATGGTCGTGTTGACCAAAAAGGGTGTGTTTGTTGGAAAGGGCTATGCCCATAATTCTATGTTTAAAATGTCTGTGTCTATTGTTAAAAATAACATGAATAAAAATGCAACTACTTCTACTTACATGCTTGAGTATAATGATTCAAATATTTGGCATAGTAGATTAGGTCACGTAAATTATAATTCAATTCGTCGTTTGATTAAATTAAAGCACATTCCAACATTCCAAATTGACTTGAAATCAAAATGCAACACGTGTGTTGAAGCCAAACAAACGAAATCTTCGTTTAAAACGGTTGAAAGGAAAACCGAACCTCTTGATTTAATTCACACTGATGTGTGTGATTTAAAATCGGTTCCTACTAGAGGTGGAAACAAGTACTTTATCACATTCATTGATGACAGTACTAGATATTGCTATGTATACTTACTTAAGAGTAAGGATGAAGCAATAGACAAGTTTGTCTTGTACAAAATGAGGTTGAGAATCAACTAAATAAAAAGATAAAAATTTTAAGGAGTGATAGAGGAGGTGAATATGTTTCACCATTTGCGGATATGTGTGCAAAAGTGGAATTATCCACGAATATACTGCTCCTTATTCTCCTCAATCAAATGGCATCGCTGAACGGAAAAACGCACATTAAAAGAAATGATGAACGCCATGCTGATAAGTTCTGCCTTAGGACAGGAAATGTGGGGAGAAGCTGTATTGTCAGCTTCTTATCTTTTAAATAAGATACCCTTTAAGAAAAAGAACGTAACTCCTTATCAATTATGGACGGGAAGAACACCGTCTTACAAATACTTGAAAGTGTGGGGATGTTTAGCCAAAGTGGTAATACCTCCACCAAAGGTTCAAAGAATAGGACCAAAAACTGTGGATTGTGTATTCATAGGTTATGCCCAGAATAGTAGTGCTTATCGGTTTCTTGTTTTCAAGTCTGAGAATCCAGAAGTACAAAAGAATACTATAATTGAATCAAGAAATGCTTCATTCTTTGAAGATGTTTCCATGTTTGGAAAACAACATAAAAGATCATCACCATTTGATGAGATTGTTCAAGATAAGGTTCTGGAACAATCAGATGATGATGGAGTTGAGTTGAGAAGAAGTAAAAGGCCAAGAATTGAGAAATCTTTTGGGCCTGATTTTCTTACTTATATGATTGAGGGTGAGCCCCAAACATATCAAGAAGCTATCACCTCTACAGAAGGACCTCAATGGAAAGAAGCTATTAAAAATGAAATTGATTCTATCCTGCAGAATCATACTTGGGAACTAGTAGATCTTCCACGAGGTTGTAAACCACTTGGATATCGCTGGATATTCAAGAGAAAAATGAAGTCAGATGGCTCTATTGACAAATACAAGGCAAGGTTAGTGATCAAAGGGTATAGACAAAAAGAAGGTCTAGACTATTTTGACACTTACTCGCCTGTAACAAGAATAACCTCTGTTAGGTTGGTGCTTGCAATAGCGCATTGAGAAATTTAGAAGTACATCAAATGGATGTAAAAACCGCGTTTCTAAATGGAGATTTAGAAGAAGAGATTTATATGGAGCAACCTGAGGGTTTCTCTATTCCTGGCCAGGAAGGTAAAGTTTGCAAACTTGTGAAATCTCTATATGGATTGAAGCAAGCTCCAAAACAATGGCACCAAAAGTTTGACAATGTCATACTTGAAAATGGCTTCAAAATTAATGAATGTGACAAGTGTTGTTATGTGAAAGACACACAAAGTGGTTATGTGATCTTATGTCTTTATGTAGATGACATACTTATTGTTGGAAGTAATGATAAGATGATAAGATCTACAAAAGACATGTTGAAAGCGAGATTTGACATGAAAGACATGGGTTTGGCTGATGTAATTCTTGGTATGAAAATCATTAGAACTCAAACTGGTCTTGTTTTAAGTCAATCTCATTATGTGGACAAGATCCTTGAGAAGTTTAGTAAAGATGACACGAGTGTCTCCCAAACTCCTATTGATACTTCTCACCATCTATCAAAGAACCGAGGTGAAGGGGTTAATCAGTTGGAGTACTCAAGGGTCATTGGCAGTCTAATGTATTTGATGACATGTACCAGACCTGATTTAGCTTATGCTGTAAGCAGATTAAGTAGGTATACTAGCAATCCAAGTTTTGAACATTGGAAAAGCATGACACGGTTGTTAAGATACGTGAGATACACACGTAGTTATGGATTGCACTATGGCCATGATCCAGCTGTTGTTGAAGGATACAGTGATGCAAATTGGATATCCGATATTAAAGATTCAAAATCCACGAGTGGATATGTTTTTACCCTTGGTGGGGCTGCTATATCTTGGAAGTCATCTAAACAAACTGTTATAGCTAGATCCACTATGGAATCTGAATTCATAGCATTAGACAAAGCTGGAGAAGAAGCTGAGTGGCTGCGTCATTTCTTGGAATATGTTCCAAGATGGCCAAAGCCTGTGACAGCTATTTGTATACATTGTGATTGCCAGTCGGCAATTGGAAGAGCTCAAAGTGCAATGTATAATGGCAAATCAAGACATATACGTCGCAGGCATAATACGATACGACAACTACTCTCAACAGGAGTTATCACAATTGACTATGTGAAGTCAAAGGATAACATTGCGGATCCGCTTACGAAAGGTTTAAGCAGAGAGTTAGTATATAAGTCGTCCAAAGGAATGGGACTAAAGCCCATGGAATAATTGTATGAAGGAAAACCTATCCTAGTTGATTGGAGATCCCATGAACTAGGATCAATAGGACAACCTAATTATACAAATTGTGGTCACTATGGGGAGGATTCCCTAAACTATTAAAGGGAGTTGAATACTTCCTAGTCCATTCCTATATTAGATAGTGACAAAGTAGGATAAGCTCATAGTTTTTAATGATTTCGTGAAAATCACCTATGCGAAGAGAGAAGTGGGGTCGCTTCGAATAGAATTGTTGGGTGCGCAATTCTTAGAGCTCTCGCAGAACCAGGTTAGTGTTCCATGACCATAACGGACACAACTATGAGAAGTTAACCAAACTAGGGAAAGTATTGTGTGAAGTGTAATAATGTCTACGTAAAGGGTAAATGGTTCAAAGACACCGAATCTACCAATTACTAGGAGACCAAGTACACTTTACAAAGGAAAGTTCAAAGGTCACACCTACTATTCCTGCAATACTTGACTGTTGAAAATGTTATTTGAAATATATATATATTGAGTTTCATTCATGTGGGGAATTGTTAGAAATTTTATATATATATATATATATATAAAAGTTATAAGTGAATGAAGAACTCAATGGTTATATAAAATTTAGAGTTATAAGAATTATCCCACATTGGTGATGGGATAAAACATAAGTTCCATTGTCCCACATTGGTGGTGGGATGGAACATGAGATGCATTGTCTTACTTAAGTGAAGTAATAAACCATGAGTTGGATTGTCCCACATTGGTGGAATGGTAAACTATGAGGTGCCTTATAAGCAAATATTTTCTACACTTAGGTATCCTCCTAGTACATCTATCTAGGCTCGGATGGCCCTCGCCGTCCGAGCCCGAGCCCGAGCCCGAGCCCGAGCCCGTGGGCGTGGGCGTGGGCGTGGGCGTGGGCGTTTGGGGCGTATTGATGGCGCACTTTGCACTTCGCACGCTCGCATCGCCGCGAGCCGCTTGAGAGCCGCCTTTATGTTTTTGACATGAGCTACGTAAGGGTCAAACAGCTGGTTAAAAAATGTGGCTTCCAGAAACTGGCTGAGTGCAGCAGGTAAAGTGTGGCTTCCAGAAACTGGCTGAGTGCAGCAGGTTGGGTGCAGCATGAGTCATGTAGGGACTCATAGTGTAGCAGGTTGGGTGCTGGCTGACTCATGCATGGGCCTGCATGAATATACAATTCTAGGGTGGTGGCCAGAATTGTGCTATAAATAGCTGCACATTTGCAGCCTCAAAACACACCAAGAAAAACGCACAGCAGCACATTTGCTTCAAAGCTTGCTCCTGCTCCTGCTTCGGTTTTGATCTTTGCATCTTGTTGATAAATTCTACTCTTATATCTCTTCGTTAAGCTTGTATACAGGTATCATTTTCAGGTTGTGGTTAACTTCGGCAGTGCAATCTGCTACGGCTATTGTACCCTGGGAGACAGACGGGTTTCCTGTGTGTGTGACCCGAAATCTGTTTTAAGGGAAGCGTATAAAATACGTGCCTTAGCCAAATTCTTATCAGTTTATTTGTATCGCTAATGTAACTCGAATCACATGTAATAAATATTACTGTTCTTATATGTATAAAGGAAAACAAATTTTCGCAACATTTCATTATGCTCAGAACACCAAATATTACAATACACGGCTATGTATATATAGAAACAAATTAGGTTAAACGGCTTAGGGAACAAGAGAGCCAAACGGGCCTTACACCCCAAACTAAAATAGAACCAAAGGCATTCACAACCCAACAAGATAACTATTGTTATTGTATGTATTTGATGCAAAGGTGTAAAAGATGGATATATTTCCATGTAATTTCCCAAAGAAGTACTAAGTAGCACAACAGATTAAAATATTTCCAAATCGCTAAGATGAAACTAATAGTTTCGAATTGTTCATAGTAACACGCACTACAAGAATTCTTATAATTAGTGGCGACACCTTTAGGGGCGACACTCGTATTAGTGGCGACGGGCATTAGCGGCGACGCCAATAGCGGCGACGGGTCGCCGCTAATAGTCTGCGATCCGTACACCTCTGTCAACTCCATTCTAGCCGTAGATCAAATGTAGATCTAACGGTTCGTATTTCATCGTACAACAAGGCATTAGCAGCGACGCCAATAGCGGTGATGTGATGGGTCATGGAGGAGATGGTTCTGGAAAAGACCCCCCACCACCTGGCGGCTTTGGATCTGGGCATGGACACTACGAGGAGGGTTGTAAGTCTTAGTATAAATATTTATAAATCCTGTGACAGACAATTATTTATTGTGAATGATAATTTTTGATTGATTTTGCAGCACCACCTCGTAGGAAAACTCGTGGGATTGCAAAAAACTATCGCCTAGAATCCGAGGTCTTGGAAGAAGGAGGGCGTTTAACTTTGCAATTTGACAGGCAAGCGACTTTTACCCCGGTTAGACACAAGAAAGATTTGTTTAGCCGGGAAGTGGGGTTATACATGTGGCGGAATATCGCATTTGATAAAGGTAGTTGGAGACAGGTTTCAGAAGCTCAACAAAATGCATTGTACGAGCACCTCGCGGTAAATGATTTATTTAAGTTTATCTTATGTCGAGATCTTTGTTTTTTTACTTGACTAACTTTTTATGTTTATTTTTTTTAGAAATCATTCGATTTAGAGCAGATTGATCGGGACGTGATCGATCTAAGTTAAAGTTGGGAATTTATTCAATATACATGAGCGATACAGAGATCGCAAAGCAGATACAAAAGGCGTTTTCGAGAGTTTGGAGGGGATGTCGAGAGAGCTCTAGCCAATGTTCCTGGAAGGATGACTCCGGCTAATTGGGAGAGTGCCATTAGACATTTCATGTCAGAGAAGCATCAAAAACAGTCACTTGTTAACCAAGCAAATCGTCAACTTCAAAAATACCCAAACCGAGGGGGGACATCATCGTATAGCAGCACAACTTATAAAAAAGTAATGTTTGGTTTATATATTAATATATATATATCTCTTATACATACTAGTTGTAATAAAAATAATATTTAATGTTAAACATGCTCAAAGTCACCTACAAACGTTCATTGATGCTCATACACTTAAAGATGGAACGATTGATAGCGCAGCAACTGAAACATTATTAGTAACTATTTAAATTTAATTTTTTGTTACTTGCATATATAATTCACCTTTTGTAAACTACAGCGGCGATTAGAGGATGAGTTGGCTACCCAAACGCAAGGAGATGATCAAGTGAATGCGTTTGAAAACGTACTCGGTAGTAGGCGCGGATGGATCTGAGGGATTGGGTTCAAACCTTCTTCAAAAGCCCCGGTTACCCATGATAAGTCTCAATCGCCGCAACAGTCGCATTCACACGGGTAACAATAACATTTCTTTATAATGACCTTAAATTTATATATATGTTATTAGTTTGGTAAATGTTATTAATTTGACCCGTTTGACCCGTTTGACCTTAAAATGTTAAATGAGACAAAATAGACGTTAATATATATCTTATTAGTTTGGCTAATGTTATTACACGGGTAAATGTTATTAGTTTGACCTTAAAATGGAATTGAAATGTTAAATTAGACAAAATAGACGTTCATAAATGTTATTAGAATTTGAATGTTAAATGAGAATAAATAGGCGTTCAAAAATGTTATTAGAATTAGAATGTTAAATTAAACAAAATAAACGTGTTGGGAATGAGTCAATATGTTATATCTCTTCATGATCCTCCTTTGTTTGAGTCCCGAGTATAATATAAGTGTTAACATAATTGAAGCTACAACGCCCATGATGATGCCTGTCGATAGATATGATAGAAGTTATCATGAGAAAACACTTACCACTCACAATGTTATGAATTACTCATGAACATTTTCATGTATATATCTGTTTGAAGTTAAATGACAAATGTGATTAAGTTACCTATATATAAGGTTTATCCAAGTGTTTTAGAAGCTTTTACATAAGAACAACCACTTCCATGTTTTGTACCGTCACCGCTTTGACTAAAGGGACATGAGCAATG
This sequence comes from Flaveria linearis, assembly GCA_024085815.1. Lineage (NCBI taxonomy): Eukaryota > Viridiplantae > Streptophyta > Magnoliopsida > Asterales > Asteraceae > Flaveria > Flaveria linearis. The sequence continues at coordinate 25,091,284 of CM044002.1, forward strand.
GTAACTTCCGTTTGTATTAACACACCCATATATGCAATCGTTTAGAGCCCCTTCACACTCATTGATATCTGAAAAACATAAAAGTTAGTCCTCAATGGGGCCTCTATTTATAGAAATCTAGTAATCACATTAACTAAACATATAAAAGATGTACTTACCTTGACACCCATTTGGGAGGTATATTGGGGGTCTTGTATGTTAAACTAATATTAGTTTAAACATTACTTTTATTATAGGAACAAATTGATGCCTTGTTTCAAGACCCATATTTTAGAGATCAACTCCAAAATTATGGGAAAAATAAACAAGTTAGTGATGAGGACGGTGAAGACGAAGAAGATGATGAAGATGATGAAGCTTAATCGATAAATGTATGTTGACTTAATTTAGAATATTATGTAATGTATGACAGGATGTTGACTTAGTATGGTTAGAAGGTTAGGATGTTGACTTGGTTGTGTAACAAATTAGTTGATGTATGGTAATTTGGGTTTAGAGCAAGTTGTTGTTTAACAAGTACCTAGACGGAATTCTAAAACGTTATCTTTTGTAACTAAGAAATTATGTTCATGTATGGTAATTTGTGTTTAGAGTTAGTAAATATACGGAAAATATGCAGATTGCCAGGTATAAATTTGTACTGGAAACATGGGGAAAACCGAAAAATACAACACGAAGCTGTAATAGGTGGACAGGGGTATTAGGGGCGACACATATAGGTATTAGGGGCGACACATTCTTCGTCAGGCTGCACCCATTAGGGGCGACCCATTAGCGGCGACATAAGAGAATTAGCGGCGACTTTATTAGTGGCGACCATTAGTGGCGAATTTTTTAGCATTAGCGGTGTTTTATTAGCGGCGACAGGTCGCCGCTAAAGGTAATATCGGCGACATAAGGGTTTTTAGTGGCGACTTTTGTCGCCCCTAAAGACCCGTTCCTTGTAGTGACGGTAACATACTACAGATTAAAATTAGACGCAAGAACATACATCAAGGTTAAGATGCAAGATTAGTAATGACCACATTGAGAAAAATCCTATACAAAGCTAAGGTGTCTAAATATTATACACATACACATATATATAAAGAAATTAGACATTTTACTCGAGTAAGAATGAGATAAATAAAGTGTTCCAATATCATAAAACAAATTTTGGAAATTCATGAAAATTACACAACCCAGAAAAGCATTACTTGTTTACATAATGCAAGAACATTTTTCAATGAAATTAATAAGATATGGCAAGATCACTGATCAAGTGTGTTTGGTAAAGGACATTTTTCAGTATGGTTAAAGCGGGGCAGTTGGGTTGTGTTAACCGCAACACCTTTTGTTTATTTCAAAACTCTATAGTTTGTTTAATATGATTACAAACCACATGATTACAGTATTAATTTAAATCAAACTTCACGCCAAAAGCTACCCAAGATAAGTTTAAGACACAAGCAATAACACAACTAAAGTAGCATAATTATTCTTTGTGAAGAAAGAATTTACGTTTAAGATCCCCCTTGATAGTTGATACACATACAACTAATAGTAGTACCATTGGCTTATTTAGTTTATGATGATTGCAAGCATTGATTAGGGCAGGCAACTATTAGATACGTTTGGTTATTTAAAATAATGAAACTAAAATTAGGGGGCTGTTTGGCAACTTCTGAATGGGTAAGTGCTGAATCAATAAGAGGTCCGGACCAATAAGTGCTCAACCAGTTAAAGTCTGTTTGGTCGGATATCTGAATGACTGTGTCAAATGACTATTTTACCCATCTGAATTACTTATTCCCGAATATAATTATATGTTTGGTTATAACTCCTAATAATGAATAATTATTAAAAAATACAAACCATATTAGAAAATCCAAATTACACAAGTCCTTTTTGAAAACATATTAAATCCAAATAGAAATTAATAATTTGCGTACAATTTTGGTTTTTAAAAAAGGAGGTTTGAATGGATAATGTAAGGGAAATTTGACAGAGCCATTTCATAACAACTTTTCCATTGGTAACAAAACAGCCAACATTCCTTCGATCAATCTTCAATGGGCTCTTCATCCGCAACATCATCTCTTTAACTAATTCTTTAACAGGTGATTCACCTCTGACAACACTGTGTTTGCCTATGCCACATACGACTACACCTTATCTGGAATCATGTGATTCTTCGCCTTTGTATAAATGTAAAGAAATGTTATTATTATAAAAAACAAGGTTAATTTATATTATTAGTTAACTAAACCGTTTTAAACTCTATCATGTATGTAAGCAATAACGTAGTTAAAAACTCATTTATTTTTTTTGAACGGCAAATGTATGACCCTACTTCGGAGGATAGGTGTTATCTTAATCGGGTTCACCTATCGTTTCTCAGCCGGGACCGCACCCCCAATCCCCTCATGATGAAACTTATTGCTGAGAACACTCACTGGCTCACTCTAAGCATTTTTTTGAACTCATGATGTTCGACGTACTTTTGATAAAATATATTATCTTTGCGGGGTAGTTAAATTTTACTAAAATATAGAAAGTAGTCTTGAGAAAACCCTCACTAAATGAAAATTTTTCACTAGCAGGAACGCTACACTCGGTTATATCCCCCTACTCTAATAAAAGGGTAGTTGGGTTGCCACATGGCATATTTCTAGAGCCATTTTTACCACATGGCATCTCAATACTCCACCATCAAATGTTTTCCCGCCCATGGTAATAGACAACAAATTACACGCGGACCCCACTACCCGACCGTTTTCCTCGCCTTCACTTTACCAAATCCTAACCCTAATTTCTTCAAACACACACTTTCCTCCCAAATTCGACCATGAACCGCAACCCTTCTCATCGGAGATCTCCGCGACACCATCCTCCGTCCAAAATCGAACCTCTACCAACCCCGTTGTTCAACAAATCAGACCTTCGTTGGCAAATCAGAACTGTTACGCTTCCAGTACGTTCCGAATCGAAGCAGATCGTCGCTGAATCACCGGTCATCCTTCAACCTAATCACAATGAATCGGTATTTCCCTCTTTTCAGACGCGTTCGTACTGTTCTTTTTGTTGATTAAATCACATTGTTGATGCCTTATTTGGTTAGTTTCAATTTAACCTTTCTTTTGTAACATCTTCACTTTTTTTGACAAAACTGGTCTTCTTTGAAATCATATTGTACATGTTTTCGAATTTGTTATGATGTAATGATGAATCTGCAGTTATGTTTCTGTATTCTCCGTCAATAATGGTTTGTTCTAATGGCTTTAGATAATATACCCGTGTATGAATGGTGTTAATGTGAATTGTACTAAAGTCATAGGTTTTGGTGAAGTACACTATTAGTCTGTTAGTGGTTTTGAAGAATTTTGTTTAGTTTTTCCTTGTATGCAAAACGTTTAGTAAGTTGATGGTGTCTTTGATAGGATTAAAAGAAACTAAATTGGTGTCTTTAGGTTTTATGACAGAATTTGATAGAATTTTGGTGCAAATAATTGATATTATTATTAGCTTCTTTTAATCCTGCAAAAGAATCATGAAGAATTTTGCAAAAGGTTTTATGCAAAAGGTTTAGTAACTAAATTGGTGTCTTTATATGGAATTCCAGTAAGTTATGTGATTACATTCTCTGTCAATAATGGTTTTTGTAATGGCTGTATATATTGAATTGGTATTATACATTTATGAATTGTGTAATACACTGGTTCAATTTAAAATATCATTTATATGGAATTGGTATTGTTATCTTAATGATTTTTGTAACCAGTGAATTGGTATTTGAATATGAGTTCATTTGGTATTTTATACAACTGCTATTAAAACAAAGGCAACCTAAAGTTGTATAAACATGTCTTTTATTTTTTCTTCCATGATTTCTTATATGATGATATAATATGACGTTAGAACTTTCGGTTGGAGTTCTTATTCATCATATTATTAGTTCCGCATTGGGTGTTTTCATCATACCGACAAATCCTTCCTCCTCGTACTTCATGATCCTTCTGCCGATAAACTTGTGGTATCATATACATGTTCAGAATTTCAGAAATACCAATCTACATATTATAATCTTCATATATTTATTTACGATATATAATGTTATACTATTTATTAAACTGATTCAATTTTCTTAGCCGCTGCATAGTTCTTTTTTCCATGTTTTAGCCCTAATGATATTCAACTCCACCTATTAATATCCAAACATCAACCGGCCTCTCATGGAAAGTAGAACTGGAGGTTGGTGATGGTTAATTCTTTTTTACAAAGGGCTGGAAAAATATATCATCACAGTTATTTCTAACTGAGGGATGCATATTAATCTTTGATTATATCCGCAAGCAGACACTCAATATTACATTCTATCATCGTAATCAAAACCGTACCATGGGTACTTCCTTCTTCCATGTGTTTCGCGACCCATTACGTGGATATCTGGTATATAATCTTATTTATATTCGTTTATGTACTTGCCTTGTACAGCCTAGATTATGTTTATTATAATCTATTAATTGTTATATTAAATTTTATATGTGTTCAGGATTTTCCTAACACCTTCTCCCAAGTTCACTTTCGAAAACAGGCTCCTAAGCAGCCTGTTTTCTGTTGCAAGCGAGAATAAATCATGGCCGGTCACTGTTGAGGATGTTAACGGGAAGCTCCGATTTACCAAAGGATGGCTGAATTTTGTTCAAGATCTCTCCCTAAAACAGAAACAATTTGTTGTTTTCACTTTTGTTGACACAAACACAATGAAGGTAACCATTTTCGATGAAAGTGGAATGCAAATTTTGATCCATGATACTGATCATCGTATGGATGTGGACAATGCTCCTAATGAAAAGGTTACACTTCCACTGTTGTTTAGTTATTTTTTTTTTAATTGTAATTAAAAATATTAAATGTTATCTTACTTTATATTATTATTCAGCGTATTGACAAAGAGATTGAGATTCAACAACCTGATGATGAAGAATATGCTTTTACTGGAAAAGTTAATCGTCGCTTTGTAAGTTAAATAACATGATTTATTTGTCCAGCGTTTTCACAAAAACTTGAGAATATTGCTAATGTAGCTCATCGCAAGCAAATGAAGGTGATGTATGCTGGAACTCAGATGAAATTATTGGACGTTGGGCAGGAGAAGAATGTGGGTTACAAAAGGTTAATCTTTAACTTACAGCCTTAAATTTTTAAATCCATGATGACGTTGTATAATATACATACCATACATCACCTTTTCATTATTTATATTTGTAGGTATGTTTTGAGAGGGTGGCCGGAGTTTTTAAAAGAACATGGAATTTCTTTTGGTGAAGTTTGCTCCTTCAGGTACGTAACTACTGAGGATGTTTTGGTAGTGTCGAGAATTGAAAATTGACTATATATAGGATGCTTCTTTGGGTACTTCAGGATTAGGGTAGTTCAAGTTTGGTAAGAATACTCCAACTACATACATTACTTTTGTGGATGTTATGTTTCATGTTCAAAAACTTTGACCGTGGTTGATGTAATTGGAGTTTATTAGGTTTTAATATATCTATCCACCTATCGTGTTTATATCTTATGTTTATTTTATTTGGATATCAACCACGTGTGATTTAGATTACATGATTGTATAAATTATAATTTGATTATTAGGAATTTATAACATACTGGACAATGACAAAAATGAAAGCCAAATAAAAGTATCTGCTAAATTGCAAAACCAAAGTAAGTTTCTGGTCAAGGACAAAATTAAATACAAAAAAATGTATCTTGTCAGTTGCAAAACCAAAGAAAGTTTGTGGCCAATTGCAAAATTTACAAAACAAAACTGTAGATCTCCACAGTTTGTAATTATATAGATAAGTAATATGAACCCAGGTTGATTGTGATACTAATGAGTTTAAGAAATTTTTTTTAAATATTATAGTTTAAACCACATTACGATATATGTTATTTTAGGTGCTTCTATAATTTATTTTACCATTCAACATTATAATGGTTTTTGGGCACGTTTACTAAACGAGACTACTTACCATCCTCAATTTATATTTTAATATGATAAACACTCAATCAACAAAGTAATATACGTATATGTTTCATTACTACCTTGAATCTAAAATAATTAATAATTAATATACCTATGTTTCATGTTTCATTACTACCTTGTATCTAAAATCTAAAATATATATACTTTAAATTATTAAATTTGACAAATATATTCCAACAATTATAATTATTCCTCCTAAATTATTATAGGATCTTATTGCAAGTCTTTATATGAAATTTCAATCAGTATTAATGTATTGTCTAATCATACTAAATATATTGATTACAAATTCCATTTCATATTAGTGTTACTTAACAATTATAGAACAATCCTGTAAATATTCAAATTTGAATCCCGTAAAAATTAAAAAAAACTGCCTCCAAAACTATATATGGAACTTATTTAGAATCTTAAAATCTAATATCAATCAGTATTTAATAATGTATTAATTATGGAGGACAATAACTATGGTCACCAGTTTATAACATTATAAAATTAATTAAATATAATAATTAAATATAATCATAACAAATTACTGGTAAATTATAATATAATATTTTCTACTTATTAACATTCTCACATTAATAGTAACAGCATGCTGTATTGGAGGTAAAAAGGTAGAATCCTACTCAAAATAACCTCCATATGCAATGTGCCTAAAACTTCCATTTATATTATAACTTCCATTTCCGTTATATATACATATTAGTCTTACTTTCCATTTATATAATAAATTTATAATTTATAATTTATAATATTCAAATTTGAAACTTCAAATTCAAATAAGTTTAATCCTAAACTATTTATGGAACTTTTTATAAATCTTAAAATCCAATTTCAATCAATATATAGTAATGTAATAAAATGTAATAATTATGGCAACCAATAATTATGCTCACCAATTTATATAAGTAGTAATATGGATCTATAATATATCATGTTACTGGTAAATTTTAATATATATAAATTATAAACATTCTCACATGGATAGGAAAAGCATGCGGTTTTCATTGTAAAAAAAAATAGAATCTTATTAAAATTAACATTCATATCCAACGTGCCTATTATTTCCATTACTTCAATTTATGATATACTAATACTATTGATATACTATTGATAAATATAAATTTGAACGTCAGGGATATAAATAATTGTCCATTTCAAAATTATTTACGAATTTCTTTTAAATCTTTTAAAAGAAATTCAATCAATACTCAAGGTTACCGCAAATATAGCCAATCCCAAATTACTTTTCAGTTTTCACAGAAAATTTAAAACTAATAGGATATACAAATATAATCAGTTGACAATTGACAATTGATAATGACAAGTAACCATAAATAGGTATATATCTACCAAATATGTATACCAATTGAGATCAGAATCGATATCATACGACTTTTTTTTAATAATATTAAATGAAAGAATCACGTTCGGTCCTATCTGAAATTTATATTTTATACATAGTTACTATGAATTACGAAAGTGTAAAAACATGATACCGTAAGCAAATATATATAGTAATCAGTTGTAATTAATGTATAAGTTGACTAAAATTAAAAAGTCGTCATAGTTTTTTATATATAAAATTAACCTTGATTAAAAACGTGGCATGTCACACCCTCAAAAAATCCACGTGCGGAATTCTACCACGAGGCGTGTGAACAAACCAGGATCACAGTCAATAGTTACTCGGAACGACTCTATATGCAACGTTTAACATAACAAACCAAAGTTTAAACTTTATAATTCTTGCGGAGCGTTTAAACAAATAAAACAAACCCAAATTATAAAGATAAACAAATGTATCATAGTTTAAGCGCTAGGATGCATGCTTGACCCGTGTAGTGCTCCTAACAGCAGTCCAGATTAATGACCTGAGAATAGCATACTAAAAATCAACACACGGTTGGTGAGTTCAAGAGTTTGCGTTTAAACATAACAGATTAACAAAAGTGTATATCAACCCAATGGTTGGTAAGTTCAAGAGTTTGCAGTTAAACATCCCAGTTTAACAATAGCGTGTATCAACCCAACGGTTGATCAGTTCAAGAGTTTACAGTTAAACGTCACAGTTTAACAATAGCGTATATTTAAGCATGTGTATTGTAATGGCTAGCTAGCCCATTCACAAATGATATTAAATAGTGATTTCGACATTGAAGCTGACTGTGTTATGTTTGCCTCCAGTCACGATGTCATATCGTGACAAATGTTCATAGGACAAATTGCACCCGGTTGACCTCGAGTCACACAAGTGGGGCTTGTCACACCCAGTAGTACTACCCAACTTTCCCCGCTATCCAATATTAACAATTCGAAAGTGTGAGGACTTTTATCATAATAAACAGCACTATATTAATATCCATACACATCTTAGATATATAAAAAGCGTTTGTAACATTACCAGTATGCTATCTCCCCCAAAAGAGTTTTAATAAAATAGTGGGGCATGAACTCACCTCAGTTCTCGTGTGATGTTGACAAGCTAGTAAATTCCTCCTAAGGAATTATAATTCACATAAGTAATTAAATATAAATCCATAATCTAAATAAGTTAGATCTTGAACCTGGTGTTTAATTGATCTAGGGTTTGGTTTTGTGGAATTTGTTATAAACATTAAATCATTTAATTATTGTTGTTATTTCTTTATAATTAAAGATTTATAAAATTTAAATAATGATTTTAACATATCATTATATTCTAAATAAATTGTAAACGTTAATTAAACATGTAAGTTTATATTTAATTTTGTAAGATTTTATAAATATTAAATTTATAAAATCTAATTTGTATTCATATTATCAGGGTTAATCCATAAATAATATAATGTCCATTAATAATTTGATGATTTAAATTATCATTAAAAATCCACTTTTATAAGGATTATAATATATAACACATGTAATAATTATTTACATTAATAATTTAGGTTTTTAAATAATTAATTTCCACAATTATTATGATTTATCCATAATTAAAAATAATATGGTGTCCAATTAATGGATTAATACTTTAAATCATCATTTAAAGTCTATTTTTAAAAATGATTATTTATAATATTTTTAAATATTATTTTATAAATTTATTTTAAGTGTTTTTAAATAAATAAAAAAAAATTATTTAAAGGCTTTTAAATAGAAGAAGTTTTTAAAAATTATTTTTATAATTTTTGGTAATTTTTGTATATTTTTTAAAGGCTTAAAAGGCTTTTAAAAAATAATGGGAGGTGGCCGGGTTCGAACCCGTGACCTCCTCCCCATAATCCCGCGCACAAACCAGTGAGCCAAAGGCTCTAATCGCACAAGAACCCGGTTTGAATTTCTTTTAAACACTTAAACCCAGTTTCCCCAAATTCACATGAACCCTAGAACTGTAATCGATCAAATTGAAGATCAAGAATGTTATGATAATGCATAGATTCATGGGGCTTTTGTTCTCTATAAGAAATCGAGTATATAGGTAGTTTCAATTACCTGTTTCGATGCTCGATAGGTGATGTTCGGTTAACTGCAGGTCGCGGCCGAATGAGGAATTTAAACAACGATCAATCGTAGATGAAAATAAAATTAACTTCACAGGAAGTTTCCAATGACCCTAATGATCAAAAGCCCTCTGGAAATTTAGAGGTTTGTAACTTGAATATGGTTGTTCAATCAGTTGCAGGTCCGCGAATGAGAAAGGATTCGATTTGAGTTGTTTGTGTGCTTCTGGTGCAATTGAAGTTGTAGACCGATTAGGTGTATTATAGCATTGTTTAGGTTCAATTAATTCGATCATTGTTGAGTTTAAGTGCGATTTGGATCTGTAAAAGGGCCGAAAGTTTCACGTGGGTGTAAATCGATCGCACTCAGTTTGTTTTCAAATTATTGTGGGGCATTGTGTTCGATTTTTGTCTACGAATCATTTGGTACCGGTTTCATATTTTACAATCGAGTATTGAAGGGGTTTCAGGGTCGCCGGAGTTCCGCCGGAGGCCGGCCGGAGGAGTCGCCGGAAAATCGAGGGATCGGGGGGTTGGGTTTTAAAATTTACAGAAATGGTCCCTGGGGTTTTACAACTTTATTATTTCATGATTTAAGTTTATAAACAAGTTTTAGAATTTCAAAACTAACCCTGGACTTTATTAAATCAATTAAATTAATTTTGTAAATAATAATATTTTCATTATTATTATTATTTTCATTATTAACATTATTATTTTTAATAATAATATTATTATTATTATCATTGTCATCATTTTTATTATTATTAATACTATTATAAAAATATAAAATAATTGTAAATTCACTTAAAATTTATATTAAATCACGAAAAATTTTCGGGTTGTCACATCATCCCCCTGTTAGAGGAATTTTCGTCCCGAAAATTAAGATGTACTAGCAACATTCTTGAACAGGTTGGGATACTTGCGCATCATTTCGTGCTCTCGTTCCCAAGTGAACTCAGGACCACGCCGGGAGTTCCACCGAACTTTGACAGTCGGAATCTTGCTATGCTTAAGTCGTTTAACTTCCCTATCCATGATTTCGATTGGTTCCTCGACAAACCTGAGTTTCTCATCTACTTGTAGTTCCTCTAAAGGCACAACAAGTGATTCATCGGCTAAACACTTCCTTAGGTTTGAAACGTGAAACACATTATGGACTCCACTCAGTGAATCAGGTAAGGCTAGTCGATAGGCCACTGGACCTATTCTTTCCAGTATCTCAAATGGTCCAACATACCTCGGATTCAGCTTTCCTCGCTTGCCAAACCGAACTACGCCTTTCCACGGTGAGACTTTTAATAACACTTTGTCACCAATTTGGAACTCTAGAGGTTTCCGTCTCTTGTCAGCATAACTTTTCTGTCTATCTTGCGCTGCTGCCATACGATTCCGTATCTGCACGATCTTCTCAGTGGTTTCATGAATTAGTTCGGGACCCGTTAGTTGGCTATCACCAATTTTAGCCCAGCAGACTGGTGATCTACACTTTCTTCCATACAAAGCCTCGAAAGGTGCTGCCTTTGTGCTAGTGTGATAGCTGTTATTATAGGAAAATTCAACCAAAGGCAGGTGAACTTCCCAGTTGTTCCCAAAGTCAATCACACAAGCACGTAGCATATCCTCCAAAGTCTGTATGGTACGCTCACTCTGACCGTCCGTTTGTGGATGATACGCGGTGCTCATATCCAACCGCGTCCCCAATGCTCGTTGTAGAGATTGCCAGAAGTGTGAGGTAAATCGAGCATCACGATCAGAGATAATGGAAATTGGCACCCCGTGCCGGGAGACTATTTCCCTTAGGTAGATACGAGTCAACTTTTCCATGCGGTCAGTCTCCCGGATCGGTAAGAAGTGTGCGGATTTTGTTAGACGATCTACAATACCCAAATGGTATCGCACCCGCTGGGAGTTCGAGGCAGTTTTGTGATACAGTCCATGGATATCTGTTCCCACTTCCATACTGGTATTTCTGGCTGTTGGAGTAAACCAGATGGTCGTTGATACTCCACCTTAACTTTAGAACAGGTTAAGCATCTGCTTACGTATGTGGCAATGTCAGCTTTCATGTTCGGCCACCAGTAAAGGACTTTTAGATCGTGATACATCTTGTCTGAGCCCGGATGAATGGAGTACCGTGACTTGTGAGCTTCGTCCATTACTAGTTCGCGTAGGTCTCCACATAAAGGAACCCATATTCGATCCATGAAGTAGCGGATTCCGTCAGATTTGGTTTCCAGTTGCTTTTCCATGCCTCGTAGCGATCAGCCTTCAAGTTTTCGTCTTTTAATGCCTTAAGTTGAGCATTACGTATTTGATCGGGTAATCCGGTGCGAATGGTGAGTTGTAATGCTCAAACTCGTCTTGGCTTGGGTGTCTCCTTCCGACTCAAGGCATCTGCTACTACATTACCCTTGCCAGGATGATATTTGATCGCACAGTCGTAGTCGTTCAACAATTCGACCCAACGACGTTGTCTCATGTTCAGCTCTTTCTGTTCAAAGATGTGCTGGAGACTCTTCTGATCGGTGTAAATAGTGCATCTGGTACCGTACAAGTAATGTCTCCAAATCTTCAAGGCAAAAACTACTGCACCCAATTCCAGGTCATGGGTGGTATAGTTCTTCTCGTGAACCTTCAGTTGTCTCGAGGCGTAAGCTATCACCCTGTCGCGTTGCATCAGGACACAACCCAATCCTTGAATGGATGCGTCACAATACACCACGAAATCATCTGTCCCCTCTGGTAGTGCCAATATCGGTGCACTACAGAGTTTCTGTTTCAATAGCTGAAAAGCCGCCTCTTGACTTTCACCCCATCTGTATGTCGTTCCTTTGTGGGTCAAAGCGGTGAGAGGTTGTGCAATCTTAGAGAATCCCTCTATGAATCGTTGGTAATATCCTGCTAACCCCAGGAATTGCCTTATCTCAGTCGGTGTCTTAGGTGTAGCCCAATTCTTTATCGCCACAATCTTGGCAGGATCAACATGTATTCCCTTCTCATTAACAACATGACCTAGGAATTGCACTTCACGTATCCAAAAGTCACACTTAGAGAATTTGGCGTACAGTTGCTCATTCTTCAACAATTCCAAGATCAATCGTAGATGCTCTTCATGGTCCTCCTTGGTCTTAGAGTATATCAGTATATCATCGATAAACACAATAACAAACTGATCGAGATAGGGTTTGCACACGCGATTCATGAGGTCCATGAATACCGCAGGTGCATTAGTCAACCCAAAAGGCATGACCAAGAATTCGTAATGACCATAACGAGTACGGAATGCGGTTTTGGAGATGTCCTCCTCACGAACTCGGAGTTGATGATAACCAGACCTCAAGTCGATCTTCGAATAATAGCTTGATCCCTGAAGCTGATCAAACAAGTCGTCGATACGAGGTAGAGGATATCGGTTCTTGACTGTGACTTTGTTTAATTCTCTATAATCGATGCACATTCGGAAAGTGCCGTCCTTCTTCTTAACAAAGAGAACAGGGGCTCCCCAAGGTGATGAGCTAGGTCGAATAAAGCCCTTATCTAAAAGCTCCTGAAGTTGTGATGACAACTCCTGTAGTTCGTTTGGTGCTAATCGATAAGGTGCTCTAGCAATCGGGGCTGCACCGGGAGTCAGTTCGATTTGAAATTCCACTTGGCGATGAGGTGGTAGTCCAGGAAGATCCTCTGGAAACACCTCTGGAAAATCTCTTACCACGGGAATGTCTTCTATTTTCTTTTCCTCGGACTGCTTGTCGGTGACGAGTGCCAGAATAGCCACACGCCCTTTTCGTAACAACTTTTGCGCCTTCATGTAAGAGATAATACCCATTACTGCACCACTCCTATCGCCTCGGACTGTAAGAATTTCGTCACCAACAGGGATTCGTATGATCTTCTTGTGACATATGACTTCCGCTTGCTTATTAGAGAGCCAATCCATGCCTACCACAACGTCGAAACTTCCTAGTGTAACAGGCATAAGATCTATAGCGAAAGTATGACCAGCGAGTTCTATCTTACAATCTCTAAGAATGTGTGTTACATGGATTTGTTTACCGTCGGCCAATTCTACGGTATATTTGGATTCTAAGGCAGAAGGGATATCACTTAGAAGATTACAGAACTTTAAGGATATGAAACTCCTATCGGCTCCAGTATCAAACAATATCGTAGTAAAACATCCATTGACAGAAAATCTACCAGTAATAGTTGTAGGATCATTTAGAGCCTCACCTGAGCCAATGACGAAGGCTCTCCCTTTGGCTCCATTATTGTTACCACCGTTACCTTTGTTGTTGTGGTTGTTGTTGCCTTGATTGTTGTTGTTTTGGCCAGTGCCATTACCGTTCTTCCTCAGCTGCGGGCAGTTGTTCCTGTAGTGCCCTTCTTTCCCACACTCAAAGCAACCCTTTGGAGTCTCCTGAGTTTGCTGTGGCTTCCTAACCAACTCACCACGGCAATCCTTAGCCAAGTGTCCCATTTTACCACACCGCTGACACTTGTAATTGTCACATCTTCCAACATGATGATAGTTGCACCGTGGGCACCTCGGCTGTTTACCACCATAACTGCTCGATCCTTGATTGTTCGAGGCTGACTGGTTGAAGTTACGATTGTTGTCGAACCTCCTGTGTTGTTGTTGCGGTGTTTGTTGTTGATGTTGACCACCGGACGATGATGTTCTATTGTTGTTGTTGTTGGTGTTGTTAGAGGTATCCCACTTCCTCTTGTTGTCGGACACGCTCGACGCAGCGCCCCGTTTTGGTAACCGTCCTTGCTCCACAGCTTCATCAGTTAGTTTGTGGGCTAAGCGGATAGCTTGCTGGATAGTAGCCGGGTTTGAGGAAGTAACCATACTCCTAATCTCTGGCACCAATCCTCGGATGTAGTGTTCCACTCTCTTGTGCATTTCGTTTACCATTCCTGGGCATAGAGTGGCCAGTTCGTGAGTTCTCGTGGTATAAGCCTCAATTTCTGATCCTTGCATCTTCAGTTGCCAGAATTCCACTTCAAGTTTTTGTACTTCACTTCGTGGACAGTATTCCTCAATCATCATATCTTTGAACTCGTTCCACGGGAGTTGATCTGCCATGGCTTGCCCTAGCATTTGCACTTGCGCATTCCACCAAGACAATGCAGCACCATCCAACGTTCCCGTAGCGTGTATTTCACCTGGTCAGCAAGCAGACAGTTACATTTGAGAATACGGACTCCGTTTTCTCAAACCACCTTACTAACCCTACAGCTCCCTCGGTTCCACTGTAGGTGTGAGGCTTGCAGTCCATGAAGGACTTGTAGGTACACGTTGGTGGTCCAGCTGGCTGTCTTATTTGGGTAGCAGCTACCGCTGCCTGAACTTGTACGTTGATTAGAGCAGCCAATTTCACAGGGGTCATATTGATAGTACCAGCGCCTTGGTCACCGGCACCTTGGTCACCGGCACCACGTCCACGCACGCGTCCTCGTCCACGACCACGTCCACGTCTTTGGGCGTCCATTATTCACTTTATATTCACAAATATAATAATGAGTAATGAATCAATCCTTTTTATCTCATTGAAGTATAGTAAACAATAAGGAAATAATGAATTCATCATCACCACAACATTTATAACAGATTGAGTTTGTTGTTTGGGTGGGAAACAACTCTTTCCACATAGGTTCCAAAATAAAGAAACGCTACGTAGTCCGAATCGTTTAAAGGAGATAGAATAGAATCATTCAGCTATGTCGTGCTGTAGTGTATAGACATTGCTTGTGAGTCGCCGGGCTCGGTATTGTTCCATGTTCAGTAAAAAGGTATCCCATTTACCTTATGGACTTGTGTATTGACCATAGTTTATCACTCATCCCAGAAATCCCCAGGTAAGCATACCAGGTCTCGCAATGAGATATATGCGATATGCTAGCCTTAGCCCGAAGGCTTTTTGCCAGGAAATCCAGAATACAGGTGTCTATGTGTCACACAAGTTCATTTGGTTCGTGAAATTTTAAAACCTCGATATGATTTTCATAGATTAGACATAAAGTCTAAGGATTTGAACCTAAGATAATCAGTTAAGTTTAGGAAGTCTAGAAACAAGTAACTAACTAACTGTGTGCGGTTATAGTCTAGTGTGTATGCAACCTAGTTCTCTATAACCAATGGCTCTGATACCAATCTGTCACACCCTCAAAAATCCACGTGCGGAATTCTACCGCGAGGCGTGTGAACAAACCAGGATCACAGTCAATAGTTACTCGGAACGACTCTATATTCAACGTTTAACATAACAAACCAAAGTTTAAACTTTATAATTCTTGCGGAAGCGTTTAAACAAATAAAACAACCCAAATTATAAAGATAAACAAATGTATCATAGTTTAAGCGTTAGGATGCATGCTTGACCCGTGTAGTGCTCCTAACAGCAGTCCAGATTAATGACCTGAGAATAGCATACTAAAAGTCAACACACGGTTGGTGAGTTCAAGAGTTTGCGTTTAAACATAACAGATTAACAAAAGTGTATATCAACCCAATGGTTGGTAAGTTCAAGAGTTTGCAGTTAAACATCCCAGTTTAACAATAGCGTGTATCAACCCAACGGTTGATCAGTTCAAGAGTTTACAGTTAAACGTCACAATTTAACAATAGCGTATATTTAAGCATGTGCATTGTAATGGCTAGCTAGCCCATTCACAAATGATATTAAATAGTGATTCGACATTGAAGCTGACTGTGTTATGTTTGCCTCCAGTCACGATGTCATATCGTGACAAATGTTCATAGGACAAATTGCACCCGGTTGACCTCGAGTCACACAAGTGGGGCTCGTCACACCCAGTAGTACTACCCAACTTTCCCCGCTATCCAATATTAACAATTCAAAAGTGTGAGGACTTTTATCATAATAAACAGCACTATATTAATATCCATACACATCTTAGATATATAAAAAGCGTTTGTAACATTACCAGTATGCTATCTCCCCCAAAAGAGTTTTAATAAAATAGTGGGCATGAACTCACCTCAGTTCTCGTGTGATGTTGACAAGCTAGTAAATTCCTCCTAAGGAATTATAATTCACATAAGTAATTAAATATAAATCCATAATCTAAATAAGTTAGATCTTGAACCTGGTGTTCAATTGATCTAGGGTTTGGTTTTGTGGAATTTGTTATAAACATTAAATCATTTAATTATTGTTGTTATTTCTTTAATAATTAAAGATTTATATAAAATTTAAATAATGATTTTAACATATCATTATATTCTAAATAAATTGTAAACGTTAATTAAACATGTAAGTTTATATTTAATTTTGTAAGATTTTATAAATATTAAATTTATAAAATCTAATTTGTATTCATATTATCAGGGTTAATCCATAAATAATATAATGTCCATTAATAATTTGATGATTTAAATTATCATTAAAAATCCACTTTTATAAGGATTACAATTTATAACACATGTAATAATTATTTACATAATAATTTAGGTTTTTAAATAATTAAATTTCCACAATTATTATGATTTATCCATAATTAAAAATAATATGGTGTCCAATTAATGGATTAATACTTTAAATCATCATTTAAAGTCTATTTTTATAAAAATGGTTATTTATAATATTTTAAATATTATTTTATAAATTTATTTTAAGGTGTTTTTAAATAAATAAAATACAGAAAATTATTTAAAGGCTTTTAAAATAGAAGAAGTTTTTAAAAATTATTTTTATAATTTTTGGTAATTTTTGTATATTTTCAAAGGCTTAAAAGGCTTTTAAAAAATAATGGGAGGTGGCCGGGTTCGAACCCGTGACCTCCTCCCCATAATCCCGCGCACAAACCAGTGAGCCAAAGGCTCTAATCGCACAAGAACCCGGTTTGAATTTCTTTTAAACACTTAAACCCAGTTTCCCCAAATTCACATGAACCCTAGAACTGTAATCGATCAAATTGAAGATCAAGAATGTTATGATAATGCATAGATTCATGGGGCTTTTGTTCTCTATAAGAAATCGAGTATATAGGTAGTTTCAATTACCTGTTTGATGCTCGATAGGTGATGTTCGGTTAACTGCAGGTCGCGGCCGAATGAGGAATTTAAACAACGATCAATCGTAGATGAAAATAAAATTAACTTCACAGGAAGTTTCCAATGACCCTAATGATCAAAAGCCCTCTGGAAATTTAGAGGTTTGTAACTTGAATATGGTTGTTCAATCAGTTGCAGGTCCGCGAATGAGAAAGGATTCGATTTGAGTTGTTTGTGTGTTTCTGGTGCAATTGAAGTTGTAGACCGATTAGGTGTATTTATAGCATTGTTTAGGTTCAATTAATTCGATCATTGTTGAGTTTTAGTGCGATTTGGATCTGTAAAAGGGGCCGAAAGTTTCACGTGGGTGTAGATCGATCGCACTCAGTTTGTTTTCAAATTATTGTGGGGCATTGTGTTCGATTTTTGTCTACGAATCATTTGGTACCGGTTTCATATTTTACAATCGAGTATTGAAGGGGTTTCAGGGTCGCCGGAGTTCCGCCGGAGGCCGGCCGGAGGAGTCGCCGGAAAATCGAGGGATCGGGGGGTTGGGTTTTAAAATTTACAGAAATGGTCCCTGGGGTTTTACAACTTTATTATTTCATGATTTAAGTTTATAAAACAAGTTTTAGAAATTTCAAAACTAACCCTGGACTTTATTAAATCAATTAAATTAATTTTGTAAATAATAATATTTTCATTATTATTATTATTTTCATTATTAACATTATTATTTTTAATAATAATATTATTATTATTATCAT
The DNA here is from genome assembly GCA_024085815.1 of Flaveria linearis. NCBI lineage: Eukaryota > Viridiplantae > Streptophyta > Magnoliopsida > Asterales > Asteraceae > Flaveria > Flaveria linearis. The sequence continues at coordinate 25,109,587 of CM044002.1, forward strand.
TGTCATCATTTTTATTATTATTAATACTATTATAAAATATAAAAATAAATTGTAAATTCACTTAAAATTTATATTAAATCACGAAAAATTTTCGGGTTGTCACATGGCATAATAACATTCTCGAAAGAAAGTTATGACGTAGTACTCATGACACATCAAGGACCAATTTGTTTACGTGTGAATGAAGTTTCACCAGTTCTAAATAGAGGTGTAAAAAAGCCCCGTTTTCGGGAACAGCTTTAGACAAAAAAAAAAAAAAAAATTAAAACCAGTTAAAGAAAACACCGGTTTGGGCCAACCTGATCCAACCTGCGGTTCCCCTTCGATTTCACACTTTGAGGAACCAAACCGGTTTTAAACTGGTCCGGTTCTCAAACCTATTTATAACCAGTTCATTATTCAATTCAAACTGGTTCCGAACATGTTTAAAAAAATAACCGTTATCCAACGTGGTTATAGCCTTTTTGACCATTTGGGATCTTATTTTTTTATCATTTTTGAGTTTTTACCATTATACCCCCGTATGTTAGCATAAATATATATTGATGTTTTGATTGAAACACAAATTAAAACGCTCTCTAATTTTAAAATTCTAAAAAATGTTCAATACTTTCATGCATTCAAAAAACAACTCTCAAATGGGTTATCAAGTGTTTAATCATCTGTCAGTTGTGATACATCTTCAATCAATGTGGTGGTAGCAATCCTTACTACGAATAGGAATCTCGAATTATTATACAATTACAATTTATGTCAAATAGATAGCGATTCGAATCGGTTTGAAAAAAGAATCAATTTGTACACTTTAGTTCGAGACTGAAACTTGACCCTCCTAATTTCAAAATAATGAATATTGTCCTTGAGGGGACAAAATTTTCGTACGTTTATTATTATTATCAATTTACGAATGAATACAAATAGTCCCACAAAACTATGATAGGTGTAAGGATGGTGGGGGCGCACACGTCGGGGGCACACGGCAAAGGCCGATGCGTCGCACGGCAACACCGCCGCCGGTCCCCACACCGTGAAAAACCCTCACCGCGCTAGATGGTGTCGCTGTGCGACGCCACCAAAAACATCCCACAATATTTGACCGTTTAACGGTTACTTTTTTACCATTGCCTCTACCCCTACCCCAACGGCTATATGCCATAAAAAAATTACAATATAAATACAAACTAAACTTTCAAAATATACACATAAATTCAAAATATCTCCTCTACTCTACTCACTAACAATTTTAAAAAAAATATCCCGTGATATTTATTATGTTTCCTCCTCATCCTCTTTGGATTGTTTCGATTATGACAGGTTGGAATTTTTAAGTGTTCTTGCCGAACACGTCGACAAAGGTGAAAGATCGAGAAAACACACATTTTAGACCTAGATTCAATTTCGTGAAACACGTTGCGGATAATGTGGATACACAGTTTTAGACGACGAAGAATAACTTGTTTTACTATTGTTGTTATTTTTCTTGATTTTTTTTAATTTTAAACTAGTTTTTTATTTTAATGTCATTTTTAATTTTAATAAAGCATTTAAAAAATAATAATAATAATAAAATGGTTTGGTGTAGTGTGGCGTGAGTGCCGTTCCTAAATTAATGTGATATGATGTGGTGTGTTGTGGTGTGATGTGGTGTGATGTAACATGTTTTGATTAGTGGGTTGTGTGGTGTAGTGTGGTGGGTGAAGCATGGGCACCCCCACCACCCTAAACTCCACGAAAATAAGGTGGAGGTTACGTTAGTAAAACCGACCCAAATCAATATGGGGAGACCAAACAATTGACGTGACACCCCACTTGAAAGATGAGAAAAATTATACTAATGAAGTAGGAGATTTCAACATCGGTTGTTTGCATTAGGATGAGAGACATTATTCTTTTAACTTTATAAATACTCTTGATCTTATTCATATGAGGTTATCCACAAAAATAGAGAATTTCTATTCTATTTATTCCAAATTGTCGGTGGCCACAGTGCCACACCGACCTCACACCTCACAACAAAACCCTACCACACCCCCTTCTCCTTCGATCGACCCCCTCCTTCGATCGGCACCCTCCTTCGATCGGCCCCCCGCGACCTCCTGCACACCGCCGCCCTCATCTATCGCCCTCCCCCCATCACCTCCAACCCATCGGGCACACTGCTCCCGCACCGGCCACCCCTGCCTGCCACCTCCGCTCCCGCTGCCCGCTACCCCTTACGAACCCTAAAACCCAAATTGGGGGTGGTGGATTTGTTGGTGGAGGCGGATGTCGACGGTGGTGGCTGCGTTGGTGGAGGCGGAGGTCGGTGGTGGTGGCTGCGTTGGTGGAGGCGGAGGTGTTTGTTGATGTTGATGCCGATGATTCCGGCGGTGTCTTCTTGGAGTTTATATTTGGAGGTTTTATGATCGGAGCGGCGGTTCCTTCCTCTACCTCCTGTATGTATGTGTGTTTCAAATTAGGGTTTTTTTGAAAGAAAAATAGCATGTTGCGTTTCCTGTTTTTGGCATAGCTTTCGACAAATGTTGTGATGGAGGTGTATAGTTAAGTTTTGGTGTATCTTTTGACAACATGACCCAACCCGTTTGTTGAGTTTGTTTATGTATACATATGGGTTGCTGCTGTTTTTTGTATGATGTAGCCAAAGTTACATAGAAGCTAACATTTTGTAGGATTCTGTTGCATTTCTTAATGATATGATGGCTTTCTTTTGTTTTTCAAGTTGTTTCATGATATCTGAGAGCTTGAACTGAGATAGGGACATTCTAAGGGCATGCTCTGTAACATGTTGATTTGTAATACAGTTCAAGTTGATTGGGTTTGTATTATGTTGGTTATGATTGTGTCACTCTATGATGAAGGGCATGGCTTAAGCAGGTTGATGAATTCGTGTGACACTCTACACATATCCCACATCGGCCGTGGACAGGAGAGATTCCTGGTTCATAAGGAATGTCTGGCCTCTAATATCAACAACGCGTTTTGGGCGTATTGGCTGTGGATGAGAGGAGAACTCCACAGTTAAGCGTGCTCTGGGGGAGCAATCCAGGGATGGGTGACCTCCTGGGAAGTTTTCACCCGGGCAACCAAAGCAAATCCGTGAGCTCCTCGTGGGCGAAGCGGACAATATTGTTGGTGTGAGAGGCCGGGTGTTACAGAATGGCATCAGAGCCACTCCTGTGCCGTTCGGGGTGTGGGACATACCTCACCAAGGATGGTGACTTCTCGGCTCATCGAGGACGATGAGTCCAAACAGGGGGTGCTTGTGACACTCTACACATATCCCACATCGGCCGTGGACAGGAGAGATTCCTGGTTCATAAGGAATGTCTGGCCTCTAATATCAACAACGCGTTTTGGGCGTATTGGCTGTGGATGAGAGGAGAACTCCACAGTTAAGCGTGCTCTGGTGGGAGCAATCCAGGGATGGGTGACCTCCTGGGAAGTTTTCACCCGGGCAACCAAAAGCAAATCCGTGAGCTCCTCGTGGGCGGAGCGGACAATATTGTTGGTGTGAGAGGCCGGGTGTTACAATTCGGATGGTGTTGACCCTAAATGGCAGGTTGTTTTGTTGCCTAAGATTATGATCAGGAGCACTACGCGCATTACCACATACTTCTTAGGCTGTGATGATATAAATTTATGTTCGGTGTTTGGCGCGACAACATGTTTTGCAGCCACATTGAATCATGATATCTGAGCCTAAATTTGACAAGTAGTCCGCTTCAAATGAACAGTATTAAAGAAATCTCCAACATCGCTGTCTAGATGTATGTTGATCATGATCGGTCTTGAAACAATTGTTTATGTTTATGAGGTTCGCTGGTTTGTGAGGTTTGGTGTCATTTATGCTTTGCTTGGGGATGCAGTGTTGTTTAATCTTGTGCTTTCTGTGAGCAAATATTACACCAGGTTTGCGTCGGGCAATGATGATATTCAAAAAATGGTTTCGGGTTGCTTTGGCATGGCTACCGTTTACGGTTAGCAGCCATAACTGAAATCCGATTCTGAGCCCCATTCATCACATGCTGCATTTGGAAAAATGAATCGGTGTTTTGTTTCAAGTCGGTGACGATGAAACTGTCTTCATCTGAGACATGTACATGTTGTATGTTGGTGTACATTTTGAATTTAGTATAGTGTCGGGCTATGATGATATTCAAAAATGATTTCGGGTTGTTTTGGGTGGCTATCGTTTACGGTTAGCAGCCATAACTGAAAGTGTTAGCTTGTGGCTATGATGACAGAGTTCTGAGCCTCCGTTTAGCATACCAGTCTTGTGGTTGAGGTAATGCAGGTTTTTGCCAGCTTTAGTTGGTGTTTGTGTGTCGCCATTGCCGCTGGTGGCTTACACACCCTGTGCAAAAGATTCTTTGGTCACTGGTATTTCCCATTTGGTCATTCTGGGAGCTTGCGTATACAGGATATGGGTCGTAAAGAAGAGTTTGAAAGTGCAAAGGTTCAAACTAAGGTCAAATATCTACAATTATTGGTTAGGGTTATTGACTTTTTACTGTGCTGCTGAGCTTTGTTTAGATTAGTAATGGGCATTTCAGTTTATAATGTTGATGGCGAGACTGGCCTTGCTCCATACGAGGTTTGTTTCTTTTTGTATACATTTTCTTCAACATACCCTTTTGTTCTAACCTACATCCGTGATGAACATATTAGAAAAAAAAAGACCGGATATTTTTTTCCAAACAAATGCAAATTTGATTGTATATTGACAATTTAGAGAACTACATAGAAAAGTAAGATATACTGACCTTACTATGTTTTCAATTTATCTATTATTGCAGGTTGTCACCTTACTTATTAAGGCTCTTGCATGGTGCTGTATGTTGATCATGATCGGTCTTGAAACAATTGTTTATGTTTATGAGGTTCGCTGGTTTGTGAGGTTTGGTGTTTATTTATGCTTTACTTGGGGATGCAGTGTTGTTTAATCTTGTGCTTTCTGTGAGCAAATATTACACCAGGTTTGTTTTATGCCCCTTGAAAACGCTTGCGTCGGGCTATGATAATATTCAAAAAATGGTTTCAGGTTGCTTTGGCGTGGCTACCGTTTATGGTTAGCAGCCATAACTGAAATCCGGTTCTGAGCCCCATTCATCACATGCTGCATTCGGAAAAATGAATCGGTGCTTTATTTCAAGTCGGTGACGATGAAACTGTCTTCATCTGAGACATGTACATGTTGTATGTTGGTGTACATTTTGAATTTAGTATAGTGTCGGGCTATGATGATATTCAAAAAATGGTTTCGGGTTGCTTTAGCGTGGCTACCGTTTACGGTTAGCAGCCATAACTGAAAATGTTAGCTTGTGGCTATGATGACAGAGTTTTGAGCCTCCGTTTAGCCCTTCTTTATGACGCGCAACGCGCGTCTGGGGACCAAAACTAGTTTGATTTATGCGAGAGGTTTGTAACAAAATTGTAATATAAAGGAGGCCTGAACATTAACCAGCTGGGCTAGCCAGTTGACCACCTCGATGAGGGATAAGGACAAATGATCTTAAGGTCGCGGGTTCTATCCTGAGGGGGGGAGGGTTTACCCACATTCCGTGGGGTTCCCGCCCGGGGAGTACCGAGTTCGGGTCACGGAGGCCGGGTCACCGGCCGACTTGATCAGGGTAAGTCCTACGGGCACACCCACACCAGTGGGGATCCCGGGGCTCGAACTCGCGAGGCTTGTGGGGTGACTTCGGGTCACTACCGTTGAGACGTTTAACTTAAAAAAAAAAAAAAAAAAGGAGGCCTGAACATTGACTTGAACTACATTCTTTTTGTTGATGTTTTGGATCTCAACATTAAAGTCATCCGTAGTACTCTGACCCACACCCCATGTGATGATTTAATTAAGTTTTAGAGGAAAAAAAAGGTAATTTAGTTTTAGAAAATCTCTAACTAGATCAGCGATGAGTGATTTTAAAAAAAATGGTTAAAACAAATGCCATAGACAACTTTATTGTTGTTAACTAATGCATTTTGTTACAAGAAACATATAAACAAACAAAACCAGTATATCTCACTTAAGAGCAGGGTCTGGGAGGTAGGTGGTGGCGAGTCTTTCCTCTATCTTGGTAGATAGAGAGACTGCTTCCAAAGAGAACCGACTCGATAAACAGAAGCCATAATGGTAGCAAGTCAGCATATAAAATATCATAAAGCTCACAGCACACAGAATACAGTAATAAATCACCAAAAAAATATATATAAACTACAATTTAAGCTTTCATAAATCTACTCACATTCCACAAATCTACTCTATCAAGCTACAAGTTTTTTGGTTCGTGATGTAAGTGGTCCAGTGATTACTTTCAAAAAATATGATGTGGGTTTGCTGCAAGTGAAGGCTGTTTCGATAGTTTTTTGTTATTTATTTATCTTTGAATAGAAATTTTACACCTTGATTTGATTTGATAGTACTTATAGAGTTATAGGAGTTAGGAGTAAAAGATACAGTGTTGAACAAATTAACATGCCATTAGGGCTCTGTTTAATTAGCAGTATTCCATATCATATTGTTATCTTGACTTTTATTGATATCATTGTTTTCTCGATACATTTTGGTATGTTTTTATTGTGCTAAAAGTTTTATTAACATATAAATAAAAGGTTTTGTTGGCCGTTCGAAAGAAATATATAATGTTATCTTGTAATTTTGGTTCAAGTTACATAAAAAGTTAACCATGGGTTAGGTTTACTTTTTTTCCTTCATTTTGTACGTATCTATATATCTTGTTATAACCAGGTATAGCGAGCTTTTTGTACTAAGAGACCCGTTTCTCATTTTACGTGAAAGGATGCCCTATGTTATAGTGAGTTGTGATTGGTTGTAAGTAAATACAAAAAAAAAATTATGAAGTGTGTACCGTGATTCCCCAAAATTTATGGGGTGTGTACCGTATCTCAAATAGGAAATCACGGTAAAACCTCCGTAATTTTTTAATATTTTTAAAAGTGGTTTTGAGTGGATTAGAGAGAAATATAATTATAAAAGTATAAAAAATATTATTTAATTAAAAAGGAGAGAGAGAAAACATAAGTTTTTAGTGTAATTATAATTATGGAGATAGGGGATGCATTGTAAATGCTTTTGAATGCTCTTAGAGCATTCACAATCCATCCACTGTCCCCATACTTATAATTACGTTAAACATCACTATTTTTTTCTCTAATTTTTAATTTAATAATATTTTTTCACATCTTTATCATAACATTTTATCTCATATTCATTCACAACATTTTTAAAATATTAAAAAATTTATGAAGTTTGTACCATGTTTTCTCAAATATGGGAAAACACGGTTTAATCCCTGTAAATTTGCTACATCTTTCACTCACAATCACGTACATCCATCCCAACATACGGCACCTACTCACATATATACGAGAAAAACGGGTTGTGAATGCTCTCAGGCCAGGGAAGTACGTCAAGGCTCATCACCACATGTAGGTCAAGGCTCATCACCACATGTAGGTCAAGGCTCATCACCACATGTAGGTCAAGGCTCATCACACATGTAGGTCAAGGCTCACCGCCACATGTAGGTCAAGGCTCATCACCACATGTAGATCAAGGCTCATCACTACATGTAGGTCTTACATGAGCGATCTAACTTTTTTACCCTACCTAAGATCATTCACACTAAGTTATTCATTTTTATATAAGTACGTGACTTATATTATGAGTAATAGTTGTGACTGAAGAAGAGACAAAATATTATGTTCATCTTTATATTTAGTGAAAACACGATGTAACCCATATTTTTTTAATATTTTTTAAAGTAGTTGACTGCAGATGAAAAAAATATAATGATAAAAATATAAAAAAATTATTACTTGATCTATTCTCCATATTGAGTATTAGAGAGACCAAGTTCCTACGAGGGAAGGAAATTTTCACCGCTCTATCGATTATCAAACCCACGTACCTTTGTGAAAGACATCGCATGGAATAGCTTACATGGAAAGGAGCTTGATATAAGCTCTGATGAAAAATAGAAGTTTCATAGCTAGAAAGAATGGGATCAAGGGTGGGTAACAGACTGACTGCCAAGGAGCGGAGCAACTCGAACGAAGTCACTCACTGCTATGCGTTGAGGACCTGCCCTTGATTTAACCCTCGTAGTGAGGCTGTTGAACAAAAGAACGGACCGCAACTAGACTAGAGAATGTCTACCTCACTAGTATTTGAACTGGAATGCCAGGCGGAGGAGTGTAACTACCTTATCGCTCTATCCGACTTGTATGTGAAAAGCATTCATACTCGTAAGTCGTAACTGATCCCTTCCTAGTGAAAAGGTGCGCTCAATGAAAAGTACAAACACTAAGAGTCCTCTTTTGACAACCAAGTCACAATGGAAACAATGTATCTCTCTGGGATGCGAAAAATCTTTGAAAACACTAAAGAACCATGAAACGGATTGCAACCAAACTGCCCATGATATGATAAGAACCAAAGGGAAAGAAAAAAAAGTCTTTTATGCATAGGCATGAAAGCTCTATCAAACTAAAAATATATATATAGTATTTTAATGTAAATATAAGGATGAAGATGAGAAAACTAATATGGATACTTAAACTCGCTCATTAAACCAATTTACCATGATCTCATTCTCTTTCACTCCATTAACTTTTATTCCATTTAAATAAACAAATACATCTTCTTCATGGGCCACTTCACGCCCCTCAACGCCTAATAGGAATCGTATGCCACACCTTTAACACATCCGAATCAGCCATCATAACCCGTGGCCTAAGAAGCTTTTCATTAATGTATGATTAGCTTTCTTTTTTGACACAAAATTTTATATAACTCGTAATATTTAGCGATTCTCATTCCGGTAAAAATTCTTTTTGACTTTTTTTTATTTGCATTTATATGTACAAGCTATTTGTATATTATATAATCTCTTTTCTGTAACAATTCTTTTGACTTGTTTTTTATTTGCATACATATATGTACAAGCTATTTGCATAGGTATATAATTGCCAACAATACCTATAGTTTAGTGACGTTATTTTAAATCCTTAAAATAAAATGTTAGGTGTTATATAAAATTTAAAAAAAAAACCATCATTCAGAAGAAAAAATATACACATCATACCATTATTTAATAAGCGTGAACACTTTATACATAGAATTCAAGTATAATCTATCATCAAATGTGAACAATGACTTTTACAAAGGGTCAAGGTATAATTTATTATTGTCCCATTATTGTACGCGGCACATAAATAAGGTTTGAAAGAAGCTTCATTTGTCACACTTGATCTTCATACCCCCTTTATTATTGAAGGAGAAGATTATTTTACAGGTAAATAAGACAATATTTGAGTTGCTAATAAATGTAGTTTTTTTTTAATTTTCACTATCAAAAGAGTTGAATTGGTGATTAAAAGTTGAATCGTTCACATAATTAAACTATAAGAATGGCGTGGATGCTTCAAATACAAATGTCATTTTCTTGCTTCTTAGGCTATCCACAACACAAGGGAGCCTGTGGCGGGGATCACAACAGCATGTGGCATAGACGGCGGTGGGCTCAACGGTTTGTTGGCTATCCGTGTGACGACGGGCGCGAGAGGAGGGTTGGGGGTGAGGTCCACTTAAACTCTTCTTTATCTTTTTTACATTTCAATGTTTCATTTTTCTAAAAAAAAAGCCATATGATTTTATTTTTTCAACTAATGGTAATAACTTAAATGGTTTTACTAACGGCTATTTTATTTTTTATTTTATTTACGTAACTACTAATTTTTCCAATTCAACGATATACATTTTCTACCTACTCTCTCAATTTTTACACCAAAACCATCTCATTCTCTTTTCAACCTCTCATTTCTCATCTATTGTACTTAACTCAATGGATCCAGAGTCTTATTTTCATTCACTCAAATCTTAAACGAGAGAACCAATGAACATAGCCCAATCCGACCACCCGCGTTCTCACAATATCAAACAATCAAGTAGGTTCTTCTGATTTTAGCAACTAGATGGATTCTCACATAAGTCATAATCAAAGCTTCAGCAAACCAATTCAAGACCTATTGATGAATCATTTTCATAAAAAGCAACAATGAAGAAAGTGAAAGCAAAAAAAAAGGATGATGAAGAAATTGAAAACGTTATTTGTATAAAATTTGATGAGAGGAGTTAACATTGTTAACCGGGGCTTACATACGCATCGACCCCCCTTGAAACACAATAATGAATTTTTGACACAACATATACGGACCTAACGCCAACCCCATTGTTTTTCTGGTGTAAGATAACTGCAAGTTCTATGTCCTTATTTCAGGAAAATATAACAAAGGCAACAAAAGTTATCAACTAAGTACAAAGATACATTCAAATATTAAACCAATTGTCTCAAGCATAAAAGGTGGGGCTGAGTGCTTGGATATAGAAATATATCCAACTTAAGACATCTATTGTGATTATATGTATTGGATGTGTTAGGTTTGAAATGACGTAGCGGAAACACAACACCACACACACGAGCACACACGATAATCACACAATTAGAAACAAAAATAAATAAACAACACCGACACAAGAATTTTAATGTGGTTCAGTCCCAGTGGGAAACCTACGTCCGTGGGCTACGACTAGCTTATTTCATTATGCTCAGAACACCAAATATTATAATACACGGCTATGTATATATAGAAACAAATTAGGTTAAACGGCTTAGGGAACAAGAGAGCCAAACGGGCCTTACACCCCAAACTAAAATAGAACCAAGGCATTCACAACCCAACAAGATGTCTATCTATTCTATCTATACTATATATATAAGTATCTCTTTAGGGCAAAAACGTAATTTTACAAAATCTCTTAAAATTAAGAGATGTACATGTATTAATGCACAATGTACAACTTTCTTTGCTTTTTCTTTGCTTTGGATGCATATGGAATGGAGGGCAAGTTGCTTTCGACAACTGTACAAAAGTTTTTTGTCAGATCTTCATTCAAAATTTCAAACTCAAATCTCAAATTGCAGCTTCTTCCTTTCTGCTCCACAATCGACTCTCCTAACCCTCTCATCATCATAGCTCTATACCACCACCGTTGGCCTTCGATTCCTTCATCTCCTTCGCAGCCAGGCAAGACTTGGGGGCAGCGGATTTCGACCATGGATAGTAGCGATGGCGGTTAGGGTTCCACCATGGACAACAACGGTGGTGGGTTTTGGTGGTCAAGACTAACAGTAACGGACCTGTGGAAAAGAAGCTGCTTCAGAACATTGAAATCAACGGTGGTGCGAGGATCAACGCCTGGGTGGAGTCCAAGAGAGCTTCGTCTCTGACGTCTCATCGGAAACTCACTTAAGATCACGCCACGTGGATGGTTAGTAGTTTAGTGTGATTGTTTGTCGTTGATTGAAATGGGAAATCGATGATTTGAATGGGTTGTCATTTGTGTGTGTGAATGTAACAAGATCGACAATGAATAATAGCACACGAATTCGTCGCTCTCCGTCGCGCTTGATCACAAAACGACACCATCGCACCACCACCAGCAGTTGATATTTCCGGCGCCGTTTATACTATGGAAACGCCTCCGCCGGAGGAAGACGATCTCGACGGAGGAAAGGAGGATATGTCGCCGGCTACAGGTACGCCGGCGTCAAAATTGATGGGATTCAAATTGAGGAGAATATGTCGCCGGCTACAGGTACAGTGAAAAGGAGGAAGACGAGGAGAAGGAAGTGGAGGTGAAAGAGAAGAAGAGAAGAAGAAGAAGAAAGAAAAGAAAGCAACTGAAGAAGAAAAATATGAAGAAACAGCTGTTGATGAAAACAAACAAGAAGATGAACAAGGGTTAAACACAGAGGAAAAGGAGACGAAGAGGTGAAGAAGAGTGGCGGTGATTCTAGGATTATGAGTAGTGATTCGTTTACTGCTTTGCCATTGTCTGAACCAACAATGAAGGCTATTCATAGATGGGGTTTCAGTATATGACTCAGGTAAATATGAGGATTCAAAGTTGAATTATTGTTTGTAGATGTGAATGGAGTAGCTTATTGTAAAGCTTATTGTTTTAAGACTTGTGGATGTTATTATGATTGATGCAGATTCTGTTCTTGGTGCTGCAAGAACGGGTTCTGGTAAGACTTTAGCTTTTCTTGTACCAGCGGTTGAGTTGTTATATCATGCTCACTTTGCTCCTCGAAACGGGACTGCTGTTGTTGTCATCTGCCCAACAAGGGAACTTGCAATTCAGGTTACACCTTGTTCTATGGTCTGTTGTTTATTAGTTTATTGTTATCGAGAGTTTTATTTAGTTATGGTGTATGATCTTGATTGATTGTGCAGACTCATGCGGTTGCAAGTGACTTTCTCAAGTATCACTCACAGATTCTTGGGTTGGTTATTGGCGGTGCAGCTCGAAGAGGAGAAGCAGAGCGGATTGTGAAGGGAGTTAATTTGCTGTTAGCTACTCCTGGAAGACTTCTTGACCATCTCTAAAATACTAAAGGCTTTATCTATAAGAACCTAAAGGTAGGTACACCATACATGTATTTTGTTTCTGTCTCTAAGTGTCCAACTTTCTTAAGATGTAAGTAGTTATGACAATGCGATTTGATTGTAGTAAAGAGTTTAAAATTTGATTTTGCAGTGCTTTGTGATTGATGAAGCTGATAGAATTTTAGAAGCCAACTTTGAAGAAGAAATGAAACAAATAATTAAAATCTTACCAAATGTATGGTTTGTGGCAATTAGAGTTTTTGCAAACTGAACTATTTCAGTTATTTTTTGGATTACCATTTGTATATTACTATAATATTTGGTTTTAGTAACTCAGTCTGATATTTTCTCCTTGCATTATTTCTGAACTAAACTAAATGAGGTCTTTATAATTTGCAGACGAGGCAAACTGCTCTTTTTTCTACCACCCAGACAAAGAAGGTACGTTTCTTCTCAAGTCGAATAATTAATTGCGATCTTGCTGTTGTGTTTATAGTTCAACTTATGTTTTCCATATGTTATTTATACCATCCATGTTAAGTCGTCATTATGATCAGTTGGGGTTGGGTATGGGGTCAAAACGGTTACCATTTGAAATGGGTTGTTTAAAAGGGGTGAGGACATGTTGGGGGTGATCGAAACAATTATTACCTTCTTTATAAATACCTAATGAATAAATATGATTAAAATTTTATAACATGACAAGTATAATGCACATTCTCTTTGTTGAAAAATTGAACTTTGTAAATTATTGATGATACAGTAATTGGTTTTTTGATCTTCTTCAAATAAAGTTGTACAATGTAAAATTCAGAGAGGGTTATGTTGCATGTTCTGCTCAGATACTCATCGTTGATACAACTACTTATGCATTGCTATGTATTTCAATATTGTCAGGCCATCATAATTATTGTAGCATGATTCTGTATACAGGTTTCTGTGGCTGTTTTTTATCAGACCTTGGAATGATCTTTTGGCTATATCCTACATTAGGTGGATTAGAATATGTAAGTTCATCATCAGGGTTCGTCTGGTTTTGAAAAAAATCTATGGGTCAAACCACTAACTAGAAAATGGAAAACAACAAACAAACGTCCAAGTTGGGTGGGTCAACCGGACCTACCTATTTTAGTGGTTTGGCAATTTGAACTGATTCTTTTATCTTTTTCTTTTTTCAAAATCCTTAATATGTTTTGAAGTTCTTAAAATGATCTGGGCAGACCGGCCAACTTGAACTTTAATTAATTTAAAATTTAGTGTGAAGTTGTATAGTTCAGGTATACTATTTCCTTCTTTACATCTTAAAGCTCCCTCAACAATCAGCATCTTAATCTGAGTAAGCAAATTGTAGATTAATTAGTTATAGTTATGCATAGTCTAAATTGCACATATGCATTTTGAAAAGAGAAATGTTCATTCATATCTGCTTTCAATTTAATTGATCTCTTTTATTTCTTTATGCAAATTGTTGAATTCGGGTTGTTTATCACACGCTTTCAGCAATTGCAGTAGCATATGCCATGTTTACAGGGGAAAGGCAGCTTTACACATTTATGGTTCTTATATCTGAGTTGACAACACCCTAGATTAACTTGAGATGATATGTTTGGTGCAGGTTGAAACGGGTCATGAAATGAAATGCTATGTGAATCAATCCTTTAATTATCAAGATCCAAATGGTAATGCTGCTACTCTTGGATTCAAGTATCTTGACATGGATGATGAAGGTGATGACATCTTTCCACTTTTGTGAGATAAAAACTGTAGTATTTGGTACTACAGGATAAGAAGATAAACATTTTGGACATTGCTGTTACAGTGGGGCAGGCAAGTGGATTTTCATCAAATATGTTCTCAACACCTAAAACAATGTTATTTTTTATTAGTGTGCTATTATTTAATTGAGTTTTGTAATGCTCATGACATAAATAAACTATACAATAGAAACCACGCATGTATTCAGAAAACAAATATCGCATTGTGAAATATGTTGATGTCGTCATCGCCGCATCGCGCGGGTTCCTTACTAGTATATATATAAAATATAAGAGGGATAGAATGGTCATTTGACCAAAATATCTTAAAATTAAGAGTTTTACCACCCTTGAAGCTTAATATACAACTCTATGCATAAAGGGACATTACAGGGAGATTCAAAATTTAAAAAATCTCTGCACTCTCAAAAAAAGACAAAATCTCAGCTTTACATTACCTAACCTACCCTCGTAAACACTCTCAAATCAACTAGAGATGGATAGGAACCCTCAAAGACAACCATCTTCATCGGGACTCCGGTGGCACGGGTGCAACCCTAGGCGGCGGCGTTTTTCGACGATGGTGGCGTGCTACACCTGGAAGTAGATGGTGCTAAGGTAGGGCCACGTACTTTCATAGATAGTAGCGGAGACGATGACAAGGGTTTCATCATGGATATCAGGGGTGGCGGGTTCAGTGGTTGAGACTAATAGTAGCGGACCGAGGGAAAAGTGAAGGCATGCGACGATGATGGTGGTAGTTTTCGTCTTCATCAGCACCGTCGTCTTCTAGAAGCTATATGACTCGAACCAGAGGCCCGGAATTGTCGTTTTCGGTACCGTATTATGCTCTGACGCCGTTTGGGGCGGTGGGTTCTTTGTGGGTCCGGTGGTTGGAGTTGGGTCGAGCTTTTTCTTTGTTATGATGGGTTTTGCTGCGTTTATATTGGTGTCTGGGTTCTTGTCGGATCGATCTGATGGTGATGATGGTAGTGTTCTTACTGCAACTGACAAAACAAGTGTTCTTAAGCTTCAGGTATTAGGATCTTTGCTGATATCTATGCTTTAAGCTCAAGTTCGAATTGCAATGTGATGTGGTTTCCTTTTGAATTTGTAGACCAAATATGTTGTTTTAAACTAAGTCTGATTGATACCTTAGGGGCCATTTTACATGTATTTTTAAATCATCAGAATTTGCTATGCACTCAAACAACTGATTATATGTTTATCATTGCTTGGGACGTCTACATCTCAGGTATGTGTAATTGCATTTGGTCATGACTCAGTTGGTCATAAATTAATTTGGTTATAACTGAATTTATTGTGGCTAAGTATGTTTTCATAACATTTTTGCATTTCAACGGATGATGGATCCCAGCTCAAGACTCCAACATATAATAACCGCACTACACTTCGTTGTACATATAATTTGTATTGTGATGAACACGCATCACATTTTTTATTTTATTAAAAATGTTTTTGGATCTTTGACGATAGTTAACAGAATTGAATACCATGCTATCTATAATTGTTATGTGATGATAAAAAGTTTTGATTTGAAATTGTTATCAACAATCATTAACAAGGAAAATAATTTAAAAAAATGAAACCAATAATTTTCTTAAGTTTGACAAGTATCTATGCATCTCACAGACTTTGACTTCGATAAACCATTGCCTATTTTGCATCTTTGAGTTGTACAATATTGCCGAATGCTTGAATAAGAAAACTAACTAGCGTAGAAATAATATTATTACAAGATGGTTGATAAACTAACAGAAAAATAGTATCTCGTTATAATTTGTTGTCGCCGCTGCAACGCGCGGGTCTCTACTAGTTGTTATTGTACGTATTTGATGCAAAAGGTGTAAAGATGGATATATTTCCATGTAATTTCCCAAAGAAGTACTAAGTAGCACAACAGATTAAAATATTTCCAAATCGCTAAGATCGATGAAATAATAGTTTCGAATTGTTCATAATAACACGGTAACATACTACAGATTAAAATATTACACGCAAGAACATACATCAAGGTTAAGATGCAAGATTAGTATGACCACATATGAGAAAAATCCTTACAAAGCTAAGGTGTCTAAATATTATACACATACACATATATATAAAGAAATTAGACATTTTACTCGAGTAAGAATGAGATAAATAAAGTGTTCCAATATCATAAAACAAATTTTGGAAATTCATGAAAATTACACAACCCAGAAAAGCATTACTTGTTTACATAATGCAAGAACATTTTTCAATGAAATTAATAAGATATGGCAAGATCACTGATCAAGTGTGTTTGGTAAAGGACATTTTTCAGTATGGTTAAAGCGGGGCAGTTGGGTTGTGTTAACCGCAAACACCTTTTTGTTTATTTCAAAACTCTATAGTTTGTTTAATATGATTACAAAACCACATGATTACAGTATTAATTTAAATCAAACTTCACGCCAAAAGCTACCCAAGATAAGTTTAAGACACAAGCAATAACACAACTAAAGTAGCATAATTTATTCTTTGTGAAGAAAAGAATTTACGTTTAAGATCCCCCTTGATAGTTGATACACATACAACTAATAATAGTACCATTGGCTTATTTAGTTTATGAAGATTGCAAGCATTGATTAGGGCAGACAACTATTAGATACGTATGGTTATTTAAAATAATGAAACTAAAATTAAGGGGCTGTTTGGCAACTTCTGAATGAGTAAGTGCTGAATCAATAAGAGGTCCGGACCAATAAGTGCTCAACCAGTTAAAGTCTGTTTGGTTGGATATCTGAATGACTGCGTCAAATGACTATTTTACCCATCTGAATTACTTATTCCCGAATATAATTATATGTTTGGTTATAACTCCTAATAATGAATAATTATTAAAAAATACAAACCATATTAGAAAATCCAAATTACACAAATCCTTTTTGAAAACATATTAAATCCAAATAGAAATTAATAATTTGCGTACAATTTTGGTTTTAAAAAAGGAGGTTTGAATGGATTATGCAAGGGAAAATTGACAGAGCCATTTCATAACAACTTTTCCATTGGCAACAAAACAGCCAACATTCCTTCGATCAATCTTCAATGGGCTCTTCATCTGCAACATCATCTCTTTAACCAATTCTTTAACAGGCGATTCACCTCTGACAACACTGTGTTTGCCTATGCCACATACGACTACAACCTTATCTGGTATCATGTGATTCTTCGCCGCATACCTCATGTGAAGATGATGAAACCACTGTAATATAATCAAGTATGCAGAACCCAAATGCATCCCATGCAAATCAAGTTTAAGTTCTGCCGAAGTCAACTCCATTGACTCAACCAAAACAGAAGGCTCAACCAACTCTTGAATCAGAGTAGATTCATCATGGTTCAAGTCTTGAAGCAACGCTTCTAACGACGTGGGCTTGATCCCTTTTGGGTGTTCTAAGATTGACATCAGGGTATGACAATGATTCAAAACCGAATTATAGGTTCTAATTGAGAATGGAATTTTGGAGTTTCTCATTCTCTGAAGCCACAAGACCATTTCCATAAGTTCACTATGAGATCCTAACGAAGAAAGCACCATATTTGAAGAAACCACATCTAACTCAAAACCCTCATCCTCCATCAAACCTATAACTCTCTTCATATCTTCAAACAACCCTAATTGCCCATACGCATAACTCAACGACCGATACTCAAATACAGACGGTCTAAGCCCTATGTTCTTCATCTCCACCATCAAAGCCTCTGCTTCACAAGGCATATTAATCACAGCTAAACTACCAATTACCGATTCATAAGACCGTTTCTTAACATAAACAGACGACGAATGCGAATGAAGTCGCTTGATACACTCATACGAATCAAATATCCCTTGCTTCGATTGATGCTTAGAATGCGAATCCATTAGATTACAATAAAAGATACAAAGATCTCGTTCTCGAACCCTTAGCTTTGTTTCCACATCTAAAACAAGGGCATTTGCCTCATCAAACCTTTGATGCTTGTACAATGAAGCAATGACATCAGCAGTCAGTTTAGCATTCCAATTAAACCATGATGTTGTACTGATTTCCATGTATAACTGCAAGTAGATATGGTTAATGATATTCAATTATTGTAGCTGAAAGTGAAAGTGTGATGATTATAGAGATGCTTACGGGGAAAGATAGACGAGAGAAGGAGGTGTTATTGGGGGAGATGAGGTGAGAAATGGCGTCGAGGGCTACGGATTTGGAGGATGAGGCGATGAACCTTCGAATTAACCTGGCGGTGGTGGTGGGGTCGTCGGTGGTGGCGACGGATGTGAGGAACCTCTGGGCTTGTTTACTCAGGGCTGCACGAATTGGTCGTTGGAAGGAAGTGGTGTCACGGTGATGAAGGTACGACGGTCGGAGAGCAACGACCGTCGTCGTCGTCATCGCCATGACGGAATTTTGCAGCTTAAGGATGTGACTCCTCGTCGTTGATGAAGACTATTTGAACCGGTGGTGGCGCTGGTGATGGCCGGCGAGTTCGACCTGAAGGGAAGGGGAGGTTGGTGAGAGCAGGTGGGGGAATTTTTGGGTCAAACTTTGTATCTTATCTGATCTAGTAAGAGGCCAATAAGTGGTGTTTTTCAATAAGTGGACATCCAACCAAACAACCGGGTCTGACCGAGTCAGACTTATGAGTCTGACCGAGTCAGACTTATGAGTCTGACCGAGTCAGACTTATGAGTCTGACCAGGATCATTAAGACCCAAACAAACAGCCCCTAAGACATATAAGTAGAAGAATTCACTAATAGACTCGTCATTGCAGCATTTTGTTTGTGCATGATCTAGTCATTCTATTTTAAAAATAACTACTTGAAACAAAGCTTGAAGAAAACAACAAATGTGTTGACAAAAAAAATAATTAAGCAGCAAAAATGAAATGACAGATCACAATAGGCAATGAAGAAAAATTTATACTCTAATAATCAGAAATTCAGACCTAACTCTACATAAGATTCATTACCAAAAGACAGACATTGTACAAGCATTGTACACCTTATAACAAACTAAAATTGAACAAACTAGCACCATATAACATTCTTGATAGTTTTGTTTCATTATCAACTAAGTACAAAAATTATCATCAATCCGACTATGATAATTTTTGTCTCTTAATGGAGAATGTATCATTTCTGAATCAATTAACCTTGGCACGAGTGCTGTATCTAGCAGTGACTTGTATAAGATAAAATACAAACAAACAAACATACCCAGTAAGTCTCACTCAAGAGCAGGGTCTGGGATTGTATAAGATAAAATATGAAACCTAATTCCTAATTCATGGAAAACCCACAGGCCACAGCTGGTTGTCAAATAACTTAGTAAAACTAGCGGTGAAATCAACGTTCCAATATTTGTAAAAAGGGCAACATTTCCAAATTACTCAATGTGTGCAGCCAAGAGGTAGAGGAAAACATATAGTGATAATAATAAGAAGAAAAATAGTAGTACTAATGCAAAGATAAATCATAGAAAATACCACCACCAGTACTGCTAGTAATTAGTTAGTTCCAAATTTAAAACGAATAAGACCGGACAATGTTGAGAACACATATACGCCAATAGTAGAAGTCAAGAGGAAAACCTTAGTAAATTATACTATACAAAATACAAGCCACAAAGTGTAGGTACAAGACAAGTTGCATTTTTAGGTTTTCTAGTATAGGGATTCTGATAGAATCCAGCAAGTATACACACGAAAAAGGAATCGGGCCAAAGTAGATGAGATGGGCCATGCGTTGGGCCGAAATGGGTCTGGGTCTGGATCAGAATTTAAGGTTGTTTTCGGTGATTGGGTGGACCCAATGCGGCAACACAACAGCGAATTAGTGGAATGGTGGGGAGTTATGCACGACCCCATTTTCAGGAGCAGTTAGCAAATGATCTTCTTCAAGTAGCAGGCTTTGTTTTTCAATTGTTTTTATTCTGGTTATTTTGTTCAATTTGATTTGTAATCACTGGAGACTTAGCCCCTCTCGAATCGGGCCAGCTTTATCTATTCAATATTGTTTGTTTGCCTGCTTAATTGTTCGGATCTTATCATTTAGTTCCATTGCCGGGAAACGATGGTTCAAACATGACACAACTCGGGCGAGGGAAATCCATCGGATCCGATTGCTACACAATTAGCAGCCATAGCCGAATCCATGGAATCCTTGAAAGCCGTTGTTGCGAATCTTAAATCCGAATCAAAATTCAAAGAAAAGTCGGGTGGAGGGGGAAGATATGAGGAGGGCGATTCCTCCCGGAGTAATAACCGGCATCAAAGACCTCATAACAAGATAGACTTCCCTTCATATAGCGACGGTGATCCTCGAGGGTGGATCCTCAAAGCTGAAAAATACTTTCGCTATTATAACATATCGGAGGAGGATCGAGTTGATGTGGCCTCCATGCATCTAGAGGGAGACGCACTGGATTTATACTCCTGGTTATCTAGCGATCAACACATTGAGTTTTGGGAGGATTTAGTCAGCATTTTACAAAAGAATTTCGGACCCGCTGAGTTTCGAAATCCCGACGAGCACTTATGCGACATTAAACAAACAGGTTCCATTCAAGAATACCGTCAAGAGTTTGCAAAGCGATCGTCTAGTCTCTCCAATTGGCCCGACCACTGCCTTCTTGGGGTCTTCTTAAGCGGTCTTAAAGAAGAACTTAAAGTTGATGTTCGACTCCATAAACCAAGGACTGTTTATAAAGTAGTCAGCCTGGCTCTGGAGTATGAAGCAAAGGGGAGTTCAAACCGTTCCAATACGGTGTCAACCGGGTCTTCTCAACCCAAAACCACCCAGTTCGACAGTAAACCCACAAATCCCGCCACAACCCAATCCAAATCCACTAGTCGTATTTCGGATAGCAAGAAACAAGCGAGATTTCTTCGGGGCGAGTGTTTCCGTTGTGGAGACAAATATGGGCCAGGACACCGTTGTAAAACGGGTACGTTTAAGGTGTTGGAGGCAGATGAGGAAATTGAGGAACAACCCTTGAATGAAACCCTGGACCGCGAGAGTACGCCGGAGGACACCGCCGAGATAAGTCTGCATGCAATCTTGGGAAAATCACATCCGACTACCATGAAACTTCATGGTACGCTTGACTCCACAGAAGTACTTATTTTGGTAGATGGGGGTTCCACTCATAATTTTATATCTGATGTTTTGGTTAATGAGTTGAAACTAGTCACTCGATTAGTTCCACCTTTCGGGGTCCAAATTGGGAACGGAGATATAATCCGATGTGGGCGGGTGTGCAAGGATGTTACTGTGCAGGTGGATAATCTCAAGATTACCCAAGATTTTCACCCATTTTCACTGGGCGGGGCTGATCTAGTGTTGGGAATTCAGTGGCTGGCAACTTTAAACACTGTCCAAGCCAATTGGCGGGAGTTATTTATGGTGTTCACAATTGACGGCGTGAAGTACAAAACTACAAGGATTTCCTTCCGGCCCACAAAAGTCTTCTAGTTTTCAGCATCTAGCTATCGATCCAACCGATGTCCCTCACATTCCTCATCAATTACAACCTATTGTGAACCGTTACTCTACTGTATTTGATGAACCACAGGACCTACCACCCACTCGTTTCCAAACCCATTCAATCCCACTTTTACCCAATGCTACCCCACCTAATATCTGACCCTACCGTTACCCACATTCCCAAAAAACAAAGATTGAAACTCAAGTTCACCAACTACTAACATCAGTTTTTATCCAGCCAAGTACAAGTCCTTTTTCAAGCCCTTTTCTTTTAGTAAAAAAGGACAATACGTGGAGGATGTGTGTGCATTATCGGGCCCTTAATAAGATCACTGTGGCTGATAAATACCCCATTCCCAACATCGATGAGCTATTAGATGAACTCTACGGGTCTACGGTATTTTCGAAACTAGATCTACACTCCGGTTATTATTAGATCCGAGTTACCAAAGAAGACGTCCCAAAAACAGCCTTTCGAACACATTCCGGGCACTATGAATTCAAGGTCATGCCGTTCGGTCTTACGAACGCACCTTCAATTTTCCAAGCGGTTATGAATGACTTGTTTCGCCCTTTTTTACGACGTTTTATCTTGGTTTTCTTTGACGATATCCTCATATACAGCACATGTATGAATCAGCATATACAACACTTGGAACAAGCACTTAAGTTGTTACACGAGCATCGTTTCTTTGCTAAATTATCAAAGTGTTGTTTTGGACAATCTAAAGTGGTATTTTTGGGACATGTAGTAACAACTGAAGGCGTACATGTTGAACAGGAAAAGGTAGCAGCGGTTCAATCTTGGCCTCCCCCAACCAATGTCAAACAAGTGAGGATTTTTAGGGTTAACCGGATACTATCGTCGGTTTGTGAAAAATTATGGGTTGATTGCACGGCCACTAATTGCCCTCACCAAGAAGGATGGGTTCAGGTGGTCCAATGAAGCGCTTGCAGCCTTCCTTGCACTAAAACAAGCTCTTATATCTGCTCCCGTTCTACGGTTACCGGATTTTTCGAAAACTTTTGTGGTGGAATGCGATGCATCATCTGAGGGGGTTGGGGCCATTCTTTCTCAGGAGGAACACCCGGTGGCTTATGTTAGTAAGGGTTTTTCCCCTTCTAATAGATTCAAATCTGCATACGATCGGGAGTTGTTAGCGCTAGTATTGGCTGTCCAAAAATGGAACCACTACCTATTGAGTCGTCATTTTATGATTCGCACCGATCATTACACCCTCAAGTTTTTGCTCGAACAACGAATCACGACGACGGAGCAGCAAAGATTATTGTTGAAACTCATGCCTTACGACTTCCCCATTTTTCATAAACCGGGGAAAGAAAACAAAGGTGCAGATGCCCTCTCTCGTATGCCTCATTCTGGTGAGTTGTTGACTTTGACCATACCTTATTGTGTTGATGTGGAGGAGGTTCGTCGGGGTTTACAGACAGATAGTCACACGAGTGGAATTATTCGGCAATTGAACTCGGATCCTTCCTCATTTCCAGATTTCACTTTGCTGGACCAACTTCTGTTTTATAAGCGACGCTTAGTCATTCCCGATGTATCTCACATAAAACTCAAGTTAATGCATGAAGCCCATGACTCTTTAATGGGTGGTCAAGGGGGATTTTTGAAAACCATCAAGCGGCTATCTACTCAATATTATTGGCCACGTATGAAACAAGAGGTTTGCATTTATGTGCAGCAATGTGTCACTTGTCAACAACAGAAGTACCAAACTCTTTCACCAGCCAGATTGCTACACCCACTTCCCATACCGGAACGTATTTGGGAGGATATCTCCATGGATTTTATCGTGGGACTACCGGTGTCTAACTGTCTCGATACCATCCTAGTCGTAGTCGACCGGTTAAGCAAGTACGCCCATTTTATCGGTTTATCCCACCCATTTACAGCGAAATCTGTCGCCTTGGTATTCTGCAAAGAAATTATGCATCTTCACGGTTTCCCCCGCTCCATTATTTCTGATCGAGACGTCATCTTTCTTAGCAATTTTTGGCAGAAGTTGTTCCGATTAAGTCAAACCAAGCTGCAGTTAAGCACCAGCTACCACCCGCAAACCGATGGTCAAACGGAGGTGCTCAACCGATGCCTTGAAGCTTACCTGCGTTGCTTTGCCCACGAGCAACTTGTCAAATGGAGTTCCTACCTGGCTTGGGCTGAATTTTCCTATAATACCGGGTATCATACTTCCACAGGTACTACCCCTTTTTCGGTAGTTTATGGTCGCGATCCACCTCTGCTTTTACCTTACACCATGGGGGATACGAAAAATGCCGATCTTGAGCAACAACTGATTACTCGAGATGATATGATTAAACTCCTCCGCCTCAATCTTAGTAAGGCTCAGGATCGTATGTGTGCTCAAGCCAATAGTAAACGTCGAGAACTCTCCTTTCAGGTCGATGATTATGTATTTCTAAAGATTCAACCTAATCGACAGCGTAGTTTGGCTAAACGCCGATATGAAAAGCTTTCTCCTCGGTTTTTTGGTCCTTATCGCATTAAACGTGTGATCGGACCTGTAGCTTACGAGTTGGAGTTGCCCCCAGATGCCAAAATTCACCTGGTGTTTCACGTTTCCATGCTTAAACCTGCTCGAGGGTCCTTCTCTTCTACTCCACCGGCTCCACTTCCTATTACTAAGGACTGGGAAGTTGATCTTACTCCATCTACGGTGGTCTCTCACCGATGGGTCGAAGAGGCAGGTCAACCAGTTTTGGAGCTGTTAATTTCTTGGTGCGGACGACCGGCTGAGGAAGCGACTTGGGAACAATATGATTTGATTGCGGAGCAATTCCTTACGTTCCGCCTTGAGCACAAGGCGTTTTACCGCGGGGGAAGTAATGATAGAATCCAACAAGTATACACACGAAAAAGGAATCGGGCCAAAGTAGATGAGATGGGCCATGCGTTGGGCCGAAATGGGTCTGGGTCCAGATCATAATTTAAGGTTGTTTTCGGTGATTGGGTGGACCCAATGGGGCAACACAGCAGCGAATTAGTGGAATGGTGGGGAGTTATGCACGACCCCATTTTCAGGAGCAGTTAGCAAATGATCTTCTTCAAGTAGCAGGCTTTGTTTTTCAATTGTTTTTGTTCTGGTTACTTTGTTCAATTTGATTTGTAATCACTGGAGACTTAGCCTCTCTCGAATCGGGCCAGCTTTATCTATTCAGTATTGTTTGTTTGCCTGCTTAATTGTTCGGATCTTATCAGATTCCAAGTTATCGAATCTGAGGGGAGACCTTTCTTTTATGGAAGTGACAAATCACATATCTTAAAAATACAAACCATTATTTAAAGGTAGGAGTAAGAGTATAAGAAAAAGTACACAAGTCAAAATGACAAGAAAAATACACAATAAACATAACCAAACCAAGATAAGTTAGAAAGAAAAAGTTCAAAAGAAAAACAATGTAAACAATTAGAGTATGTATACCCATTAATTAAAACATCAAAATGGAAAAGGAAAAAAAAGTAAGTCCAAAACAAAAAATGAGTGCAGTAGTACAAAAAAAATCTAAAGAAAAAAGGTACAAGCCTCATTGTTATAAAGTAAGAATTAAGACAACTAAAGACAAATCAAATGACAAAATAGCCCAAAAAGAAGTACAAAAAATAATTGCCACAAATTACAAAAACAAATTAAGACCTTTATCAAGAACGAAATCCCTACAACAACTTACATACGCCCGATCAATCGTAGAGTACAAGAATCAAAGTACAACACAATTGGAATTGAGCTTTTAGGTGTTAAAAGAAATTGCCCATTCTTGAATAAGACAAAAGCAAAAAAAATCATTGTTATAAAAGTATAACTAAAGATAAAAGTATACAAATCAAATGAGAAATTGCATGAAATTTATACCAAATACAATCGGAACATAACTACAAAAACAAATCAAGACCTTTATCAAGAATGGAATCCCCACAACAACCTACATTCACCTGATCAACTGGGAAGTACAAGCCTCAAAGTACAACACGGTTGGAATCGAGCTATTAGGTAATGAAAGGGATTAGACAAAAGTAAACAAACCAAATGACAAAAATAGTATAAAATTATGTACCAAAAACAATCGCTGTAGAATTAGAAGATAGACCGAGAACTTTATCAAGAATCTTTTAGGTGTTAAAAGAAATTGCCCATTTTTTAATAAGACAAAAGCAAAAAAAAATAAAAAATCATTGTTATAAAATTATAACTAAAGATAAAAGTATACAAATCAAATGAGAAATTGCACGAAATTTTTACCAAATACAATTGGAACATAACTACAAAAACAAATCAAGACCTTTATCAAGAATGGAATCCCCACAACAACCTACATTCACCTGAACAACTGGGAAGTACAAGCCTCAAAGTACAACACGGTTGGAATCGAGCTATGAGGTGTTGAAAGGGATTGTCCATTCTCGAATAAGATAAAAGCAAAAAAGAATTATTGTCATTAGGTAAAAATAAGATAAAAGTAAACAAATTAAATGATAAAAGTAGCACAAAATAATGTAATAAAAACAATCACCATAAAACTAAAAAATACAAATCAAGACCCTTATCAAGAATGAAATCCCCACAACAAACTACATACACCCAATAAACCTCATAGTACAATTCTCAAAGTACAACACAGTTGGAATCGAGCTTTTAGTTGTTAATAGTTGCACACTCTCAAATAAGACAAAAGCAAGAAAAAATTATTGTTATAATGTAAAATTTTAGACAAAAGTAAACAAACCAAATGACAAAAATAGTATAAAATTATGTACCAAAAACAATCACCACAGAATTAGAAAATAGACCGAGAACTTTATCAAGAATGAAATCCCGGAACAGCCTACATAGATCCAATCAACTGCAATGCCTTGAAGTACAAAACAATTGGAATCAATCTTTTAGGTGTTAAGACGGGATTGTCATTGTTAGATAACTTAAAAAAATAAGAATATAATTGTTATACAGTATGTAAAAAGACAAACATATAACAAAGTCAAATAACAAAAAATAGCATCAAATTATGTACCAAATCAATCGTCAAAATTTACAAAAACAAAACAGTTTGGGAGTCAAATCAAAAAGCAAAGGAAATCATTGAGAACATATGTAACACCATTATCTAAGAAGTCCAATTCAAACAAACGTATGGAAATCAGGAGCACAAAACTTGGTAATTTGTACTAGAACCAAAATCTCACAATCAGTTTTCACATATTTCAGAAAAAATAATCACTTTCCAATCGGGAGCACAAAACTTGGTAATTACTAAGTTACACTTATGTGTTCTGTTTTCTTTTTATCTAAGATGCAAACAGTACCAGATAAATCTAGACTACTATGATTCAGTTTTCTCAAGTAACAAATCCATAAAACAGAATTATCACTAGATCAACTTTAAACAACAAGAATTCAAAGGGATTCTCAAAACCATAGTAATCTAACTACAAATAACCCTTTGATAAAAGATTAACAGTTAACAGTTTCATATTGAGAAACCTTGCAATGAAGAGTATTACGCCACATTAAAGATAAATTAATATTAGGACAACCACAACGAGACCACGTAAACACCAATATTTCACCAAAGATCAGATCATCGTCAAAATTTACAAAAACAAAACAGTTTGGGAGTCAAATCAAAAAGCAAAGGAAATCATTGAGAACATATGTAACACCATTATCTAAGAAGTCCAATTCAAACAAACGTACGGAAATCAGGAGCACAAAACTTGGTAGTTTGTACTAGAACCAAAATCTCACAATCAGTTTCACATATTTCAGAAAAAATAATCACTTTCCAATCGGGAGCACAAAACTTGGTAATTACTAAGTTACACTTATGTGTTCTGTTTGCTTTTTATCTAAGATGCAAACAGTACCAGATAAATCTAGACTACTATGATTCAATTTTCTCAAGTAACAAATCCATAAAACAGAATTATCACTAGATCAACTTTAAACAACAAGAATTCAAAAAGGATTCTCAAAACCATAGTAATCTAACTACAAATAAACCCTTTGATAAAATATTAACAGTTAACAGTTTCATATTGAGAAACCTTGCAATGAAGGGTATTACGCCACATTAAAGATAAATTATTCTAGGACAACCACAACGAGACCACGTAAACACCAATATTTCACCAAAAAAATCAGATCATCGTCAAAATCCACATATGGGTTTGAATATAACAACAGAAAACTTTACATACGTGAGTTGTGTGCGATTGAAACGAAATAGAGAAAGGGGTTGTCATACCTTGTACGTTTTGATGATTTTGGGCTACATCACAGATGATCGGAAAACCCTAACCCCGTACGCTCAAACCCCTTGCAACCAGCGATTCTTGTTCTTCAAACATTGAATGAATAATCAAATAAGGGTTTCTAGTGATTTCTGATTGTGAATCAGAAACGATGAGGAGAGATATGAAAGAGGTGCTTTGGTTTGTGCGAGTTGAATCAAATTTGTGCTATTTGGGGTTTTTATTGTACAGAAATGTGGAACAAGACGTTACAATGTGAACGAATGTTATCTTATCATGTGGGATTTTATTGGGGTTTTATTATTTTTAAGTGTTGAAAATAAATATATATTAATTAATTTATAACGGCTTCTTGAGTATAAAAGGAATGTTATTTATTGAAGATTACGATTTCATCACAATCATTTTTCAAAAGATTCCATACGATTGGTATAAACAATATTGCATATCATCGATTTAGAAGTGACTTCATAGTTAATTTTGTTTTCTTTTTCAAAATTCCTACGATCTGAATTATATTACTATCACAATTATCAATAAAAAGTATGGTCAAGGCTTGAAATGTTTATAATATTCAAACATCATGGCATAATATACCAAAAGATTTTATTTACGAGTTAATTTGTTGAAGAGATCAAACCTAAATGACCAAAAACATAATTTACTTTGATCATTACAACTCAAGAAGAAGAGAGGTGTATATCATGATAAAGCCTAAAATCAAATGGCTTTTGGCTTAGTGTTATTAAGGTGTGTTATTTGTTTATCTCGAGAGGTTGAAAGTCAAATTCTACATGGTCAAGTGGTGCAAACGACTAAAAACCTAAATCTAATCAATTGACGAGTAATGGGACGGATTTTAGATATAAGACTGAGTATGAGATTGATTTTTAGATTTCTCATTGATTTAGGTGAGTATGATATTAGACGGTATCCGATTGATTACCTAATCTATTTACTAATTCTGAAACCAAATACATTATCCTATGTTTATAAAAATTAAATATATAGTACGTTGAAATTGGTAGAAACTTAAAAATAATTAATTAGTAGAACCATTAGGAGTGTAATTATTTAAAGTAAGTTTAAGATTAAGTTTCGAGTAATGAAAATGCAAAAGAAAAAAATAACAACAAAACAACATGTAGACATTTATACTCAACAACACTTTTACGTCACAAACCCGATAAGTAATGTGTAATGAGTACTTGGTAGGGGTGTTAAAAAACATCCAAATCCGAAATACTTGAAAAATTAAATTTCAGATATCCAAAAGTTCAGATTCAGATATCAATTTTGAAAATCTTCGGATACTCGGATATATGATTATCCGGAAACTGATAAAAATAATATCTTATTTTCTTTAAGTATTGAATATATTTTTTTATTTTTGACTCTAGCCAATATATGTTGAGACTTTGTTAATGTGTGATGGGTTTTTATATTATTTTTTAAATGACATATATCTAATGGTTGGAATAATAAAAAATCAAATGGAAATTTAAAAAAGAAATAAGTTTGAATACTGAATCATTATCTGTATTTGTATCTGAAAATTCGAGTACGAATACTTGAAATTTCGGATGCCGAAACAGATAACGATTTCTATCTTTTAAAAATTTACGGATATCCAAATACTTGGTCTGACAACTAACATCTAACATCTTATTAAAGAAGCATATAACTTATAAAAAGAAAACTTAGATATTTAATTATTGTGACAACATAAGAAAGTGACCAAATCAAACACCCAAGGAGACCGGAATCACCCACAACAGATTGGTATACGCATTATCTCCATTTATCGAATAATTAACGGCGAAGATTCGATCTACACAAGCTGTAGCCAATAGCTGTTCTTCCTGATTCTCTTTTTACACATCATATATGGCCGATTGATTTCTTCAATCCAGCAGGTTTATCAATTCATCTTCTGTTCGCAGTTTTTATACTCGAATTTCTCTTCATTTCTTCCGTTGTTGCGTACGGAACGGCTCTTCCGAACCCTAGGTTTGTACTTTTACTTTGTTTATGATTATCTGCTTGATTGATTGATTGATTGATTGATTGATTGATTGATTGATTACGATTGATCTTAGATTGTGTGCTCAATCTTCTGTTCTGATAGATGATTAACCGTTGTAGGATTAGGGAGATTGATTTTGATTTGGTTTGATTGGAGTTGGAGTAGTTTATGATAATTGAATCTATGAGGATCGCATTTGTTATTTGATTTTGGTGCTCTTGTTGTTTTGGGGGAATCATGTTTACTTGGATGCGAATGTTCAATTACTCAGCAGATTAGAACATGTTGGTGTTGTATGTTAATAAATAAAAAAATGATGTGGTTACAAATTGCTGTTGAAATTTCTGGAAAGGAGTTTGTAGAGGAGTTATTTGATTTTTGTTAGGCAGTGTGGGTTTATCATGCATGAAGAATGACCTGACATTTAGAAGTTTCACACTAGTAAGTTGTGATTTTTGTAGTGCATTTTGAGAAATTAGCAGCAGATTGTATCTTGAAACCTACTTTCAGCATGTCTTAAGTAGGATTAAAACTGCCCTCTGAAAGACATCTTTTATAACTGGTGGTCTGGCTGTTACATTATTGTTTTCTCTAGGGGCCCAGTTAGCTATAATCTGTTGCTAATTGCTATTAAGGTGGTATTGAGGGGATCATTCTGTTTTCTGCATGCATCTAATCAGTTTCTTGTTCCATTTTACATAACATGTTAGAGCAATGGTACCCTTAGCTTGTTTTCTGTTGGTAGTTTATTTGTCATTCTTAATCTTTCCTCCATGTTCTTGATTATATATTTCTAATGTTTCAGGGTTTCCTATTTATCTGCTTTGGTTTTCATCGGGTCTTCTGGTTTATCTACTTATAGAATGTATCAGTGCTTCTGATTTGCAAATGAAAGCAACTATTTAAGATGATATGCTGAGGTCCATATGGTGATCCCAGTTTATATTGCTAGTGTGCTGAACTAGTCATCTATCTTTAATATCCAGTGCACGACAAGGGGTCATTGATCAATGATTTTCTAACACCTTGTGCACGGACAATTTGAAGATTGTTTTAGATGAATTTACAGGATTCGTAAAGTTGTAAACAGATAGTAAAGCCATATTGGCATGTGGGATGGAATTTAATGTTAAGTTGACTCACAC
The DNA here is from genome assembly GCA_024085815.1 of Flaveria linearis. Classification (NCBI taxonomy): domain Eukaryota; kingdom Viridiplantae; phylum Streptophyta; class Magnoliopsida; order Asterales; family Asteraceae; genus Flaveria; species Flaveria linearis. Next base: position 25,140,799 of record CM044002.1, read on the forward strand.
CTTTATGTCTTTAGGGCTTATGGTAAACATGGCTTGATTTTATAATATTAAAGAGCACATGGAAGAGCCAAAAAAGAAGTTTCCTCTTGATGCAAAGGACTACAACCTATATGAGGAAATTGGTGAAGGAGTTAGTGCCTCCGTGTATAGAGCTCTTTGTATTCCGTTGAATGAGACTGTTGCAATCAAGGTTCTTGATTTGGAAAAGTGTAATAATGACCTGGTATGTTATTTCCTCATACCTTTCTTCCAAATAGCTTATCATAGATTAAACCATTTCCATTTCACCATTTGGTCTTGTTTTTTATGTATTACATGCCAATATATAAGTTGTAGGTTTAGGGTTATGTTAGGTATTACGTGTAAGCGGCCGACCCTAGGATTCGGTTAGGGCGCATAAATCAATACAATACTACGGCTCGGGCCTTAAGAACTTGTCGATATTTCTAATTGATTTCTAAAACGAGTGACGAGATAACAATAGCAATAATAGTAACAATAAATGTAACTATGCAGCGGAACGATAATCAATAACCGAAAACTAAAGTAACACAAGAACAGATCTGTTTTGTGTACCTTTTTTGCAGTTGAACAGCAGGCTAAAACAGAATAGTGGCAGCAGCCCCTGTCCTCGACAGAACAGCCCCTTGCGGCGGCTGTAGGTGGCGGGGGCTGGTGGTTATCTGCGGCAATCAGCAGCCTTGCTGATTGCAGGTTGGTGGCAGCCATTGAAACATACACGTGTAAAACATGCTTACACATGAAAGTTAAAGTTGTCTTGTACATGGTTGTTGAGAAAGCCGAACAGATGAAAAACAAAAACACTGGTAGAAGCGTAAAACAATGTATAACAAGAAAAAACACAACATTATGTTGTCCATGTCAACAACTCAAACCGATACATAGGAGCAGTAGGACCATATATAGGGAAAAAAATCAAACAAACATGCACCAGAAAGCTACGGAAACACAAGCAGAACTGAAAACCAACAACTAAAAGTGTACTACAAGGTCATGTGTATCAAACCACTCCAACTCTTCTACAAGTGATATCAATATGAAAATTAGAAAATCCATCCCCAAAGTATAAGATAAAGAAATGGAACTTTCATACAACCCTTCATCAATGAAATAGGTGTTAATGGTCATTGCCTTGACTAGCTTGGCTACGGCTAGCATGACAATAACAATTATTATTATATCTCCTTTCTCATGTCACGTAATTGGTGGATTAGTTGAAAATAAGGATTTATGAACCCTGAAATCTTGTTTAAGCCATCTAAAATGATTTAGGGGCATATTAAAAGGCCCCTAAGGTTTATAAGGAATTATGGATTCCAGATCACGAAACAATTACTTGGTTTTAGAGCACATAGCAGAGTAAATAACCTATTCACATTTCTTAAGGTTTAATCTTCATATTATATGCCATGTTTGGACCTGTGAGAAGATGCATTATGTTGAATTTGTTAGTTCTTTGCATTAATGAATGCATATTGTGTTTATTCATTCTTGTCATTTATAAGTTTTTTTAATCCAAACAGGATGGTATCCGTCGCGAGGTACAAACCATGAGCTTGATCAACCATCCAAATTTATTACGGGCATATTGCTCTTTCACCGCTGGCCAAAGCCTTTGGGTTGTTACTCCATATATGGCTGCCGGATCTTGTCTTCACATCATGAAATCTTCTTTTCAAGAAGGTTTTGAAGAGCCTGTTATAGCCACATTGCTTCGAGAGGTCCTTAAAGCCCTGGTTTATCTTCATGCTCATGGCCACATCCATAGAGATGTGAAGGTAAGATAGTATGATGTAAATGTTTTCCATGGAACAAAATGGACAATAATGGAAGGCTTTTATGGTTTATTGAAAATAAATATAGTTTCTTTCTCAAATGATTTGTCTTTCTTTTTTATGTTATTTTGGATTAGCTTTTACCTTTCTACACCTTATTTTTTATCTTCAGTATTTGATTCCTACTACCATTTACAAGTCTTGATGGGGTTTTCAGGCAGGGAACATATTAGTTGATTATAATGGTTCCATCAAGCTAGCAGATTTTGGAGTGTCTGCATGCATGTTTGACACTGGGGATAGGCAGCGTTCAAGAAATACTTTTGTGGGAACTCCTTGCTGGTATGTTTTCTGTGTGGTATATGTTCAAGGTCTTGTTGTCTTCACTGACCTTTAAGATTGTTTAACCGTGTCCTGGACAATTTTTCCTAGGATGGCACCGGAAGTTATGCAACAATTGCATGGATACGACTTCAAGTGAGTTATCATTCACTTGTTCACTCTTATTCTACCATACATCTTTTTTTACATCATTAAAACACTTTCAGTTAAAGATTTATAATCAAGGAATTGTGGTGTATCAACAGAGCAGACATCTGGTCATTTGGAATCACAGCCCTTGAACTTGCTCATGGGCATGCACCATTTTCTAAGTATCCACCAATGAAGGTAACTAGTTTATATCTCTTTAAATGTTTTTTTTTACTACATGTACATCAGTATGTCTTGTTTTCTGCAGGTTTTGCTGATGACTCTCCAAAATGCACCACCTGGTCTTGACTATGAAAGAGACAAAAAGTTTTCTAAGGTTCTTGTCATCCTACGGCTAGGATCTAAACGACCTTTGAATGTTGTGAGCTAACTTGTAGCAGCTTTGCAGGCATTCAAAGAAATGGTTGCTGCTTGCTTAGTGAAAGACCCAAAGAAACGTCCCTCATCCGAAAAGCTTTGAAACACCCTTTTTTTAAAAATGCACGAACAACTGATTATCTGGAACAGACTATTCTTAAAGGGCTTGTCCCCCTAGCTGACCGTTTTAGGATGCTAAAGGTGTTCGTTCTTTTATACAATGATTGTTACTGATTTATGTTCTTAGTCATTGTTTTTTTTTATTTTGTAAGCTATCTGACCTCCTTGTTTTTTCAGGAAAAAGAAGCAGAGCTTCTTATGCAGAACAAGGAATTATTCGGGGAAAGGGAGCACTTATCACAGGTGGAATTTCGATATATATCTTTGAAAGGGAGCTTCTTATGCAAAACAAATCATGTGCTTTCCATGTACAATTTCTAATCAATAATTTTATCATATTTTTGGCAACATGCAGCAAGAGTATATTCGTGGAATTAGTGCCTGGAATTTCAATATTGAGGATTTGAAGAATCAAGCTGCCCTTGTATGTCTTTTTTTTTCCTTGTATTGGATTATATTAGAAATGACTGGTGTTTCACTTTGTTAACTTTTTTTATTTGAGGGCAGATCCAGGACTATGATGAAATATCAAATGAAGATCTGAATGCAACTTCAAAGCTACAAAACAGACTCGATGATGTTGGTTTACCAGCAGAGAGGTCTTCCTCTGAGGTGTCTGATCATTCAGATTCTGGATCTCACCTTGAGGTGTTATATTAGTCGTATCCATATTGACTTTTCTCTTCTTCAAATTCTGCATCTGGATCAATTATGGGGTTTTGAAATTCAAGTAAATTGTGTAAATATAAATCTTTAATTGTGTCAGGATGCAATTAATGAAATTCCTGATTTGGAGAATTCATTTGCGGAATTTCCATTAAAGCCTCTTCAAGCACTCAAGTAAGATCATATCTTCCAAACTATCTGAAATTAACCTTAGTTTCTTTTATGAAATTGGCAAATTACTGAAATGGAAAAACGATGATTAAAACTTGTTTTCCAATGGTATTGTTGTTCATTATTTAAAATAAATTATTTAGGGAATGGTGAAAATAAGTTGGTGTAATAGTGTAGTTTGTGAAGGTTTAAAACTTGCTAGAAATCTTATACATAAGTTGTTTTGGATTTTGATGCTCTAGTAATTTGTTAATACAGGGAATGTTTTGATGTTTGTGAAGATGATGGAGGTAATGATAATCCATCAGATAATGGACAGCAGAGTGCCATGAATCCATCGGTAAAAACTGTGGATCAAGAAGCTGAAGTCAATGATGTGAAGCATATTGGACAAAAAGATTCCTTACTAAAACCTACCATTGATGGGCCAAGAAAATATTTGAGTGGTTCATTGCTTCCAGATAATTCTTTTTCTCCTAAAAAGCTAGTTGCTGATGTGGACAGGTAACTATATCATCATCTCATTTTATTTTCTTGTTGGTTTTTGCAACTTAGGTCTGTCAAATAATGTAATAAATGAGATGCTCTACTAGCTTTTATTTGATTTTACTAACTTTAGTAATGTGGTTTGTCTTGAATATTAAGGGTTCATAGGCAAATAAAATAGAATTAAAAATTGACAAACTGCCATCTTCTATTTTCATTCTGACATTTAAAAATTACGAGCTAATATACGTATACTCTTTATGGTGCCTTCACAATACTGTTTTTGGAAAATAAGACTTGAACTAAACTAATCTAGCCGAACAAATACACATATATGGACCAAGTACCTTAAGATATTATATACACTAGTTCAATATATCTTCTTCAAACTAGAATTTATGGAAAGGATTGTGTGCAATGGAGTAAAAGAAGCAGAAAATGAGTGACGGAAGAGAAAAAACATGGAAAGGGGGAGAGATATACTACTGCTTGAACAAATTTAAAGTATTTGTAGCGCGTTTTAATGGGACCAAATTTGAACTTAATTTGATACTGTAAGCACTATTCAACAATAAAATGGGATATCCTGATAAAAATTCGTATGTATGATTAATTAGCAAATTTTCTAGTTTTGTTTTGTCTGCACTTGCTACTTCATCCATATGTGTGTACGTGTGTGTGTGTCTCTCTCTCTTTCTATATATATAATAGTTCTAATATAAACATGCAATGACTTTGGCTGATTGTTGTGTATTAAATTACAAAGAGATCCTCTACAATCAAAATTCAAGACACAACGCAATCATAGTGGTCCCCTGCAGTTACGTCAAAAGCATAATATGAATAACTCTTCATCCGGTAAGTCATCTTTCAGCTGCTAATTCCCTTTTTTCTCTCTCGATACATTACTGGTCAATGTCTTTCCTACTCATCATGTCTCGTTTTACATTGTGAAATAGAGGATGTTTCAGGAGCAGTGGTCCAGCGCAAGGGGCGTTTTAAAGTCTTTTCCGCAGATCTTAATCCAAAGGTACGGATATACTCAAATGTTTTTCCTTCTTCCTTTCTGACTTGTAGGACTTACGGTCATCTACATTGTTAGTTTAGAATATATATATGAATATATATATATATATATATATATATATATATTCCTTTTTGGAATTTTCCTTTTTCTGTCATTAGCTGACAGATCCTTAGGGCAGAACTAGCATTGTAAAAACTTTTTAGGCAATGGAGTTGTAACTCTTGAGTTCCTCTCATATTCAGGCTCTAGTCTTTAATTCCAGTGGTATTACCAGCCCTCCAATATCAACTCTGTCAGCTGCTTCAGTTGTTCCATATTTACAATCCATTTTGCAGCATAATACTATGCAACGGGTAAGTGTCTGATCATTTGATCATATATCACCTTAAATCTCCTCTCTGAGTTGACACTTGTCTGTGCTGTCCAGGAAGAACTACTTAAATTAATGAAGTTTGCAGAGCAGATTTCTGGTACATCATCTGGTTTTTCATCATTCAAGTTTGATTTTTGTTTGTGTAATGAATTGTATTTTTTCTTATGCAGGAAATGGTATAGAGTATGTGGGATCAGGAACCAATGAAATTTCACAAGTAATGGATCATGATTTTTCTAAAAATTTCTTGAAATGCTTGCTACATGTTAATACTGAAATTATTTGCCCACTAGTTCCAGCTTAGATCACCTTTTAAATAATCACATTGGTAGCAAAATGAACTGGTCAATCCAATCATGTAACAGATTAATGGGCTGGGTGGGATCAGATCAAGTTGACATTCCAACACTTTGTTCTTTTTTTTTTTTGGTTTCCTGATAATGTAAAATATTAAGCATGATTACAATTTGCAAATATTATTGATTTATGAGATACAGTCATCTAATATATTTCAAAACCAGTTTAATATGCTGTAAACACGTGTGTGTACATTGGACCTCATTTAAACTGTTTGACATGTTTTTTTCCAGCTAAGTTTTGAATTTTACCCATCCGTCCTGTTAGCAAAGCATTGTGATCTAAATTAATCCGTTTTTGTATAGGGGTTAAAATCCTATTGACTTTTTTGTGATGTTCCTACTGTGCTTATTGTTAAGGTCATATGAGATAATGGCCTGATCTTTCAAGTATTTGTAACATGCAGATACCTGTGAGTTCCCCGAGGGAAAGAGAACTGCAGTCTCAGGTTATTCAGTTACAACAAAGGTATGATTATGTACAATTATACATATATAAGTCTCAAGCTGCATTGTTTATAATAAACTTCCACAATCTAAAACATTTGTTACAAATTCAGCATTGGCAGTGTGGTTGAGCAATTGCGAATAATGAAGACAAGAAATGCACAGGTTTGTCTTAATATCATCTCTATGTTTAGACGCGTGGACGTTGTAGGAGGGTCTCATGGGTTGGGTCAAAATGGGCAAACTCTTACACGTGCTTGAAACACCTCTTTTGTCCATTTCTTCCAGTTTTATGTATGAATAACATATTAAATATGATTACCATAACTTTTCTTTCTATTTCTTTTTACATTGGCAGTTGGAAAGAAACTTGAGCAATTTAAAGGGGACAGATAGCATCCGAGAATGATTCATAGTTGAGGTGTAATGGAGTCTGCGGATGGCCCATTGTCTGTAAGTTACCTTTCCTGTAGACAGCATATATATTTCATGTGTACATTCTGTTGTTAAATGTTGTAATTCATATACTCGATATTGAAATAATTAAATATTTAAAATAGTATTTAAAAAAGGAAAGAAAGAAACAAAAGCAGTGTTTTTGCTCATTTATACAGTTCCAATTATGTTTGATTTTGTATGATGAAGACAGCATGTGTTAGCCTGATGACATCTTGTTGGAAGGTATGGTAAGGCAGTAAGCTCAAGCCTACTTTTGTCATTTGTATTTCCAGGATAAATTACGCATGCGTGTTAAGTTGAAATTTCACTTTTCGACCAAAAGCATGTTAAATAACAGTTAGGACCATATGCGGTATTAATCAAAAGTTGAGACCAGGACTCCAGGAGTCGGATATTGACTTCCCACAGGAACCATTCTACAATTTACTCTAATATCTATAGTCTCATTAACATTAACATATATGTTAATAAAGATTGGAAATGAACAGTATCAGCAGGGAACTTGGGTTGTTTTGATGTTGGCCACACATGTTTATGATATTTACGTTTTAACCCCCTTGGTACCTTTTATAAGATATGTTTTGTTTTTGGGGTTTGATTGTTCGGTGGTAGAGAGAGACAGAGATGGGCGTCGATGGTGGGCTTGGGCGGAGGGGCGTTGACGGTTGCGTATCTGGCCAGATGATGACCGACGGCGGTTGTTTGCGTTTTGACCTCCTCTGGTTCACGTTTTGGCCGCCGGCGGTTTCTTCTATCATCATCGCGTGCCTCCCGCCGATGACCGGCATCGGTTTTTTTGGGAAGCGGGTGCCGCCTGTGTGCTGCACAGCAGCCGCCTCTAGCATTCATGGAAGGTGGCCCTCCTTTGTGTCGATGCACGACCGGTGGTTCCGGGGACCACCTGTAAGCCGGACAGAGGTTGAGTGCCGCCTCTAGGAGGCTTTTTCTGGCTTACCGAGGCCTTACGAGGTTCCGATTGGTCGATGACGGTAGGCAAACACTCACCTGAGATGAAAATTTGATGTTTTTTGATGCTTCTGGTTCAAAACCCTAATTTGTTGCTTCATGTCGATGATGATGGAGATACTTCATCTGAGACTTTCATTTGACGTCTTTGTAAAACCCTAACCGAGATTTCTAACCTTGAATCTCTATCTTTGTTTCTCTGATTCATATTTCGTCTATAATTTTGGGGTTTTCGTAACCGAAATCTTAGTCTTTTGCAGTTGTTGATGAAATGTTTTTTTGTGATTTCATTCAAATTCAAGGGTTTCTTTGATTGTGTTGGTTTTTTTAAGTCGGTTGGTCGATGAGTATGAGAACATGTTCATCCAAGACCTTTTTTTGGCTCTATTGTCTGATTATGATGAAGTTAGACTCTATTATGTTTCTGGTTGCTGATTAGTTTGTCAATGGTGCGTATACACTAGAATAATGCGTCATTGATGTTGTGATTTGAATATCTTGCTATTGTCGGTGATTCTTTGTAACTTGTCGATGATGTTGAACGGCCATTCACATGAGGCTTATCATCGAGTCCATGTTGTTGTCGGTGGTTCTTTGAAACTGGTCGATGATGTTGAACGGTTGTTCACCTGATGCTTATTGTCGGGTCCATGATGTTGAGCGTATGCTCATCTGAGACGTACTAGAATGCGGAGATTTGTGGGTTTACTGGTACCTCTGTTTGTTGGGGTTGATCTAAACCTTAACTTTAGGATGTTGATAATGAAGATGTTTGCATCTTTATTAAAACTGTTCGGTTACGATCATGTGTATCTATTTGGACACTCCTGGGCTGTGATGAGATAACGGAGTGTTGTCGGTTACTGAGGCGTGGCTGCCCATATCTCACTGCATCTCCTGAAAGCTTCTCCGCTCGTACCCTCGATTCGGTCGTTGGTCTGTGTGGAGTTTCTTTGGTTGGAATTCTCAACTTTTGGCAACATATTTTGGAGTTTTCCGGTTGCACCCTTTGTGGCCGTCGGCCATTGGTGTTACCAAAATTGCAGATTTTTGCCGATGTATTTGAAGGGTTTTTGCGTTTAAGGTCGATGATGGTAGATTTTGCTCACCTGAGACTTGTTATGGCCGGTTTGGTTTTCCGGCATTATTGTTGCTTCTCTACAAGCTAGGTTGTTATGTAGCTGCATTTGGCGTGGCAATCTATGTTGCAGCCATAGAGGAGATCTCAGCCTCAAGTAACCAAATTTGTTATTTTTAGCAGTTGATTATGATCTGCCTTTGTTTGTTATTGCATTAACTATTCTTTGTTGATTGTTATTAACTATTCTTTGTTGATTGTTATTATACATCTTGGGTTCTGTTTGATGCTAAGCATAGGCTCACTTGGCCATTGTTTGATTTTGGTGGTTTGTGTCTGCTAGAAGACACGTTGATGACGAGGTCATGTATTCCTCCATGACTATTATTTTTGGTTGTTTTGTGGCTATGATGATACACCGAGATTGAAGTCGGTTGTCCTGACATGACAGCTATTTTTGGTTTGCAGTCGCAACCTGCTATCGGTTCTGAGCCAACTTTTAGTAAAAAATCCGGTTTATTTGATGCGCAACGCGCGTCACGGATAAAAAACACTAGTTTCAATAATTTATTAGAGTTTTACATATATAATATAACACTTGTAAACACACAAGAATTGTTTATATTTTAACAATTATGAAATATAGTAAGTTAAATAATAGTTTGTTTAACATTTATACTTTTATGGTTATTAAAAAACTTAAATGATCAATTTTGTTATCGTTAAAAAAAAAGCTAAAATGACAATGTCTGTAAATTAAAACTAAATTTAGTAGTTTTACTAAATTTGGATAAAGTATAATAAGGTAAGACCAGAACCAATTTTTTCCACCATGAGCTTGTGACTACCATCCATGAACAATCCCATCTCCAACACCTTCATTTGTGTTGAATAGGTTTAAGAAATTGCCTTATCTTGATCTCTGAACCCACTTACGGTAGATTAGTGTCCTCCCTCTTGATGAAACAATATGCTTGATAGTGACTGTGTTTTCGTCCTAAGAAGCCTTGGAGTTAGAATGAGAGCATGGTGAGTGACGATATATATGCAGGAGGTCATGATGAAATCAAGAGCAACCATATCTGCAATAGATCATCTAACACACTTGACATCTAACGAACAAAAATATCCAATAAAGTCCTAGTCATAGTAATGCTATTGATACGGTCTAAGAAGTAAGACATAAACAAACATCTCTACTAACTTAGAAGAACAAACATATATATAGTTCTAAATGAGTATGACTAACAAAAAGAAACCAATTGTAGTTGGTTCCTCAACAAGTACAACCCCAACCCAAAACAGAGGTATTTTTTTCTTCTTTTTTTTTAACTACGTTTTTTTAACCCAAGCTTCATTCGGCATGGGGCACGAATTTATTGTTTCTTATAAATGCATTGGGCTCACTTACACTTATGTTTTAATTTATTTATTTAAAAGCAAATTTGCAAACAAATCAATAGGAACATAGCATAAATAAAATGACATGTTTTGTATGTCTATGGTCTTATAGCCTATCAGCATTCGTGATTGTCTCTCACAAAAGTGACATGTTTAAAAGTCTTATGAACGTAAGTTGATAAGTAGTTCAAGTAGATAAAAGATAATGTTCTGTATTTTTTTAACGGCAAATATACGACCCTACTTCGGATGATAAGTGTTATTAATCGGGCCCACCTATCCGTTTTCCAGCCGGGACCGCAACCCCAACCCCCTTAGTAGGAAACTCATTGCTGAGAAAACCCCCTGCCTCAACTCTAAGTATTTTGTTTAAAGTAAGACTTGAATTCATGACATATCTTTATTTACTTATCATGGATACTTGATCCTAACCCGTTAAGGTAAGGATAATGGGTAGATAATGTTCTATGTTAAATGAAGATTTGAAGTTGAAGTTGTCCAGTATAAGTATAAGAAGGCTGGCCCATAATAGAGCCCAATCTGAAAAGTTTGAATTATGGTGTGGACTGTGGAGAGTGGAGTAGAGTAGAGTAGATCTGGTGCACGTGTAGAGATGGATAAAAATTAAAAAAGAAGTCAAATGGAAGCAATTTGGGAAGTTTGACGGACTGTCTCTTTCGTCCCTCTGCCCAATATATTCCTTCCACACATGATAATATTTAAACTTAGTTACATATTAATTATAATCATACGGAGTAATAATAACTAATATAAAATCAATATGTGTGTGTAATAGTTTCTCCAATTAAATTCGTCAAAGAAACAAACAAAATAAAAATTGTTTTGCTTGAAGTATCTGTTGTTATCAAACCTATATACTAAGATTTTATTGTAGGCAGATGATGTTTTCACACTTGTAAAATTATATATCTGTCACCATAACCTACACATGAATACATCTTGGTTTGAAACAAATATGTTAATGAAGTGAGGAGGTGAAATAAACCGAATTAGTTCAATGTAAGGTTCGATGTTGAATCTAGCAAGTCTAATGCAACAAGAATAATCATTCACCATAACCTACATATCATGAATACATCAACCTTGATGGTAAGGAGATCCTATAATTTACCTAATGATTAACATACTGCTGAAGTTATAAGAGAAAAATAACAAAAGTTAAGTATTAACTCTATATAAATGAAAGCATAATAATCAACATATTGAAGAGTGTAGAAACTCTAAATTCATAGTTTAAGATTTCAGTTCAATTTATTAGTCAAATATATGCAGTCATTCACATGTCATCGTTATATAAAACTAAAGTAGCGTTTTGTACGCGGGAATAAAGGGCGAAATGGAATGAACCATTGAGTGTGAATTATGTAACATCTCGTATTTTGAGACGTTTAATAAGGAAAATAATAATAATAATAATAATAATAATAATAATAATAAAAATAATAATAATAATAATAATAATAATAATGGTAATAATAATAATAATAATAACAATAATAATAATGGTAATAGTGGTAATAATAATAATAATTATAATAATAATAATAATAATAATAATAATAATAATAATAATAATGGTAATAATAATAATAATAACATAATAACAATAACAATAATAATAATAATAATAATAATAATAATAATAATAATAATCATAATAATAATAAAGTCCAGGGGTGATTCTTGTAATTTATCAAACTCCAAAAGAAAACTTATAACATAAAATGTTAAAAATGAAACCGCAGGGACCAATTGTGTAATTTTAAAATTTTCAAAATCCACCCCCGCCACCCTCGTTTTTCCGGCGAGGATTCCGGCCACCGCCGGCCACTCTCCAGCGATCTTCAAACGCCCAAAATACGCGGATTTCATTCAAATTAAAGGTCCCGACAGCCTCGCGACAAGGATTCGAACCTATGGACCCATAGAATTCGAAAATTAAACTCAAATAAGCGGTTTAATTCGAACCCGCTTAACCCATTCAAAACTCAAATCGAATGGAGCGTTTTGCATCAAATTAAACACTATAAATAGAGGGCAAACCTCCATAAATACTCGCTCAAACTCTCTGTAAACTCAATTTGATCAAAACACACATAAACATCGAACTCGATCGCCGTCTTCATCGCGACCTGCAACTTGATCGAGAACAACCTTCGGAGTTCTCTTAATCCAAATTGATATAGGGCTTTCGTTTGTAATCATCTCTAGAAGCTTTCTGTGGAATTAATTGGAATATCATCAACGAAATCATCTCGAAACCATATCTCTTCTGCGCGGCTGTTCTTGATCTTATTCTCTATCGAATTAACATCGAATCAGGTAATTGAACACTCCATTGTATTCGATTTTACATGGGGATCAAAAGCCCCATGAATTTGAACATTAACAGGTTCGAATTGATCCTCAATTTGGATCAAATCAAATCTAGGGTTTATGTGAATTTGGGATGAATTTCAATTGGTGTTTAAAAGAAATTAAAACAGAATATTATCACGGCTCAGGCCCTTGTTCCACTGGTCACTGCGTTCCATGTTGAGCAGTAGGTCGCGGGTTCGAAACCCGGCCACCCCCTTATTTTTTTTAAATGCCTTCTTAAGCTTTAAAAAAATTATAAAAATTCCTAAAAATTATAAAAATTAATTTTACAAACTCTGATATTTTTTTAAAGTTATCAAACAAATTTTTGTAAAATTATTTCTTTGAAACACTTAATTTTTTTATATAAAATATCAAATAACAAATATTATAATTAGCTTATTTTTACCAAAATAAACTTTAAATAGTCAAATTACTACGTTATTATTTGTCATTACGTTACCTGTAATTATAAATTTATTTATGTCAATTATGAAATGTTATTTACATTTTATAAATTTAATCATTTTATAAAAATTTAATATTTTTTATAAAATGGATTAATTAATCTTTCTTTTAATGTATAAAAATATACATATACGATCTTGATAACTAATCCCAAATTCCATCAAAGACCCTAGATTCTCGTTAAAAACGTTAAGATTAATATTAACCAACTTAAACCTCGTCGATGTATATATAATCTTAGGTACCTTGTAAGAGAATTCGTTGGAACGTCGTCTATTATCCTTATTAATCGTCATCCATATACTTAATTACCAAGTGAGTATTTCTATACCCCTTTTTCTTATTTTCACACTTTGGGGTGAAACATGTTACTTATTAATCATTGCACTTGTAAACGTTTGGATTCTTGTAAACTTATGGCAATTTACTTGTGAGTTGTGGTTAGTTGAACTTTTGTGGTTACCATGTTATGGCATTATATGTACAATCATTAACTATTGCTAGCCCAGCGAAGTCATAGATCTATGGGCCTGACAAGCCTGCTTGGTTGATCCAAGTACACTTAGCTAATCGTATATACTTTTAACGTTAATAGAATATTAACGTCGTTTGATACTTGTAAAACATTGTCAAGGTTTGATTGTGCATTCTGTCTTACATCCCTAGTTACCTTGTTCTCTAATTTACAACATGAATTGCCATCTTTATATACGTATGTATGAAAAACAATAGAATGCTCACCAACAATATGTTGACCTTTTATTTTTAACATGTTTCAGGCAATAGCGTTATGTGGCTGTGAACAATTGTAACTCTCACGCCTCGACGATTCCGCCGTCCAGGTTGGGGTGTGACAGATTGGTATCAGAGCCCATAACTATAGGGATTTAGGTTATTAATGATGACCTAGACTATAGCTTATGCATGCACCTTATAGTACTTTTAACTTATAAATATATGGTTTGCATATTACATAATGCTATGCCTTCTTGTGTGCAATTTGATGCCTTAGCATAGGATTGCCTAAACTTAGTTACATGTCTCCCTAAACTTATCTTTGACTCTCCCCGAACATAAAACCTCTCTATCTTATTCTCGACGACACGTGGAATCGTATACTTATGCGTATGACTTGGATCTTTAGACGTTATGTCTAATCTATATAAATCTCATCAAGGTTTTGATTACATGAACCTAAGAAATATTGTGTGACACATAGACACCTGTATTCTGGATTTCCTGGCAAAAAGCCTTCGGGCTAAGGCAAGCGTATTCGTATAAATCTCATTGAGGGGCCCGTTACGCTTACCTGGGGATTTCTGGGATGAGTGATAAACTATGGTCAAAATACACAAATCTCTAAGGCAAATGAATCAATTTACCTTGACGTGTCCACGGTTCCAAATGATAATGCGTTATCAAATGGGATCATTCCGTGTACCTTACAACCTTTAGCCTACCTTTGTCTAAACTAATATTCTTTGTTATCCTCACTCCCGTAACTAGCTCATTTTTGTATGTCCAGCATGTCTCGACAACTTGCAAAACGTGGAAACTCCAACCGCAAGCTGGCAGCAATGATCGCCAAACAAATGGCTGCTGTGCTCCCAACCATGGTTGCTGAACTTACTAGCACCATGATGGCTAATAGCAACAACAACAACACCAATGGAAACAACAACGGTGCTCAAGGAGAAAATAGCAACAGCCGAAACGGGAACGATCGTACTTGCACCTTCAAACACTTCAACTCTTGCAAACCCACCAACTTTAGTGGCAAGGAAGGAGCCACTGGTCTTCTCGAGTGGTTCGAAGGCATGGAGAATACTTTCGCCAATTGTGAGTGTCCCGAGGCACTCAAAGTCCGTTATGCCACTAGTATGCTCCAACAAAGGGCACTTACCTGGTGGAATAGCGAGAAGAGAAACCGAGGAGCTGATGCTATTTCGGCACTCTCTTGGGATGAATTCAAGAACATCGCTATCGCGAAGTTTTGCCCGAGAAGTGAATTACAAAAGTTGGAAGAAGAATTCTGGAACTTGAAGCAAGATGGTGGTGATCATTTGGCCTACTCAACTAGGCATCATGAGTTGAGTCTACTATTGCCCCATATGGTTGACACTGTCCCCCGCAACATCGAGAAGTTCATAAAGGGTGTACCACCCCAAATCCAAGATGCTGTGGTGGGTAGCCGACCCACAACTTTGGAGGAGGCAATTACTATCACAGCGCAGCTCACTGAAAATCATATTAGAGCTGGCACTATGTCGGCAAAGGGTTCAAAGTCTACTGTGAAGGCGACACCCGAGGCAACAAAGGATGTAAAGGCTGAGTCGTCTTCCCAAAACAAGAAGCGTAAGTTCACAACGACACGCAACTACGCTGTGACCACTCCAAATCCTCCTCAAAAACAAATGGTGGTGGCAAATCAAGCTCCCATGGCTAAAGTTTATACGGGTTCTCAGCCAATGTGTAACACGTGCAAGTACCATCATGCGGGCAACGTTCCATGCCGAATCTGCTCGTTGTGTGGAAAGTATGGCCATTTGGTGACTACTTGTCTGCGTGCACCAAACAACGCTGCAATGCTTGCCAACCGAACCTGTTACAACTGTGGCGAGCCTGGTCATATTCGTCCGCAATGCCCTCGCAATGCGGGCAACGTGCCACCAGCTCGTGGAAGGGCTTTCAATATCAACGCCAACCAAGCACGTCAGCAATGACGTTGTGAATGGTACGACGAAGAACCCCGTTTGAAATCATTTCTTGTATTATTGATGTTTTCCATCTTTGTAATCATCGTATCAATAATAAAATCTTTTTTTTACCGAACAGGTATGTATCTTGTAAATAATCATTACGCATCTGTATTATTTGATTCGGGTGCGGATAAGAGTTTCGTGTCGCTAGAATTCGAGCCTGTACTTTCTAAATCACGTATTAATCTGGAAAGACCCTACACAGTCGAAGTCGCCGATGGAAAACCCATTGTCGTTGATGCCATAATACGTGATTGCATCATAAGCTTTAACGAGCACGAATTCCCTATTGATCTTATTCCGATGAAACTCGGAAGCTTCGACGTCATCATTGGAATGGATTGGCTAGTCAAACATCATGCTGAGATCGTATGTTTTGAGAAGTGTATTCGAATACCGTTACCATCCGGGGATACTTTGAAAGTGTTCGGCGAGAAATCATCACAAGGACTCAAACTCATGTCTTGCACTCAAGCCCGAAAGTGCTTAAGCAAGAAGTATATAGCCTTCTTGGCTTACGTGGTCAACACAAAAGCCAAAGGGAAAGAACTTAAAGATGTCCCTATTGTACGAGACTTTCCTGAAGTATTTCCCGATGACCTTAGTGGTTTACCTCCCGTACGTGAAGTTGAATTTAAAATTGATTTGATACCGGGAGCACAACCCGTGGCTAAGTCACCATATCGGCTTGCACCATCGGAATTGCAAGAACTCTCTAGCCAACTCCAGGAATTATCCGAAAAAGGGTTTATCCGCCCTAGTTCTTCTCCTTGGGGAGCACCTGTCTTATTTGTGAAGAAGAAAGATGGGTCATTCCGTATGTGTATCGATTACCGAGAGCTCAACAAGTTGACCATCAAAAACCGGTATCCTCTTCCTCGTATCGACGATCTGTTTGATCAACTTCAAGGAGCTACTATATTCTCGAAGATTGATCTACGTTCTGGATATCATCAATTACGTGTCCATGATGATGACATCCCCAAGACCGCATTTCGTACTCGTTATGGGCACTATGAGTTTACGGTGATGCCTTTTGGCTTGACTAATGCTCCTGCTGTCTTCATGGATCTCATGAATCGAGTATGCAAGCCTTATCTAGATAAGTTTGTGATCGTCTTCATTGATGACATTCTCATCTACTCCAAAACCAACGCCGAGCATGAACTGCATTTGCGACAAGTTCTTGAATTGTTAAAGAAAGAGCAATTGTACGCGAAATTCTCGAAGTGTGACTTCTGGCTCAAGGAAGTTCAATTTCTAGGACACGTGGTGAATAGCCAAGGAATTCACGTTGACCCTGCAAAGGTGGAAGCTGTGAAGAATTGGTGTGTTCCCACGACACCGACCGAGATTCGTTCTTTCCTTGGTCTTGCTGGTTATTATCGGCGATTCATCGCCAACTTTTCGAGGATCGCAAAGCCGCTCACTTCCTTAACACAAAAGAATAAACCATTCGAGTGGGGGCCCGAGCAAGAGGAAGCTTTTGAAACATTAAAACACAAACTAAGCAATGCTCCTATCTTGACCCTACCCGAGGGAAACGATGATTTCACCGTATATTGTGATGCTTCAAAACAAGGTCTTGGTTGTGTCCTTATGCAACGAGGAAAGGTGATAGCTTATGCATCAAGACAATTGAAGGTTCACGAGGTGAATTACACGACTCATGATCTTGAACTCGGTGCTGTGGTTTTCGCTTTGAAGATCTGGCGACATTATCTTTATGGGACGAAATGCATAGTCTACACCGACCACAAAAGTCTCCAACATGTGTTCAACCAAAAAGATCTCAACATGAGACAACGACGTTGGATCGAGTTAATCAGTGACTACGACTGTGACATTCGCTATCATCCTGGAAAGGCGAATGTTGTAGCCGACGCGCTGAGTCGCAAGATCCATAACAAAACTGTCTCACTACAAGGAATCCGAGATCAAAGACAGTGGTTTCACACGTTAAGAGAATTTGATACCGAGGTTCGTGTGGATATTAACGAGGCTACTATCATGCTCCAAAACATAAGAATTGATAGTGATCTCGAGTTATGCATTCGCAAGGCTCAACAAGCGGCAATAACCGACGAAGGAAGTAATGAGGATTTGGTGTCTAACGTTCGATCACAACTGGAGGAAAAACCAAACGGCCTATGGTACTTTATGAATCGACTTTGGATTCCAAACCGTAATAACCTTCGACACATCATCTTGGACGAAGCACATCACACCCGATATTCTATTCATCCTGGTTCCGATAAAATGTACATGGATTTGCGTGGTCAATATTGGTGGCCTGGAATGAAGAAAGATATCGCGGTTCATGTCTCCAAATGTCTCACGTGTGCAAAAGTCAAAGCCGAGCATCAACGACCAAGTGGTTTACTTGAACAACCTGAAATCCCTATGTGGAAATGGGAACATGTATCCATGGATTTCATAACCAAGTTACCACGTACTCCTCGTGGTCATGATAGTATATGGGTGATTGTGGACCGTTTGACTAAGACGGCACATTTCATACCTATACGAGACACCTACAAGGTTTCAAGACTAGCTCGTATATACATTGATGAAATTGTGAGTCGTCATGGCGTACCCTTACACATCATTTCCGATCGAGATGCTCGTTTCACTTCGCACTTTTGGTCATCTATGCAAGAACTCTTGGGTACTCAATTGGATTTAAGTACGGCTTACCATCCTCAAACTGATGGTCAAACCGAACGAACAATCCAAACCCTTGAGGATTTACTACGATTGTGTGTCCTTGACTTTGGTGGTAATTGGGATACGCATTTACCTCTCGCGGAATTTTCGTATAACAATAGTTATCACTCGAGTATCAAGATGGCACCGTTCGAAGCACTTTATGGTCGTAAATGCCGATCGCCGATCTGTTGGACCGACATTGGTGAAAATTTTATCACTGGTCCTGAACTTATACAAGAAACGACCGATAAAGTTGCTACAATCCGCAAGAACCTTGAAGTGGCAAGAAGTCGGCAAAAGAGTTATGCCGATAAGCATCGTAAACCGTTGGAGTTTCAAGTTGGTGATATGGTTCTTCTTAAGGTTTCACCATGGAAAGGTGTTATTCGCTTTGGAAAGAAGGGTAAACTAGCCCCAAGATTTGTAGGACCTTTCAAAATCCTGAAAAGGATTGGGAAAGTGGCTTATAAACTGGAACTACCTTCCGACCTTAGTGAAGTTCATCCTGTGTTCCATGTCTCAAATTTAAGAAAGTGTTTGGCCGACGAGAGTCTGCATGTTCCACTGGAAGACATCCGGATCGACGAGTCATTGCACTTCATCGAGAAACCTGTCGAGATAATGGATCGCATCATGAAGAAGACTAGGACCACAACTACTCCAATTGTCAAGGTTCGTTGGGAGAACAAGTGTGGAGCTGAGTTCACGTGGGAGCGGGAAGATCATATGAAGGAGAGATACCCGTATTTATTCGTTTAGTTCATTTTTAATTTCCAGACGAAATTCATTAAAGTAGGGGAGACGGAAACATCTTGTATTAATGTTTATTCTTAATCAATGAGAAAGCTTATATATTGAAGCCACACACTTTAGACTCTCTTTTTACCTCTAATGGCTCTGCCATTGCACATAAAGTAAACACTAAAGTAGCCAGCTTAATCGATGATGAATTTTCCTCTTTTGCTACCTTATCAAAACCTGAAAGTTCTCCAAGTGTCCTTATCTTTTCGTCTCAGCCTTCTCGTAAACAAATTTCGGGACGAAATTTTCTAAAGTAGGGGAGACTGTAACATCTCGTATTTTGAGACGTTTAATAAGGAAAATAATAATAATAATAATAATAATAATAATAATAATAAAAATAATAATAATAATAATAATAATAATAATAATGGTAATAATAATAATAATAATAACAATAATAATAATGATAATAGTGGTAATAATAATAATAATTATAATAATAATAATAATAATAATAATAATAATAATAATAATAATAATAATAATGGTAATAATAATAATAATAACAATAATAACAATAACAATAATAATAATAATAATAATAATAATAATAATCATAATAATAATAAAGTCCAGGGGTGATTCTTGTAATTTATCAAACTCCAAAAGAAAACTTATAACATAAAATGTTAAAAATGAAACCGCAGGGACCAATTGTGTAATTTTAAAATTTTCAAAATCCACCCCGCCACCCTCGTTTTTCCGGCGAGGATTCCGGCCACCGCCGGCCACTCTCCAGCGATCTTCAAACGCCCAAAATACGCGGATTTCATTCAAATTAAAGGTCCCGACAGCCTCGCGACAAGGATTCGAACCTATGGACCCATAGAATTCGAAAATTAAACTCAAATAAGCGGTTTAATTCGAACCCGCTTAACCCATTCAAAACTCAAATCGAATGGAGCGTTTTGCATCAAATTAAACACTATAAATAGAGGGCAAACCTCCATAAATACTCGCTCAAACTCTCTGTAAACTCAATTTGATCAAACACACACACAAACATCGAACTCGATCGCCGTCTTCATCGCGACCTGCAACTTGATCGAGAACAACCTTCGGAGTTCTCTTAATCCAAATTGATATAGGGCTTTCGTTTGTAATCATCTGTAGAAGCTTTCTGTGGAATTAATTGGAATATCATCAACGAAATCATCTCGAAACCATATCTCTTCTGCGCGGCTGTTCTTGATCTTATTCTCTATCGAATTAACATCGAATCAGGTAATTGAACACTCCATTGTATTCGATTTTACATGGGGATCAAAAGCCCCATGAATTTGAACATTAACAGGTTCGAATTGATCCTCAATTTGGATCAAATCAAATCTAGGGTTTATGTGAATTTGGGATGAATTTCAATTGGTGTTTAAAAGAAATTAAAACAGAATATTATCACGGCTCAGGCCCTTGTTCCACTGGTCACTGCGTTCCATGTTGAGCAGTAGGTCGCGGGTTCGAAACCCGGCCACCCCCTTATTTTTTTAAATGCCTTCTTAAGCTTTAAAAAAATTATAAAAATTCCTAAAAATTATAAAAATTAATTTTACAAACTCTGATATTTTTTAAAGTTATCAAACAAATTTTTGTAAAATTATTTCTTTGAAACACTTAATTTTTTATATAAAATATCAAATAACAAATATTATAATTAGCTTATTTTTACCAAAATAAACTTTAAATAGTCAAATTACTACGTTATTATTTGTCATTACGTTACCTGTAATTATAAATTTATTTATGTCAATTATGAAATGTTATTTACATTTTATAAATTTAATCATTTTATAAAAATTTAATATTTTTTATAAAATGGATTAATTAATCTTTCTTTTAATGTATAAAAATATACATATACGATCTTGATAACTAATCCCAAATTCCATCAAAGACCCTAGATTCTCGTTAAAAACGTTAAGATTAATATTAACCAACTTAAACCTCGTCGATGTATATATAATCTTAGGTACCTTGTAAGAGAATTCGTTGGAACGTCGTCTATTATCCTTATTAATCGTCATCCATATACTTAATTACCAAGTGAGTATTTCTATACCCCTTTTTCTTATTTTCACACTTTGGGGTGAAACATGTTACTTATTAATCATTGCACTTGTAAACGTTTGGATTCTTGTAAACTTATGGCAATTTACTTGTGAGTTGTGGTTAGTTGAACTTTTGTGGTTACCATGTTATGGCATTATATGTACAATCATTAACTATTGCTAGCCCAGAAGTCATAGATCTATGGGCCTGACAAGCCTGCTTGGTTGATCCAAGTACACTTAGCTAATCGTATATACTTTTAACGTTAATAGAATATTAACGTCGTTTGATACTTGTAAAACATTGTCAAGGTTTGATTGTGCATTCTGTCTTACATCCCTAGTTACCTTGTTCTCTAATTTACAACATGAATTGCCATCTTTTATATACGTATGTATGAAAAACAATAGAATGCTCACCAACAATATGTTGACCTTTTATTTTTAACATGTTTCAGGCAATAGCGTTATGTGGCTGTGAACAATCGTAACTCTCACGCCTCGACGATTCCGCCGTCCAGGTTGGGGTGTGACAAATTAGAAATGTCATTTATGGTTGCTAAAGGTAATTGATTTCATTTGCTCAAATTCATTTCATTCACCTTCCTTATTTTTATTCATTGCATTTTCTTCCATCATTAGTCACCAACACCACCCACTCACCCACCACCAGCGCCCAAGATCGATTGTCACCGGCTACCAAGATCGATTGTCATCGGCCACCACCACAAGCACCAGCACCACCACCACCACCATCTACCACCATCACCAGCCACCACCGCCAACCACAACCACCACCACCACCATCGACCACCATCACCAGCCACCGTCGCCCCATCGCTAACCACCGGCCATCGTTGCATCCGCCAATCACCGCCCACAGGCCATTGTCGCTGCCAACCGCCACCACTGACCATAGCACCACCTACCATCACCACCATAAACACTTTTACTTCATTCTTTCATCTTTATTTCCTATCTAATAAACAAAACAAATTAATAATTTATTTAGATAAACAAACAGTACGATAAAATACAATGATTCCATTTTTTATTCATTCAATTCCCTCGTTTATTCTATTATTTCGTTCATTTCATTACCTATACCAAATAGACCCTAGGTTTGTAGCTCTACATATCTCTTATTTGAAATGTAATAGTGCTAGACTTTAAATAAGACTTTTACATTTATTTTAATTTCTTTTAAATATATTAGTTTTTCTGGTAATTATTATAAGTCCGAATATATAGTTATATTCATTTTTTATAAATTTTGATATAAAATTTATTGAAAACCAAATTAACTCGGCGTAAAATACTTTTTGGTCTTTGAAAATACATATTTATATTCTTTAAAGGTATATTTTCATACCAATTTCATGATATAATAATTGATAAAATAACTGTAGCCAAAATAAGGTAATCTTTTCAATTTTATATCGATACCTAATTCGTATTGTAGATTTATTAATTTCATAAAAATATTACAAATTTGATCAGTGATCCACTCATAACGTAGCTCTCCCTGTTTATCTATTTAAGCAAATTTAATGAAATCATCATAACTTAATTAATGGGGTAATTTTAAAGTTATTATGATTACACTATGACAAAAATTAAGTTTAATAATGGGACAATGATATAGATGAATATCCAGATATTTTATCATATACATGATTAAAGCTTCATCAGTTATTTATCTATTTCATAAACCTTTCATCGCTTTGACATTGTTTCACACAACCTCTCGCGTAAGCACGCTGACATGTAATGTTCATCGTATATCACAGTTAAAAAAATGAAATTTCCTTTACATATAACTTTACATTGCAAGTCATTTGTATTTATATTAGTTACTAGTGGTTGAAACCGCACGATGCGACAGGGATATAAATATTTTTAGGACCGTGTCTTTAGCTTACTCTCTCTTATTGTGTAACTCTTATTTTGTTTTTTATTTGATTAATGTGGGATATCAAACATATCTATATTATTATATATTGAGCGGACTTGTAAATAACAAGTTGTTTATGCATAATCATTTGTATCAAATGTAACAAAATTGTTTTTAAGTATCTTAAAAATAGATTAAAATTACAATGTTGTCCAAAAAGTAGTATTATATAGTAGTATAGATATAAGTAGATTAAGATAACATTAAATATAATAGTCATACTTTAAATTTAATTAGAAAATGATGGAGTATAAGTATTTAAAGCTTAAAAGGGTATAATATGAATAAATCTTATGATATTATATATTAAAGCTTGTAACTTTTCATATGACATCTTAAAATTGATGTAAAATTACAAATATAGTCATGGTTTCTCTATTATATATATATTAGTTATACGTAATCTATTAACAAAGTAAAAAATGTTAACAAGTTAGTTTGATGGCTTCAATAAAGTTAACGTATACATTTGTACGTAAAAGATACAAAAGTTTAAATAATATGAACCATTTATCAAATAATTAAACGATTTAGTTATTTTTTTCACAACAATCTTGATATTTTCTTTAATAAACCTCATTTTATATGTATTTATACACTAGTGAGTGCCCGCGCGCGTTGCGGCGCAAACATTACGTTATATGAAACAAACATTACGTTATATGAAAAAAAATAAGACATGGTAACAATAAATGAGCCTCAAGCACCCTTAAATGATTTTTGTGTACGCAAAACTTGAATGCAAAAAAATAAGACATGGTAACAATAAATGAGCCTCAAGCACCTTTAAATGATTTTGTGTACGCAAAACTTACTTGAATGCACCCACGTGTTACGACCGTGTACGTGTACATTTGCAATCTGTTTGCATACAATTTGTCAAGAGTACAATTGTAATATTGTAATAAGTCCATGAAAGACACATTTGAACGATTAGCCTTAAAGTAAAAAATCTCTCTTACAACTTATCCAAATGTGATGTAAGCAACTTCGCAAGTACTTCAATCTCCCTCAACATTAAAATTGTGTGACCAGTATTTTGTACCCTTCGTTAACTCCTCATTTAATCTTTCTAACAGCTCTCGACATGTGTTATCCTTTCCCCTAAATACCTTTTCATACTTATGTCTACTTGTGTCCTTTGGTTCTTAGCTTCCACTTGCTCATGCCACACTGAGACATAACTTGTCATCTTAATTCACTTCATAATGACAAACAATAATATTGATAGACCTGTAAAAATTCAATGACAATTTTCTCATGAAAGACCAACATGTTATCATGCCCATCCTAGAGTATCTATAATGAGTACATTTGCATTCAAATAGTCTTGCTATAGTTTGACAACTATTTACTTAAAACATGAATAAATATATCATGTAAAGTAGCAAATACCTCTACATATAAACTTATGAAGTACCTGATATATACATTTCAGTAAGTTTCAAAACGAAAGACCCACTTTTCAGATGGCTAATCTTGGGAACAGGTCTAATTAATTAGAACTTTAAAATTTTATAAACCTCAAAACTTTAGCAATGACTAAATTTAAAAATAAACGTACAAACAAATTGCAGTCGCCTCTCAAATGCTTGTAAAGAACTGATGCAACTATCACAGAAGCAACCTATAACATGTACTCCTAATATTTTTTTACAAGACAGTTTAATTTGATAGAAAGACATATAAAATCCCTTTAAGAAAAACAAAAGTAACAAAGTGCAGCCAGTGAAGATTGACATGTAAGGCCTGCAAACTAATAACAGATGGTGATTATAGAAAATAATAAAGATAGAAGGTAAAACGGTATGAACTAACATAATTTTATTTTCTATTTGATCATCGTGAATTCATATCAACTTTTATCCTCTTCTACCTCCATCTAATTGTATATCCTGAAACAAAAAAGAATTAATCGTAACAAACCAATATGCCCCTTGAGAGTATTGAATGCAGCCTTGTCTCACTCAACTTTTGATTCTCTTTTGTGGCCTAATTTGTGGCTTTGTTAATTTAAAGCCAAATAACACAAGCGAAATGGCTAACTTAGTTAACCGCCTAAGAGCTACAAGAAGTTCACCACATAACCATCTAGGATCCAAGAATAACATCCTAGATGATTGTTATATTCCCAAAACAATCCAACAGTTTTAATACCACTGAAACAACTAATATGAAATTATTAAGCCCATAAGTTGAACTTTAAAACCATTTCAAATGAGTGGAAAACATATTTCTTAGATTTCTATATCCAACAACTAAGATCTCATTGATGCATTTCTAATGTGTAAGATATGAAGATATCTTACCAAATAGTTGTTGCATGTTTGAGGCAGATTAATATACATCCGAAAAACTATTCAAGATTTCCCACATTAATACAATCCTGCACTTATTTGAGGGCGTGAGGTTGAAATCAGGGATCGGACCAAACCTTTTGATGACAAAAACAATATATAATAAGAAATATGAGGTTCGTTGCGGAAAAAAAGCTGTAACAATATAAAAACATTTTATCAATGATATAAAAGCTCACCTATGACACATGTAGCATCTGTTCAGGTAAACATGACAAGAAAAGAGAAGAAAAACAAGTCAAAATTTATCATGTTGAAATCATAAACTTGTGTAAAAATTCAAATTTTCTCATGAAAGACCAACATGTTATCATGCCCATCCTAGACTATCTATAATGAGTACATGTGCATTCAAATAGAGTCTTGCTATAGTTTGACAACTATTTACTTAAAACATGAATAAATATATCATGTAAAGTAGCAAATACCTCTACATATGAACTTATGAAGTACATGATATATACATTTTAGTAAGTTTCAAAACGAAGGACCCACTTTTCAGATGGCTAATCTTGGGAACAGGTCTAATTAATTAGAACTTTAAAATTTTATAAATCTCAAAACTTTAGCAATGACTAAATTTAAAAATAAACGTACAAACAAATTGTAGTCGCCTTTCACATGCTTGTAAAGAACTGATGCAACTATCACAGAAGCAACCTATAACATGTACTCCTAATATTTTTTTTACAAGACAGTTTAATTTGATAGAAAGACATATAAAATCCCTTTAAGAAAAACAAAAGTAACAAAGTGCAGCCAGTGAAGATTGACATGTAAGGCCTGCAAACTAATAACAGATGGTGATTATAGAAAATAATAAAGATAGAAGGTAAAACGGTATGAACTAACATAATTTTATTTTTTATTTGAACATCGTGAATTCATATCAACTTTTATCCTCTTCTACCTCCATCTAATTGTATATCCTGAAACAAAAAAAAATTAATCGTAACAAACCAATATGCCCCTTGAGAGTATTGAATGCAGCCTTGCCTCACTCAACTTTTGATTCTCTTTTGTGGCCTAATTTGTGGCTTTGTTAATTTAAAGCCAAAACATAAGCTAAACATCCTTTGAAAAATGATTATCTAAAAGCAATCAAATCACTCAAAAATTAAGGTTTTACCTAGCATAGACCAAATCTCTAATTAAGAACCCAAATTTACCAATGATGTGCACAAAATCTCTAATTAAGAACCAAAATCTCTAAACATCCAAAACAGTAACATTATGCAATCCATTACTTAATAGCAAGGGACTCACAGAATTGGAACCATGAGCAACTCAAGCTCCATCTTCTCCCAAATATTAATTAAAGCACAAAATTAGAACCATGAGCAACTCAAGCAGAGAATGGAAGTTCAAAAACCAAGTTTAGCATAGTATCAAGTAGTGCAGTATGTGAAGAACTGTCAAGTAGTGCAGTATGTGAGCTTCCATATTCTATAAACTTAAATCTATACATACCTTTCTAACCGAAATTGTGGTCCAGTGGGTTTGAAGGGTGTAAGTCCAGATGTGGCTACCTTTAAACTGCAACATAAAAAAACCCAAATAATCACTTGTACTTAATTAAACTGCAACATAAACAAAAACCACAAATTTGCAACATAAACAAATAAACAAAAACAATAACATACATGAACACTAAAGCTTGAAATCGTCAACCTTCGAAGTGAAATCCTCAAGCTTCGAAAGAGCAGATGTGAAGAACTCTAAAACTCGATGTGAACAACTACAAATATCGGTGATGTTGTGACTTTATGTAGGGTTTTGAGGATTTTGAATTTGAATCGGTGATATGATGTTACCTTTGAGACGGTGATGGTGATGGTGCCTTGTTGAGCCGAAAGTAACTATGCCGAAAGCAACTATGCCGAGCGCAGGTGTACCTTCCGAAAGCTCCGAAAGGAAGTCTGACTCTGAAGCTCCGAAAGCAACAATGAATTGTTGCCAAAAGCGTGGGAAACAACTGAAGCTCTGATCTCTCCTCTTTACCAAGTACTTTTCGGAGGTCTAAGGTCTGCATATCTGAAGCTCTGATCTCTCCTCTTTACCACTAAAGAAACGGTTTTATTTGTAATGGTTTGAGGAGTTGTAACATATGCATTAACAGTTGTACATTTCTTAAAATTAAGAGATTGTGTGAATTTACTTTGCTGCCCCTCTCATTTCAATATTAAAGGTAGTATAGATATATACAAATACAAATATACATACATTACATACAACACACAAATTTATATGGACAATTTGAAACTTTATCCCACATACATTCTAACATTATATCATACAATATGAGATGACATCATAGTATAATGTTACAATAATTATACGAGAAAAAGACAAGATACAAAGAAAGAAATTAAACCGAATATTCAAATTTTACGATAATCACCAAAATAATAATCAAAAGCAAAGCTTATTAAAAGATAATACAAACCCAATTTGTTGTTACTATTTGTATTTACCAAATGAAACACACCTAAAAAAGCAATAACCAATAATATAATCCTGCACCTAAATCTTAAACCTAAAATATTCTTATTATAGATTTAAAAATAATAATAATAATTTTCGAACTCAAAGACTTTATACCGCCCAACCAAACCTTTCACTCTCCCAACTTTCTTCTCCTCTTAGAAAACTCTTTTTAAAGGCTTGAGTGCTTGACCTTATTTAAAATTACAAATATTATTTTAAGATTCTAATTAAAATCTATGACTCTATGGTCTCGAAGTAACTGATATAATTACTATTTTATGATATTGATTATCGAGTAATGAGTTCAAGTAATAATAAATTAACCTCTTACACAAAATACAGGATAAAATTGTTTACATCAACAGGCACATAATTTGTTTAAAATTAAAGCTAAGTCAAACACCGAATATACATTTTATTTCAAAATTTTAATAAAAATATACATTGTATCTTTTTTATAAGGTCATTGCTAATTAAACACCCTGTCAGAGATTAAATGTACGCCCTTTCACTTTTTTCACGGCCCGTGAAGGGCCTCACGGGCAGTACGGTTTTCGAAAATTAATTTTCACACCTACATTTACTCACGGGCCGTGTAACACCTAACGGCCCGTAAATGTCCACTCCCACGGCCTGTTAACAAGTGCCATAAAGGCCCGTGAGTTATCTCACGGGCCGTAGTAGTCCTTCTGAGCATTTACTTTCCTCGATTTGCGTGCATTTTTAAATTTATAATTATGTGACGTGACGTATTATTCCTTGATTTGATTTAAGATTCTGTATAAAACGTTATATATATTAGTTGTTATATACGGTTAGTGAGAAAATAAACAGTTAAAATGTCTTCTCGTAGAGGTAATAGAAGACGTCAAAATGAGTCATCTTCAAACTCATGAGATATTGTGGAAAGTATTCCTGATCCAATAGATAATCATAATTGGCAGAATGGGAGGAACTGGTCTGAGAATGTTATTCAGTTTATACGTAACGGTGATTCCCAAACATGTAGGGTGTATTACATGGGTAATTCCGATATTCAGTTAGAATTTTGGCGTGAATTACTCGGAAACGTGTCTTTAGGTACAGAGGTATGATTTAAAGTTTTTTTTTGTAAATTTTATTTTATTTTAAAATTCTATGAATTAAAAAAGTTATTATTTTATAGCATGTTCGGGCGTGGACAAATAAACTCACAATATGAAGATACGAAGAAATGCGTAGAACAGAAGAGTTGTCGGGTAGTGATCGTTGGACGATTCTCCCATTTGAGTGGTTTAACTTAATATACTCGGGGTCCGTTGTAACGAATATGGCGACGGGAGTGACTGTCTATATCCCACGTTATGGGAAGTTGATACGGTAATACTGTTTTCATGTTTTACAATAAAAATCGTGAATTTATAACCGTGAATTAAATTGTTTTGTAGGTTTACGTACCAATGACTGATGACGAAGAAAATTGGTATCTTTTTAAGATTTCTATGGACTCACTACAAGTTCGTATATATTCTCCATACGAATGCCGACCAAATACGTGTGATGATTCATGGTGCATTCATCGTAATGCCCGAACAATTTTGTACAATTCAAATCGTATTTTTTACATTTTCTGTCACGTATACAATATTGGCAGCACTCCGGACAAGAAGAATTCGAAGAACTGGTGGTATCGGGTGAAACCGTTTGGCCTCCTAACGCCGGTCATATTGGTCGAGATTCGGGACTTGTAATTTGTATGTTATTGCGTAGGTTGGTTCAAAATAGATCTTTAGAATGGCAAGAGGTTAACTTACAGGATGCTTGCTTTAGATTCCGAAGATTTATGACAGACGAACTGTATTCTAGACGTATAATGTAGAACAGTAATTAAATATTTTATTAAAACATAAACGTTTATTAGTACACTTTATTAAAAACAATAAACCGTTATTATCACACAAAAATAAAACACATAATTTTTAATCTTCTTGATCCTTATAAAAGATCCAAGCCGCAAAATGGTTAAAAGAAATTCCAAAATTCTCCCGATATCTTTCTTGAGTTCTTGTCATAATATCCGTATCATTCCATAACGTATTTCGATTGTTGAAAATGTCTTTGTAGAGCTGGTGAAATGTCGTGACCTTCCTTCTCAAGTCAAACCACTTGTTGTTAAGTTCACGAGTGGTGCGATATTCTTCACGTTCGAGAATTTGATGAAAACGAGTTGAAACCCGGTTCCAAAATATTGAATTTGGTGGGATAGTCCCTGAATTTTCGATACAAGATCTTACTAAAGTCACCTCCTCTTCATCCGTCCATGGATTTTGATCACCTGTAGCACTCATGGTTTGGATATTGAGTAAATTTATGTGAATTGGTTGTGTGAAGTGACTGAATTTATAGACTTAAAAAATTAATTAAACGGCCCGTGAGGGACTTTACGGGCCGTTTCAGTGTTACCAAACGGGCCGTGAAGTCTCAACGGTTGTTTTTTAGAAAATACTAAGCCCCACGGGCCGTGAGGACACTCACGGCCCGTTTTGGAAATATGTAACGGGCCGTGAGGCCCTTCACGACCGTGAGGCCGTATAATATATACGACCTCACGACCTATTTTTTCATTTACGCCCCTTAAACACACATACGATTTACTCTGTCACGACATCCGGATTTTCATCATTTTCATACCGCCGACTCCTTACTACGGTACGTATTCAAATTCGTATTTTATTTTTGTATATTTATCGTTTAAATATGTTAAATTTTAATTTAAAAAACAAAAAAATCTGAAAAATTTGGGGGTTACGGGCCGTGAACAGCAGTCACGGCCCGTAACCATTTGAATTTTCAAAGGGTCACGGGCCGTGACTGCCATTCACGGGCCGTAACCCTAAGAAAATTTAGAGGGTTACGGGTCGTGAGTTCTCTTCACGGGCCGTAACCCTTTTTGTGTTCTTGTGATTTTTAATTTTTTTTTTGCAGATTATGCCGCCACGCAAACGTTCACGTCCGGAGACCGAGCCTGAGGGTCAGGGTGACTTCCTGGACCCACATCCTGATCTTCGTTTTCGAGAGAGACACAGCCACGGCTTAGGCTGTGGAAGCTGATTGGACGACCCCTGAAGAGGACCTGCACCATCGACTGGGACGTGCTAGAGAAGGTTGGAGATATAGCTCGTGCCCAGAACATCGTTGGGCTGTTGGGAGAGACGCCGTGGAGGCGGATGTTTGATTTGGGATCGAGGAGGGGCTATATGGAGCTGACGTTGCAGTTTTTGTCTACGTTTTTGTTCACTCCCGCCACTGAGGATGAGGACCCCCGGGAGCACATAGCTGTTAGATTTAGGCTGGGGGCAGTAGGTTCGAGTTCACCCTCGCTCAGTGGGCGGTGACTCTTGGGTTTTACACCCAGGAGGAGACGCAGGATCCTCGTTTTTATTCTGACGAGGTCCAGTCAGAGGCGGCTCCTTTGGTCGGATGGTGGCCGACCATTTCCGACCAGCCATGGGAGGGCGCCATTAGGGCGAGCTCCATTAGAGATCCGTTGCACCAGTATCTACACCGGTGCATTGCCGACACCATTGCCGGCAGAGACCAGAGTATGGAGCAGGTGTCGCTCCTTGATTTATTTTTTCTGAGGGCCTTGCTTTCACCTAGACGGGTGAATCTAGGTCACTGCATGGCCACCTATTTTTTCAGCGTCATTGAGGGCAAGTTAAAAAAATATTTATATTAATTCTTAATAAATAATTATTATCTATTATGCGACTCATAATTATGCCTCTTATTTGATTGTTTTGCAGATGGATAGCCCGATTGTTTGCGGCTCTTACATCACCGTCATTGCCTCGCGCTTAGGGTTGTTTACGGACGCCCTAATTGTGAGACAGACGACGGACACGCCGCCTCGGCTTTTGGGTCGACAGACCGTCATGGCCATGGGGATTGCCGCCAAATTTGGCGACGACCTCCAATGGTCCACTGATGGTGGTCGGACCATCTGGCAGCCGGTGGCAGACGTTGGTGAGGAGGAGGAGCAGCCGGCGCCACAGCAGCAGCCGCAGCCGCAGCCACACGCCAGAGCACCCGTCCCACCGCCAGTACCGCCTGTTGCTAAGACCATCATTCGGCAGATTCCGCCGACGGGGGAGTTTATGGCGGAGTCACTACATTTGGCGCGCCAGTCCCACGCCTTGCTAGTATGGATGGCGGATGCGTACAGCATTTGGGCTGCTAGCCAGGGTATCGACCTCACCCCTCGGCCGGAGTTGCCTCCGTTTGTCAGACGACCTGCGGGTTATGACGAGGAGGCTGTTGGTGGTGATGAGGAGGATGCTGGAGGTGGTCATGACTAGGGATGGCAATGGGTCGGGTATGGGTATTCCCAACCCCATACCCGATTGTTAAACCCTGTCCCATACCCGGCCCAGTACCCATCGGGTATCTATCGGGTATTACCCGTCGGGTATCGGGCATTCCCGCGGGTTTCGGGTATACCCGTGGGATTTCAAAAATAAAAAAATTATAATTCTTCTCTTTTTATATAGATCAACTTTATATATATATTAACATCAAGATACATAAACCCAAAGACGTTTTTGGTACATGTTCAAAATATAAGTTACCAAAATACATCTCCAACAATTTCATGAAGAAGCCACTACCCAAAATATAAGGTACCAAAATATACAGCCCTGTCCAAAATATACATCTAGTAATTTGATGGGACGGGTAAACGGGTATATGTTTCGGGTAATTGGGTCAGGTAAACGGGTATATCACTTAATCCTATACCCGTCCCATACCCATGAAAATTTTTAAAATTAATCCCATACCCGTCCCATACCCGTCGGGTTTCGGGTATACCCGTCCCGTGTGTTTCGGGTTTCGGGTATCCCCGTCGGGTTCGGGTTTTTTTGCCATCCCTAGTCATGACGCATAGATAGTAGACTTTTATTGTTTTATTTACCTTTCATGTAAAAAAATTGAAAATTTTTGATGATATATTATGACTTATTTTGAATGACGTTTAAATGTTTAATTATATGTTTACAATTCAACAACAATATTGATTAAATAAATAATTGATTACATGTTTATAATTCAACAAACGGTTTAGGGTGCAACTTACAAGCAAACGGTTTAGGGTGCAACTTGCAAATATTACCCTCTCAACAAATATTATGCATCTCATATCATTAACATTCCTACACACCTTTTATGCTAACCAAATGCCCAGCTCATATAAACAAGATTCAAATGTTGAAGAAAAATTCGATAATCTTCTTATTGCATTTTTCTTTGGAAAACGAAAGAATTGATTACATGTTTATAATTCAACAACAATAAAGAATTGAATAAAAATAGATTACATGTTTACAATTCAACAACAATAAAGAATTAATAAATATGTAAATTATACTAAATCTATATGTTCAACCGGGTCTACGGGCCTTAGTTCGAGATATTTTTGAAATCGACTTCCGTATATAACCTCCCAATCATTAGCGTTTTCTGTTTTGTACAAATACCAATATTTGCTCGGAACAGGCATTGGATAGTCACCCACTAATCGAATTCTAATGAAATGGCTATCTTGAACATAAGCAATTGAAATTATATGATGTTCACTGATATCACGAGGAGATAACCAGAACGGGAAAAAAGTAGCGGAGTTGCCGATAGATATAAAAATTATAACCACTCGAAACCTGTTAGCAATAAGGATTGTAGCAGGTGGCATTGTCATCCAATTTTTGTAGGGAGCTGCACCTAAACCGTTCCAGTTTAATGATTCCCTTATTTCGTTTATATCAGGAAACATCGCAGCGTACCTATGTCTGTTTTCATCCAACTCAGCTATAAGTTCCGTACGAATAAAACGCGAGTGATTTTCACCATATCCCAGTGCGAGTGCTATAGCACGAAAACCACAATTGCCGTCGGCTAAAACATCATCCACACCTGAAATATATGGGAAAAAGAATGATGGAATCCAACGATTAAACCGGAAAAAATTGTTTTTATCTTCGTCGCCCGGGGTATATGAAAACTTAGAACTCTGTTGAGATAATCCATCTTTGGCTCTTGATTTCGAAGACATGGATTGACTGCGCTGCAAAGATCCTTGTTTTGACTTCACCACCGAACTTGAATATGTTGGCGGACCTTCAAAATTTTCTCTAGGTTGAACATATGAACCATGTCTAGGGGGTCTAATATTGTTTCTTTTTGCTTATCTTTTTAGGACGACCCCGTGTATGTGTTTGGACTTTAGGAGGTTTTTTATCAGTTTTTGAAGGATTAATGAAAGATTTGAAAATATTAATCAAATATTTTTTCACATTTTCGGGTTGGACAAGTAAATGTTTTGTCACCATCTCCATCTCTTTATGTACATCTACTTGAATCTCCCGTAACGCGGGTGAAAAATCTAGCTTCCTCCAAAAAACATCAATGGCATCGAGCGGGATACTTTGACCTATAAAATAATATATTAAATTAAATATAATAAAAGTTTTCATGAAAAAATAAAAATATAAAAGAACATTCAACTGTTTGAAAGTAATTGTTTAATTTACACGGAAGACCACAGCTGGTAAAAAGGTGTTCAGCAGGTTCATGGTTATGAGTATCGTCCACAACAACTATAATCCACCCATCTCTCTTCATCTCGTACTTACCCTGCAATTCAAATTGACAGTTTGTTTTTTTCGTGTCACTTTTTCTTAGAGTGGATGCTCCCTTATATACACCACCCCGATCACATTTCAATCAAATTTTAACCACCACACGATTCGAATTTCTTTTTGAACGTTTGGTGACAATAACAAACCCATTTTCTCGCCCCACGTTACTTGCCCAATCAACTAATTCTTCACGAGATGAGAAAACCTAATTAATTTTATATTTTTAGTTAGTTATTACTAAATGAAAGTAAATGAAAGTAAAATTAAATATGATATATCTTATAACGTGATTCGTGTCGTATAAACCTCTTTTACCGGAATCAGAACCGTCATTATCACCGCTGCTATCGCCACCGTTATCACCCCCGTCATCGCCGCCGTTATTCCCGCCGTAATTGGATGCGAACTGTCCTAAATAGTTTGAAGCAGCCTCATCGTAATTACCGTAATCCTCCTCAGGGTAATAGTTAGATTCCGAACCGAATAAATAGTTGCTATCCCAGAAAGACATCGTAACGTTAAATATTAACGTTTATATAGTAGTTGAAATGGAATATTGCGTTTATATAGTAGTTGAAATGAAATGAATTTATATCGTAGAAATTTGAATTATAAAATGAATTTATAAACTAACGTTTATATAGTAGTTAAAATGAATATTGCATCTCGTCATATAATTAACACGAATATCGATGAATATTACGTCATATCAAATAATGTAATAAATACAAAATTACACGACTATCGAGGAATATTACATTATATCAAATAACGTAATAAATACAAAATTACACGAAAAACGAGGAATAATATATCTCGTCAAATTATTAAAGGTGAAAATAGGACCCGTAAAGCAGTTCACGGCCCGTAAGTGGAATGCCAAACGGGCCGTGAAAAGCTTAACGGACCGTGAAAAAATTTGACCGTGAACACCTTCACGGGCCGTTAAGTTTTTGAATGACTAATTTGACTACCCGACAGTCAATACGGCCCATGAAATGCCTTACGGCCCGTAAGGCGCGTCCATATATCCAAGAGGGCGTCTAGGCCCCTTTTCATAAACCGCCCAAAGTCCCAGACACACAGTTTACGAGAGATTCATATGTGTGTGTGTTTGATTATATATTCATCTCGCATCAGATCAAACCATCGTTAGTTCGAACTCTCGATTGCTATTGAGAGGAGATCGAACCGCTTGTTATCTCTCCGCAAATTCCGCTAATCTCT
This sequence comes from Flaveria linearis, assembly GCA_024085815.1. NCBI lineage: Eukaryota > Viridiplantae > Streptophyta > Magnoliopsida > Asterales > Asteraceae > Flaveria > Flaveria linearis. Next base: position 25,176,854 of record CM044002.1, read on the forward strand.
GTTACTTCCGATCAATTGAGACTCAGATTCATGTGGATGAAGGCTACACACCGTTCGATTTGAAGATTATTAACTGACGAACGCCAATCTGTTGCAGATTTCAGGATTTGATTTGGTTGGTGGCCTATGAGGTAAATTTCGAAGTGTTTGTTCTCGATTTGTTGTTTTGTGCTCTAATCACTCACTGACATTCATCATGTTTTATATTATCGATCGTATTGTTTGCTGTTTGCGTGTGTGTTGATAATCGTTCATGTTGCTTGGTCAAATCATCACATGATGCTAATTAGTTTTGATTGTAGATGCATTTGTTCATACATGATGAGAAACGACGTTATTTGTTAATTCTGTTTCTCGATTAATCGCCATATGTTTTTACTGGATAACATCTAATTTAGATTCTTCTGATCATATTCAGTTACTCGTTGTGTTTGTTCATCATCTGTGCATCAAGCATTTAGTCGCATTACTCATAAACTGTGATAATCGTTTTGTTTTTCCCCTTTGCACTTGTTAAACTCGATGAAAACGGACTAAATATATTGTTTATTAGAGCGATTAGAGCTTTGACTATCTCGCCTTTGACTTTTGGCCTTTTGAGAGGATCATTCATTCATTTGTTGAATCTGGAGTAATATTTGACCAAAAATGATCGTTAACTTGAGACACAAATCATAAACTTTCAAAAGGAAAACATATTGAAATCTGAAGTTTTGGTTTTGGTAAAAGATATGAACAATAGTTTTTTACACTTTTTAATTTCAATAATCTAGAAGGAATCCTTCAGGAACTGTGTCAATTGCTTTTTGACTCTGGTTATTGCTTTAAACAAGTCAATTCATTGATGCTCGCCAATTGGGGATCGTACTCTCCAATGACTGTGCATGTACGGATTCTTATTAGGTTGATCATATGATTAGGGTCCTGCTTGGGACACCGCATGAGTTTTTGGGAAGAAACCGGATCAAAAGGTCACGGTTTGGCCAAACCGTGACACTTTGGGGAGAAACCGGATCAAAAGGTCACGGTTTGGCCAAACCGTGACACTTTGGGGAGAAACCGGATCAAAAGGTCACGGTTTGGCCAAACCGTGACACTTTGGGGAGAAACCGGATCAAAAGGTCACGGTTTGGCCAAACCGTGACACTTTGGGGAGAAACCGGATCAAAAGGTCACGGTTTGCCCAAACCGTGACACTTTGAGATATTTTTTTGAATCAAAAGGTCACGGTTTGGCCAAATCGTGACACTTTGAAATATTAAAAAAATTAAATAAAAACATTTGATTACATCACTTCAAATAACTTTTCACAAGTATTAAAGATGTCTACTGAGAAAAGAAGAATGAAGAGAATAGCTTTTCACCAGTCTCATAGGATTTTGTAATCGTTAAATATATATATATATATATATATATATTAAAATTAATATCGAAGGGACCTTGTATTTATTGTGTGTGTAAATGTGTATTTTAGAGCTCATAATTGCATGGGCGGTGATTGAGTGTATCTTTAGAGCTCATAATTGCAGTAGGTGTAAGTTTCAGTAAATTTGTTTTTTTATTTGTTTTTTAGCTTTTTATATTTATTTATTGGTTTTATGTTTGTAAATATTATACCTAATATGTCACGGTTTGGCCAAACCGTGACATATACACCACCAAAGCCAAGAAACCCACTCCTAATAATTAACCCAATCCCGAGGTGCACAACATTCTCTGGCCAATATGTCACGGTTTAAATAGTATTTTTTGAGAATTGAAATACATTAAAAGTTATTTCTTAAAAACTAAATACATTAATTCATATTTGTTGCAAATTAAAATACATTAAAAATTACTTCTTGAAAGTTAAAATACATTAATTCATATTTCTTGAAAATTAAAATACACTAATAAAATTGACGTTTATATACACTTAAGTTAGTTTTTAAGTTAGTTTTTAAGTATTAATTTGTTTGTTATATATGTACGTAATACTAAAAATTTTAATAAAAGAAATTTGAATCCTATAAAAATATTATAAGTTACAAATTGAACAAAATATCTTACATTTTTATTATAAAAAAATTAAAAAATTAAATATTATACCCAATATGTCGGCCAAACCGTGACATATACACCACCAAAACCAAGAAACCCACTCCCAATAATTAAGCCAATCCCGAGGTGCAGAACTTTTTCTGAAGCGCAATATGTCACGGTTTGACCAAACCGTAACCTCTAGGCTTCAATATGTCACGGTTTGGCCAATATGTGACGGTTTGAATCGGTTTTTTTCAAATTACCTACGGTGCGCCTAGAAACCCCTATGATTAAGCATGTTCATTTGCATTATAATAAAGTTTACATAATACTATTATAGATTTTAGACATGTTCATATACATTATAGTTAAGGTAAGCTAAGTACACTTGTTGCATTAGTGTGAAAGGGGTGTAAGCTGCGTAACACCTGCTAGATTCGGGAATACTGCCGCAACCCATTCAGGTAGTAGCGGGCGGGTTCACATCATACGGGTGCTAGAACCTGAACATCAAGCCATGATTGAGAACGTTGAATGGTCATATGACCCAATTAGGTAGTTTTGGGTACGAGGACGAGTGCCCCTTCCATTTAGGATAGTTTTGGGGAAAAAATAAGGTGACACATTGTAATTGGTTGATAACTTGATGTATTAGGGTCCTAGAGCACCCCACCACCCTTAGACTAGAGTTTGGTTTTATTTGGATCTTTTGCCCCTCTTTCTCCTGCAGCATGATTGTTTAACAACATTAAGTTAGGCATTTGATATATCAGCAATGATTAAGTCATTAATTCCTTCTAACCGAAGTCCAAAGTTCGAATTTAGCTTTAACTAGTCTTCTGTGTTTATCTCCTTGAAGCCCATATACTTAACGCAAGTAGCATCTTTCTTGATTTCATTTGCTAAAGGGTATTGGTGGGGTCAATGATAATGATACCACACTCTCCCATATGCACATTTATTAAAAAAAATAGGTTGAATTTAGAAGAAAATAGCCAAAATTCAAGCAGGATGAGTGACCCACCATTGGTGGATTAGCTAAAAGCAAAAGTGTAGTCGTATGTATATGCCTTATCAAATCAAGAAACAAAAAGGGGTTTTGAGATGAAGAAGAAAGGACAGAGTATAGGAAGCACATGTCATAGCTAGTAAAGCTTAAATAAGATGGAACACATGAAATGATGAGTTTGCAACACGACATACCACTGTAGGAAATCCTTTCACTAATTTGGCTTTGTGTCATATGTCATTTCTCTTACCCCCTTTTCTTCTCATTTTCACCCATACACATACTACAACTAATATGCAACTAATAAAGTACCAGTAAAGCTTTCTTTTTAAATGTGAGTCCTGACAGGGGGTAATTAGCTTGATAATCTCACTGTTCACCATGATTCCTAAATTGGGTAGCATGTGGTAATTTACATGAATTATGGTGAAAATTTTATGTTACATGATTCTTAGGTCTAGAATAGATAAAACTATAATTTAGACCTTCTTAAAGGACGGTGATAAGCTTGGATTGTAAGAGGGGATGAGAGAGGGAGGAGAGAGAGTGTCTACTTGTGGAGAGGGGCCGATTATCTGATGTGGAGCCGGACAAGTCGCTCATGTAGTGAGTAGCATTGGCGATGTGCTTAGCGTTGTCACAATGTGAAATTTATAGATATAAAATATAACTCGTAAACTCATTTGTTCTTATAGTTATTGATTAAAATTTATTGTAAGAGCATCTCCAATGCTAAACCTAACAAACACTCACAAATGTATCCAGTTAGCTGTTATATCAAACTTTTACCCGTATAAAAAACCACTTATTTTTACGCTATATCTTTTTTCAAATACTCTTGTAAGCAAAAAATTAATAATATGTGTGTGCATGTGTGCTTGTGTGAGTGTGTGTGCGCACCCCATCAATTTCATCTAGTCCCGTCTTGGTCTTTAGATGAAAAGTAAACAAAAGGCCCTATTCTTTTCCTCCAGTGCGTATGCATTCGTCCGATTCAGCCAGCTCAGCTCCCCTTCGCCTCCATCTATTCTAGCGGTGGAGGCGGAGAAGCGGTCTATTTTTCCGTTTTGAGCATTTGAGTATCTGACCAAGCCTCACCAATACTTTAAGAAGGTGTAACAATGTTGAGACCTAGACACAAACATTACATGATGTCTTGACTCATGCATTGCGGATACTAAAAGAATTTAAAGTTTTCTTTTTCTAGTGAGTCATGAATCATGCTCTACGTGCATTATAAATCTATACTCTATTTAGTACCTATATCTTGAAGAATTATTAAAGTATAAAATGTGATTGATTATTATGACATTCACCAACTTTTTCTATTATGTTTTAAGATGTCCATTTTTGGTGATTCATAAAGCACACTGTCACAATGTATATTTTTATTGCGTAAAATTTTGTGCTTCAAAATGAAAAATTATATATTTGCATGCATTACACCACTCGATAATTGTGCCATAAAGTTAGCAGTTATTTTATAACTTTTAAGTTTGTAACTATTTAATATTATACAAAATTACTATTTTAATCATAAAAATTATAATATTGTATGTAAAAAGCATAACAATGCAGTATGCATTACATTTTCTTGGGTTTGCTTTCACACAAATTATATTTTATCAGAAATTGCTGGTTTCAAATTTGGAATCTGCAGCAAAGACAAAAGCGCGTGACAGTAACGTCATTCTGCGTGCGTGTTTGTGAGTCATCATCTGGTGTATAACTTGAACTTTCAGATTATTTAATTTCGTGGGCTTCACAAACTCATTGGAAATGCAAAAATCAAAATTGCATGCTTAAAGTCCTTAAATTAATACACGAAAAAAAAATGAAAGGGAAACCCAACTCAAACCCCCTCCCATGACACCATCTTCTTGTCTCCTTTTTCTCCTTACAACTCTATAAATCCTTTTTTTTCTAGAGAGGTATAGAGAAAGACATTGTGAGTATAATGGCGTCAGCAATGCGGGTTTTCGGAAGCTAGGTCTGTGAGTTGAGGTGGAAGAGAGACACCGACACTGAGACACGAGTGTAGGAAAGAGAAAAGGGCGAGATCTGTGGAAGGTTTTGAATTTGGACACCCTTAGCCTCAGCACTCAGGTGCATTATTAACCCTGTAACAAATAAACATATCCAGTATAATTTTACTCATAGATTATTATTATTGATTATTATTATTGATTATTATTATTGTTACTCTAATGCACTATATAGATACAACTTACATATAGAGAGAAACTAACAATGTGAGTGTTCTTTGTAGGTTTAATTAGCATCTACTGTTGCCACCACCACAAAAGTTCAATTCAAACTCCGATGGGCAGGGAAGTAAACAACTGCCCATGTGAGCTTCCACCACGTAACACCACCACCACCACCACCGGGATCACCAGAAGGAGGCCCGGGTGCCCGGTGGACCAGGCACCCGGACCAGGAGATCCCGAAGTCGGATGCTCCGGCAAATCCTGTCGGTCCTGCACCGCGGGCGTAATCGCCGACTGCGTGGCCGTGTGCTGCTGCCCATGCGCTGTAGTCAACATCTTCACCCTCACATTCTTCAAACTTCCATGGATGATAGGGAGAAAGTGTTTGGGCTTAGGAAACAAAAAGAAAAAGAAGTTAAAAAACAATGAGAAAGAAAATGACTTCAATGCAATATCAAGAAAAGATGAGGGACTAGAAACGAAACTTGAAACCATGAGACCCTTAGAAGAAGAACAACAGGGGTAAAAGATGAGTACAGTGAAAGGTTTGAAGCAGAGAAAGTTTGGTTAGAATTGTCTAAAGTTGATCAATTGGGATTTGGGAGGGTTTCTGTCTCTTGAATCTTGCGTAGTTGTTAAAACAAAACAATGCATCATTAACTTGTACATTACAAGTAGCATGCACAGTTTAAGGGTTGCATCATGTTGCTTCAAAAGTTGCACATGATGCATTAGAGGTTGTACATGTGCAATTTTTTGGGATAGAGATTGAATTTGTGGAAAGTGTTGTGTAGTGGCTATGTGAGTGAATGATGAATTTGGTAAAGGGGGAGAATGTTTCACTGTCCTACACCATGGTTACATTAAATTGTACAATCTCACCTTCCGTCTGTCCGTCATGCTGTCTCTTCAATTTTATGCTACTCTTGGAATTAACTTGTACGAGTTTGGGGTAAGTTATATTTCATTTTTTAGTTATGACACAAGTAACACCATTAATCAGTAAAAAAAAATTTGTGATCAAACACACCTGTTTAACATGAAAAGTCACGAGAATAAACCATTAATCAAACTTTTTTGCCAATATAGTCATTGTTTATTTCTTTATAAATCATTAATTTGTATTGTTAAACTTTATTACATCCCATTAAACATGTCATGTTTTCTAAGTTACATAGCAACAACCGATGCCAGTTCCGCTTTTGTGCCAATGCATGTAGATTTCTTGAAGTTTTGCATCAATAGGAACAAACCAACTAGATTATGCCACATTGACAATTTGGCACAAATCTCTCAAATGTTTTATGCCAATGGACGCAAATGTGATCTATGGGTATATTACTCTCTGTTTGACAAGGGGAAAGCAATTTCACATATGAGTAATGGCTTGCACGATATTGCTATAAACTCTAATAACATATATTCATTTGTGTATCGACTTATAATGCTCTATGAATTTATTTGGGGTTCTCACTTTACGTTTTATATATCATCTGAAAACATTTGTTATAACCTAAAGGTCATGTTACACGAATTTGAGTCATGTATAATCTTATCTATGAGGGCAATGTTTACAAAATGTTGGATCTATGCTTTTTTAAGTCTAATAAAACCTGAAAAATTATGACTTTAACTCACTTCTTATTTTGAAAAAAATAACCATAATGTTTCATACAATATTTTGAAAACCGAACTAGTAATCATACCCATCACAATAACACCATAACTAGTATGTTGTTTATAGGAAAAAGAAACAAATTATGTGACAAACAATTTAAAAATAATTGATGGGATCCAATTTAACCGTTAAGTGTTCAAAAGTAATTGATGTTAGTGTGGGATACATACAACATACTAGATATATATGAACATAATAGAAGATAAATATGTCGGGTAGATAATTGGGTAATCCCGCAAAGGCCTACCACACTTCACGCCAGTAGTGTTTTTATATAGTTATAATAATAATAATAATACCTAACTATATCAACATTAATGAAATATAGGAAGGAGGTTCAATAACACCTATTACATCACTACACATAACAAACGGAACAAATTATGAGTAGTGAATGTGTAACCTTTCACAATATTACCATAATAATTTTCTTTTTCTCCGAACTAATAAAAAACTACTTTTTTTATATATATTTAAACCTCTAAAGATTTTTTGAAACAAACAATAACACTTTCTCTCTCTTTGTTTTTATCCCAAACTGATACCTACTCATTTTATATTTTTAAAAAGCTTATATTTAAGCCTTCAAGTTATGTTAAATTTACATTTAATCACTTGATTTTTTTTTTAATTTTATACTTAAAACTCCTGAGTTATGTCAAATTACATTCAATCACTCGAACTTTTTTTAAGTTTTATACTTAAGCCTTTAAGTTATGTCAAAATTTTTTAATCAATTTACAATAGAACTCGCACTTTTTCGAGTGGTTAGTACTAACGTATAATCATCAAAATTAAATCTTTCAACTTCTATAACCCCCGCTGAATAGTACGGGTCACACCCACTAGTTTATGTAATATTTGAAATAATTTTACATATATTATGGCATTCATTTTATAAAAATTGAATTTATGAATATTTGTTATAAAAAGTTAAAAGGGCTCTGATATCTAGACACCACCTGATTATAGATCAGCACCCCAAATTTTTATACGGGTCGTATAACACCATACGCGTCGTATATGTGGGTCGTATAGCTCTATACGGGGTGTAGAGCTCATCTGACAACTCCCTGAATTTTTTTCTTGTAATCAGTATCAAAATTATTATATGCATCGTATAACCATATATCTGTTGCATAGAGAGTCGTATAGGGCTATGTGGGGCGTATAATCTTCTGACAACCCTCCATAAATTTTCCTTGATTTTACGGTCTGTTCAACCTTATACGTTGCATATGATGCAACGAGACATATTTAAAATCTCGTTTTATAAAATGAGATGTCTGTATATTAAGACTCAAGTTAAATAAGAATATTAATTACTAATTAATGATTGCATAACCATCAAGGATATACCTATCACACCATTACCATCATTTTCCCATCACACTACACCGACGGAATTACGTGACTAACATTTCTTTTTCTACCATTTAAAGTGTCACACTCCGACCGACGGCGGAATCATCGAAGCGGATGATGGAATGATTGATTGTTCATAACACATGATTTTCTAATAGTGAAAATATATTAAAATCATATTACAAGATAACATAAGTTTAACATAAGCAAATACAACAGTTGAAGTTACAAATAGCAAATGTCTTTTTATTTGACTAAGTCCGGGTCTTAAATGAGCATGTAGAAGTCCACTAACTTGCTTAACCTAAAATCATGTGAAAAGTAATGAGTCAGCTAAAAATTAGCCGGTGAGTATACATAGTTTTGAATATACATATAGATTGATTGATTGATTGAGAATAATTCAATTCACAAGGTATTGTTAAGACTTATAATGCAATAGCAGAGCATATAGATAAACCGACACAATATAAACCCCTTGACTTGACATTTGCATATAATAGACTTGCACACAAACACCATAGATTGACTAATTGCCTCTGGCACAATCACCGCTCGTAAGCCATGTGGGGTGGGTTATCCAAACCAGTAGATCTACCATTGATACCAGGATTGATTGATTTAATTAGGGTTTTACTGTCGTCCAGTTTATCATAGTATGTTCACATAGTTGCAAGTAATAACATAACCTGTCTTGAATTGAATTTAGAATGAAATAACAATAGAATATCATGATTGAATATTGTATCATATGATTTCCCCCATATAAGAAATGATATAAAAAGGGGATATGAATACTCACTTGATTGATGAGATTAGAATTTGGACGTGATAGATTAGACACCAACGATTTCCTTACGAGTAATCAACGGAACGGTGTCTCGAGTTAGAATAATAATGATTTGAGAATTGGGAATGTATTAGGGTTTCCATTGGGTTTTGAATGGTAGTTTAAATAAAATAATTTATTTAGTTTGAATGTCTTGAAATAGATAAAATGAATTTATTGAAAGTGATTTTAGATTTTATTAGAAATAAATATATTATTACGCGTAACTGTTTGGTTTATTGTTAATGTGTGGAAAAACAAATAATTAATTTTATTAATTAATTATATGATATAATTAATTAAAATATTTAATTATTTAAGTAACACAAAACGACTTTTTGTAAATAATCTGTGGATCTATAAAACACATATAATTGTAATTATCTTGAATAATGAAAAGTAATATAGTGTTCGATAATAATTTAATAATTTAAATTATTTAAAAGTTCACTTTTATAGAAAAAATTTTGTAACATTGTAATATTATTTATTTAAAACATTTAATAAAATAAATAAAATGTTAAAATAAATTTCAGAAAATAATTGGGTGGTTATAAAAAATTTTAATGTTTGTATAAACATTTTATAATTTTTTAGAATTTTTCTGTATTTTTTCTAAAGCTAGAAGGGCTTAAAAAATGTGTGAGGTGGCCCGGGTCGAACCCGGGGTCGAACCCGGGACCTCTTGATTGACATGGAGCGCAGGAACCGGTGAACAAGGCATACAACCGCGGTGAAAGAAGGGTTTTTAATTGTTTTGACAATAATTTCGATTAAACCCCAATTCCATCCGAGCCCTAGTTCGAATCCGGACCAAATTGAACTCAAATTCAATCTTGATGGCATCTGAAATCATGGGGCTTTCATTCCCCATGAGAAATCGAGCATATTGATGTGTGATACTTACGCTATTAAGTTCGAATTGATAAACCCAAAGATCAAGAACTCGTCGAGACTGTGAAGAAATTGGTTCGAGGTGCAAATGTTGATGATAACTCAATTAACCTTGAGGTTAGCTTCGCGTGGTGTTACTGATGCAAAGCCCTATGTTTTTTTTTCGAAGATTGAAGCTCGAATGATGTTGTTCGAGTGTGGTGCAGGTTGCGAACAGAGGAGGGAATCGGGTGTGTAGTTTGAGCTTGTTTTGGTTGAAATTAAACGCTGAGTTATGTTAGATATATATACATGATTGTCCACTTTCGATTACTTTGATTATTGTTGAGATTAGTGGGTGTTAGTGGCAGAAAATCCGGTCGACAATGGTGAAAGGGGTCGCGGGGAAGAAGTGGGGTGGGGTTGGGATGTTTTCGAAAATTACACAATGGGTCCCTGAAGTTCTTAACAGTTTGCATTTGAATTCCAAAGTTTTGTTTCATTTTTAATTAAATTACACTCTAACCCCTGAAGTTTGAAGGGTTATTATTTTATATAAAAAAGGTTATTAATTATAGACTTTAATATAATTAAACTTATATTTTCATTATTATTATTATTATTATTATTATTATTATTATTAATATAATTATTAAATAATATCATTATTAATAATAGTAACAATAATATTATTATTATGAGTATAATAGCAATTATTTTTAGAGTTTAAAATTGTTAACTTTTGTTTAACGAAATACGCGATGTTACATAAAGTGTAAAAGTGTCCTTCAGACTTGGCTTAGTGGTAAAAATCCCCCCTTCCAAAGTGGAGGTCAGGGGTTCGAACCTTTTGGTACCGGTTTGGGGACATGTAGAGCAATGAAGAGAATTTTCCTTTAAGCCAGTGGTTGCGGAGGTCAATTCTCAGAGCTCGACCCCGGTTTTCATCCGGCTGTTACTCCAGAGGGGCAACCCTTGTGGAGGCAGTACGGTTTCCGGGGGAACGCCGTAACCTGACAATCCAGCGTGAACCCGGTTCAGATAACATAGTCTGGGGCAGATCTTGGCTTGAGTCGCATAAGGGGACGATGTGACATTGAGTAACTAATAAGAAAGTCACCGTTCAAATAAAAATTTAAAGTGTAAAAGTGTACTTTATTTTTTTATCTTATTTGTTGGTGGGTCAATAACACATTGTCTTCTTGTATCATCCACTCACATCACCATACCTCAAAATGGCCTGCACGTGACATACTGACATGTGTTCACGCCTTCACGGGCAGCGACAACAAGTAAACCTCCTTCAAGAAGAAACCAGAACTAAGGTGCAGTACAGACTACCTCGAGTTCAGACTCACCACAAAACCCATTACCCATGGCAGCTGCGAGTTGTGACTCGGACCTGACTCGGATCATGTTGGGAGTGAACGAGTCCACCATCAAAGGATATCCACACGCTTCAATCAGCAGCAAATCGGCCTTCGAATGGACTTTAAACAAGATCATTCGATCCAATACCGGTGGATTCAAGCTCCTGTTTCTTCATGTTCAAGTTCCTGATGAAGACGGTACTCGTTTTGCTCTATATGCTCTTGTTTGTATCGTTTGTGCGTTTAATTTTGGAGAGATTTAGGGTTTGTGTAGTCAAACTCTACGGTGTGATCGTTGATTACAGTTTTGATTGGTGATTAGAGGTGTTGATGTTGAGTTCTGTAGTTTTGCGTGTTGGAATCTGGATATTTTAGGCTTTTGATTGAACTTCTGTTGTTTGTGATATGAAGCTTTTAGCGTCTGTGAAACGTTGAAGTGATTTTAGGGTTTGCAGAATCAAACTTTAGGAAATTGTGGTTTTGCCTTTTGTGTAATCTGTTGTTGTACTCCATCTGATCGCAGAAACCATTTTTGATCCAGTATTAGGGGTGTTAACTTTGAGTTTGTGAATTTGTATGCTAATGATTAACGGTTATTCAATGCTTATTAAATTTGAATACTACGTGTTTTGCTGCCTCTATGGTATTTAGGAGCATAGTATTGTTATGAACCTGGCATGAGATGTGTTCTCTACTATTTAGTCTACATGATACCTGTATTTTAGGGTTTAATGGGTGGAGATATTGGTGAACTGGACTGTTTTTTCATCATGTTCCTTCCCCATATTCATAATAAGGCAGCATATTTAGTGTATCAAACTTGTCTCTGATGGATCTTGCCATTTTATACCTTAGAGGAACAACTAGTTGGTGGGAACCTACTATTTTGTGCCAAGATAAGATCCTATTCTGATATGTATCCGGCTATTTGTGTAACACCCGGCCTCTCACACCAACAATATTGTCCGCTTCGCCCATGAGGAGCTCACGGATTTGCTTTTGGTTGCCCGGGTGAAAACTTCCTAGGGAGGTCACCCATCCCTGGATTGCTCCCACCTGAGCACGCTTAACTGTGGAGTTCTCCTCTCATCCACAGCCAATACGCCCAAAACGCGTTGTTGATATTAGAGGCCAGACATTACTTATGAACCAGGAATCTCTCCTGTCCACGGCCGATGTGGGATATGTGTAGGGTGTCACAAGCACCCCCTGTTTGAACTCATCGTCCTCGATGAGCCCGAGAAGTCACCATCCTTGGTGAGGTATGTCCCACACCCCGAAAGGCACAGGAGTGGCTCTGATACCATTCTGTAACACCCGGCCTCTCGTTGGTATCAGAGCCAGGGCCGGGCCGTTGTGCCAGCGAGGACGCTGGGCTTTAGGGGGGGTGGATGAAACATGCCTGAAACGTGGCTATTTGCATCCCACATCGGTTGGGAAGGAGAACTAAAGTCTCTTTATAAGAGGCTGGATACCTTTCCCCAATGTGACGTGTTTTAAAACCGTGAGGCTGCGGCCAAAGCGGACAATATCACTTTGCGATTTCCTTGGGTTGTTACAATTTGGGTCATCTCAGCTCATAAGATCCATAGGGTATTAATCCATATTTGGACTAGTTTAATGCTAGGGGAATTGTTTAATTAGAGGGAACAGTTGAGCAAGTTAGAGTACTGGAACATAACTGCCTGCACTAGTAATAGGCGTCTTTGATCTTTGTTTTCCATTATTTAGAAATCTTATTTTGAAGTGTGTCTTTCTTTTGGAGATCTTGGCCATCTCGAATCAGGCCTGTTTGTAATCTTATCTTTAGAAATCAAAGCTTTTAAATTCCAGTTCTTTTAAAATGGTTCACTATCGGGAAAGAAGCGCCTGCTAGCCGGAGTAATCCCACCACCAGTGCTGACCCTATCGCCGTCAGTTGGCCGCCATCGCCTCCAAGCTTGACGCCATAGTGTCAAGTAGTGATGTCGCGATGTTCAAGACCGTGATGTTTGGAACACCCCTCCGGTGTAACAATCTCACGGAATCTGGTTCGGGAAGGAGCTCAACACCGACCCTTGTTCTCATGTTGTTTCAAAACCGACCAGCAACCAGGCACCACCTCCCACACCGTCTGCACCTACACCGATGCCAACATAACACCCAAATTAGGCCCGTTACTAGACCCTTCCGTGCCTCCTTTTGTAGGTTCTGTCAAACGGCACCCAACAATTCCAAGTGCACGGCCCCTATTCCTAGCGTCTTTGTACAAGCCGGTACCTTCAAATTGCAGGAGGGATTGTACTAGGCATTCAATGTCTTGCCGCATTAAACACGGTTCTTTGGAGTAGAAGGTTTCTGGTATTCACCATCAATGGCCATGAACACAAGCTGCAAGGGGTGCAACAGGATGTTCATAACTCCTCTACCTTCCACCATCTCTCTGTAGGGCCCATCGAGGAACAATGGCATGCTTGGACAGATCTGGTTTCACTCATCCGACTTGAGGACAAGTGATTTCTTCAGGTGGGAAGCATTGATATGTATCCATCTATTTGGGTCAACTCAACTCATGAATTGGAATATCCAGTTGGTATTCAGCCATATTTGGACCAATTTAATTTAAGCGGGAATTGTTTAATTAAAGGGAACAGTTGAGCAACTCGGAGTAGTGGAAGATAAGTAGATAACTGCCTGCACTAGTGATAGGAGTCTTTGATATTTGTTTTTCAGTATTCAGAAATCTTATTTTGAAGTGTGTTTTTCTTTTAGAGATCTGGCCATCTCGAATCAGGCCTATTTGTAATCGCTTCTTTAGAAATTAAAGCTTTTAAGTTCCATTTCTTATCATATTCAGACAGGTTTTTATTTTGTTTCCACTGTATTCCCAGAAAGATTACTAATTGAGGGGAATGTTAGTTTTGATGGTTGTGCATGTGTAACATATAATCCGTATAAAGTGTGAGGGTGTTAACTAATTTTAAGTAGAGAATTACAGGAACCGTGTAAAAACATGTAACTATTTCTTTAACTATCACACTGTGATACAAAAGGTGATCATATCTGATCAGCACATAGTAGTGATCAGGCGGTTCTCCACTTAAAATTGCTTCTGCATTAAACGCCGGTGTAAGATTTCTGGCAAAACCATCTATATATTTATTTTATCGATGAAGTGATTATGTAAACCATGTTATGTACACATAGTAAGAATCATGTTTGTTGCCATTGGTGGGGGCCCTTACGGTGGTTTACCAAAACAGACTTATTTTCTGCTTATTAGACATGATGTAAATCATGTCTAATGCAAATCTACTTCCATAGGCTTCATTGTAATAAGCTTGTGACAAAATAGTGTACCAAAATATTGATTGTTAGTTCTTTATGTCTATAAAGTGATAACTTTCAGAATGGAACACATAAATGGTGTATTAAAGGCATCAGTTTCAATAATCAATATATGTATAGGACTGCATTTGGCCCCCCTGGTTCCACTTTCTGCATTATCATTTATCTCATTGGTCCAGTTCTGTCTTTTTCATATGTCTAGCATGCATTTTCCTCCATTTGTACTGAATTATTGACTAACATACATGTGTGATTCGTTTCTTTATTCATGTCGTGCTAGCATTCGATGAAGTTGATAGTATATACGCCTCGCCAGAAGATTTTAGAAACGCAAGTCGTAAGGACAAGATTAAAGGATCCATCTGCTTGAGTACTTTGTGAAGAGAAGTCATGACATAGGGGTCTCTCTCTCTCTCTCTCTCTCTCTCTCTCTCTCCCCCCCCCCTCCCCTCCCCTCCCTCCCTCCCTCCCTCTCTCTCTCTCTCTCTCTCTCTCAGACACACACGCACGCACACATACACACGCACACACACTCGCGTTCCATCTCTCATGTGTATTGAGCTTTTTGGTATCTGCTCTGATGGTGATTAAAATTCTGATAGGTTGCATGTGAAGCATGGATAAAGAAAGGGGATCCCAAAGAAGTAATCTGTCATGAGGTTAAAAGAGTCCAACCCGACCTTCTTGTTTTAGGAAACAGGGGTCTGGGTCCTTTCCAGAGGTATATCATATTCTCTGACTCAATTGATTGTTTGAATATTGAGGATTAGATAGAATGAATTGTAGGAGTATGCTTAAATTTTATTTCATCTGTTGTGAATAGGGTATTTGTAGGAACTGTGAGCGAGTTTTGCGTGAAGCATTGTGAATGCCCGGTCGTAACAATCAAACGCAGTGCTGACGAGACTCCCCAGGACCCAGTTGATGACTGATTCTTCACTAGTCATGATGTCCATACACTAGAGACTGTTGCTGTCGATTTTTAAGGTCACTTTGTGGTTTTTCTGTCTGGCTCAGTTCATGAACGATAATGTCAGTTTTTATTATTATTTAAATGATGAATCGTGTGTTAAAACTATTAACCTGCAAACCGACGATAAAGACTGTTATGCCGGCCAAAATAACCTTGAAACCAAAAGATAGATCTATTGATAAGCAAAAGTAAAAACAGACGGCATAGATTTATCTAATTTAAACCTTCAAATTTCTAAACCCCTCAAAAGTCACTTCCCCTTCATTTTAAAACAACCTTTTGAAGAACCTCTTGTATCACTCCTTCCAAACTTGCCTTCACATCTGCACTCATTTCACTTTCTTCACACATGTGCACCTTTTCATTCATTCACTCCAGCTTCTGCTTGATGAACACTAGCGCTGATGCGTCCTCACAGTCTCTCTTTTCACCGATCTGGTTGTGGGATCCTTCTTTAAAGATAGAGCTCCGACAGGATGTAACAAGCTCTGTGATTGTAGGCAGGTTCTCTTTTTCCACGAAAAATGAAGGATCAAGGGCTGCACTTAACAGGCCGTCTAACACTTCGGTCACATTCACATCAGCAACCACTGTCATCTTATGTTTTTGAGGACCAGACCCTTCACGCACACTTCTCTTTTCACGAGCTCTCTTCCTGCTGCTCTTCGCTGAATCCTCAAGCTGTTTAGCAACCTTTTCGGGAACACTATCGGGTTCGGTTTTTGGTTCTTTGAACGAACCTGAACCTGAAACTGAACCAAAAAGTGAAAGCCTCCCACCCCTGATCGGACTTGAATAAGGCGGTGAAAGATACCTGCTCTTCTTCCTTTGGCGTGGCGACATTGTTTCGTCTTCAACACCGCCACCGGCATTTTCATGGTCACTTTCGGTGTTACTGACACCACCAACACCTTCCTTTTCCTGTCCTTCATCCCTCCATCTTTAGACACTTTTGCTTTCTTGTTTTTGGATTCATCTTCTCCCAACAACTCTGCCACACTCTTCTGCTTCCTTGTTTGATACAACTTATCATCACCGTTCTCAAGACTTCGCCAAGGGCCGATGGTATTAGAAGCAGCAACGACCCTGTTTCTCGGCTCCTCTTGAAGACCATCGATGCATTTTGGGTTGTAGTAATCCGCCAACAAGCGACCACCCTTTCTAGTGTAAAAAGCACTCAAACAACTTTTCAGCAGAATTAGTTCAAGATCAACCGGTTTCATAACAGGTTCCATAGCATAAGCTTTCAAGGTTGAAACAAGTTTAACAGGCTCTATTCGATCAATCAAAACCTTAATCGTGCTCCCTTTTGGCACACACGCTCCTTTCTTGATCCCTTTATTGAGAGCACTAGCATATTCAAGTGCATTGACAGTTTGACACAATTCCGCCTTCACACGCCTACTGACCTCTTCCAGAACCTTTTGAACTGCATTCACAAACTTTCTGGAGTTACTCTGACTCGACATTTCTTGAAAGTCATCAATAAAGGGCTTCAACTGCGACGGTGAACACCAAGAGAATGACCCGTCTCCAAAATATGCAACCAAGATTTGACCTTTACCTTTCAAAGTAGCAGCATAATCTGATGCATCGCTAGGGTCGTATATCTGGCCCGGCCACCATGGACGTCTCTTGATTTTGCTCCATACGAAATCACCCACAACAAAATTATGATCCTTGTGATTCTTGACATTCTCCTCATTGTTCTTGTTCTTGTTCGTATCTTCGTTAAATTCATAGACTTCAGTTTCATACATCCATAACCAGAGATGTTCCTTTCTCACTGCATTTCAACTTCAAAACCTCATCTTCATCTTGTTCAACCATCTTAATAACAGAAACCTCCGTCTTTTCAACTACTGTCGTAGTAACAACCACCGACCCCATATCACTACCAACGGTTTCCTCCAAACTATGTGTCGACGAGATTGTACGAGGATCATCACTTGTTTGAGAAATCAAAGAAAACCCACCTAGGGTTTTATTGATTATCTTCTGTTCTTCAATGACTTCCATTTCTGGAAACAAATCCAAAAACAACAAACCACGATTTACCCCAAAATTTCACGATATGAACAGGTTAAAAGCACGTTTCACACTAACAAAACACAAAATCAATGTTTGAAAACTCGAAAACAGAAAAGTTTATCAATCAAAAACCCACTATTAGGTTTTCGCAACCACCATTGACGACTGAAAGCTTGGCTATCAGCTGAAGCCTCTCAGTCACACATACATCTAAAAGTTAAAGACGTCAAAGCATAAAAAAACACGTGGGTTTAGTACAGATTTCATGAAATCGTTAAAAGAGCCCTAATTCTACGAAAACAACAGTCGAAAGAAGATGATGAGAAGGAGCAAATACCTGTAGAAAAGCAGAATCTTTAAGGCATGAAAGGTGTTATTCGGGTGAAATGATCGGTCGCAAAGGTGGTGGATTTTTTTGAGAGTTGGATTAATTAATAGTGGGTGTTTGGTATTATTTGATGAAAACTTCTTTTTAACTAAAGTAGGTGAAAATATGTTAGATGTAGAGGAAGATGCGAAGAAAAAAATTAAGTTTTTAAAAAGTTAAAAATTTTAACTTTTTAAAATTCCTTTTTGAGAAGTCAAAAAGAGATGCAAATAAGCAATTCTAGTTAACAAAAGAGATGTGTTTAGTTTAAAAAGATGGGGGGAAAAGGAGAGAATGGTTTTTATAGCACAACATACAGAAGCCGCCCGTGAAAAAGACCAGTGTTTGTTTGGTAAGAGGTAATAAAATAAACGAATGAATGGAATGAACGAGATATGAAATGAATGAGAGAATAAAATAAATCATTATATTTTATTATCATGTTTGATTACCATTTAAAAATAAAATAAATAATTACTTTGTGATGTTTGCTAGGTAAAAAAAGACAAAATAATGAAAATGTAATGGGTTATGGTGGTGATGACTTGTGGCGGTGGCCGGTGGTTGGCAGTGGAGGCCGGCGATGGCCGGTGGTTGGCGACAGCAGTGGCCGGCGGTGGTGATGGTCGGTGACGATTGATTTTGGTGGCCGGCAGTGGTTATTCTAGTGGAAGAGTGGGTGGTGTTGGTCATTAATGATAGAAGATGGAAATGAATAGAAAAAAAAAAGGTGTGGATAAATGAATTTGAGGAAAATTAAATCAACTATATAATGGTTCATTCAATTAAATTCACCAACCAAACATGATTTTTTCATTCATCTTCAATGGTTCATTTCATTCCGCCCCTTATACATGCGTACCAAACGCTACCTAAGACAATTTTATCTCATGTAGAGATCACCATTAAATGGAATTTTTAGAGCATTCACCATGAATTCTCTATTTTTATCCATATAATTACACTAAAAATCATTATTTTTTCTTTTTATTTTTCAATTAAATAATAATTTTATATACTTTTATCAACATTTTTTCTCCCCTTCACTTACAACCACTTTTAAAAATATTAAAAATTTTTAGAGACTCAACAGTAATTCCCTAAATATACAGATGAACAGTAAATTTTCTCTCTACTCTGCTCACAAATATTTACAATCATTCATTATAATATAAGGAACACACTCACAAATTTATAGGGAATCCACTATCAATGCCTTACGACCACCAAGATCTCAAACGTGCTCGAATTCTTTATTTAGAAGCTTATTGAGTCTTTTGAATTTATCTGATCCTAAACAAACTGAAACCAATGATGGTTTGAAACATGAACTAACATCATCTTTTGATGGAAACTTAATGTCATTACCTGAATTAATCATAATTATCAACAAAAGAGGGTGTAAATCACGTTAAAATTTAACAAAAGGTATACTAATAAGAGTGATTCTACCTTTGTTTATGAGATAGATAATGAAAAATGTTGATCTTGAGAGAAAGGATGGTGAAGCAGAGATTTTTTGAATTGAATGTTGAGTTTTGAGGGTAGCTTTGTTATTTTTTGATTGGTGTTTGCATGAGTGGGTATGAGAGTAGCAGAGACTCCATTTTTTAAAAGGTTGTTTACCTATACCTAAACGGTCATTTACAATGCTCAATCACGTCACATAGACTACTAGCCTAACCCCAAATCTGTAAAAAGGTAAACATGAGTAATTTCAGGTTACTAAACGACTAGTCATAGACGCACAGTCAAATGACCATTTACCAAAGTATAAACGAACGTTTACAATAAAAACAAAGATAGTGTATGAATTAGTTGGTGTATGAAACATATGACCCCTTTATCAAAGTAATAAAGTGGTGATTTTTGTAGTAGTACATGATACCGTAAATTTGTGCTTGCTATTAATCAAATCTTAGATGTGTAATGAAAAACAAGTGGTGTTGATTGTAAGATCAAATGTAATGAGGCATTAAGGGTGCATCATAGCAGTTTAAAACGTCCTTACACTACCCTTGTGGGCGTTATAGGGATGTTATAAGTGGGTGACGTTTTCATCATAACACCATAGATTCTCATAATATGATAATTGTAATGATTGAAATGGGCGTTAAGAGGAATTAACCATACCCATGTTTTTTGCTAAAACAATAATGCTAAGTTGGCGTTAATATGGCGGAAAGACCACGGATAATGGTTAATGCCTCTTAATGGGCATTTTTCGTCATATCAACACCAACTTAGCGCCACTCTTTTACCCCAAAACATGGGTAATGAGGGTTTACACGATTGTAGCCTTGTAGGGTTTGTTTGTAGAATAATACTCTAGACGATCGCGGTTGTGGCTTTTGTGTAATCTACTGTTTTACTCCATGTGATTGCTAAAACCATTTTTGTTCCGGTATTTGGGGTGTTAATCTTTGAGTTTTTAAATTTGTATGCTAATGATTAACAATTATTCACTTCTTATCAAACTTGAATTCTACGTGTGTTGCTGCTTTGATAGTATTTACGATCATATATTGTCATGAACCTGTCATTAGATGTGTTCTCCACACATGATGCCTGTATTATAGAGTTTAATGGATGGAAATATTGTTGAACTGAACTGTTTTGTTCCTTAGAGGAATAACTAGATGGTGGGAACCTACTCTTTTTGCCAAAATAACATCCTATTCACACAGTTTTTTTTATTTTGATTTCATAGTTTTTCTGAGAAAGAGTACTAACTGAGGAGAATGTGGTTTTGATGGTTGTTAATGTGTAACAACACATCATACGTATAAACTGCCAGGGTGTTAACCAATTTGAAGTAAATAATTACATGAATCATACAACACATGTATCTATTGTTTTAATTATGAGAGTCTGATATATAAGGTGAATACAAGTGATTATGTGATTTTCTACTTCGAAATTAGTTCTGCATTGAACCCTCATGTAAACTATACCTAGATTTCTGGCAAAACCATCTACATAATTATTTTATCGATGAAGTGATCATGTAAACCATCTTATGTTCTACATGATAGAAACATGTTTGTTGCAATTCCCCTAGGGTGGTTTACCAGATAAGACACTTATTTTCTGCTTATTAGACATGATGTACACCATGTGGACTTGCAAATCTACTTCCATAGGCTTCACTGTAATAAGCTTGTGAAATTTATTGATTGTTAGTCTTTTAAATCTGTGAAGTGATTAGTTCCAGAATGGAACATGAAAATGGTATATTAGAGGTATCAGTGTCTATCATCATATGTCTAGCTTGCATCTTCCTTCATTTGTACAAAGTTATTAATCGACATGCTTGTGATTCATTTCTTTATCTATGCCTTTCTTGCATTCGATGAAACATTCTTTAAATCTGTTGTATATTCTGGGGTAATTGTAAAAACCATGTGCGAGTTTTGTGTGAAGCATTGTGAATGCCCGGTCGTAACAATTAAACGCAGTGCAGATGAAACTCCCCAAGACCCTGTTGATGACTGATTCTTCTGTCATCGTGTCGATACACTCAAAGACTGTTGCGGTCGATTTTAAGTATGTGCGCCTCAGGTCTTTGTGGATGATAATGTGGGGGTTTGTTTTCAATGGTAAAACGTGTGTTAAAAATATTAACCTGCAAACAGACGATAAAGACTGTTATGCCAGCCAAAATAACCGCCAAACCAAGATCGATCTTGATAAGCAAAAGTTGGAAAGAGTCATACAAGGAAAACAAACAATAAGCATAGATCTAATTTAATCCTTCAAATTTCTAAACCCCTCAAAAACTCACTTTCCCTTTATTTTAGCAACCTTTTGAAGAACCTCTTGTATCACTCCTTCCAAACTTGTCTTCACATCTGCACTCATTTCACTTTCTTCACACATTTGCACCTTTTCATTCATCCACTCCAGCTTCTGCTTGATGAATGCTAGCACTGATGTGTCTTCACCGTCTCGCTTTTCACAGGTCTGGATGTGGGATCCTTCTTTAAAGATAGAGCTCCGATAGGATGTAACAAGCTCTGTGATTGTCGGGAGGTTCTTCTCTTTTTTCACGAAAGATGAAGGATCAAGGGCTGCACTTAACAGCCCGTCTAACACTTTGGTCACATTCACATAAGTATCCGCTTTCTTCTTATGGTTTCGAGGATCAGACCCTTCACGCACACTTCTCTTTTCACGAGCTCTCTTCCTGCTGCTCTTCTTAGCTGAATCCTCAAGCTGTTTAGCAGCCATTTCGGGAACATTCTCAGGTTCAGTTTTTGGTTCTTTGAACGAACCTGACACTGACACTGGACCCGACCCAAAAAGTGAAAGCCTCCCACCCCCGATCGGACTTAAATAAGGCGGTGAAAGATACCTGCTTTTCTTCCTTTGGCGTGGTGACATTGTGTCCTCTTCAATACCACCACTGCCACTTTCATGGTCACTTTCAGGTGGTACCGACACCACCAACGCCTTCCTTTTCCTGTACTTCGTCCCTCCATCTTTCGACGCTTTTGCTTTCTTGTTTGTGGATTCATCTTCTCCCAACAACTCCGCCACGCTCTTCTGCTTCCTCGTTTGATACAATTTATCATCGCCGTTCTCAGGACTTTGCCAAGTGCCGATGGTATTAGAATCAGCAACAACCCCGTTTCTCGGCTCCTCTTGAAGACCATCAATGCACTTCGGATCGTGGTAGTCCGCCAAGTGACTGCCTTTTTTAGAGTAAAAAGCACCCAAACAACTTTTCAGCAGAACTAGTTCAAGATCAACCGTTCTTGTACCAGGCTCCATTGTAGCACAAGATTTCAAGGTTGAAACAAGTTTTACAGGCTCTATTCGATCCATCAAAACCTTAATCATGTTCCCTTTTGGCACGCACACTCCTTCCTTGAGCCCTCTGTTAACCACACCAGCATTTTCAAGTCCATTGACAGTTTGACACAATTCTGCCTTCACACGCCTACTAA
The DNA here is from genome assembly GCA_024085815.1 of Flaveria linearis. Classification (NCBI taxonomy): domain Eukaryota; kingdom Viridiplantae; phylum Streptophyta; class Magnoliopsida; order Asterales; family Asteraceae; genus Flaveria; species Flaveria linearis. Next base: position 25,199,857 of record CM044002.1, read on the forward strand.
CTTCTTCCAGAACCTTTTGAACTGCATTCACAAACTTCTTGGAGTCACTCTGACTCGACAGTTCTTGAAAGTTATCGATAAAGGGCTTCAACTGCGAAGGTGAACACCAAGAGAATGACCCGTCTCCAAAATATGCAACCAAGAGTCGACCTTTACGTTTCAAAGTAGCTGCATAATCCGATGCATCGCTAGGGTCGTATATCTGGCCTGGCCACCATGGATGACTCTTGATTTTGCCCCATACGAAATCACCTACAACAAAATTATGATCTTCTTCTTCATCTTCACCAGCTAATTCCTTGTCCTTATCTTCCTGATTCTCGACATTCTCCTCATTGTTCTTGTTCATATCTACCTTAAAATGTTCAGCCCCATTATCATCGTTCTTCTTGTTTCTCTCTGACGAACAGATGTCCATCGGCTCTGCCCTTGCATTTCCGTCACGCTCATCAGCTAAAGAACCTGATTTTCCTTCAAAAATGGGATGTTCATAACTCTCATTTTCCCCTTCCAAACGACCCTTTACAGCCATAACCAGAGATGTTCCATTCTCACTATATTTTACCTTCAAACCCTCATCTTCATCTTCATGTTGAACCCTCTTAACAACAGAAACATTGGTCTTTTCGACTACTGTCTTCGTAACAACCACCGACCCCAAATCATTACCAACGGTTTCGTCCACACTATGTTTCAACGACATTGTTTGAAGATCATCACTTGTTTTAGAAATCGAAGAAACCCCATCTAGGGTTTTATTGATGATCTTCTGTTCTTCAATGATTTCCATTTCTGGAAACAAATCGAAGAAAACAAATCACGATTTACCCCAAATTTCACGATATGAACAGGTTAAAAGCACGTTTCACACTAACAAAACACAAAAACGATGTTTGAAAACTCGAAAACAGAAGCGATTATAAATATATAAAAAAAAACACTATTAGGGTTTTCGCAACCGCCATTGACGCCTGAAAGCTTGGCTATCAGCTGAAGCCACTCAGTCACACATACATCTAAAAGTTAAAGACGTCGAAGCCTAAAAAAACACGTGGGTTTTGCACAGATTTCATATAATCATTGAAAAAGCCCTAATTCGACGAACACAACAGTCGAAAGAAGATGAACAGAAGGAGCAAATACCTGAGGGGAAGCAGAATCCTTATAACATGAAAGAAGATGTTATTCGAGCGAATTGATCTCTAACGAAGAGGTGGGTTTCATCTAACTGTTTTAAGTGTTGGATCAATAATTAAAAAAGAGAGGATGATTTTAAGTAAATGAAGACGACGGTGTTGATAGCAAAGTGTACGGAAGGTGCCCGTGAAAAAGACCAGGGTAATAATATCAAAGTCACAAATCGGTGATTCTTGTAGTCGTACAAGATATCTTTTGGATGGGTGTGAGAAAAAAAACGAAAACCAAAAAATCCCGAAAAAAGATTTGCATTCGTAGGTGAAATAAAACGAACAAAATGTGTTATTCAATAAGAGCAATGTTCAGCCATTCTTTTTTTTTTTTATCTACGGTGAGAGATGTTAACGCTGTGTTTCCGAGTTTACTTAACGAAAGAAAAGAAATAAAACATTTTCTTTTATTTTCCTTTCTCTTCTTTTCTTTTCTTTCTTTTTTCTTCTTTTCTCTTCTTTTCTCTTCTTTTCTCTTCTTTTCTTTCTTTTCCATTTCCTTCCATTTTAGAAGGATTGTTTTTAGCCTTCTTTTTCCTTTCATTTCCTTCCATTTCTTTTCTTTTCACTCCTTAAGTAAACTCGGAAACATGAATTTGTAACAATTCTTTCATTTCTTTCCATTAAAAAAAACTCTGGAACACAACTATTTTTTCTTTACTTCCATTTCTTTTCTTTTCTCTCCTTAAATGAGACTCGGGAACACAGCGTAAATCATATATTATTAATTTTATACAAGAGAAAAGCGGATAGAGAGGAAAGGAATTTGATAGAGATTAAGATCTGAAGGAGAAAAGAATGAATATATATCGGAAATCAGAGAGGATCACTTGCGGTAACAACTGTAATTCTTCTCGTTTTCGACGAGCAATGTAGATCTTTGTGGATTTATAATCACATAACGAGAATGGTGAATCTGCCATAACCAGGTGATGGTTTTGTCAATCGTACGTCCACATATGCTAGGGTACACGATGCATGCATCGCCATTGTCGTCATTCTAAATCCTGTAGCATCCTGGATTTAGTGACCACGTAGAAGGTACAAATTTCATGTTTATATTGTGATCTCTAATCCCAATCTTTTTTCACGCATGCATCTTTCAGCTGAGAGGTAAGATCATGTTTTTTTTTTTCCTTTTTTTTCGTCTCTCTATCTGAGTTGACTTCCATACTATATTTGTTTTGTATTTGTTTATTATGTATTAAAACTGTTATAAATTAGTTTTAATCCTATGTTTTTTTAGTTTCAATTAACCATCTTGCATCTTTTTCCAGATAATTTACTAGTTAATGACCAATTAGTAAAAGCTATACCAGATAATTTACTAGTTAATGACCAATTAGTAAAAGCTAAGTGTTAAAAGGCCTACATACCAAAATCATTTTCATTTAGAATAGATCGGTTAATTTGACGAGTCAACATTTTTTTTATATCTTTTAGTTAGGTTAGAACCCTGTAATACATGGGTAAACAATAAAACAATAAATTTTATATCCCAATAACAATTTGTCATGTCTAAAGGTAAAATGATTTTGGTGGTATCTGCTTTGATGGTGATTAAAATTCTGATAGGTTGCATGTGAGGCATGGATGAAAAAGGTAATCCCAAAAAAGTAATCTGTAATGAGTTTGTCTCGATTGTTTGAATGTTAAGGATTAGATAGAATGAATTGTAGGAGTATGCTTAAATTTTATTTCATCTGTTGTGAATAGGGTATCTGTAGGAACCGTGAGCGAGTTTTGCGTGAAGCATTGTGAATGCCCGGTCGTAACAAGCAAACGCAGTGCGGACGAGACTCCCCAGGACCCGGTTGACGACTGATTCTTCACTAGTCATGTCCATACACTAGAGACTATGTTGCTGTCGATTTTTAAGTTCACTTTGTGGTTTTTACGTCTGGCTCAGGTCTTCATGGATGATAATGTGAGTTTTTCCTTTTTCTTTTTCTAATGATGAATCATGTGTTAAAACGATTAACCTGCAAACCGATGATCAAGACTGTTATGCCAGCCAAAACAACCTCGAAACCAAGATCGATCTTGATCAGCAAAAGTTGGTAAGAGTCGGAAGAAAAACAAACAATAAGCATAGACTTTATCTAATTTAGTCCTTCAAATTTCTAAACCCCTCAAAAACTCACTTTTCCTTCATTTCAACAACCTTTTGAAGAACCTCTTGTATCACTACTCCCAAACTTGCCTTCACATCTGCACTCATTTCACTTTCTTCACACATGTGCACCTTTTCATTCATCCACTCCAGCTTCTGCTTGATGAACGCGAGCACTGATGTGTCTTCACCGTCTCTCTTTTCACCGATCTGGTTGTGGGATCCTTCTTTAAAGATAGAGCTCCGATAGGATGTAACAAGCTCTGTGATTGTCGGCAGGTTCTTCTCTTTTTTCACGAAAGATGAAGGATCAAGGGCTGCGCTTAACAGCCCGTCTAACACTTTGGTCACATTCGTATCAGTACCCGCATTCTTCTTATGGTTTTGAGGATCAGACCCTTCATGCAAACTTCTCTTTTCACGACCTCTCTTCCTGCTGCTCTTCTTTGCTGAATCCTCAAGCAGTTTAGCAGCTGTTTCAGGAACATTCTCAGGTTCAGTTTTTGGTTCTTTGAACGAACTTGAACCTGATCCAAAAAGTGAAAGCCTCCCACCCCCGATCGGACTTAAATAAGGCGGTGAAAGATACCTGCTCTTCTTCCTTTGGCGTGGTGACATTGTGTCCTCTTCAATACCACCACTGCCACTCTCATGGTGAATTTCAGGTGTTACCGACACCACCAACGCCTTCCTTTTCCTGTCCTTCGTCCCTCCATCTTTAGACGCTGTTGCTTTCTTGTTTTTGGATTCATCTTCTCCCAACAACTCCGCCACACTCTTCTGCTTCCTTGTTTGATACAACTTATCATCACTGTTCTCTTGACCTTGCGAAGGGCCCATGCTATCAGAATCAGCAACCACCCCGCTTCTCGGTTCCTCTTCAAGACCGTCAATGCACTTTGGATAGTGGTAATCCGCCAACAAGTGACCACCTTTTTTAGTGTAAAAAGCACTCAAACAACTTTTCAGCAGAACTAGTTCAAGATCAACCAGTCTCGTAAGAGGCTCCATTGTAGCATAAGCTTTCAAGGTTGAAACAAGTTTTACCGGCACTATTCGATCCATCAAAACCTTAATCGTGTTCCCATTCGGCACACGCGCTCCTTCCTTGAGCCCTCTGTTGACCGAGCCAGCATTTTCAAGTGCATTGACAGTCTGACACAATTCCGCCTTCACAAGCCTACTGACCTCTTCCAGACACTTGTGAACTGCATTCACAAACTTCTTGGAGTCACTCTGACTCGACATTTCTTGAAAGTGATCGATAAAGGGTTTCAACTGCGAAGGTGAACACCAAGAGAATGACCCGTCTCCAAAATATGCAACCAAGAGTCTCCCTTTACGTTTCAAAGTAGCTGCATAATTTGATGCATCGCTAGGGTCGTATATCTGGCCCGGCCACCATGGATGACTCTTGATTTTGCCCCATACGAAATCACCCACAACAAAATTATGATCTTCCTCGTCATCATCGGCTAATATTTTGTCCTTATGTTCCTGATTCTCGACATTCTCTTCATCATTCTTGTTCATATCTACCTTAAACTCAAAGATTTCAGCCCCGTTATCATTGTTTTTCTTGTTTCCCTCCGACGAACAGATGTCCATCGGCTCTGCCCTTGCATTCCCGTCACGCTCATCAGCTAAAAAACCTGATTTTCCTTTGAAAACGGAATGCTCATGACTCTCATTTTCCCCTTCCAAAGATGTTCCATTCTCAGTGCAATTTACCTTCAAACCCTCATCTTCATTTTCTTTTTGAACCATCTTAACAACAGAAACCTCAGTCATTTCGACTACTGTCGTGGTAACAACCACCGAACTCAAATCATTACCCACGGTTCCCTCCAAACTATGTTTCGACGAGATTGTTTGAGGATCATCACTTGTTCGAGAAATTGACGAAACCCCAGTTAGGGTTTTATTAGTTATCTTCTGTTCTTCAATGATCTCCATTTCTATTTGTAGAAACAAATCCAAGAAAACAAATCAAGATTTGCCCCAGAATCACACAATATGAACAGATTAAAAGCAAGTTTCACATTAAAAACACACAAAATCGATTTAAAACTCGAAAACAGAAAAGATTATCAATCAAAAACCCACTTTTAGGGTTTTCGCAACCGCCATTGACGACTGAAAGCTTTGCTATCAGCTGAAGCTACTCAAATCCCACTCAGTCACACACACACACACTAAAAGTTAAAGACATCGAAGCATAAAAAACACATGTATTTTGTACAGACTACAGACTTCATGAAATCGTTAAAAAGCCCTAATTCTACGAACACAACAGTCGAAAGAAGATGATCAGAAGGAGCAAATACCTGTAAGAAAGCAGAATCTTCAGAGCATGAAAGAAGGTGTTATTCGAGTAAATTGATCTCTAAAGAAGGAGTGGTGGATTTTATCAATGTTTTGAGGGTTTGATTAATTAATAATTCGAAAAGAGATATTGAGTTAAGGAAAAATGGGGGAAAAGAAAGAAGATAATGGTGTTTAAGCAAAACCGTACGGTAGGTGCCCGTGAAAAAAGACGAGGGTAATAATATTAAAGTCACGAAGTGGTGATTTTTGTAGTAATCAAATCTTCGATGTGTGATAAAAGAGAGGCGTGGTGGGTTGGAAATGTTTATTCACAATTATGATTTTCTTGAATTTCAATTATTAGAACATCTTTAAGGATTTTTTATTTCACGAGCGATATATTAATATTTGTATTTATAGAAATCGTTTCATGAAAAACTCCTCTTTCTCCTCCTCTCATAATTCTTACTTGAAGACATCATTTGAACATTTTCTTTCTTCACGCTACGTCGGACACACCCGTCTGCTATCATTTTATCTTTTCCACATAAGTCATAATTTTTTCCACCTCGCAGTGTTGAAGATGGTTTTCTGTCTTTCTAAAACATTCCATAGCAAGAGGGAAGGGAGGGGGGCACTTGTATGTTTTGGTACTTGTGTTAACCATTGACAAACTGACGTTGTTAACCAATAACAAACTTATACTCTTTATCCTCATTTTTAGTTTTCACTGAAGCCTCACTTATGTTCCCTCCCCCTCTCATAAACTCGTCTTCCTATGCATAACCGCTACCCCCTTCCCAGTGCATCTATAAGCGGCCCCGCTCTTTCTTCCGTATCATTCTATGGACGTCCCATGGTCTCCCGTTGTAAGTCTAGTAATCTACAAGACAAATGATATGTTAACCACTTAGACATCAACTCAAATATAATTCATTTTGAATTGAGTTTAAATCATAAAGCAAAATGGTTTTCCAAACCTTGTTTCTTTTAATGAGATTTTTAAAAATTCTCAAAACCATATGAATATGACTCACTTTATTAGTTTCATTAAAATAAACAAGTGAAAATACTGTTGGTAAGGGGTCATGAGATGTGCAACGGGAATAACATTACCTAATATTAATTTATCAAGTCTGATTTGACATGATGAATGGTACTATTCACCATGAATAGTACTATTCAGCCTTCCCTTCTACTTTTAACACCACACTCCAAGCAGCTCCCCTTCTTCTTCCATTAACACCACTGATATCACCATCATCACCTGTAGGGCTGTTCATGAGCCGAGCCGAGCCGAGCCAGGATTAGCTCGGACTCGGCTCGGATTTACAACCGAGCTAAAAAGTAGAGCTCGAACTCGGCTTGGTTTTAAACCGAGCTGGCTCGGCTCGGTTTTGTTTGGCTCGGTTTTAAAAGAAAATTTAATACACATCTCTCAAACTTCAAAAGTCCAAATATCAACGCATAGTTCAAAAAACATACTAAAAATCAGTTCAACATCATAGATTACAAGCCCCAATCTAATTCAACCAACGATACAGAAAAATAGTTTAACAATTCAACGTTCATTAGCATATGAATTAACCCGCATAAACATTCTCTTGCACTTCTAAATACCTGCAAAAAATAATCAATTAAATAAATCAATATCAATTACTGGATGTGGTATTTTCATGAGAGCATTGGCTAAGGTAGAACAAACGGGAAAAAAACATCTTGGTATTTTATGTAATTTGTTCACATCATAATTATGTGTGAAGATTGATTATGAAATTACAAAGGTGAACATAAATTATTTACCCTCAACAAGCTGGCCGAAAGGAGCAAATGCTTCTCTAAGCTTATCATCAGAAGTATTTATGTTTAGGCCTGCAAATGATGATCATAAATAAGATCAAGAAAGTGTTACAAAAAATGTAATAAATCCAATGCTAACTGAAAAGTTTTAGTAACAATATCTAGGTCCTAAAAAGGTTAAACATAGAATAAAATTAGAGAGACATACCAAACATACCAAAACAGTCCAAACATTCAAAACATAAATAAAATTAGAGAGACATACGAAACAGTCCCGAACAAACCTTAAACATAGAATACAAATGTAAAATAGGAACATACCAAACATATCAATCATTTATTTGTAGCATCATTCACCATTATCTTTATTTCTAGATTTTCTTCACCTATCACAATAACATAGCAGTATCTCATTAAATCATGTAAAATAATAAAACGAAAATCATTTTCTCGGTGCAAAAACCAAAATTACAAGTAATGAAGGCTCATATCTATTCAAAAGACTTGTAAAAATGGTGATTAAGAATCATAATCAAAACTGATAAATTAATGATACAAAGTAAACTAACCTGTTTGATTAGAATGGAGAGAAACCCTAATGTTGAAAGCGAACGAAAATGAAAATGACTATCTTTAATCTTGAATAAAGACCGATTGATTTTAGTGTTGGAACAAATGTGTGATGAATGAAGAGGAACAGGATGAGGGAGGCGGAATGTAAATGTAAATTAGGGTTTCCTGCAAGTGAAAATGGGTCCTAAACACCGGGTCAAGATCCGCGTGTTTTACTAAATAGGCATAGTATACTGGGCGGGAAAATGCAAGCCAGACTTAATCTGGGAAGGACATGTGTCCCCCACTTGTAATTGTTTATTATGATAGATTACATATTTAATCGAGCTAGTAAACGAGCCAACGAGCGAGCCAACGAGCGAGCCAACGAGCGAGCCGGCCTTGGCTCGGACTCGGCTTGGTTTTAAACTGAGCCGGCTCGGCTCGGCTCGTTTTTAAACCGAGCCGATTCGAGCGAGCTTTTTTCGAGCGAGCCACGAGTCGCGAGCTATTTGAACAGCCCTAAATTCACCTGCAAGCAGCTCCACCACTACCCTCCTCCGCCACCGGAGCCCTCGGCGAAGCCACCGCACCACCGCCCCTTATGGCAGATCGTCACCGTCGCCGCCCGATGGTGTACACGACGTCGTGCTCATCACCACCATCGCCATCATCGCATTATCACCACCTCCGCATTATCACCATCATGGCAACATCACCACTACCTTCACCATCGCACCATCATCATCATCTCGCCAAATCCCCTTCATATTCCGCTGTTAAACCCTGAAAATTTTAAAAACCCCAAATTTGGTGGCTGCGTTGGTGGAGGACGAGGTTGGCGGTGGTGGCTATGTTGCTGGACGCGGAGGTCGGTCGTGGTGGTTATTGGAGGCGGTGGTGGCTGTGTTGCTGGAGGCGGAGGTCGGCGATGGCTGCGTTGGTGGAGGGCGAGGTCGGCGGTGGCATGGCTACAATCCGATCATCTTCTCAACACTCACACCATTCCCCTCACTATCGATCAGGTACTCATCAATTCACCCAAATGTTGTGAGAAAACTCTTTGAAGCATCGTAAGCATCGGATTAGTGTACTCTTTGTCTTCTGGCTGTAGAAACGGTTTCAATTTTTTGAAACGGTGTTGTATTTGGTCGGGTTTTGCAGATTTTGAGGTGTTTTGAGCTGCATTCTACAAGGTACGTGTTGTAATACTTGCATTTTTTATGAATATTGTTAATTTATGTGATATTGGGGGTGGATCAGATCTCTTTATGATTTTGCAAGTGCAATGTTTCAGGCTCGAAATTGTAAAATCGAAACTTAAAAAGTTATGGAAACTCATTTTCTCTGTGATCGGTTTTGCCTTTAGTTTATGTTTTATGGTTATTCGAAACGGTTTTAGTTGTTGGTGGTTGGTGTTTGGAAGTTAGATTATCATGCGCCAGCAGCTAGCCACAAATTTGTAAGAAGGGGCATTTTAGTGGAAATTTTACCTGCAAAGAATAGTGTGTAAGCAGATCATACACCATTGTGTATAAACAGTTTATAGGATGTCGCTCCCGGTATGAAATCAAGGTGTTGAAATGGTGTTACTTCCAAGTGGTGAGGGTTCAAGTCCCATTGTGGGCAAATGATGTAGATTTTGGAGTAGGGTTTAGAAGCATATCTCTTTGCCGTAAAGCTAAGATAGAACTCAGCTAGGACCGAAGGGTGTGTGAGTTCGGTGGTCGAAATGGAAAACCAAAACATGTAATCATCACATAATTGGTTGTACCATGAATGTATTAGCTAATTATACTCCTAACTTTTTTAGTAACTAAAATGCTGACATGTAAAATGCTTTGTGGCCCAGACATTCTCTTACATGGCGGAGCGTGTTGTTGGTACTGGTTCATTTGGTGTTGTCTTTCAGGTAATTGGAGTGGGATTTCATGTTTAAACATATCGACATATGTAGGTAGAAAGGTGTAACATGCCACGTGTTTTTTTTGGTTTATTTTTTTCAGGCCAAATGCCTTGAAACAGGTGAAGCTGTTGCTATAAAGAAGGTCTTACAAGACAAAAGATACAAGAACAGAGAACTTCAAATTATGCGTCTACTGGACCATCCAAACGTTGTTCCACTGAAAAATTGTTTCTATTCGACAACCGACAAAAATGAAGTCTACTTAAATGTTGTCTTGGAATATGTACCTGAGACTGTCTACAGGATGTCCAGGCATTATGTTAAGATGGACCAACACATGCCTATGCTATATGTACAATTGTACACATATCAAATTTGCCGTGGTCTTAATTACATTCACAATGTCATTGGTGTATGCCATCGTGATATTAAGCCACAAAATTTATTGGTAAGATCTAATAATTCATAAATTTATCTTCTTGGTGATTTATGAAATGCCAATACGTGAATAACATTGTCGAGTGCAGGTTAATCCACAAACTCATCAGCTAAAACTATGTGATTTCGGGAGCGCAAAAATGTTGGTAAGTTTATATGATTCTTAAGTCTCTAAATATAATTGAGATTGAGTATTTACTTGGATCCTTTTGTTACTGCAGGTACCTGGGGAACCAAATATATCATATATTTGCTCAAGATATTATACGGCTCCTGAGTTGATCTTTGGAGCAACGGAATACACCAATGCAATTGACATGTGGTCTGTAGGTTTGCTCTGAAACCCTACATCGCTCGAGATCCGATTAATGTTGCTTATGTTTCTTTGGCTATGATGACTGTGATATGGGTCGTTGCTTGGCGTGGCATAAACGAGGATGGCAAGTGAGATGTTTTTCTCTTGCAACCTGTGTTGCAGCCACATCGATCTGTTAATGAGATCTGAGCCACGTTGTGTATGCCGCTTTTGTCTCTTTGGCTGTGATGACTGTCATATGGGTCGTTGCTTATGGGATCTTGCTACAAATTCAGGTAACATCTTTTAATTTCCATTCTAATGGGCTGTGATGAGTTGATGGGTCTGAGTAAAAATTGATTGAGGACATTGTCTAGCCCTGGAAGGGGTGTAGGACGGCAGGTTATTACCTGCAACCCGCCCTCCGAGCATGATGGAGTCATTTCTTTACACACTCTGAGCCCGACATTAAAGTGGAAAATTGTTGATTTTAATAGTCTCAAACTGTGGTGTTACCGACATTTTGTAGTCAACGTGGTCCTCTCGGTGTGATCTTGCTGTCTTAGATAGTTTACAGAGTATCGATTTACAGCGTTTGCAAGACGCGCAACGCGCGTGTGGATATTAACACTAGTTTGATGCTAAAAAATGAGAGATCCACGTGGCGGTTTTTGTTTGATGTTAGTTAACTTTAACACGTTGTTTCCCGTTGAGTGTTTATCAGATGATTTGGGCTTGTATATCAACAAGTCGGGTTGTTAGAAACAAAAGTGACCCGTCCAAAGAAACCCACTTCGATGCTAGATTTTTTACGACCTATGGTCGATTACCTCTAATCCATCTAAAGCAATTGAAATACCTTTTTTTAATAATTTAATCATCTTGTATCATATCATGGACTATCTGTTTATTCAACTTCCAATTAAAACATATAACTTATTGCTTTTAAACCGCTGCAAGGCTAAGTATAATTTTTTTAAATAATAGTTGTAGTTCTCTGGTTATTAAGTGCTAATTACGAGGACATGTAATGAGATGATGATGACTCCTCATTAGAATCATGTTATCTCGTTACATGTCCTATTTAAGTTTTTGCTTATTCAACTTAAATTTTCAATTTGATGTTCTTTGTTTGTAATTTTCAAATTCATTCTTGGTCGCACCAAAGGGGTGTTTGGATGTGCTTTTCAAAAACACTTATTGGCTTTTGGAGGGGTGAAAAACAAAAATACCCTTCAAAAGTCTTAATAAGTCAGAATCTTTTGACTTATTAAGACTTTTGGAGATATATTTTTGTCTTTTCACCTCTCCAAAAAACAATAAGTGTTTTTAAAAAGCACATCCAAACACCCACTAATCAGCAAATGTTTGATAAAATGAAATTCCAACACTTTTAGTCTGTGAAATAATCCTTTACCAATATTGAAGGCATGGTTCATCAAAAAAATCTTGATGGAGCATCTGATAATGGAATTTGGGAATAGAATTAAAAAGATTTTAAAAAAAGTTTAGAATCAAAATAAGTATAAAAACGTTTCATGGGGCATTCCGAGAATCGAACTCGGGACCTCTCGCACCCAAAGCGAGAATCATACCACCAGACCAAATGCCCGACGTTAATTTTTCTTTTATTTAAAATTTAATATTGTCTATTACTTTGCACTTATTTCATGAGAAAATGTATCATGTGAGGCATCTTATTAACTATTTAATTTTCTTTAATTTAACTTTTGTAATACCGGAGTTTATAATTAACCTAGTTTAAACATAAAGCATTGAAATGAAAATTCGAGAGAGATAGAAGGATAAGAAGAATATGTTTTCAAATAGGGCTAAAAAATACCGGTCACTCTATCGATCAATTCACCGGCTATACTGATTCAAAATACCGATGTAATCAAGTTAAAAGTATAAAAAGGTCCATAAAAGTAATCATCCAAACGTACTTTATGATTTAGGGATTTAATATTAGTTATCAGTAAGAGTGTTATTGACTTCTTGTGATAAATGAGGATTAACATCCAATTAAAATGGCTTATTTATATTATCTTTCGAACCCTAAATATTTAACACTAAAAGATTTGAAAAACATTATCTTTTAATCATAATGATCTTACAAACATATATAACAGTATATATAAGAGGTTACACAATTACAGTAAAAATGTAATACTGTTTTCAAACTTGTCACATAATGTCTCTGCAACTTCCTAGAAGACAGCAAGGTTGTATATCTTTTGAAAATCTAATGCACTTTATCTCCATTAGATAATAACATCAATTTTGGCATGACTCATAGCTATTTTGAGATTGTTTTTTGGATGGCTTATTTGCCATCAAACAATCTATTGGAGGGCTAGTGCTCGTTTTGAGCTCTCCGTAGGCATTCGAACAAAAGGGTTTGCCCAAATTGACGTTTTGTTGTAGTGGTTGTAGTTGAATCGTGTCAAGATCTACATCCATGCAAGGCGCGCTCTCACTGCATGCAAATCGAACAGGGTTTTTCGTATATGTCCCTCTTATATTCTGGTAAGATACTTCCGAAATAGCCACTGCTGATGTCTTGTTTTGGCATTTGCCCCCGTCGCAATAGTACTGGTCTATTATGATTGGAGTTTCGACTTTCGAAACTTGAATGTTGGAAAATGTCACTCCGTGCACCGAGCCAGAACCGCCCTGCTCGAAAAGTTGTGAAAGAGATGTTAAATGTAGTTTTGTGTTGGCCGGTGATCTTTATGGGGTTAAAGACTTAAAGGTTATAACAAATGAGAATTTAATAAAATTAGGACAATGTATGCTAACACTTAAAATGATAATAATACTAGGGCCCTAGCTACTAATCCTAAGCCATAGTCAAACATGGTTCTCAGAACCGGATCGGACGTCGAACCGGACGGCTTACTGGTTTGGTGGTCGGACCGGTCGGACCGGTCGGACCGGATGGACCGGATTTAACTATATTTTAATTATATTTATATATGTAATTAAATATAAGTAATTTATATATGATTTATACATATATTTTATAGTTATATATAAAACTTAACTATATTTGTATATACAAAGTACTAATTTATGGTTTAACACCCCGTTTTTACCCACTAAAATCAAAAAAAAAAAAAAAAAAAAAAAAATTCAAAATCCGGTCGGACCCGAACCGGTTGGCCGGTCCAACCGCCGACTCGGTTCGAACCGGCCGGTTCAACGCTCCAAAAACGAACCACCCTCGACCGGACCGGACAGGCCTCCGAATCCCGGTCGAACCGGTCGGACCGGCCGGTCCGATCCGGTCCTAACAACATTGCAAACATGTCACCCTTAAACTCAAAGTCAAACGCTCGTTTGACGATAAACTCAAATGAGCGTCTAAAAGTAAAAGGGCTATGACGCAAGCCCTAAACTTCAAATAAGCGATCGAGGTCGTTTGCAAGTCTATGGCGTGCGCAAGTCCTTAGCTTTAAAAGGTCCTTCGAAAATAGTGTGCGATTAGCTTGTTACGTGCGTGTGCATAGGAGCCTCTTATAATAATAATAATAATAATAATAATAATAATAATAGAACTTACTGAAATTAAAATAATTCATTTACAATAATTCATTGGTAGTTTTCTAAAAATTATTTTCATAGTAATTGAGTAACAACCCAACCAACGAGACGTGGTTGACATGACCCATTAATTTAGGCATACACCTGAAACTGTTTGACCCATGCTAGTTACATGTCCGATTTTTATATATTTTGACTCGTTATTCAACCCGTTTTTATTTTTACTCACTACCCAACACGTTTTCAGGTTAATCGGCTACCCAACCCGTTCTAGCGGCTCATTTTGCCACTCTACTTGTACCAAAGATTTCTAATGTGTTTACCTGCCATGTCTTTATTCTTACTCCAGTCATCGTGTCATGGATCTTTGTATCGCGAACGGTAATGTTCGAAACACAAGCTCTCGTGTTACCTTTGCCAAGGCTACCGATGCTTATTCCGTGGCCCGGTCCACAATCCACATTTTGTATGTTTACACCCGAGGACCCCGTTTGTATCGAAACACAATCGTCTCCTGTTGATTGAAACACTAGTCTTATCAATATATCTTGATAATTGTTGTACAAACATATAGAAAGCATATGTTTTTGGAATGTTGCAAATACCACAAGCGAGTTTCGTGCTATGGATCGTTACATCTTGAGAGTTCTGCAAGTGAATACCGTCTGTATTCGGGCTGTCGCCCGGGGATGAAACGGTGATACCGAAAACCTGAACAGATTTACAGTTATCGAACTTGAGGTGCGTTTGTTGGCTGTTTTGAATCGTTATGCCTGTTACTGTCACATCAGAACTCCCGTAAAACCTAACCGCCTGTGTATATAATAATGGTAGACAATTAATTAATAATCGTCCTAATATTCAAACTAGAGATAAAATAAGTATTACTAACAAACAAACTTAAAAATACACGATAAATAAAGTTATGATAAATGTAACAGATAATAAACTCGGCTAACTTAGAATACATTCCAAGCATCATGCACTGTAGCGAATATGGACGGATTCGGTAACTTACCGTTGGTTTATTGCCCGATTCGCTCCACCATCCCGAGCCTTGCCCGTCAATAACACCAGTTCCGCGGATCGTGATCCCATTTAGGTTTGTGAACTCGAGCCATTGAAGGAGTCCAGACTTCCAGCCTCCAGACCTCTTTGGAGCTATGATCGTGCCATCTACCTGTGAAACTATCGATTTCAATTAGCAAACTAGATATATCTCATGAATTGAACAAACACGGTACGTATAACAAATATATATTTTGGTACAATGCGGTCGATTGAGAGGAGTACGTGGTTATAAAGTTCACCTGAAAAACGATGTTTGATCGGCAATCGGGTCCGGAGAATGATATGGGTTTGATTAGAAAGACTGAACCTTTTGGCACAACCATAGTTGATGCCTCCAGTTTACAAGCAGCTAGCCATGCAGCTTCAAATGCCTGCTTGATCAATTAAACTCATCATTAAGTAGCCATTTTGTCTATACTGGTTTGACCCATAATAACATCTCATAAACTCATAAACCTGTTGATACTAGCTATGGGACCTCCGGTGATAAAACCAGAGCTTCTACTTCTAAGTGACGTCATCCATAGCATTATTTTCTCTGTGGTCACTACAACTAAGATGACTGAACCATCTTTTATTACAAAACTTAATTTTTAAAGTTGAAAAAAGTGACATATTTCTATTTTGTGATTAAATAGTAACCAAGATTGATATGTGTCTCATTGTCTTGCTTTATAATAACAAATTTAATATTTATAAAAATATTATATAGTATGGAAACAGCTAGTGAAAGTTAAGTACTTTAGAAGAATTTAAAAAAAATACTTTTAAGTGATTTTAATCGAATATTTAGAAAACTTGATTACTAGCGAATACAGTTTTTAAAAATGAACAATAAAATTACTTATTGTATATGATATTTTATCATTTCCGTCTCTCATCATTGAGTGACTTTTTCTAAATTACAGATAATTTAATTTTTTTAAATAGGTTGACCCGCCCCTTATTAAGACCATAGTATTAAAATGTAACAACAATCGTTACTCGATCTTACTAAATTTGAATAAAAGAATTCCGTTGCAAAAGACACAACGGGTCAACATAGTAAGTACAACATATTTTTCATTACCTGTGTGTCGTCGGTTTTTCCATCGCCTTTAGCACCAAAAGCTAATACATTGAAGATGGTAGAGGTTTTCCTATACGGAAATGAACTCGGAATAGTCTCACCATAGGCTGGGTAAACTGTCTCCGTCATCAGCCTCGAGCCGCTACGGTGTTGCATTTTCTTGATCTCTCTGGTGGCATCAACACCATGTTGCAAAAACCACACAAACACAAATGTCAAAATGCCAAATGTGCAGATTTTCATATTCATGTTTTAGCTTTTAGACTTTGGATTTAGTTGGTGGGTTGCCTCAAATCCGGATGATTGAAGGGAATTTATAGGCGTTGGTACTTAGTGCCCTACATGTAATTATTATCTTGTTAATAATTAAATTGACTAATTTTCAGTTTCCTAACTTTTTAAATCCATTTTGTAGACTTACAAATGACTATTATTTTTTGTCACAATAATAATTTAGTTGTAAATTACTATTTTGTTTTCTCAAAAAATAAGTTTTATTTTATTTTTAAATTCTAACCAAAGGTTTCTAAATTTTACTCGTTTGATGTTGTAGATCACATAAATATAGTTTAAAGTAACTTAAATTCATGACAACAAACATATATAATAATATTTTATTCGTATAAATGTGGAGATAAAAGCAAACTTAGTTAATTTATCCTTGGAGACTGATAACATGTAAAGTTATCTCCAATGGTCCATGTACAATTCAAATTTTAATTTTGATATCATTTGTTCGTTTTTATATCCCGATGTAATTGTTTTGAATTTTCCTTTATTATTTTGAGTCTTTATACATTACACAAGCTTTAATAAACTCGTGTATTATACGGGTTGAACAAATAACATACTAAATAAAATAAAAATTATTAATTATAAAACGATATATTACTTTAATTATATAACTTTCTATTTTAACTATTTTTGTTTTATAAAAATTTACTTTAGAAAATCAATTTTAAAATATTACGTAAAAATAGTTTGATTTTTAAGATTTTTTAAAAAACTATTTCTATAGAAATAACGTTAATAAAAAGATATGTATTAATTTATTAAAAACTATTTCTATAGACAAATAATATTATTAAAAACTATTTCTATATACAAATAATATTAATAATGTAAAATTAAATAAATAATATTATTAATAATTAATGTAGTTATTTAATAGAAGAGAGAATCAATAAAAATTTTGATAAAATTAAATATGATGTTGAAATGTGACACTCTCGTTTACTCTTTTATTGAAGTAAAGAGATATAACATTTACATCCGCTAATTGATTGCAAAAGGGTTTTTGGGAGGTGATTTATAACCTTTTTCTCTGCTGCAAACCCTTTTTTGATAACCCAATTAACAATAAAAATTGGTTTTTGGCAATTTTAACGATTAAAAAAAATCTCTAAATTTGACACAAAATGCGACCCTATATAGGTTGCAACACAAGCCACCATTCGCAACAAATTAAAGTGTTTTATGATCGGTTTGCGACCACATAGATTTGGATTGGCATTGGTGGCGAATGCGATTCAACTTTACCAAATGAATAGTAGGCATGTTATTAATCATTTGGTTGTGTGATAACTATAACAAATGAGAATCGAGAAGCAATTATGTCCGTTAATTCACATATTAATTCATATTTCACATACCTTTCATTTTTTTACCAGTATTTAATCTATTGTTATTAATTATTTCTAATGCTTTCAAGCTTGCATGGTGCAAGACTAAAACACTCAACAGTTGATAACAATAAGAATACATTATTTGCCATTGACACAATACTTCAATTCTTAGTTTCTTATGCCTTGTACTTGTATCACCTCCCTCTTTAAGTTAATGAACGATATATGAATGATGTCTTGATTACGTGTTGCATGTATGATAAATACTTACTTCATATTTTAATTTCTTTTTAGTTCATAGTATCAAACATCTATTTTTCTTAAAATTATCTAATACCAATGTTTCTTGGTGTAATGTATCATCTGCAATCGATCTAGTGGTATATATACTAACTGTTTACGTAATTAGTAGTTATATACTTATATATAGATCATTTTTATAAGCTTACAAGATAAACACATCAGATCTGAACAAGTTTGAACGTTTATATATAAAAATATATGATTTCCATTATTTCATAAAAAAAATTGTTTAGATCTGATCGTTTATCTGCTTGTAAGTTTATAAATACTAGTTAGGCAATCCCAAAAGAATGTAAACCATATTCCATCTAAACACAAGAGTTAACACACAACTCGTAAAAATGTAAGGGTAATAAACACTTAATTAGAATATACTTGATCTTATCATCAGCAATGTCAATCCATTATACTTAAAACCTCATATTATTTAACCCAAGCAATTTTTTTAATAATGTCATACGCTTAACTTTTTATATTTAATCGAGCTTTTTTATATATCATACCATAATTTTAAAACAATTTGTTAATCTTTTTTTCCTATGTCATATATTGTCTCACATGTCACCAATATAGTATGTACTTGCATATTATTAAATACGTAAATAATAATATTAAAAAAAGAAAACTCATCTGATATGATTTTTGTCAACAACCACATGTGAATCATTAGCGGATAACATACACATAATCTAATTAAAAGTGGAATTTTCTAACTTGTGACATAATAACACATGTTAAGAACCATTTAGTACATATATCCATATACAAATGTTAATCAATATTTATGATAGTATCATATCAGAACTTTTTAATATATATACACCTTTCTTAAAGGAAAAAAAAGATATAGTAAATACTAGACTAAATTAACATTACTACAAAGCACGGAATTTACTAGCGAAACATGTTGCGACCAAATCTAGATAAACTTTAGTCCGGTAGTGTAAACTTTTGATCGAGTGGTGTAATTTTTTATATAAAACTCGATCCCCCCCAATAAAAATTATACGGAAGTGTTCAATCTCCGCCACTGGTTTTTAGGACCGTTTTTTTTTTACAAATTGAACACAAATAGTCAGTTTTGTAGAATGTTAAAGTTAAGGAATCATGAATGAACATTAATTATTTGTTAACATGTGAGATTGATGTAAAGTTGACAAATTAAAGAGCGTCTAAGGTTGTTAATTGGTTTGTAAAAGTGAAACAGTAGAAGTAGAAAATTAAGAAATAATGATGGTTGTTGTAGAGTATAAACGTGGGAAAAGCCGTTAAAGGCGGCAACGGATATGGCAACTTATTTGACAAAACACAAATACATTAAGAGCATGTGAATGTCATTTTCATATTTGACCGTTTACCGTTAATTCGGTTATAAATTCCTCATTTTATGCCTTTCCTTTTGGCTTTCGTTTCCTATACGTCTTGAGCATATGTGTTTGGGTTTGTGTTATGAGATTTAGAAATTATCACAAGGATTTATATATAGATCAAGATCGATTAATTACTAGTACATTTGTTTTATTTATTTTTTTCTCTTTATTCAAACTAGACATGTGTTATCGTGTTTATTGAACTTGTCTAATGAACGAACAAGTTCACAGTACCGTACTACTACACAAATGAAACTTGATCTCATACTTAAATGAAAAACGATTACAAATAACAAATACTCACGTATAAACCTAACAATTCTCATAGTTTATGTTTAAAGTATCTAACCAATTCAAATTACTATTTATTATATTTCTAATAATATATATTATTATATATGGGTTCGTTGCGAGTAAACTGAAATGGTATGGCTTTCGGATTATTTACACGAACCTATAAAAAAATTACAACTAGATAACTAACATGTTTCACCCGTACATGCACCTGAAAAAATGTCTCTTTACCTCTCCCATATGTTTTGGTTTTTTTGTCTGAGGTTGAGTTTTTTTTAGCTCCTATGATTGATAAAAAGAAGTATGAATATGCACTTGAAACTTGCATGCATGGTTTGATGCCCGTTGTAATGATTTTGGACACATTGTTATAAAATATGTGCATCAAAGTTCATTACAATAGTTCATCAAACTTACAACGTTTGACGCATCATTTTAATGGTTTTAACAAACGGTTATCAAACCCCCTCTCAAAGTCTCTAAACGTTTGATCTCCGCTCTCGGTTTCTCCCTCATTTAGCCATTTAGGAACCGTGATTATTCCCCTAAATGAAATCTAGTCACATCGTTGAGATGTTGAGCAACCAGTCAAATAATAGGGCCAAATAATCAATATATTTATTTTTTTTTTAAATTAGAAGCCTGATTTTTTAAAAGTGTCTCAAGCCCTTAAGATCCAATAAAAAAATTTATAAGCAATATTTGAGTACACTTTATTAAACTTCACACTTACTCGAAACATTTTTGTTCTAATTGTTTTCATATAGATAGATAATAGTAGTAGATTTTCTAAATAATAACCGAGATATATGTTACCTCTTAATTGTACTAATCACATGTGATTGTATTAATAGTATTATCAAATTAATTCAAAGTCTTTAATTTTGTTGTATATTCACGCCTATCACTAGCCATGCTATGCCTATCATTTTCATGATCTAGTTGTAGTTTGTTCTTTACGTAAATACACAACTATTGATATTGATACATGCATTAGATGATATTACAAATATATATATATATATATATATATATATATATATATGTAACATCCCAGGGAAATCGCAACGTGATATTGTCCGTTTTGGCCGCAGCCTTACGCGTTTTAAAACCGTGAGGCTGCGGCCAAAGCGGACAATATCACGTTGCGATTTCCCCGGGATGTTAACTGTAACATCCCAGGGAAATCGCAACGTGATATTGTCCGCTTTGGCCGCAGCCTCACGGTTTTAAAACGCGTCAGGCTGCGGCCAAAGCGGACAATATCACGTTGCGATTTCCCTGGGATGTTACAGTTGGTATCAGAGCCAGGGTCGGGCCGTTGTGCCAGCGAGGACGCTGGTCTCTCATCGGGGGGTGGATGAAACATGCCTGAAACATGGCTATTTGCATCTCACATCGGTTGGGCAGGTGAACGAAAGTCTCTTTATAAGGGGCTGGATACCTTCCCCAATGTGACGCGTTTTAAAACCGTGAGACTGCGGCCAAAGCGGACAATATCACGTTGCGATTTCCCTGGGATGTTACAGTGATGAAACATGCCTGAAACATGGCTATTTGCATCCCACATCGGTTGGGCAGGTGAACGAAAGTCTCTTTATAAGGGGCTGGATACCTTCACCAATGTGACACGTTTTAAAACCGTGAGGCTGCGGCCAAAGCGGACAATATCACGTTGCGATTTCCCTGGGATGTTACAGTTGGTATCAGAGCCAGGACCGGGCCGTTGTGCCAGCGAGGACGCTGGTCTCCCTTCGGGGGGTGGATGAAACATGCCTGAAACATGGCTATTTGCATCCCACATCGGTTGGGCAGGTGAACGAAAGTCTCTTTATAATGGGCCGGATACCTTCCTCAATGTGACGCGTTTTAAAACCATGAGGTTGCGGCCAAAGCGGACAATATCACGTTGCGATTTCCCTGGGATGTTACAATATATATATATATATATATATATATATATATATATATATATATGGTAAGGTTCAAATGAGAACTCTATGTTATTGCGAGAACTTACGAGAACCCGTCAACATCAATAGAAATCATAATTTTTTTATTGCAATAACAATATTACACATATAGAAGATTATGATATTTTATATATATGTGTGGATTCGTAAACGTAAAAAAGTTTACATTGGTGTAAGTTTTACTTACAACTTTAAACATATGTGTTTTTTTGCAAAACTTACACTAATGTAAACTCTTTTATATTTACGAATTTACACATATACATAAAAGATAATAATCTTCTATATGTCACACCCGGCCTCTCACACCAACAATATTGTCCGCTTCGCCCACGAGGAGCTCACGGATTTGCTTTTGGTTGCCCGGGTGAAAACTTCCCAGGGAGGTCACCCATCCCTGGATTGCTCCCACCTGAGCACGCTTAACTGTGGAGTTCTCCTCTCATCCACAGCCAATACGCCCAAAACGCGTTGTTGATATTAGAGGCCAGGCATTCCTTATGAACCAGGAATCTCTCCTGTCCACGGCCGATGTGGGATATGTGTAGGGTGTCACAAGCACCCCCTGTTTGGACTCATCGTCCTCGATGAGCCCGAGAAGTCACCATCCTTGGTGAGGTCTGTCCCACACCCCGAACGGCACAGGAGTGGCTCTGATACCATTCTGTCACACCCCAACCTTGACGGCGGAATCGTCGAGGCGTGAGAGTTACGATTGTTCACAGCCACATAACGCTATTATTAGTTCCAAATATATTAATCAAGATTCAATTGTAACAATACAAGTAATTGTTCAAACAAAGATACATCCAGAATACAAGTATAAAAGTATCCAGATCATTCGTTTATTTCTCTAAGTCCAATCTTAAATGTGATAAGCTTCAAAGAGTAACCTGAAACATGTTAAAAAAATAAAAGGTCAACATAAAAATGTTGGTAAGCATTCCATAGTTTTCAATACATAAGTATATAAAAGATGACAATTTAAGTTATAAGTTAGTGAAATAAGTGATTAGGGATGTTATGAACAATGCAACAATCAAACCTCGACAAAGTTTACAAGTCTTATACTTTAAAAGTATATATGATCAGCTAAGTGTATTTGGTTCCCTAGTGCACAAGCATACGGCTCCTAGGAGTCGGCAGTTCATCGACCTTAGCACCAAATAGGTTGTCTGTCCCATAGATCTATGACTTCACTGGGCTAGCAATAGTTAATGATTGTACATATAACGCCATAACATGGTAACCACAAAAGTTCAACTAACCCCAACTTTAAGTAAATTGTCATAAAGTTTACAAGTCTCGAATAAGTTCATAAGTGCAATGATATAAGTTAACATGTTTCACCCCAAAGTGTGAAAATAAGAAAAAGGGGTATGGAAATACTCACATGTCAAATAAGTATATGTTGGATGATTAATAAGAAATAATCTTAAGCGTCGTTTTGACGTAGTCCTTCACAAAGTACCTAAATATACATTTTACAAGTTTTAAGTTTATTTATAAGATTAACGTTTTAATCGCGAACTAGGGTTTTAGATGGAATCTGGGGATTTCTATAAAAACATATATAATTGTAATTATCTCGAGTAATATAATGTTCAATAACAATTTACAAGTAATATGGTGTTAAATAATAATTTAACAATTTAAATTATTAAAAGTTCATTTTTGTATAAAAATTTTGTATTATTTGTGATTTTTATTTATTTAAAACATTTAATAAGGTAGATGAAATTTTAAAAATAATTTCCAGAAAACAAATAAGTTGTTTTAAAAATTTTAATGTTTATAAAACATTTTTTTATAATTTTTTAGAATTTTTCCGGATTTTATAAGGCTTTAAAAAGCCTTTTTAAAAAAAATGGGAGGTGGCCCGGGGTCGAACCCGGGACCTCCCGGATGGGATAAGGCGCAGAAACCAGCAAACCAAGGGCTAATCCGCGCTAAGAGCCTGTTCCAAATTAATTTAAACACAACCCTGATTATCCCCAAATTCCAAATGAACCCTAGATCGAACCCCCTTTAAATTGGGGTTCAATTCGATGCTGAGTACTCCCGAATTCATGGGGCTTTGTTCCCCATGAAAAACCAAATATGTGTGTGTGTTCAATTTCAAATATGGTTTTGACTTGGTGGTTAACCTGTTGATGAATGTGTCGCGGTACACGTACCGATCGAAGGATGCTCAAACGTTGTTTATAAACGAATTAAACTTGAGGGAAGCTTCGTATCGTGATTAGGAATCAAAGCCCCTTATCAATTTGGTTTAAAATCGATTGTAGATGGGTTAAGTGTCGAGTTGCAGGTTCGCGATGTCGAGAAGGGAAAGGGGTGTTTTCGAGTGCGTTTTTCATGGAATTGATCTCGATGGTTGCTTATATATGGTTCCTAATTCGTTAGTGCGGAGTTCTTTTGAGTATTAAAGCCCGTAGTGCTCGATTTAGTAGATAAAGTGGCCGATTTTAGGTATGTCGGCCGATGGTGGTGATGGTGGTGGGTCTCGAGTTCGGGTGAGAAATGGGGGGTGGGGTTGGGTATTTCCGAATTACAGGAATGGTCCCTGGTGTTTTCCAAATTTATTATTCCATGTTGAAAGTTTTGAAATCAAGTTTCAAAAATGACATTAAACCCCCCCATAGTTATAATTTGTCTTAAAATGTTATTATTATTATTGTTATTATTATTATTATTATTATTATTATTATTATTATTATTATTATTATTATTATTATTATTATTATTATTATTATTATTATTATTATTATTATTATTGTTATTATTATTATTATTAAGCTTGACTAAATAATTAATGTAAAATACGAGATGTTACACTATATGTGTAATAATGTTATATAAGCGTATAGAAAACGGTTAAAAAAAGTCATGGATTAGCCGGTGATATATATCAACGAAAGACAGTGATAGAGAGTTATCATATTTTAGTAATTGTGTGCATAGGTTTAGGGCTATAAACGAGACGAGCCGAGCCGAGCCAGAATGGGTTCGAGCTCGAGCTCGAGCTCGAAATTTATCGAGCCGAGCCGGCTCGAAATTTTTAACGTGCTCAAAACACCGGCTCGAGTTCGGCTCGTGAAAAGCTCAAGCCAGCTCGTGGCTCGTTCGAGCCGGCTCGATTTAAAAAAAATCACATAAATGTATATGAAAACATAAAAAATATATATTAGGGTTTTTATCTTTTATTGAGTACTCCGTACTTAGGCAACAAATATCATTATTTTGAATATAAACAATTTACTATTAAGTTATATATTTTTTAAATAAAATATTAAATGTTTCTAAAAAGAATCCATTTTTATTTTAAGAAAACATTTCTAAAATCCTAATATAAAAATAATAATCATAATAATAGTAGTAGTAGTAATAATATTTTTTATTATACAATATAAATATATATACACACACACACATATATATACATATATTATATGCACCAAGTCATGAACCGAGCCAACGAACCGAGCCACAAGCCGAGCTAGAACCGAGCTAACCCTGGCTCGAGTTCGGCTTATTTAGAATTCGAGCAGAGCCGAGCCGGCTCGTTTGGATACGAGCTTTTTTCGAGCCGAGCTTTTTTCGAGCTTTTCTCGAGCGAAATTCGAGACGCGAGCTTTTTGTACAGCCCTATATAGGTTTCACTTGTATGCTATCCATTTATATGCATGTTTGACTTACACTTTGTCACGTTATAATAATAGGTACTAAAGTTTCAGGTTAATTGAATATGTATAATTTTCTGCTCTTTTCTATTTATTGTTCGGTGCACCTCATTATACGACACATAAAAATATATAAAAAAGTAATAAGAGTAAATTATAATTTTTTTATAATATGTTAAATTATGGATTGTACACATAGCTAACACGGATCCTAAAAACTTGATGTTACAATGTTTAACATGAGGGTAAGTCTTTCTTATAAAATAATTACACTATTTGCACTTTATGTGAAAAATTCTTACGAATTTCATGTTTTAATTTAATTAACATTAAGTCTTTCAGCTAAGTCATCTTATATGCACTACACATAAGGCCATTTTAGTATTTCTAACCTAATAATAATATAACATGCCATCATCATCGTCAACAACAACCATCGTCGTAGATTCCAACTTCATCCGACACCAAGTTGCTAGTGATTATAGATTTCAGCAGCCCCATCCGCACAAAATACCTTATCAAAACCAAAATCAATTGCAGTTCTGGATCGCCATCACCCCCACCTCTGATACGTATCATGCACCACCAAGAGGTTTCTTCAAATCCAACATCATCTTCAGCCAACATACCACCTGTCGCCCCTAGGTTGATCATCTCTAAAGTAAAAATCCTTCAACCATTTCTTTATGCATTCGTCAATAGCTCTCTAATCTTCTAGTGGGATCACAATTGGTTCTTAACAACCCCTAATCTATCGAATAATCGGAACATGGATGGGATTCACATGGTTCAGAGAGAAATTATAAGAGCTCAATGGTTCATGTACGTTACACATGAGGTAATGTAACTGAAAAGATTAATGGCCATTAGTAAAAGAAGACGGAATCCAAAAGAACTTTTCATATAAATAGTAAAAAAACAAACAATTTCATAATTTTACTAATTATAAAAAACAAAATTGTATTTTATGCTAAGTTGAGATACCTCTATTGGCATAAGAACCCAAGATTTTTTTCCGAACGGTTTCAACTTTTTTGTTCCCCAATATCTAATTATCTATCAACTCATCTAATAATTGTTACCATAGATTCGTCGATTTGAAGTTATGTTCTCAAATTTTGTAATGCTTTACTCATCACTTTAAACTTACGTAGTAAGCTTTTATTTTATGTGATAGTGTTATTTTTATGTATTTAGCAGTCTCCCATAGTATGATATCATGGGTTTTCTTGTGTGATAGTTTGAGATGGTTCATACTGTATATGATTATTATTTATTTCTTTAGACAATGTCAGAGCTAAATGATTTTTGTGGCTGTTTATATTGATGATGTGATCACATGGATGACAATGTTATAATTACCGAGCTTCTTTTAGTCAGGTCAACTACAATATCCTTTTGTCATAAAAATATATCAAGTAGTTTTTTCAATTATGACATTCCCTTATCATAAAAGTATCTCAACAATTCTACTCAACTACTACGATACTTCCTTATCATAAAAAACATATATCTCGCTTTCTATAAGAAATTTTTTCCGCAACAAAAGTATGTCCTTAATATGTTATAATTGATTTACTAGTTTGCAAGCCAATTCATAACATAATATTTCTTTTTTTTTAACGGTGACTTTCTTATGAGTGACTCAATGTCACATCGCCCCCCTGGGCGACCCTAGCCAAGATCTGCTCCAGACTATGTTGTCTGAACCGGGTCCACGCTGGATTTTTAGACTTGGTTACGGCGTTCCCCCGGAAACCGTACTGCCTCCACAAGGGTTGCCCCTCTGGAGTAACAGCCGGATGAAAACCGGGGTCGAGCTCTGAGAATCGGCCTCCGCAATCACTGGCTTAAAGGAAAATTCTCTTCATTGCTCTAAATGTCCCCAAATTATGACCAAAGAGGTTCGGACCCCTGACCTCCACTTTGGGAGGGGGTGATTCTTACCACTAGGCCACAACTCTGAAGACACATAATATTTCTATTCTCATAAAAAAAATATATTGGTAGGACATGTGGCAACATCATATTGCCTCTCACCAAAATTGTATCACTTCTCTCTCATATTTAATAATTATCTTAATTATTAATAATAGTATTTAACTCTTATTTTGATTAACGTGTATTTTTTAATAAATTAAGAAAGATATCTTCTTATTAATATTTTTTATAAAAAAATAAATTTTTAATAAGAAAATATCTAAAACATCAAACTTATTTAACAATACAAAATATTTTAAAACTGATATTTTTTTAAAAGTATTTTTATAAGCAAAAAATAATTAAAATCAAGAGTTATAATAAGAAAATTTTAAAAATGGTATTTAATTAATACAGTTTGTTTTGAAGCATGTTTTTTTTTTTTTTTGTTAGAAAATATTAAAAATAAAAATTTTAAAAAATCAATATCATTATTTTATTACTTATATAATTTTTACTCGTATTTAATTTAATCATAACTTAATTTAGAACATCATTCTATACTTAATAATTTTTTATTATATTTAATATGTTATTTTATTCAACCCGTGTAATATGTGAGTTTCATAAAGCTAGTGATTCATAAAAAGCACCTGCTAAATGCCTTGAGCTCAACGAAGGATCTAAAACGATGAAGATTGTTGAATGCGAAACTTAACTACTTGTATGATAGCCACTCAAACAGATTTTTTGTATACTATATGTATTATGAGTCATGAGTGCCACTTTTAGGGGCTGTTTGACAGCTTCTTAATCAGCCTCTTAATCAGGCTCTTAATGGTTCAGATGTCTGAATAGTTCAGCACTTAATAGTTCAGACTGTTTGTTTCGCGAGCAAATGTCTGAATGGTTAAGACATTTGCATCTGAATAGTTAAGCATTATACTAATATTGAACGGTTAAGAGGTCTAATGCCGAATGGTTAAGACCTCTTATCTGAATTGGTTAGACATTTGCTTTGAATAGTTAACCGATATACTAGTTCTTAATGGTTCAGACCTCTTAATGGTTCAGCACTTAATGATTCAGACCTCTTATTGGTTCAGCACTTAATCATTCAGACATTGTCAAACAGCCCCTTAGTATATTGAGTGGTCTTAAGATCAATAAAGGAAAATTGATTTTGTATTATGATCAGGATAAAGAGATTTGTGTCACCTTGAGTATATTTTCGTTTGGGGGATGGACGAATTTTGTGTTGATCATGTTTATATTTCAAATATTTGTTCACAACATAAAATTTATCAAGTAGATCAAAAACCTAAGATATTTACAAACATATGTGTTTGAAGTTTAGAAATTGTTATAACTTTTAAAATAATATATTTACCACTTCTTCAGATTTCAACACATATACACATATAACTGAAAAACGCATAACTGAAAGAGATATGCCATATACGTCACAAAATGATAGGTAATAAATTAAAATCAATCATTTGTAAGAAATCATATGAAAAATGTGAATGCAAATGATTAAAAAGTTATAGACATTTAAAGAACTATAATGAATCTTTATGTGTAAAAATTTAACATTTATTTATTAATCGAAAAATATATACTAAAGTTAACATTTGTTTTGCTGTTTCATTCTAACCCTAGTGAGTGTTTGGAAGTGTTTATTTGCATCAACTTTTAACTTTTTAACTTTTAGTTAATTTGACAATGTGATTGTTATAAGAGAATAAGTTAATAAGTCACTTCATACTAACTTATTAACTTATTGAAAAAGTCCATAAGTCAATAATAAGTCAATAACTTGTTTTTTAAAAGGGCCCTACTAAATATACGCCCTGGGGGATAAAGAGACGCCCTCCTTACGGGCCGTAAGGCCCTTCACGGACCGTATTGACTATCGGGCAGTCAAATCAGTCATTAAAAAACGTAACGGCCCGTGAAGGCGTTCACGGTCTAAATTTTTCACGGCCCGTTAAGCTTTTCACGGCCCGTTAAGCTTTTCACTTACGGGCCGTGAACTTCTTTACGGGCCCTATTTTCACCTTGAATAATTTGACGAGATATATTATTCCTCGTTTTTCATGTAATTTTGTATTTATTACGTTATTTGATATGACGTAATATTCCTCGATAGTCGTGTAATTTTGTATTTATTACGTTATTTGATATGACGTAATATTCCTCGATATTCGTGTTAATTATGTGACGGGATGCAATATTCCATGTGAACTACTATATAAACGTTAGTTTATAAATTCATTTCATAATTCAAATTTCTACGATAAGTTTGAAATAATATTTAACGTTACGATGTCTTTCTGGGATAGCAACTATTTATTCGGTTCGGAATCTAACTATTACCCTAAGGAGGGTTACGGTTATTACGATGAGGGTGCTTCAAACTATTTAGGACAGTTGGCGTCCAATTACGGCGGGAATGACGGCGGCGATGACGGGGGTGATAACGGTGGCGATAGCAGCGGTGATAATGACGGTTCTGGTTCCGGTAAAAGAGGTTTATACGACACGAATCAGGTTATAAGATATATCATATTTAATTTTATTTTTATTTTGTAACAACTAACTAAAAATATAAAATTGATTAGGTTTTCTCATCTCGTGAAGAATTAGTTGATTGGACAAGTAACGTGGGGCGAGAAAATGGGTTTGTTATTGTCACCAAACGTTCAAAAAGAAATTCAAATGGTATGGTGGTTAAAATTTGGTTGAAATGTGATCGGGGTGGTGTATATAAGGGAGCATCCACTCTAAGAAAAAGTGGCACGAAAAAAACAAACTGTCAATTTGAATTGCAGGGTAAGTACGAGATGAAGAGAGATGGGTGGATTATAGTTGTTGTGGACGATACTCGTAACCATGAACCTGCTGAACACCTGGAAGGACATGCATACGCAGTGAGGCTCACCGAAAATGAGCTTTCTACTGTAAAGAATCTGACCGAGCAAAATATTGACTCTCAAAACATTCTCGGCACGTTGAGGGAACAAAATCCCAATAATGTGTCTGTGTTACGAACCATATATAACGCTCGGGCAAAAATTAAAAAGTCCACCAGAATTGGTGAAACCCCAATGCAGGGTTTTTTTTCTATACTACAACAACATCAATATATTTACACCCCTCACATAGATGAACCGACAAATACCGTCGACGGGGTTTTTTTTATACATCCCACATCTCACACATTATAGCGTGCGTACCCACACGTGTTGATGATTGATACAACCTACAAAACTAACTTGTATAAAATGCCATTTGTTCAAATGGTTGGTGTGACATCCACCCTGAAATCTTTTTCTGTTGCTCACGCATTCATTGATTATGAGCGTGAAGCCAACTTCAGATGGGTGTTAGATCAACTAAAAGCAACGCTGGAAGAAAAGTGTATGGAGCCCCGTGTTATACTAACCGACCGAGACCTCGCTCTGATGAAAGCGTCAGAAGAAGTTTTTCCGAGTGCTGTTCGATTACTTTGTAGATGACATATTTCGAAAAATATTGCTAAACATTGCAAGGCGAGTTTTTCAAATGAAGAGTGGGGTGCTTTTGAGCATGTGTGGTCGGTACTTATTAACTCTGCAACGACGGACATATATGCTTATAATTACGACCGCCTTTATCGCAGATTGGTGTCCAAACATTCAAGTAAGTTTTCTAGTGTTATTCTTAAAAATATATTTATATTTACATAAAAACAAGTACATTTTTTAAATAGGAGTGCTGATGTACCTCAAAAATAACTGGTTGGACCCCTACAAAGAGAGATTTGTGTCGGCGTGGATAAATAAAAGTTATAACTTCGGTCAGCACACAACGAACCGAGTTGAGAGCCAACATTCGTTATTGAAAAGTTACCTGAAAGCAACCAATAGAACCCTGGATAGATTTATTCCTTTTATTAATAATATCTTAGTTACCTAGGAAATTGCTATAAAATAAAGTTTTACCAAAAGCAAAATCATGCTTATGGTGCAGCATAATCATAAAGTGCTTAAATTGCTGCGAGGTAACGTTTCTTTTGCAGCTTTGGATATGTTAGTTGGTGAGATTAACAGAATGAATCATCTAATTATATCCAAAGAATCATGTGGCTGCCAACTTTTTACCAGCTGTGGTCTTCCGTGTGCTTGTAAATTAAACAATTACTTTCAAACATTTTTTATTTTTTCATGAAAACTTTTATTATATTTAATTTAATATATTATTTTATAGGTCAAAGTATCCCGCTCGATGCCATTGATGTTTTTTGGAGGAAGCTAGATTTTTCACCCGCGTTACGGGAGGTTCAAGTAGATGTACATAAAGAGATGGAGATGGTGACTAAACATTTATTTGTCCAACCCGAAAATATGAAAAAATATTTGATTAATATTTTCAAATCTTTCATTAATCCTTCAAAAACTGATAAAAAACCTCCTAAAGTCCAAACACATACACGGGATCGTCCTAAAAATATAAGCAAAAAGAAACAATATTAGACCCCCCAGACATAGTTCATATGTTCAACCTAGAGAAAATTTTGAAGGTCCGCCAACATATTCAAGTTCGGCGGTGAAGTCAAAACAAGGGTCTTTGCAGCGCAGTCAATCCATGTCTTCGAAATCAAGAGCCAAAGATGGATTATCTCAACAGAGTTCCAAATTTTCATATATCCTGGGCGACGAAGATAAAAACAATTTTTTCCGGTTTAATCGCTGGATTCAATCATTCTTTTTCCCGTATATTTCAGGTGCGGATGATGTTTTAGCCGACGGCAATTGTGGTTTTCGTGCTATAGCACTCGCACTGGGATATGGTGAAAATCACTGGCGTTTTATTCGTACGGAACTTATAGCTGAGTTGGATGAAAACAAACATAGGTACGCTGCGATGTTTCCTGATATAAATGAAATAAGGGAATCATTAAACTGGAACGGCTTAGGTGCAGCTCCCCACAAAAATTGGATGACAGTGCCACCTGCTACAATCCTTATTGCTAACAGGTTTCGAGTGGTTATAATTTTTATATCTATCGGCAACTCCGCTACTTTTTTCCCATATGTGTGTTTAGTGGGCGTAAATGAAGAAATGAGCCGTGAGGCCGCATATATAATCCACCTTCACGGTCGTGAGGGGCCTCACGACTCGTTAACTATTACTTAAATGGGCCGTGAGACGCCTCACGGTCGTGAGGTTGGGTTTTTAAAAAAAAACCGTTGAAGGAGCACACGGCCCGTGAACTACTTCACGGCCCGTTAACTTTTAAAATACGGGTCGTGAGGCCCTTCACGGCCGTTAACCTTTACAATGATATTTTTTCTTCATACGGATCCAGCCCATAGAACGGACAGCTCTTAATAAGCCCAAACTCGTCATACAGATATTATGACAACAACCGTTAACCTTTACAATGATATTTCTCTTCATACGGATCCAGCCCATAGAACAGGCAACTCTTAATAAGCCCAAACTCGTCATACAGATATTATGACAACAGGTCAAGAATGATATTGTGTGATAATAACGGTTTATCGTTTTTAATAAAGTGTACTAATGAACGTTTATGTTTTAATAAAATATTTCATTACTGTTTAACATTATATGTCTAGAATACAGTTCGTCTGTCATAAATCTTCGGAATCTAAAGCAAGCATCCTGTAAGCTAACCTCTTGCCACTCTAAATATCTATTTTGAACCAACTTACGCAATAACATACAAATTACAACTCCCGAATCTCGACCAATATGACCGGCATTAGGATGCCACACGGTTTCACCGGATACAACCAGTTCTTCGATTTCTTATTGTCCGGAGTGCTGCCAATATTGTATACGTGACAGAAAATATAAAAAGTACGATTCGAATTGTACGAAAATCGTTCGGGCATTACGATGAATGCACCATGAATCATCACACGTATGGAGAATATATACGAACTTGTAGTGAGTCCATAGAAATCTTAAAAAGATACCAATTTTCTTCGTCATCAGTCATTGGTACGTAAACCTACAAAACAATTTAATTCACGGTTATAAATTCATGATTTTTATTGTAAAACATGAAAACGGTATTACCGTATCAACTTCTCATAACGCAGGATATAGACAGTCACTCCAGTCGCCATGTTCGTTACCCTTAACGGACCCCGAGTATATTAAGTTAAACCACTCAAATGGGAGAATCGTCCAACGATCACTACCCGGCAACGCTTCTGTTCTACGTATTTCTTCGTATCTCCATATTGTGAGTCTATTTGTCCACGCCCGAACATGCTATAAAATAACAACTTTTTTAATTGTTAGAATTTTAAAATAAAATAAAATTTACAAAAAAAAATTAAATCATACCTCTGTACCTAAAGACACGTTTTCGAGTAATTCACGCCAAAATTGTAATTGAATATCGGAATTACCCATGTAATACACCATACATGTTTAGGAATCACCGTTACGTATAAAGTGAATAACATTTTGAGACCAGTTTCTCCCATTCTGCCAATTATGGTTATCTATTGGATCAGGAATACTTTTCACAATATCTCGTGAGTTTGAAGATGACTCATTTTGACTTCTTCTATTACCTCTACGAGATGACATTTTAACTGTTTCGTTTCTCACTAACAGTATATAACAAATAATATATATAACGTTTTATATAGAATCTTAAATCGAATAAATGAATAATACGTCACGTCATATAATTATAAAATTTAAAAATGCACGCAAATCGAGGAAAAGAAGTTCTCAGAAGGACTATTACGGCCCGTGAGAGAACTCACGGGCCGTTATGTAACATATTCACGGGCCGTTATGTAACATATTCACGGGCCGTGTGTTTTGAGGCTTACGGGTCGTGATGTGTTTCACAGCCCGTGAGCTTATAAAGCTGTGAAAATTAAATTTCGAAAATCATACGGCCCGTAAGGCCCTTCACGGGCCGTGAAAAAAGTCAAAGGGCGTCCCTTTAACACCTAACATGACGTTTCTTTAGCAAAGGCCTTTTTAAAAATAAGGGTTAAAAGCATATTTCTCACTCTAAAAATCATTAGGCATATATACCCAAGCAAAAAATTTAAATACATATATCCCCTTATAAAACCTCATAATTGGCAAATTTACCCATTTTCATTAAAAATAGTTTATGTAATGATTAATTTGCCCTTATTTTTTTAAAACTTCATAATTGACAAATTTCCCACTTACAAACCTTATAATTGGCAAATGAATTAAAAATATATTTCCCCTCTCTAAAACTCTTTAAAAGCATATATACCCATATGTAAGTGTTTATTAATTTTTTTAAAGGGTAATATTGTCATAATAATAAATTGGGTATATATGTAATTAAAGTTTTTGCTTAAGTATATATGTATTAAAAGGATGTTTACAAGGGTATATATGCAACTAGGTTAGTCCTCGCGTATTACACGGATGGAATAAATAATATATTAAATCATTAGTAATAAAAGTTTATGTATTATAAAATCATGTTTGAAGATAAATATGATTATAGTTACGTATAAATAGCTACTTTAAGTAAATTAATAATAATTTATTTTTCTTAAACTTTTTTTTATAGAAAAACAATGATTTTTAAGTATTTTTTTTAAATTAATTTAAGAAAATAGTTTGTTGTATTCTGTATTTTACAAAATTTATTTTTAAAAAGGTTTGGTTTTAATAAACAATAGGTTTTTTAATTAATTAAACTATATATTTTTTAATTTGAAAATAGTATGAGTAATATTATTAGTATTCAATATTATTATTAATAATATAGAGATAGTAATAAACACGAAAAGTTACAGTATAATATTTTAACATAAAATATAATTAAGATTAGATACACGTAATAGTTCAAGAATTAAAATAATTATGCTATTTTTTAACTCTCTTATCTAAATAGTTTTATTTTTAAACATTCGTTTTAAGATTTTTAAAAAATTTAACCTGTTTATAATTCTTTTTAAAAGCAAAACGATTTAAAATATTTTGTTTAAAAAGGTTTAGTGTTTTAGAAATTTTATATTATATAAAATTTTAGTTTTTTATTATTTAAATTTTAGTTAAAAGATGTGATTTCTAATTTTCTTAAGAAAATTTATTTTTTAAAAGATAGCTTGATTTTAAAAAATCTAAATAAGAGAGAGAAATATAACAATTAATAAAAGTTATTTTTAATAACAGAGAGAAATTTGTATGAGTATTTAAATTACTATAATACACTTTTAGAAGGAAAATTGACATGTGAATGTCAAGAAGAATAAAAAGTGGTAAAAGAGGGGATTAAAAGAATGACAAGTTGCAAAAGATTTCCAAACATGCCCCTGGTTTATTCACCCACTGTTGCATTTCTTCCAACTTTCAGGTTTCTATTTTCTTTCAAATGTTGGAATCTGAATCATTAGCATGCCATATACGCTGTTGTTTATATGTTTTCTGTTGCATTTGCTGTTGTAGTTTGTTTGATTCCCAACTTGAAAGAACTCAATTTGCTGAAACTGTCGTTAAAACCTGCATTCTTGTAGAAAAATGGAGGCGACAGTGATAGCTGGATATGGTGCTGTAACTTGTTGAACAGGCAATCGCAAACACCCCTCTTCTATGTTAATAAACCATAATCAAAATGCGTATTCTGTTCATACAATGCAGAACCTTCTGCTCAAATGTTGCGATTTCTGCAAATTCTCAGATAGCACGGTATGGTCGCCTTGGGCAAATAGATTATGCTCGTGAAATTTTTGATCGATTACAGGAAAAGAACATCATTTCATGGAACTCGATTGTCGCGTGTTATTTCAACAACAAGCAACCTCATGAAGCCCGCCACCTGTTCGATGAAATGCCTGAACGAAGTATTGTTTCTTGGAATGGTTTGATTTCTGGGTATGTTAAGAATAGGATGTTAAAGGAAGCCAGGTGTGTGTTTGATCAAATGCCTGAGAGAAATGTTGTTTCTTGGACTGCAATGATTAAGGGTTATGTAGAAGAGGGTTTGGTTTCTGAGGCGGAATCGCTTTTCGCGCAGATGCCTGAGAAAAATGTAGTGTCTTGGACGGTGATGTTAGGTGGCCTTATTCAGGACAATCAGATAGACAGGGCTCGTCGCCTTTTTGATGCAATGCCGGTAAAGGATGTGGTTGCTAAGACAAGTATGGTTGGTGGGTATTGTCAGAGGGGTCGGTTAAGTGAAGCACGCGAGATGTTTGATGAAATGGCTGAAAAAAATGTTGTTACTTGGACGACGATGATTTCTGGTTATGTTCAGAACCAACGTGTTGATGTTGCTAGGAAGCTATTTGAGGTGATGCCTAACAAAAATGAGGTGTCATGGACCGCAATGCTGATGGGATACACACAGTGTGGAAGGATGGAAGAGGCTATGGAACTCTTCAATGCCATGCCCTACAAGTCTGTGGTTTCGTGTAATATGATGATAACTGGGTTGGGCCAGAACGGGGATGTAACTGCAGCGAGGAAGATATTCGATCAGATGAGGGAGAAGGATGAGGGAACATGGAGTGCAATGATAAAGAGTTATGAAAGAAAAGGATATGAATTAGAAGCCCTAAGGTTGTTTTCGTTGATGCAAACTGAGCGAATTAGGCCTAATTTTCCTTCTTTAATCAGTGTTCTTTCAGTTTGTTCCAGCTTGGCTAGTCTTGATCATGGTAGACAAGTTCATGCGCAGTTGGTCAAGGGTTTGTTTGATACTGATGTGTATGTTGGTTCGGTATTGATCACAATGTATGTAAAATGCGGTGATTTGGTGAAAGCTAAGAGTGTA
Source organism: Flaveria linearis (assembly GCA_024085815.1). Taxonomy (NCBI): domain Eukaryota; kingdom Viridiplantae; phylum Streptophyta; class Magnoliopsida; order Asterales; family Asteraceae; genus Flaveria; species Flaveria linearis. The sequence goes on from CM044002.1 coordinate 25,237,114, forward strand.
TTTGATAGATCTCCAACTAAAGATATAGTTATGTGGAACTCTATCATTACGGGTTACGCACAACATGGTTTGGGAGAAGAAGCTCTAGAAATTTTCTACAAATTGTGTTCGTCAGGCATTGCAGCAGATGATGTTACCTTCATAGGAGTTCTCTCAGCTTGCAGCTACACTGGAAAGATTGATGAGGGGATTGAAATATTTGAGTTGATGGAGTCAAAGTATCAGGTTGCCCCAAAAACCGTTCACTATGCTTGCATGGTGGATCTGCTTGGTCGAGGTGGTCGGTTAGAAGAGGCAATGGCGTTAATCAATAAAATGCCAATGGAAGCGGATGCTATCATCTGGGGTTCCTTAATGGGTGCGTGCCGAACCCATATGAACCTTGAGATGGCTGAAGTGGCTGCTAAGAATCTTTTAGACCTTGAGCCCGCTAACTCAGGACCGTACATCTTGCTATCAAACATATATGCTTCAAAAGGTAAATGGGCTGCGGTTGCAGACCTCAGGAAAACAATGAGATTACAGAATGTAAAGAAATTGGCTGGTTGTAGCTGGATAGTGATTGAGAAGGAAGTGCATATGTTCAGAGGCGGGGACAGTAGGCCCCACCCTGAGCAGTCGTTGATTATGGGGATGTTGGAATACTTAGGGGGGCTATTGAAAGAAGCCGGTTACTCTCCTGATGGAAGTTTTGTACTGCATGATGTGGACGAGGAGGAGAAGGTGCATAGCTTGGGGCATCACAGTGAGAAGCTGGCTGTGGCATATGGACTTCTGAAGGTGCCCGGAAGGATGCCGATTCGGATAATGAAAAATCTCAGGGTTTGTGGGGATTGCCATTCTGCTATTAAGTTGATATCACAAGTAACGGGTAGGGAGATCATTTTGAGAGATGCAAACAGATTCCATCATTTTAAAGATGGGTTATGCTCTTGTAGGGATTATTGGTAGCATGTATAACTAGCTTGGCAAAGGCGAAAGTATACCCTGCACAATCAAGATTGGTTAATAAAGCAATGAATGCTTCCAGTTGTTCTCATGTGCTAATGTCATCCTTGCTCTGGGACACTCCTTGTACAATCAAGTCAAGATTGGTTAATAAAGCAGTAGGCTACAACATGAATATGTTCGTAAATCATTTAGACGAGCTTTTATAGGAGCTGTTAGCTGCATATTTTTCTAGCCTTTTTGGTCCAGGGGAGTGTAATATAACCACTCAAATGTTGATAATTCGGTTTATTCCTACATTCAAGTGTGGGGGCTTGAATTTGTATGTTCTTGAGTATGTTCCAGAAACAGCTTATCATCTAGCAAGACATCACAACAAAGCAAATAAGAGGATGTCTATGATATATGCCAAATTACACACCTATGAGGTCTGTTTTTGCTTGCGAAATAACCCCACCTTTCTTTCATGTGGCTAATGTAATGATTATGACTGTATTTCAGATTTTTAGAGCATTGGCTTATGTTCATGCAATTGGGGTTTGGCACAGAGACATTAAGCCTTAAAATCTTTTGGTATGGATCCAAAACTTATCTCTTACCTTAGTAAGAAAGCTTTATTTAGGCTTACTGTTGCAACATACACAATCTGCACTTCTGCAGGTGAATCCTAATTCCCACCAACTCAAACTATGTGACTTTGGGAGCCCAAACGTCCTGGTAATCTGTTTGTCTGTTCACAACTTTTGCTATTATGTAAAACTGTGTCTTACCTACCACAATCTTTTGAGATCGAATATTTCTTTTATTTGCTGTCAATGGGTGAAATATTCTTTCACAACGGGTAGTTTTGGTCTGGGTTAAAACAGGCCAGAGTTTATTAGACACCAAACACTTTTTGTACAATTTCTAACAAATAGTTGCTGCTAAAATGATTACATAACCATTGTTTCAGTATTATATTTCTTTCATTTGAAAAAAAAATGTCTAGGCAGTATGCATTAAAATTTATTTTTTGGGCGACATTAACTGATGTTTACCCGTTTGACCCATTGGAAATAAAAAGTAAACAAGATTACCGGTGCACAAGTAAATGGTTTTAAATGGACACATATAATTAATGCAGCTTTGATGTCCTACTCATAAAATTTTTAGGTTCACTAAAGATAATCTCACCATTAAATTATTGTCTCTTATCTTTACCAGGTCAAGGGAGAATCGTATATATCCTAGATATGTTCTTGTACTACTGTGCATCCGAACTCATATTTGGTGCTACTGATTACACAACGGCAATTGATATCTGGTCTGTTGGTTGTGTTCTTGCTGAACTGCTTCTCGGGTATGGGTTGGATCTTGAGTACATAATCGGTTTGAGTGGTGGGCATTGTATGCTGGTAGTATTATTGGTTCCATCTCGCCAAATGATAATTGTGATTGTGTGAAAATGAATTTCGGGCTGTAGGTGACAGGCGGCGGAGATGGCATGTGAAACGAGTTGTAGTTTTTTTTTTTCAGTTAGACCACACGGAGTGGGAACCAAGGGAGGGTGAGAAAATCCCGGCACTGGGAGAGAACGCCACCCCCTCGAACCCGGCTTCAAAGAAAGGTCCTGACCCGATGAATATCCATTGGGCTTCACCGGTTGAATTATGGGTGTGGGAATTATATTGTAGCACACATATATGCACCTAAGAAAAAAATAGGTAAAATAAAAGAAAACTGATGTAACGTTAACGTGTTATATGATAAAAATCAAGGAAAACAATTTACCTTCCCTGATTAAATATTCTATGCCTTGTCCTTTATTGCGTGCACTTTGGATGATAATGCCAATCAGAATATTGTTGCTAGTTTAATATAGCCATATAGGGTATAGAAGAGGCTTCAACAATAATGGAGACATATTGTTTAGTTTCATTGCTATTTTTCTCTACTTATTTGAGGTGGCAACGTGTGTGTGTTGCATAGCTCGTCATAAGTGTGGTCATTTTTATGTAGTGGTCAAAACATGTTTTCATGCACTTATCGAAACGGTTCAATATTGTGTCGAAAATCAACTTAACCTTTTTTTTGTTCAACGTTTATATGAAATTCATGTAGCGACAAGCCGACAACTAGGTTCTAATCACGGTGGTGGTGAAGCTCCGGTGACTGTGTGTCACGTTTCAAGGTTGATCAGGTGACCAAGATTGTTGCATCAGGTCTTTGTGGCACTGAACAATAGATTGTCTTTTTGATTTTATGGTAGCAGAGGGTCGGTGGTGTTTTGGCAGTCGACCAATGAAAGAAAGGGGAAAGGTTTAGATAAAAAATAAATGACCACCCACCTCCGTTAACCCATTATTTAACCCCTTTAAAAACCATTTTGCCAGCTTGAGGGAGGGGTTATTGACTGTTGGGTGGTTGTGGTCTTCTCTTTCACCCAAAAACCAAATTGTTGTGGTTCTCTTAAAATGTGGCGTTTTTATATAGACAAAATAAAAGGTTTTAGAAAAAGAAAAAGAGAAAAATAAGATGGTTCTGGTTCCAACCAGTGGTTTAGGTTTGTAATTGACGATTGTGATAGTCTTTGGTGGTGGCCGATAGACGGGCTACGTGTGACGACTGACAGTGGACCGGTGGTTTAGAAATTATTAAAATAAGAATATTTATATTTTATTAATAATAAGGTGGTTCTGGTTCCAACCGGTGGTTTATAAATTATTACTCTATATTTAAAGATAAAATATGTCTGAAATCATATAATTTAGTATGTATTAATAAATTATTAAAATAAGAATCTTTATATTTTAGATGTTTGATACTTTAGTTTACTTATTTAAAATAACTAGAAGAGTGTGCACGCAATGCAGCGAGGCGACTTTTTAAACTCGACACGTGTTTCTAATATTTTGTTATTCTTGTAGTATTTTTACAAAAGCGTATTATGTTTTTTATCTAAACTTTAAAACACCAAATAAATGAGTTATGCATGATGACTTGTACATTTACGCATTAATTATTGTACCTTACAAAATACAAATCGATAATAAGCACATGTTACAATTGTAGTATCGAAAATTTTTTAAACATGATAGATTAAAAGAAATAATTGAAATCTTAAAGCAAGTTAAGTTTTTTTGTTTATGGGTAGATAATGTAAAATTTTATGTAAGTGTTATTAAGTATAAGTTTATTATATAACTAACTAGGCTAGTCCCCGTGTAATACACAGATTGAATAAATAAAATATTAAATAATTATTAATAAAAACTTATGCATTATAAAATCATGCTTAAAGATAAAATATGATTATAATTACGTATAAATAGCTAAGTAAATAAACAATAATGCATTTTTCTTAAACTTTTATTTTATAAAAAGTTGTGATTTTTAAATATATTGTTTTAAGAAAAATGATTTTTTTAAAAAAAATTCATTGTATTCTGTATTTTATAAAATTTTTGTTTTTATAAAGTGTGTTTTAAATAAAAATAGGTTTTTAATTTATTAAATTATGCATTTTTAATTTGAAAATGATATAAGTAATATTATTAGTATTTAATATTATTATTAATAATATAGAGAAATGAGAAAGTAAGTATAATGAGATTTACAATTATTTCATGCTTATTTTAGTATTTTATAGATAGATAGATAAGTTAAAAACCCATTAAAAAAAGGAATAAATTTTAATGTAAAACGTATGTAAAATAAACACGAATAGTTACACTATAATATTTTAATGTAAAATATAATTAAAATTATATATACGTAATAGTTCAAGAAATAAAATAATTATACTATTTTTTAACTCTCTTATCTAAATAGTTTTATTTTTAAATATTTGTTTTAAGATATTTTATAAAAAAATATTTTTAATAAAAATCTTGTTTTATAAAACTCTGGTTTGTAATTATTCTAGTTGTTTTAATAAGATTGTTTTAAAATATTTCACCTGTTTATAACTTTTTTTAAAAATAAAACAATTTTAAAATATTTCGTTTTAAAAGTGTTTAGTGTTTTAAAAAAAATTATATTATATAAATCTTTAGTTTTTTGGTATTTAGATTTTAATTAAAAGATGAAAAGATAGATTGATTTTAGAAAAATTTAGATGTGAAGGCTTGTTGGACACAAATCTTTGGAACAGGATGTTCGTGTTTGTAGTACTCTTGAACAAAAGACTTCGGAAGTTGCTAACATAAGATAAAAAGTTTATGTTAGATAAACAGAATACGTGTAAATTATGAAATTTTAATTATATAATCGCAACTTACCAAATAAGCATAAGCAGGATAACTAATAAGGTTTAAAAAACCTCATGGGATAAACATTTCAGATGAAAATAAGACCTGTTTATGACAAAAAATAGAATTAATCACTTGGAAGCGGAAAAGGAGTATGCAAACACATGCAAATGGTGTGCAACAATTATTTGATTATATTGAATTTAAAGTATAATTCTTTGATGAAAGAGTATGGATAACAGAACTGCAATCAGTTGTTGGTGATTCACCATTTCAAGGTATATGTAACAGTACACATGACCATCATTATCTTCATATATGAATATAATATCTTCTAACCAGAAACAACACATTTATTTCAATTCAAAGTAACAACACAATAAACCAAATAAACCTATAATCCTTTGTAGTAAACTTGCAAATCCTCTGAATAGGAACAATTTCAAATTAAAAAATTGCATTTAACAACACCTGTTTGAGTAGATTTATAAAGAAAATATGACTAAGGATCAAAATAGGAGTTGTGGTACATTAAGTAACAAAATATACATTAACAAAACTTGTTTGTTGTCTTCTAACCAGAAACAACACATTTATTTGAATTCAAAGTAACAACATATAAACCAATTAAACTTATAATCCTTTGTAGTAAACCTGCAAATCATCTGGTCAGGAACAATTTCAAATAAATAAAAAAAATTGATTTTGTTTGAATAGAACTATAAAGAAAATATGACTAAGGACCTAAATAGGAGTTGTGGTACATTAAGTAACAAAATATGCATTAACAACACTTGTTTGTTGCAGTGAATCACTCATCTTCAAAAACCATCCAAAAACCCGTTTGGGTCTAGGGTTTCTGTCAAAACAATACTTAATCGATTATCAACAAAATATACCAAACAACACTTGTTTGGGTCTAGGGGTCTGGGAATCTGTCGAAGGAAGAAGAGAAGATATCGAACCCGAAAGCGGATGAGGCGCAACTGAGGATCAAACCTGAAAGTGGAAACACTTGACAATGAGTTCGGATGAATTAGAAAGAAAAATTAGGAACGATGGAAGATTGTGGATGTAGGCTTTCGGTGGAAAGAAAAAAACCTTAGATCTGGAACAATTTCAGCGATTTGTGAATGATGGTGGCTCTAGGGTTTCAGTCGAAGTAAGAAGATTAGAAGAATGAAATGATATCAGATACCGGGTTTTATCCATGGGTTATAGATCCGCGTGTGTTTTTTTAGGTGCTTTTTTAGGCGGGATTTTAAAAGAAAGATGAGGTAAAAGGTTGCCACGTGTCCTTTTAATGATTTAAGAGATGGACATGTGACTTTAGAAAGCTTGCTTTATTATAATTTATAGATTGTAAGTGGTAATATGTAAATAGTGTTAACAATACTATTTTACCCTTAAAATTGGTTGTATCTTATGCATTAAATAAAGTAATTGTTTTTAATTTTATGATATTTTAAAATACCCCTCTCATATACTTTCTATATAGTATAAATTATCATTTACTATGAGAGAGACAAAAACCACAAATATAGATATGTTTGTTTTAGCATATTTTAATAAAAATGAAAGTCAAATTTATTGTTGTTATATTTTTTGTATTTATTATGACAGAGAGACGTGAAATAATTTTTTTGATATGTTGTAATAATAACACATGTCATTTGATATGCTAAAATGATAACATGTATTTTTAAAAACTTCGTTTATTATATGCTATAAATTACATTAAATTAACTTGCACCAAAATAATTTACATCATTCTTTGATTTAAACCCAAAACCTCTTTTAAGAGAGAGTCTTTACTTGTTGGGCTAATCCCACATAGCTGATAAGTTGAGTAAACTAATTTTATACATATTAATAAAAGATTAATAGGGTATTATGAATTTTTCTTAGGATGTTTATCTAGAATTTATCCAATTATAATCATCACAATAAATCTGTTAGTTTAAACAAAAATCAATTATGTCAAACCTTTCAAACTTAATCTTAATTTTTAATTTTTATTTTAAACAATATAAATAAAAAATCAATTAAGCCAAACTTTACAAATTTATTAATATTTTATAAATAAATAATTTTTTATTTAAATATGATAATAATATCCTAGTAGTCAATTGATTGTTTAATAATTACAACTTAATTTTAAAAGTTTATATGCACATGATTTTTTAAATTGAAACAAATTAAATAATTATTTGTATACATCTTCTAATCAATTCGTGTAATACACTGATCCTTAACATAATTGGTAAAGAGACAAATCAAGCGTCCATTTGGAGTTCAACTAGCTTCCTATTTAATTACTCATTGTTTTAAACATTATTAGCAACTCAATGTGATGTGCTTGTGTTCATCTACAACGTTGATGTATATTTTTCGAGCCACATTTTAAGTTATAAAAGTCGCCCCTTGATTTTGTTTGTTGTTTTCACTTCTTATTTTATAAAACTTTAAATAAAACGTTATGACACATTTATTTAACAATTTGTCAACACAATTTTATTCAAAACCAAAGTTGAGAAATTTCTAGCCGTATCAACACGCCACCCCGACAGTTTACGGTGGTGTTTGTTTTTTTACAAAAGAGGGCTCTTTTATCTTCAGCAAGAAGAGGACGCGCAGACATTTTAAATTTTAGACTGTTTGTTTTTCGGAAGACATCTCATTAAAAAATGTATTCCCGTCCTCTTCTTGGAGAAGACCCAAACCCCCCCCCCCCTCTTTTCTCCTCTTTCAACCTCTTCTAATCAGAAAATAACCTAAACACCATCAAAACACACCTCCCCCTCTTTTCTCCTATCTCCAGCGCCCCCGTCTCCCCCATCTTCCCCATCCGCTCGACCGACCGCCGTCCATCGCCGGCCACCTCATCGGCGGCCACCTCTTCGCCGGCCACCTCCCTGCCGACCCCCTCCCTGCTCGACCGACCCCCTCCCTGCTCGCCCCCCTCCCTGCTCGACCCCATCACCATTACCATCAAATCTTCCGATCATCGCATCGCCACCTCCGCCTCCTCGTCAGATAACTGAAGCTCCCCCATCCCCACCGTCCTTAGGCGGCGCTACAGCTCGATGGAGGAGATCTTGCCGTCGCCGTTCTCGTCGAAGCAGTTGAAGACCTGGTGGATGCGTCGGAGTTGGGGGAAACGAGGGGATTGTTGGGGGTTTACGTGGTGGGGATAGGAGATGATGGAGGAATATGGTGATGGTGATGGATGTCGTTGAAGATTGAGGTGAGTTGTTATTCATTGTTAAAGTGTGTATAATTAAGGTGTCCGATGTAATGGGGATTGCAAGTGGGAGATTATTGTTTTCATTTGTTGTTATTTATACAAGTGTGCAAAGGTGTGAGCGATGGATAAATATGGAAGGATTGTTAAGGCTCATCCTTTTTGTTGCAGTTGTTTATTATTATAACTGTGTGTGTGTGTTTATACATGTATCAAGTCAAGTGTATGTTATGAATGGCGGCTCTAAAGTACGCAGTTTGGAAGGATTGGATTATTATAGTTGCTCAGTTTCTTCATACGTAGTATCTGAACAACCTAAAAACATCGTTCTAATCGGTTAGAAACTAGGAGAGGAAAATGTCGACCGTCTTATTTTTTTCATTTTTATCATGTTTTTTAAACTTTCATATTTTATATATTTTTGTTTTTAAAAAAATAAACATGTTTTTAATTTATCAAAAAATCTATTTTATAAGTATATAAATAAGCAGTCCGCGGATGTTAAAAAACAAACAATTTTTTTCTTGCAGACCGCAGACATTTGGTCCACCTCTTCTGCTGCATATGTCTGCAGATGTGGTCCGCAGACTGCAAACATTTTCCTGCAGAAAAAACAAACAACACCTACATCTACTATTGTTAAAAAAATGATAAACAAACAAACAAACAAACATACCCAGTGTATTTCGCTGAAGAGCAGGGTCTGGGAGGGGTATGTGGTGGCAAGTCTTTCCTCTATCCTGAGAGATCGAGAGACCGCTTCCGAAGAGACCCCCGACTCGTTAACAAAGGCAGTGGCCATAACAATCATAATACATATCACATATTACATATCACATACATATCACATATTACATATCATATATATCACATATCATTCAACACATAGGTGAATATCACATGCAGAATTAGATAGTGCGCACATCATAAAAAGCAACATGTAACACCCAAAAAGGTTATATGACGAAAAACTACACCTGACGCGGGAGGTCCCGCCACATGTAACCGTAACCCGTCCCCACCCACAAATCCCACTAAAAGTCCTTAATTTTTTTTCTACGCCTCCACTCACTCCTACCCTCGATCATGTGCTCAGAGAGGTGCAAGTCTATCATATCTCGCCTAATAATCTCATCCCAAGTCAACCTAGGTCTACCTCTACTCCTCTTACCCTCTACTATTATGTTCTCTACTACTCTAACAGGTGATGCCATCGTTCTCCTCTTCACGTGCCAAAACCATCTTAGTCTTCCCTCTCGTATTTTATCTGTGATACATGCCACCTCTAGATTCTGGCGAAAGACGTCGTTTCTGATCCTATCCAATCTTGTGTATCCACACATCCACCTCAGCATTCGCATTTCTACGACTTCTATTTGTCTCTCTTGCGATTTCTTTATAGCCTAACAGTCTGTGCCGTATAGCATAGCTGTCCGTACTGCTATTCTGTATAGTTTTCCCTTTAGTTTTGGTGGGAACCTCTTATCACACAGAATCCCTGATGCTGCTCTCCACTTGCACCATCCTGATTGCACACGGTGGGCTACATCGCTGTGTATCTCTCCGTCTTCTTGTATATACGAGCCAAGGTATTTGATCCTACATGTCTGGGGGACCGCCATGCCCTGTATACTGATTTGGGTGTCCTCTTCGGCCTCACCACTAAAGTTACAATGCATGTATTCTGTCTTAGAGCGACTTATCCTTAAGCCCCTGTGTTCTAGCGCTGCTCTCCACTGTTCTAATCTCTCATTAAGCACCGTCTTAGATTCTGATATTAAGACAATATCATCCGCAAATAGCATACACCATGAGACTGTCTCTTGTATAGATTTGGTCATCTCGTCCAACACTACTGTGAAGAGGAATGGGCTCAATGCCGATCCTTGGTGGAATCCCACTTCCACCGGGAAGAAGTCTGTGTCTCCGACAGGTGCTCGTACACACGTTTTTGCCCCGTCATACATATCCTGTATTATTTTGATATACCTCTCTGGTACCCTTCTAAGTCTTAGACTTTCCCAGATGAGTTTCCGCGGCACATTGTCATAGGTTTTTTCTAGGTCAATGAATACCATATGTAGGTCTCTTTTATTCTCTCTATATTTCTCCATTAACCTCCTTATGACGTGTATAGCTTCTGTTGTAGAGCGTCCTGGCATAAATCCAAATTGGTTTACCGCTATCTGAGTTTCTCGTCTAATTCTGGTGTCAACAATTCTTTCCCATAGTTTCATCGTGTGACTCAATAGCTTTATTCCCCTGTAATTTGCATAACATTGGACATCTCCTTTTTTCTTATATATGGGGACTATGACACTGCTTCTCCACTGCTCTGGCATCTTTCCTGTCTTAAAGATAGTGTTGAATAAGTCCGTTAGCCATTGTAGGCCCTCATCTCCAAGGCACTTCCACACTTCAATCGGAATGCTGTCTGGCCCCACCGCCTTAGCCCTTCCCATTTTCTTCAAAGCTCTCATAACTTCATCGACTGTGATGTTTCTACAATAACACTTGTTTTGTTGCGTCGTTTGAGTTGTTTCGTCGATCTCCGTTTGTTGATTACGGTTCGATATGTTGAACAAGTTGTAACATCGCGTATATTCATTAATAAAAGTTAATTTTAAAACGTCAATGTTGATGCCAATAATTACAATAATAATAATAATAATAATAATAATAATAATGTTAATAGTAATAATAATATTAATAACAATAATAATAAAAAATAATAATAATACTAATAATAAAACTTATTATTAAAAACTAAACCCTAAAAGTTTTGGGTTAAAAGTGTAATATTTAAAACTTGTTTTAATACTTTAAACATGAAATAATAAACAATCTAAACCTCAGGGGGCTAAAATGAAAATTTGGTTTTAAAAACCCATCACCCCCGTCGACCCTCCGGCCACATTCCGGCCACTCCTCCGGCGACCCACAAACCCCAAAACCAATCGATTTCCACTCAATTAATCATCCCCGACAACATCCCGTGAAAGATTCGAACCCACACACCCACTACCAATTTAAAATTTGAGTGCGATTCAAACAAACCCAACCACCCCACTTCGGTTGACTTTTCCAGCCACAAATCGCACTAACAATCAATAATAATCAAATTAAATCAACCTAAACAATAATATAACTAGTATCAACCTGTTTCAGCTTTCAATTTCTCTTATAACACTCGAAAATTACACATTCGACATCCCCCAAAGTCGCGACCTGCAACACTATCAAAACCTAACCTCCGATCGATTTTAGTCAAAATTAATAAGGGGCTTTTAATCCCCATCATTATTCGAAGCTTTCCACGAAATTAATTTGAAATCCATCAAGGTTTGATCACCAATCGATCACCAACCTGTGCCGCGACTTGTTCTTATCGAGTTCAACATCAATCGATCACCATATAGGTAATTGAACATACACACATACTCGGTTTTTCATGGGGAACAAAAGCCCCATGCTTCCACGGGCTATTGAAATCAAATCGATGGTCAATTGAATGGGATTCGAACTAGGGTTCATATCAAATTGGGGGATGGTTGCTGTTAGTGTTTAAAACCAATTGGAACCAGAACCTAACGCGGCTTAGGCCTTTGTTCCACTGGTTCCTGCGCCCCATCTCACACAAGAGGTCCCGGGTTCGACCCCGGGCAACCTCACTATTTTTTTTGGCCATTTTAAGCCTTTAAAAATTATGAAAAAAATTCTAAAAATCATAAAAATGTTTTTACAAACATTAGAAAATTTTAAAACAACCAAATTATTTTTTAAAATTTTTCTCAACATTTTATTTATTTATTTTATTAATTGTTTCAAATAAATAACATAACTAGTTAAATTTTTACAAAAAAAATAGACTTTAAATCACATCATCCAATTATTTCAATATATACACCTGTTTAACAATCAAATATAATATTTGTTATTTTTATCTTGACATTTATTTATTTATTGTATTAGTCGTTTAAATCATGATTAAATATAAAAGTTTTATATAAAAATCTTTCCAAAATCATTTTCATTTCTTTAATCATTTAAATAATTAAATATTTTAATTAATTATCACATAATTAATTAATAAAATTAATTATTTGTTTTTCATACTAAATCAAACGATTACGCGTATTAGCACATTTATTCCTATTAGATTCTAAACGTAATCACATTCAATAAATTCATTTTATTTAGTTATGGACATTCAAACTAAATAAAAATTAGTTTATTTAAACTACCATTCAAGACCCAATGGAAATCCTGATACATTCCCTAATTTCCAAATCATTATTATTCTAATTCGAGACACCGTTCCTTAGGTTAATCATAAGGAGATCATTGGTGTCTAATCTATCACATCCAGATTCTAATCTCATCAATCATGTGAGTATTCATATCCTCTTTTTATATCATTTCCTATTTGGGGGAAATCATGTGATACAATATATTCAATCATGATATTCTATTGTTATTTCATTCTAGATTCAATTCAAGACAGGTTATGTTATTACTTGCAATTATGTGAACATACTATGATAAACTGGACGACAGTAAAACCCTAATTCAATCAATCAATCCTGGTATCAATGGTAGATCTACTGGTTTGGATAACCCACCCCATATGAATAGTCGAGTGGTGATTGTGCCAGAGGCAGGAGTTAATCTATGATGTATGTGTGGAGTCTATTATATGCAAGTGTCAAGTCAAGGGGTTGTTATTGTGTCGGTTTATCTATATGCTTTACTATTGCAATATAAGTCTTAACGTTACCTTGTGAATTGGATTATTCTCAATCAATCAATCAATCAATCTATATGTATACTCAAAACTGTGATTACTCACCAGCTAACTCGTTAGCTGACTTTATTTTCTCACATGATTTCAGGTTAAGCAAGTTAGTGGACTTCTACATGCTCATATAAGACTCGGACTTAGTCAAAACAAAAGACAATTACTATTTGTGACTTTAACTGTTGTATTTGTATCTGTTAAATTCATGCTATCCTGTAATCTAATTTTAATATTACTTCCACTATTAGACAATCATGTGTTATGAACAATCAATCATTCCCTCGTCCGCTCCGATGATTCCGCCGTCAGTCGGGGTGTGACACAGGTTATCGAAGTAAGTTTTCCATCTCCCTTTGATGTCTTTCTCTCTCACCAAGACCTTACCATCCGCGGCCTTTATAAACTTCACCATTCTCAAATCCTGTCTTCTACGTTCCCTTGCCTTGGCAATCTTAAACATGTCATGTTCACCCTCTTTCGTCTCTAATGGCTTATACATCCTCTCGTATGCTGTGTTCTTTGCCTCTGACACAGACTTTTTCGCCTCTCGTTTAGCCTCTTTGTATTTATCTTTTAGCTCTGCTCGTTCTTCCTCATTATTACAGCGCAAAAGCTCTTTAAAACTTTGTTGTTTAATTCATATCTTCTCCTGTACATTTTCGTTCCACCACCAGGATTCCTTATGACCGACTATCCTATTTGTTGTAGTCCCAAGCGTTTTCTTTGCTGCTTGAATGACTCTAGTTGCCATAGCCTCCCACTTTTGTTTGGCGTCTTCCTGTGGTCCACTCAGGTTCATTGGTATGATTTTATCTCTAAAGATGGTAATCTTTTCGTCTTTGAGTTGTCCCCCATCTGATTGTAGGTCTACTTCTCTTAGTTGGTTGGACAATTGCTCTCTTCATTCATAGATCTGCAACCAACATGTGATGTTGAGTGAGTACTGTCTGTCCCGGTATTGTCTTGCAATCCTTCCACGAGCTACGATATTCTCTCCTCATCAACAAATAATATATCTGTGTGTGTCTCCCGCCGCTACTAAACGTGATTAGATGCGAGTCTCTTTTCTTGAAAAACGAATTTATGATGCTTAGTTCATGCGCTAATGCAAAGTCAAGAAGCTCCCTACCGACGTCATTCCTTAGACCATACCCAAAGCCTCCATGTACCAACGGAAAATGATCGTTGTCCTTACGGATATGCTCATTAAAATCTTCTTCTATGCATATTTTTTCTTGTCGCGGTATGTCTCCCATAACGTGATCTAAACTCTCCCATAACTTCTTTCTTTCCGTTTCCCCTAATCCAACTTGCGACGCATACGCACTAACTACAACCACTACTTCGTCCCCTATTATTATCCTTAACAACATAAGTCTATCGTCGTACCTTCTAACCTCCACTACATTATCCTGAAGTTCTTTGGCAACTAGAAAACCTACTCCATTTTTTGTTCCATCTGACCCTGAATACCATAGTTTATACCCGTTACACTTCTTTGCCCTCCCACCCCACCATCTAGTCTCCTGAAGGCACGCTAGAAAATGATAAAAAATATATTTCGCTTTAAAAGAAAATTCAACAGATAGAAATTATAAGACGCGTGTAACCCATGATGTCCATTTTCTCATTTATTTTTGGTATTTCATTCTTCAATACATATTTTAACTTTTTTTTCATCACAAATTTATATTCATGACCTTTTGGTCTGATATTATTGAATTTAAACAGTTCAGGCCAAGCCACCACCAAAAAATCGTTTTACACTTTTACGAATTACAAGGACTCATTCCTCTTATGATCTGCATGAGCTTTTTCACTTTTAAAATAACTTATAAATCAACATCATTACATGAAGAAATTTCGCAAAAATTGTTGCTACTCTGTTCGATTATTGTTTATTTTACTGCATTTTGACTGTTAGCCACAATATTGCTGTGATTTTGGACGATCACGGTAAATTTTGTCGAAATTAGTTGAAAATTGACGTTGATTTTGTTAAGTATATGAAATGGCATGCAAATGTGGAATGTTGATGTTGTTTAGTTGATCATATGTTGTTTTTGATGATTCTTTCGGTGCGATTATGTCTAAAACGGAACGTTGATGCTGGTTAGGGTTTTTCGTTTTCCGATTTTTGATCGTGTGGCTCTATAGATGATATATTGTGGCTTTTATGTGTTCTAGGGCATATTTTTTTCATAATGTTGGATAATGTGTTGATTTTGAAAAAGAATATGAAGTTTTTGAACCTCTTTTTTGATTTTAGGTTGTTAATGAAGAGTTCTATATTATGTTTTTAGTTTTAGTTTTCGCATAAATTGATGGATGGTGTGAAGACATCTTAATACCTTTAGTGCCATCTTTATGGTTGTTGATTATGATTTATTTACATTTCTATTTGATTTTAATGGTGATTCTTCTTCTTTGTGTTGGACAGATTGAAAGCTTCTTAGTGCAGGTTACACAGAAATGGTACTTCTAGTTCTTCCTTAATATAAACGAACAAATATACCCAGTATAATCTCACTCATAGCAAAACTATACATAGCATCTTGGGAGGGTAGGGTCTAGGATGGTAGGATGGTGGCAAAAATTTTCTTTATCCTAAGGGATAAAGAGGCTGGTCTCCTTGTAGTTCTTCCTTAATACCATATTTGTATTTTGTGTGTGCTTGCTTTTTTACTAACTTTATGAGCCCCCTTCTTAACCTAACCCTAGTTTTTTTTTAATTTAACCTAATTTCAAGTTCTAATTTATTTTTTCCTTCTTGATATTGAGTTCACTTGTACAGGATGATCATATATCTGGTGAGGAGAATGAGGATATTGACTGGGATACTGAAGATGAACTTGAAATCCAAAACATAGTCCCATCATCTTGTTCAACTTTGGTAACTAGGGATTCTGAAGCTATTATTGACAACGGAGAGGTAAGGTTTTTGGTGAATAGTAACTTTTATGGAGTAAGTAGATTATGTAGCATACAAGTTATGATTTGCTATACTGAAGTCATATTTTCTGCATGAAAACTGATTTCTTCTCTTTAATGTTTCCAGGCAAGTTCATCAGCAGGCCCCTCAAACTCCATCGTTCAGCATTTTCTAGGGATGGGATTCTCTGAGAATTTGGTTATGAAAGCAATTAAAGAAAATGGTAAATGACTTAATGATATGATTATTCATTTAAGATCAGGTTTAAGTGAGGGATCATGCTTTAGAACTTTGTCATTTCATGTGTAGTGGAAGGTGACGCAGAGTCTATACTGGAAACCCTGCTTACATTCTCGGTGGGTGAATTTTTCACTTTCTTAAGTTGTTGCATCTGTTTATATGATCTACATGTATACATGAGCTTTTTGTTTGGTGTGCAGAATAAGATTTAAGTGGACAGAGATTATATGACTATTTGGATCCAAAGATGCGCAGGACATTTAAGATATTTATGTTTTTGAATGTCTTGCAGGCTCTTGATAATTCTCCAGAGGAACATAAGTCATTTGATCTCAATTGTCACCAGCAACCGCAATGTGTAGATGATGATGAGTTGTCTTCTGACTATGATGAGAATCTTCTTGAAGATTTCTCTGAATATGACAGTTGGTCTGATGATGATATAATGGTGAGTATATGCATGAACACCCTTCCCAATTCCTTTCAAACTAGCAGCATTAGTGTATCAGGTGAAGTTCATTTACTCATATGTTTGCTAATTGATAAAGATATCCTTTTTGCTTGACCTTTTTTCTCGTTGGTGAGAACTCCATGTTTGATGCACGTGTGTGTATTACCTTTTGTAGTATCTGTTTAAGGTGTGGAACATTTTTGGAATCTGAATTGATCTTGTACAGGGGAATGGTGAAATCGTATCTAAACATGATGAAACAATATTATACTTGGCAAGTATGGGGTATGCAGTGGAAGAGGCTTCGGCAGCAATAGAGAGATGTGGTGCGTATGAGCGTCGTTGATAATTTTCTCTACTTGTCTGAGGTGGCAAAATTGGTGGGTTGGATGGCTGGTCAAATAGGTAACATTATGCAATGATCAGGATGGGTCATGTGGGTTCAGGCCAAGCCACCACCACGTTTTGGTCTGATATTATTGAATTTAAATAGTTAATGCATCAAATATGATTATGAAAAACATATAATTAAAATGGTTATGCAGCTTCTTTTGAATAAAACGATTCAGGACGTCGTTAGCTTCTTCTGACTCAAATAACCCATTTTTAGCTATTTTTATATATTCTACACCTTTGACTCGCCAACAACAAATTATAACCTGAATTAACATGTTTCTGTACAAATGGATTGATATCCCCGCATCTACTTCTTCTGGTGTTGGGTCTGTTTAGACTGATGATGTTCTCTATTCTAAGAGATGATTTTACATATTATAGAAGCTGCTTTTTCTTTTTTGTTATACTCGAAAGTTAATTTGCCTGAAGTTAAAACAATGACATATGCAGGTAAAACAATGACATATGCAGGTCCTGATGTTTGTGTTGTAGTTCTTAAAGTTGTACTTATGAATGAAGTGAGTACTTGACCATTTTTGTAGGTCCTGATGCTTCAATTACAGAACTAACTGATATCATTTATGCTGCTCAATTGGCAAAGTCAGACACTGCATTTTTTGAGGAAGAGGTGATTACTTACTTTGAAAATCTAGTTTCTAAAAATAATAAATACTATAGATGCCAATTTTACTAATTTATTTATGTGAATGGGTTGGTTTGGGTAATCTTTTATCTTTAATGGGTCAAATAGCTAAAATAGTAAAGTTCAAACAAAAAGGAAACATCTCTAACGAGTCAATAGTCGTCCCTCATGCAAACAGTTAGTTACCAATGTCTGATTATGGGTTATTAAATGGGAAAATAAGTCGAAAATATAAGTAGGAAAGCTTGTTCCTAAGGAAACCCTTTAATTCCATGTCTTCACATTAAAAAATAACCCAATTAACTCACCCATTTTCCAACCCACTCTCTACCATGCACTTATCCATCATGCGCTAAATCTCTTGTTCTTGTCCAAGTTTTATCATATTTGATCAGCACATTAATATGCATATATTTAAAATCAGAAACCCAAAAACTTGTGTGGTATGAGTGCGAAACAGAAGAGGAAATTGTACAAGCTGGAGGCACGAAAAATAAAGAAGCAAAAGGGCCCACTGACCGAAGATGATGAGGTGATCCGTCTTCCAAACCCCATGATAGGCTTTGGTGTTCCATCAGAATCAAGTGTGGTAACTCACAGAACACTCCCAGATGCGGCCCGCGGGCCTCCATTCTTCTACTATGAAAACGTTGCTCTAGCTCCAAAAGGTGTATGGGAGAAAATATCTCGATTCCTTTATGACATTGAGCCTGAATTTGTTGATTCCAAGTATTTCTGTGCAACTGCAAGAAAAAGAGGATACATTCATAATCTTCCAATTAATAACAGATTCCCGATTCTTCCACTTCCTCCTAGAACCATACATGATGCATTACCTTTAACAAAGACTTGGTGGCCCGAATGGGATAAACGTATGAAGCTCAACTGCCTACAAACTGTTTATGGGAGTGCTAGACTGACAGATAGGATTCGGAAGGCTCTAGAGAAATATGGTGATAATCCACCGCTTCATGTGCAGAAGTTTGTTATTGAGCAATGCAGAAAGTGGAACCTAGTTTGGGTAGGGAAAAACAAAGTTGCTCCTTTGGAACCAGATGAAGTGGAAATGTTGTTGGGGTTTCCCCGAAATCATACCAGAGGGGGTGGTATAAGCAGGACAGACAGATATAAATCACTTGGCAACTCATTTCAGGTGATAATTTCTTATTCTTGATGTTGCAGTTTACTCTTTTAGTTTGTGCGAAAATAAGTGTCCACTTCTAAAAAAGAATAGATATAAGTGTCCACTTTAAAAAAAGAATAGATATAACTTATGCTGTTTTCTATATCACCCATTTGAATTACTATTAAAAAACTGAGAGCATTTAATAACTTGGTACAAAGGTAAAATTGTCAATTTTACAAGAAACTAAATAAAAACTGCAATAATCACATTTTTTTAATGTGTTTTTGGCTAGTGAACAATTATTTTGAGTCGAACGGAATTGCACCATTATTGTTGAAATGAATTTAACAAACGTTGAAAAAGCTATGTAACATGATAAACTTGGTTTTGAAACGTAACAATTTTTTATAAGAAATTTGAATATGTAGCAGTTATAGGTTGGACCTCAGAAGGCAGAATATTCCCTAAAACTAACCTTAACCCCCCATCCTACGCCTAAAATTCCATGTTAATGAGGTATGAGAGGAGGAGAGGGGTTCATGCAAAACAACTAAAGGTGGAAATATCAATGAATATACTTATGAATGACTCAATTTAGGTTATGTTTTATTTCAAGCTGCTCATATCATAGAAATTAGTATGGGAACAGTTCTAATGGATTGAAAGAGCCCAAAATCTCCTATATTGTTTTTATTCAACTATTTAGCTTATTGTTATGCTTATAATACTGTTTTTGTGATCATAATCAACACCTTAATTATTTATTAAAAAAATTAACTGTTGGGCAAAAAAGTCAGCCAAAACCGCCCTGAGCACTTGTAGTCTTGTACTTGAAAACAGACCATTTCAAACTGAATCTGTTTCTGACCTGTTACCCAACCTCCCTGACCGCTCATCTTGCCAGTTGCCACTAGATGTTACTCTGTTAGAACCAGAAACAAACTGAGATGAAATTCAAATTTGTCGGCCTGATTCGAGATGGGCAAATCTCTGATTACAACCTGATAACACTTGACAAAATACTAATCTGCCTAAGAACCTCTACTTCCTATCATCAAATAAGCTACTAATGCAGAAAAGAAAGGAAATAACTGCCCCCCTCATCCACTAAACCTCTTGCTGCTATTGACCAGGTCCTGGACTGGGTAAATGGCTCTGCTCCATGGGTTCAGCAGGGTTTACCACTTTACCTGACCCACTGGACCCACTGGGCTCGTATCGTACTCTCATTATTCCGTACTGAATGAGACTTTTTCCAAGTAAATTCTTCATGTTAAGTGCATAATTTACTTATTTACAGCAACTCACCTTCCTCTTTGAAAATTTTACCATTATATTTAGTGATGTAATAGATGTACATGAGTGTTTCTCAACATAACAATCTTCATTAACCTAACACTAATCAAGCATTTAAAATCCTCTTTCCCCAGGTGGACACAGTTGCTTATCACCTCTCGGTATTGAAGGACATGTTTCCAGACGGTATAAACGTGCTCTCTCTCTTCTCTGGTATTGGTGGGGCTGAAGTTGCTCTTCACAGGCTCAAGATACCCCTAAAAAACGTGGTGGCAGTCGAAATCTCAGATGCCAACAGAGACATAGTCAGAAGCTGGTGGGAACAGACGAATCAAAAGGGCAATCTCATCCATTTGTCTGATGTTCAACACGTAAATGGTGACATCCTTGATAAATATATTAGTTCCTTTGGTGGTTTTGATCTCGTTATTGGTGGCAGCCCGTGCAATAATCTTACAGGCGGTAACAGGGTAACCAGAGATGGACTTGAAGGTGAACATTCTGTTCTGTTTTATGATTATATCCGTATCTTAGACTTGGTTAAATGTATAATGAGTAGACAAAACTAGTTCTAAGCCTCTATGTGGGTCAAAACTTGGTTTCTATTATGTTTAGTGAAGTTTTAGATTAAGACTTGTTAGTAATAGTAGACGTACTAGCAAATGACTTAGGAAGTGGAGACGGGTCTGCAAATTTTGTATAGATGGTTATAATATATGCAGATATTATGATGCGCTCATGCTATGAGCTTGCTGTTCGTCCGAAATATTACCAATGGTGTATTTTAGTGCTTTCTGTTGCTTTGGGTTGCTTGTTTGATGAACTTCTGTAATTCTTTGTTATGAAGCAAAAAGACTTGTTCTAACACACATGAAGTGAATCATGGCAATTTGTTGTGTGCCAAGTGAAATAACTGAGAGAATTAGGGTGAGTCTTATGATGAATTGATGTATAGATTTAGAAGTAGGATTAGAGGGAATTTGAGTTTTTTTTAAGGAACTGTCAATTTAATGTTAGATGCAACCTAAAATATTTGGAGGGGTGCTCCTTCAAAACACGCACATAGGCCGACACTGGGACTATGGGGACCATTTAGAACCTCGCAAAGAGGGTTTCATAACAGGGTTACAAAGAACTGGGACTAGATTCGAAGCTTGAAATGTCTAATCAACTCGGATATATCATATACTTCATCAATCATAAATTTGTTTTTGTATACAAAATATTGAACCACTTCTTATTAATTTACTAGAATAAAATGATTGCACAAGATGTTGAGTCTTTTGATTGGTTAAAGTTAATTAATTTTATACGAATGAGGCATTTGATATGGCGAAATATGTCATGTGCTATGCTTCGACTTTTAAGTGGAAAATAATAAATTATATGGGCAATTGCATATATCCTCCTTTAAGCTTGTAAAATTACATATTTTTTTAAATCATGTTTAAAGAGTATTGTAATTATGCATTGAAAACTTTTGTTTTAAAGAAATATGTAATATTAACACATCATGATACAAGTGTAGTATCACTTGAAACACCATATTCGATTAAATATGATGTGTATGTTCATCAACAGTAGATAATTGTTAGCTAAATGGATACCTACCTATATTAAAACAAGTTTTGATGCATATCAATTTTCAGACTTGGACAGCTACAATTCTCATTAACCATTCCACAAGTGGTATTAGAACCAAACGTCGTCTATTCTTTTAGGGAATATACAATAAACTAAACTAACTTAGCACAAATAATGGCCAAGATAACACCAATAAAACAGAAATCTAGCTCAAAATTTTGAAAAATCTATTTTTATAAAAAAGAGTATAATGTAAGAGAAAATACTACATTATGTAATGTTTTATTTAAAGTAATCATTTTCATTAAAAGATTAAACTTTTGGTTAAATTTAATAAATTACACGCTTTTAAATAAACAAATCCAATCAGCTAGTATGAGATACCATAATAAAAAGTATAGGTAGGGTGTATTAATGACATGATTTGCCATATGTATCATTATTTATATATAAATAATGTTATGACAGCCAATGATCTCTTAGCCTAGTGGTTAAGGGGGAGGTGAGAGGCTTTGTCTCTCTTGGAGGTCCAGGGTTCAAACATTGGCATAGGTGAATATTACTAACTTGGTGATACTAACAACTAACCAGTCGTTCAAAAAAATAATAATAATAATGTTATGACATGTAATACGTATAATGTGTTTGAGAAACAACATTTAATACTTTAATAGTTTTATTTTATATAAAAATTCAAGTATTTAAAATTAAAATTATTCATACTTGTTATAAAGTTTTATGTCAAACATTTTCTTAAATAACATATAATCTACTCTTATTAACCATTTGAAAAAATCAAAAAATATGACATCAACACATCATAGGATCCAAACCCTTATTTAGTCATGAGAGAAATATATAGTTTACCAACAATATCTCTTAATAATGTCTTTAGAAAACATTCATAATAGGTTCTCTATATTTTTGTGAATGTGTTCTTATATTACATAAAATGATTGTGAGTAGATAAGAGAAAAAATATTATTGTTAATTTGTATATTCATTGTTCCATCTCTATAAAAAAATTAATATTTTTTTAAAATGATTGTAAGTGAAAAAGAGAAAAAACATAAAGATAAATAAACATCAAAATAGTATTTAATAAATAAATATTTTAATATAATTATAAGAATAAAAATAAATAATGTAGATAATATAATCCAAAATACACTCAAAATCTGCGAAGAGGAACCAGTTTGACACAATTCTTTTTAGGAGGGTCTGTATGTAACATCATCTAAATCTTCATTCATACCTGTAACCTAGGGTTTTACAGTCCTTCATTCTTTGCTTACAGATGGATGAATCGATTCAAAGTGAGCAGCAGCGACTGACTCTTGTGACTAGAAAACCATGTTTTGGTCTACCAACAGCTTGCCCCTCCTGTTTGCCTGTTTACATCTACCTCAAATTCGCTAATGTTTCCTTCGATTTGTCCTACAATCTCACTTTCCCTGATTCCGGTACGTAATTTGCATTTAAAGCTCTCCTGTATGTGTAAATTGATGATTGTATTTGACTTTTACGGCAGTTAATGTGTTGAATTTGACTGTTTTAATCTTGATTATTTAAAAAAAAAAAGATCATTGTGGTTCTAGGTTAAGCGAGTTTGTATCAGTTTTTTGATTGGTATGAAGTTTATGTTTTCACTTTAGAATTGATGTATGTATTTAGTTTCTTGATTGAAAAGTACAACTGCTACCGCATATTGAATGATGCTGGTTGATGATAGGTTTTCAACTAAAAATTCCTTGCTAATTTCACATTAAAAATGATTGTTGTGCTTTCAGGTCAAATGGGTTTATTTCAACTTTTAGATTAACATGGGGTTTATTTTTTTACTTCAGAACTGTTATATGGTAGTGAAAAATGTTGCGTCGTGAATGATGCCGGTTAATGTTATATCTGCAACTAAAGGTTTCACCATTTTTCAGTAGTATGATGTTAAATTGCCCAACTAGTTTTGATTTTATTATACTTGTAGCTTCAGAACCATTTATGGTGTGATTGATGTAGTATTGTCGTTTGGATTACAACTTGCAAGTGCAGCAAAGCTGATTGTGTCTATACTCTAATAATCATTTTTTCATTCTTTATATAGTAGGTTTTATGCTGTGCAATTTGTGTTGCTATTTAACCAATAAAGCAATGATTGCTTTCAATAACATAAGATTCATGACATCATTGACATAGGTTTTGGCTTTGTTTGATCCAGATCAAATTCCTTATGTCGACTCAGACACATATGTTGCTTACAACAATGAGAAGGGTGGTGTAATCGAAAGTTTAAAAGAAGATAATATTGTTAATCTGGACTCAGAAGTCCAGAGTGTTCCTGAATGGGTATCGACAATTGCAATGATTAATTCATGGCTTTCAGATGCAATCTTGTATGAACTATGGGTAGGTTCAGATGGAAGTTCTGCACATAAGATCTATTACTCTGATCTCCCGTGGCCAATAGGAAAGCTTTTATATTTGAAGCAAGTGTACAATGTGAAACAATTGCTTGGTATATCAAAAGATAATGCTGAAAGAAGGGAAGAAGAGGTATTGGCTTTTCTGTTATTAAATGTATTCTGCACGCTTGTTTGGTTCTTCTCTTTTCTAGTGATCATATTCTGATGGTTGTATAAAACGTATTTCAGTTAATCCTTTAACTTGAACATTCACATTAACTGAGATGGTAAAAAAAGATGCATGCATGAAACAAACAGGCAGATGAGTAAAGAAGAGATCGAGCATTTTATATTGTCAATCCTTCTTTTGGTGTGTGTGTTTTTACTTGACATACATTTGATAACTAATGCTAGAATTTAACGGATGGTTCTGTGACAGATATATAGGAGAGCTACTATTGCTTACAAAACATTGTCTACTAGATTAGGTGAAGATTCATTTTTCTCCGATAACAGGCAAGTCTTGCGATGCTACTTTTATTTGAAAATTTCTCATTTTAGTTTAATCACTATTCACTAAAAGAAATCCTCTAGATAATGACATGACTGATGTGCCTGTTTTCTTATGTAATGCAGGCCAACTAGTTTGGATGCTATTTTTCTTGGGCATGCACTTATTACACTATATGCGTTACCGGTCAGTATCATCTTATAGTAGCAGTATTGCTGTACCATTTACATTCATGTTTGTTTCTTTAAGTAGTTAAGTTGACTGTGCTTTATTATTCCCCAGTTAGGTCCTTCCTCCATCACTCTTAGTTAAATTCTGTTGATTGAAGATAAATCAAATTAAGTGACTAACTTAAAGAAATGTTTTAGATGTCTAATTGTAATATAGTGTTAGGACTTGGGCCTGTGTTAGCTAGTTTTGGTAGGTAATGTAGGGGTGTATGTGTAAACCTAGAGAGGAGAAATGAAATCACGATACAAATTTAAATATAAGAAGTTCATGTATGTGTTTGGGAAAGTTCTGTAGTTGCTATCACGGTTACCCCCTCTAAGTCCTGTATGTAGAAAGACGCATGTGATGTGATAAAGATTTTCACATCTTAAAGGAAAAACAAAGTGGCAAACTTCATAGTGATATCAGTATATATTTTTTCCTCTCCATATATACACCCATACATATATGCTGCATCTATGTATTCTTTGTCAACAGGCCCTTGCCAATTTCGTGTTTCAACTTTAGAAGTTAGAAAAAGTGCAAGATGCAGTCGTTAGTGAGTTGTCATGGTAAATAGCAGTGATGTTGTTCTTGTACTCATTGTCTAGAGCCATATACAATATCTCTATATATGTGTACATACATACATTTTATATGTGTGTGTTCAGATATGACTTAATAATATATGGATTTGAATTAGAATTTTTTTTTTTGGGATTAGGCTAGCAATAATTTGTAGATATAATGATGCTTTTGTTATTGTCTTCGAGTGATCTGATGGCCACATGTTCGTCTGAACAGCATAAGCTGCCTATCATGTTTGGAAATGTCCTAACAACTCACTTTTGAGTTTTGACCAAGAATAAAATGGGCTTTGACTCTAGCCAGTGTATATATTTTCATATAATTGTGATTCTCTTTTTACTTGTATTCTTTCAGTTATGATACTTGGTCCTCATTTGCTAATGTCCAAATTCAGATATAAGCAAAATAGTTTGATTGGAACATGTCAGTATCTATCAAATTCAAATAATTTATCTTCTCTTGTAGGAAACATCAGTGCTTCGTGGGAAACTGTTGCAACAAGCTAATCTTGTCATGTATGCTGACAAACATAAAGCCCAACTTTTAGATGCCGCGTCCTCTTCATCTTCTGTTCCATCATCTTCATCAACCATACCAAGAAGAGGGCCTTCAAACTGGAGTAAGTTTTTGAGTTCTACATATTCTTATTTATGAATGGGTCTTATTTTTTTATTTCTAACAGGTAATACTAATAAGATAAACTTTAAATGGAAATGGGTAAGAAGTATATATTTAATGCATAATTCAGATAACCTTTCTAAATCATTTCCTTCAAAAAAAAATTTAGAATTTTTTTTGTAATTATTTTTGGTGCACCAAGCCGCTAATTGTATATTAAAATTTTGAATTTGTTTACATAAAAAAAGTTTCTTTTAATTTGAATCCATGCAAAAAATTACACGGTTTTGACCCATTACCCAACCTGATAATGATTCCATTCCACCTCTGGTTTTCATGCACGGGTTACTTCTGTAGCATACTTAAAGTTGACGTGTTTTAAACCTAGGTTCGAAACCTAAGAGTCAACCTAAGAGGGAAAGAACACCGGAAGAGAAAAGTTTTAAAAGAAAGGCGAAATACTTCTTGATAACTCAGATGGTCGCTGTTCTTGTTTTTCTTAGTCTTCTTGGTGGATCTGATGATACTGAAGCTGATGATGCCGATGGTGATGATGGTTTTGATTATGAATAATTGAACACGAAAATAAAATCATCCTTTTGATATTTTTAGTATTTGTTCTTTTCAGTTTCTGTTATGTTGAAAATTTTGAACACCTGCACATACATTCAACTGAGTTGTGAGAAATAGATGAGATAAATCTGAAGCAGGATCATTTGCTTCTTGGTTGGTAAACATTTGTACCTGATTAACATTGAAAATATGCTTGTTTTTGCCCTGCTAGTATTATAAAATAACATCCTACTTTACTTCAATGTTCCATACTCGTCAGCTTCATCTATACTTGATCTAACATGATGTTGTAAATGGATCACTAAAAAATATTAAATAACTATAGTGACCATGATATATTCTTTTAGGTTCTTTTTGATCAAAATAAGTTTGGGATGAAATGAATTGTTTTAGATGATAAAATAGGTTTTCCCACATTGTTTGTTTTAAGCATAAAAATAAAATAAAATAGGTTTAGGCCCCGCGCGTTGCCGCGGTTATGCGAGTTTTAACGTAACCCTAAATCAAAATCAAAATGAAGGTTTGAAACTATAAAATCAGCAAAATACACAAAGTAAAACATACCAAAACCCCAAATTCATAACACACAAAGAACATTCAGAACCCAAAACTAAATCAAAGCCCAACACCATAAACAAAATAGACGAAAATCAAAGCGCAACACAGTCCTATATAGAAAAACTGACGTAAATCAAAGCCCCAAAAAAAACAAACAAAAGGAAAACCCAAACCTTAACAGGGTATCGATAACGAAACTGGTTCCTACTTTCTTGCTTTCGTTATTGATTCCCTGACGATCCTCGCTATTAGGGTTTGGGTTTTCCTTTTGTTTGTTTTTTGGTGGCTTTGATGAGAAGTATGTTCCATGCAAACTTTCAATAGAAATAGTGTTTGATCAAGCATTTTATGCAAATATCTCTTTTAATTTACTTAATTTTTCTACATACTAATAATTTAATATGAATAACATAACGAATTACCAACCTGAATGGAACCATAAGATCAGCTTCTGCAGTTGATTGCCTAGGTGGTAAACACATCAATTGACGGCTTTCCTCGAGAAAAGTCTACCATACAATAAAAATCTTGCTATAATTACACATAAACTGCTAAAAGGAAATAGTGAAAAACCATAAACAGAAATCGCTCATTCGTTACCTGAAAGAAATCACCTTTTGCTAGAAGAAAGTAATATTTAATTGCCTTCAAATGCCCGTTAAGATCAGCACAGACAACCACAAGCTGCATGTTTAGATTAATAAAGGTTAAAAGAATATTAAATGAATTTGAACTATAATGAAAAAAATGATTATATGCAAATGTTTCTACCTGCCAAAGATGACTTGCTGCAATAGCCCTAATTGAATCAATAGCATCCTCAAATGATCTTTTATGAAACTCAGATGATTCCTACACAGATTGATGATTAATTGAGGTGGATTTAAAAAAAGAAGTGGCGGTGATAATACTTATGACATAATAAGGACCTTTAAATTTATAAGCATCAACTCAATCTTATCAGCCTCTGATTGTGGCAGTACGTCATCACCCATCAATTTTTTATGTCTTGCATCTACAGATCGGAATGCAGAACTTGGATTACGAAGAACCCTGATTGCTTTTCTAGCAAAAAGGATAGATTCTGCAATGTGCATTGGAATATACTCTGGCAGCATATCCTGTAACACAAATTTAGAAGGAAAATAAAATAAACTTCTACGTGTTCTATAGAAAATAAGCTTTTGAAATAACTAATGTAACTATATGAAGTAGCAGAGTGATATGAAATCCCAAGTGCCAATCACTTAAAGAGCCATCGTTAACTGACATGTGTGCTAACCTCTCAGCCACGTTTGTTTGAGATGATGAGTTGTGTTCTGAGTTTCCTTCTAGCCTAAAAACATTAATATAAAAGAAAACTACATTTGTCAGCTGTCAATAGTATTTTAAATTGGTACCTGGCATTTATATTAAAGATTAAAGGTGAGCGAAGAGAAAAAGAAGACTCATACTCGCATATGAAAAATTCTCCATATTGATCATGAAGAATTCCATACACCATCCAAGAAGCAAGTTGATTGTACATGACCTGGTGTCCGTGCCAAAGAAGTCTGAGTTTAATAATTCATGAGGTTAGTAGATAATTCTTCTTTATTTCGCTTGTGTTATCAACTTTGTGATTAAAAAGCTAACACCTTTGCTTTGATTCTTCAAATGAGACTCATTCCCAGACCTTATCCAGCTTAAATTCCGAGATTTGGTAGCAAACCGATCAAGTTCTCGATAGTAAAACCCTAACTTAATTGTCTTCTCTATTATATCCATGCATTTCATAAGCACCGCCACACATTAACTAAAGTGCAAAAAAAATTCGCAGCTCTAATTCTAAATTTAGTTTGTTGTGGCAAGTAGAATCAACGTTAATAAATGCTTAAACATCACAAACACAAAATCTGACCGCTTAACAAAAGATCAAACTAATGTAATTTTAAAGTTGATTTTCACTTCAGGTGTACCAAACCCAAGCTAGTAATACATGGCTTAATGGAATGAAACTACAAGTAAAGCCAAATGTTCACCTTCATCATTCTTCTTGCAATACATACTGCAAAACATACAAAACAATAAATATATATACAATACATATATATGTATAATTGTATATATGTATATGTATATAATTAAAAGAAACTTTAAAAGCAAAACTATCAACTATTCAAAATTGCTAATCATACTTGATATCCTTACAAAAATTCAATTGTTTCGTGCATATTGCTTCTGTTCTTCTTCTTCTTATCAGCTACACAATTGCAGACCATTTTCTTTATGACTCACATGCCCCGCACAAAAGCTCTCAGATGTAGTTAGCAAATCCAAGTTATGCTACCAACAATGACATGAGTTGATTAGATTAGGAAAATTGGCATGATCAAATTTATCTTGGTTGGATAAAGATTAGCAAATGGGTCAAGGATTAAAATAAATAACATTAGGTTAATGTTGAGCTTGTCTGCTAAGTCAAGTTATTTTAGTTCCAAGTTTTTTTCGATTTTTCTTTTGAGTTTTGCTATGATAAAGGTACTCAACACACCTAGGAAATTTAGCATGATAGAAGGTAGTAAAATCTTCAAAACCGGTCAGAGTAATCCACTAACATTTATAAGATCTAGCAAATCGCCAGCGGCAGAAGAAAGTGTCACGAGAACTCATCAACCTTGGTAAAATCACAACAATTAATCTTACCATATCACTTTGATCAAAAAATCGTATTGTCTCATCACATTTATTATCAGTATGTTAAAATATATGATAAAAACCAATGATGAAATACTAATCAGCCTAGAAGTATATAGATTCGATGCCCATGCTAAAATTATATAGCTTATGGTTTTACAATAGTTAATTTACACATTTGCAAATACAAAATGGGTAGAACGCACCTCCAAAGCCTGTATTGAGACAAATTTCATAGATCAACATTTGGTTGTCTTAAAACATTAAGCACAAAGTATTCGCAACAGATTTCAATCTTATAAACATGAATATTCAAGTAATCAAACCGAACCCCAATTTGGTTAAGAGCTATTTTTCATGCTACTATTATAGCTAAACATCTATGAAAACATTGTACAGTTTCTCACCAGTTCACCATTGCCGATCGTTATTATATGCCTAAGAGGAGTTTGATCAAATGCATAAAAAAACCATTAAGAGTATAAGATGGAATCAAAGTAAAATAATGACCCAAAAGAAAAATCGAACCTAATCGCACGGGAGGATGAGGCCGCCGGAGGTCTGGAGCAGCGATTCGAAGACGAACAATCACCCATCTATAATTATCAGTATGTTAATTGAACCTAATCTCACACCTTAGCTTTCCGCAGCAGCGATTCGAAGCTCCGACACTCCGAAACCGCTTTTCTCCTCCACGATGACGAACAATCACCCAAATCCCACGGGAGGATGAGGCCGCCAGAGGTCTGGAAACCGAACTCCTCCTCCGCCTTGTGGAGCAGCGATACGAACACGTGGAGGTTGAGGAAACGCGTCGGAATCACGAACCGCCGGCGTTCGGCTCCGACGTACACCGCCAGCGATCCGGCGGAGATGCGGTGGCGCCACCAGATTTTGCAGGAGCGGTGAAGGGTCGGAGATGTATGTGTGTGTAGGCGTGTGTGTGTGTGAGGGGATGATGGTGCGCTCTGGTGAGGGTTAAAGAGTGGGTAGGGTTTTGTTGGGTCGGTGGCACTGTAGCCACCGACCAAAGTGTTTAATATGTATATATAATTTACTCACAAAACTAACCCTAACTTTATATGCAAACAATGAATAGTAACATACTTTTTTTTTCAAGTTTCAATTATAAGACTAATCGGAGTCGTCCTGGAAAGGAGAGTCGGAAAGAAACAAAGAAAATAGGTGAAGGGTGGTAATTGAAGTTGGAGTTGATTTAGTGTGAAGAAACTGTGAAACTTGGTAAAAATTCTCCCGGTAATGAGAAAATTTACTCATCATAATAAAATTTACCCTAACTTTAAATGCAAACAATGAATTAGAACACAAGATATTTTTTTACAAGTTTCAATTATAAGATTAGTCGGAGTCGTCCCCGTAGGTAGAGTAGGGAAGAAACAAGGAAAATAAATGAAGGGTGGTAATTAACTGTGGAGCTGATGATTTGCTGTGGAGAAAATTTACTCATTTTTATAAAACCATCCCTAACTTTAAATACAAAACAATGAATCGGAACAAAAAGTATTTTTTTCCAAGTTTCAATTATAAGAGTAAGACTAGTCGGAGTCCTCCCGATATGATAGGTGAAGGGTGGTAATCGACAGTGAAGTTGATGATTTGTTCTTATAAAATAATTGAACTCTATGAATATTCACTCCGTCACGATAAGAAAACATAAATCAAGTCCATGGTATCGTATATATTTGTTCGGGTCCTAAATCCTAATCCTTCAGCTCGATTCTCTTGCAAACCACCCAAATCTCACTAGAAAACATGCTCAGAAAAACGACCCCATTTTCCCGCCATCTCAACTTTCACAAGCAACAGCAGCAACAACAAGAACCACCTCTCATTGAGCAACTCTTGATCATCTTGAAGCAATGTGTTTCTACCAAAACAGTTGAACAAATTCACACCCAAATGCTCATACACTCCATAAACAAACCAATTTCTTGCTAGCCAAACTCATCGATCTAAAAGATTTCGATTACTCATATCGTTTATTCACTTCAATGCACGAACCAAATGATTATGCTTTTAATGTCATGATTCGTGGATCAACCACCACATGGCAAAGATTCGACCTTACTTTGGATCTTTATTATAAAATGAAGGGTTTAGGTATAAAGCCCAACAATTTTACGTACCCATTTTTGTTTATCGCGTGTTCGAATCTTTTGGCGATTGACCATGGTAAATTGGGTCATTGTATGGTGTTGAGATGTGGGTTGATAGTAGATTGTCACGTGAGGCATTCGTTGATTACCATGTATTCAAGGTGTGGTGAGGTGTGGTGTGCACGCAAGGTGTTTGATGAAATTACTGACAGAGATGTGGTGTCGTGGAATTCGATGATATCGGGGTATGCACAAATGGGTATTCCTGGGAGTGCGCTGGAGTTGTTTGAGAAGATGAAGAGTGAGGGATTTGAGCCGAATGAGATGACTTTGGTTAGCGTTCTTGGGGCGTGTGGGGACTTGGGGAATTTGAGTTTGGGGAAGTTGGTTGAGGGTTATGTGGTGGATAATCAGATGAGGATGAATTCTTATATCGGTTCAGCGTTGATTGGTATGTATGCAAAGTGTGGCGATTTGGTGTCTGCGAGGAGGATCTTTGATAAAATGATCAAGAAAGATCTGGTAACTTGGAATGCTATGATTACAGGGCAAGTATTTTGTTTCTTTTATAAGTTTCTTATTGTTTCACGACCGATGATTCTAAGTAATAACTGTATTAAGATGTTGAATTTATCATTTTTAGTAGACGATTTCACTAATCTTTTTTTACCTTATTGATCTTCACATGACAGATATACTCAAAGTGGATTATCTGATGAAGCGATTTCATTATTCAACATCATGAAAGATGAAGGGGTAAATGCTGATAAAATCACATTGAGTGGAGTTCTCTCAGCTTGTGCCTCAATTGGTGCTCTTGATGTTGGGAGATCAGTAGAGGCATATGCATCTGAAAGAGGTTTGCAACATGACGTATATGTGGGGTCCGCATTAATTGACATGTATGCCAAGTGTGGGAACGTGGATGATGCGTATAAAGTTTTTGAAAATATGCCTTTCAAGAACAACGTCACATGGAATGCCATGATATCTGCTCTTGCTTTTAATGGCCGGCCTCATGAAGCTATATCACTATTTA
The DNA here is from genome assembly GCA_024085815.1 of Flaveria linearis. Taxonomy (NCBI): domain Eukaryota; kingdom Viridiplantae; phylum Streptophyta; class Magnoliopsida; order Asterales; family Asteraceae; genus Flaveria; species Flaveria linearis. The sequence continues at coordinate 25,270,290 of CM044002.1, forward strand.
ACCGAATGCCAGTAGAGAATGATGCTATTATCCCTGATGACATAACATTTGTGGGAGTGCTATCTGCATGTGTGCATGGTGGAATGGTTAACGCAGGGCGTAAATTCTTTGACTTAATGAGCTCGTCTTTTTCATTGGTTCCTAAAATCGAACACTATTCCTGCATGGTAGATCTTCTATCAAGAGCAGGTTTGATACACGAGGCATGGGATTTTATTCAAAAAATGCCTGAAAAACCTGATGAAATTGCATTAGGCGCATTACTTGGGGCGTGTCAAAAAGCTAGAAATTTAGATGTTAGTGAACGGGTCATGAAGCTTCTATTGGAAATCGAGCCTAGGAATTCTGGGAATTATATAATCTCGTCACATATATACGCAAATTCGAAGAGGTGGGATGATTGTGCTAAGATGAGATGGCTTATGAGACAAAACGGTGTCACTAAAGTTCCTGGTTCCAGTTGGATTGAGATTGATGCTCGGGTCAATGAGTTTCATGTGGGCGACTCTTTGCATATTAATTCAGAAGACATCTATAAGTTGCTTGTTTATGAAATGAAGCTGGAAGGTTATGTGGTAAATAGAAACCTTGTGAAAGGCAGTTATAAGACACTTTAAGTTGCTCATAAGCCATTGATGATGCATAAGAAAAGGTGGGTTACTTTTTGGTATTCTGTAAAGTATTGCTCAACAGGTCATATTTTTTCCAGTAGAAGCCATAGGGAGTGTTCATAAAGTATTAAACTGTACCGCGTCAAAGTTAACCAGGACTAGTCAAATACTGAGATATAAAAGATAATGGCACCAAAACCAAATGGTTTACTATGGTTTTAGATTCTGACTGATTCAGTCCCATAGCGGACTGTGACCGAGTTTATGCTTGGGTTTGTTGTTTACTTTATCTTAATGTAATCTTTATAGCATAAACTCATAAGTTAGTAACTAGGTATTAGGTGATATTGATTTTCACAAAGTGTATAGACAAACATGTTAGGCTTATATGTTACGTTGTTTAAGTGATGTCAAATAGATATCCGATTAATAAAAAGACCTTTTTTTACTTCTCTTATGGAACTTAAAATGGTTAAGCCATCATTGCACCACTCTACTCATTTTCTAACGGTACACCCTATAATTCTCTCGTGTACTTATTACATTGTAAGTATGTAATATGATAAATGTAACATCCATACGAAAATACAAGTCTTTTACGTTCTTGCTCACAGCTCCCCCTTTCTGAACAACTATGTATTTTCTGACAAACAATGACTCTTCGAGAATGATGAAAGTTGAAGTGACTGATAGAGTGTATTAGGTGACATGTTTCTTTTATGTTGTTTTCTTTAATGTATATCCTACCAGTCGTTGATATTGAATGTTGTGCATGATGATTCTTCTCTGTTTATGTTGAGGACCTGAATAATTTCATAAAATACCAAATATAAATAACTAAAATATTCTAATGTGGATGGCACATATATAAAAAAAATCTTACATTATTTATTATACTAATTTATCATTTCTTTCTTCTTGAACAAGACATAAACTTAAACAGAATATACATAAAAACATTTTTAATACGTAAAAATATAAACAACACATCAAAAACCTTCTCGAAACCTTCCCTACATAAAATAAATGTTGGGTTTGTGGAGTCTTGCTGGGCTCGGGTTAAAAGATAACTTAGTGGCAGATTAATTAAATTAAAGAATTTGCCCGTTTTTATTTAATTTTAGCCCATTAGGGTTTTCTTGGGGATTAAGTTGTAAACCCTAATTTTGCCTATTTATATTGTGTATTGTACTTGTAATTCCTCACGAGTGAGACAGAAAGCAATAAAAGTATTATCCTGGTTGTGTAAGGCCCCGCTCACCGGGCACCTTACTGTTGGTTCTTCATCGCACATATGACGTACATAATGTATATAATCATAAAACAACGCAGCGGAAATGATAAAATATATACATTCTCATTCATTTATAAAAGTCATTACATCATTGACTCGGTTACAAAATGAAGCTTTCTCTACTTTGTTTCTCCTCATAGGATCATACAGCGACCTCTAGAGGAGATATTAAGTTCAAACATATAAAAATTTTATTTTTATACTAAAGAATATTCCTTAGGTAATTCCGTACATCGGAACCCTGGCGGAATACTCTTGACACACACATGCAACATATTTCGTTGCATGTGCTACGCGCACGCTTCCAATGCGTGGCGAACTTATCAAAATCTAAAGAAGATTCCTTAAATAATCCCTTTTAGGGGAATACTCAAGAAATCTCGTAATGGCATGCAACGTGATGAGTTGCGCGCGTTATGGACCCACAACGCATGACGTTGCAGCATTATCAACTGGAGAATGCCGTCCCAAAAGAGCTGAGTAGCCGCCTCGTGCCATCCTCAGCAACACTACCTGCGAACTGGAAAACACATAAAAGTCAGCGTTGCTGAGTGAGTTATAGTTTTATAATAAAACATACTTTCATTCTCATTAAATGCTCTTTCTTACATGTGTTCACACATCATACGTACACGTAGATAATATTATTATTATTATCTCATCATTCATTGCTTACTTTCATTCGTGTACACTTCATCATTCTCTTTACTTTCATACATACATACTTCACGTACTTTTGTACGTACTTTACTTTCATTCTACATTCACTACTTACGTTCGAACATTCATTACATTCATTCATACTTCATTACTTTCGTTCGAACGTTCATTTCATTCGGTGACATGTACAATACCCCACTTTCATCATACATACTACTGGTGCTGGACCTGTGGTGGTTAGCCACGAACGTTGTGCACAAAGCTGATCCAGTCACCTGGGGTAAGTACATGCACCACTTATCTTTCACTTCACTACTAACATACGTTAGCCGAGTCTCTTGCAGTGCACGACTGCTCACCTCAGTGACAATCTTATGATTGCCTGCTAACCGAGTCTCTTGCAACACGAAGTTGCTCACCTCATTGTCAATCTCAATGATTGACCCGATGTACATCCTTCGGGGTAGCTAACCCGTACACCGTTGAGCTAACACCTGCCAGGGGTGTGCACCTCCTTCATTTGCTTGCAAGCCTTTCTTACTTTCTTTCATTAATGCATGCATTCGTTCATCATGTTCCTTCTTTCATTATCTTTCACTTTACGTTTTTAATACATTCGTTTCTTTCGTTCATTCACTCACGTAAAGTTATTAAAGATAAGACACATATACGTAAGGAACATACATACTTACATATCATCAGTATTCACCATTTATCATGGCAACATCATACTAACATACTTACATCATACTAGCATACATACATCATACATACACTTCTACATTCACTCACATCAGCCCTGTCCGGGCGACTGAACTACCACCAGTCGCATGTCCTCCATGCGACAGGGCCATGCGATTGGGCTATCATACGAATGGGTACTCAACCGTGCGACTGAACTTCCTTCCATACGACTAGACACTATGCGACTGGGTTATATGCGACTAACTCTTAACCGTACGACTCAACTACTCTGCGATTGAACTCATGCGACCGAAACTCTCAGTCGCATCACCTATAGTGCGATTGAGGCTCAATCGGGCGTCTGAACCTCAGTCGGGCGATTGGACATCAACTTTCACTCAATCGGCCGAATGGTCCTTCAGTCGCATAACCCTAACTGGGCAGCGACTGGAGTTCTTCACAAACTGCAGTCGCGAACCCCCGCACCCAAACTCGTCTTACACCCATTTTTAGCCCAAATCGACCCTCCCTAGCCTCAGGGATTCATACTAGGACATCATACAAGCATATACAAGTCCTACTACTTACTAGAACACATTACTCATGAATTTACCCAAATGGGTCAAATGTACACTATCTCAAAACTAGGGTTTTAATGTGTCTCCAGCCCCAAAATCGTTAGAAAACATGTAAATGAGGGGTCCTAGAACTCACATTGTCAGGTAGGAGTTGGTGAGCTTCGATTTAGCTTACTTCTCGACAATCGGGCAGCACCTTCCCCTCTTTCTTTCTCTTCTCGGTCTCTTTCTGCTCTCTGTCGCCCTCTGCTCCCTCTCCCCGACTGAAAAATGGGAGGAGAGTGGAGCTGCTCCCCTTTTATACCCACAGCTCAGTCGCATCTGGTCCAGGGGCGACTGGACCTTCAGTCGCATCAACACTATGCGATTGGACCCCAATCGCACATGTTCCATGCGGCTCATACTCCATTCGGGCGGTTGAACTCCAAACGTGCGGTTGAGCTTCAATCGGCCGAATAGCCATGCGGTTGACCTCCAGTCGCATAGATCACAGGCGACTGAGGCTCAGTCGCATAGCCTGCCAAAAGTCAGACTTCCGGGTGTTACAAGTCCACCCCCCTTATTTTAGGTTTCGTCCCCGAAACCTGTTACTCCTCGAACAATTGTGGGTAATGCTGCCTCATTTCTTCTTCGGTTTCCCACGTTGACTCGGATCCCTTCCTGTGCCGCCACTGTACACGCACAAGGGGAACCACTTTATTTCTCAACCTCTTCTCTTTTCGATCTATGATCGCCACTGGTTGCTCTACATAATTGAGCTTTTCATCTACTTCGATATCATCCAGTGGAACGACCATGTCTTCGTCCGCCAAACACTTCCTCAGATGGGACACGTGGAAAGTCGGGTGGATTCCACTTAGTTCATCTGGCAAATCTAGCCTATAGGCCACCTCTCCTACTCGAGCAATGATTCGGAAAGGGCCTATATATCGCGGACTCAACTTACCCCGCTTCCGGAATCGGATGATCCCTTTCCAAGGTGAGACCTTCAACATCACACGATCTCCCACTTGGAACTCAATCGGTCTGCGTCGTTTGTCGGCTTACGATTTTTGTCGGTCCTTGGCCGCCTTCATATAAGTTTTAATTCTTTCGAGCTTCTCCGTCATAGCCTCTACCACTTCGACGCTTCCCAATTCTTTCTGACCAATATCACCCCAACAGACGGGTGTCCTGCATCTCCTACCGTATAGCATCTCATAGGGTGGCATGCCGATACTGGCGTGATAACTGTTGTTGTATGAGAACTCAGCTAACGGTAGATGGTCATCCCAACTTCCACCGAAGTCAATAACACATGCCCGAAGCATATCTTACAAGGTCTGAATGGTCCTTTCCGACTGACCATCAGTTTGAGGGTGATAAGCCGTGCTAATATGTAATCTCGTCCCCATGGCATCGTGGAATTTCTTCCAGAATTTGGATGTAAACCGGGTGTCGCGATCAGACACAATCGACACCGGTACACCGTGACGAGTCACAATTTCTTTGATGAAAAGATCAGCCAACTTCTCGGACGAATATGTCTCCCGCATCGGTAAGAAGTGAGCACTCTTCGTCAATCGATCCACAATCACCCAGATCGTATCATACCCTTTAGGGGTACGTGGCAGCTTTGTGATGAAATCCATGGTGATGTGTTCCCACTTCCACTCCGGGATGTCCAAAGGTTGAATCTTTCCATACGGCTTCTGGTGCTCCGCCTTCACTTGCAAACACGTGAGGCATTTACTCACATACTCCACCACATCGCGTTTCATCCCCGGCCACCAATAATCTTTCTTCATATCTTGGTACATCTTGGTGGCACCGGGATGAATGGAGTATCGAGACTTATGAGCTTCATCCAAAATCTTCATTCGTAGATCCCCAAGACGAGGAATCCACATACGCCCAAACCGAGTTTTAACACCCGTTGCGTTCTCACCCAACTCCGCGACCAGACCTCTCATTCGTTCAGAGTTAAGATGTTCGTCTTTCAAAGCCTCATCTTGGAACTCTTTGACCTGTTTCATCACGTCGGAGGTCATGATTAGCTGGTACGCCTTCACTCGAATTGGCTCGGGCCTCTCCTTTCGGCTAAGGGCATCCGCCACCACGTTGGCTTTGCCCGGATGGTAATGGATCTCACAATCATAGTCCTTTATAAGTTCCAACCATCGCCGTTGCCTCATATTCAGATCCTTTTGCTCGAAGAAGTACTTCAAGCTTTTGTGGTCCGTAAAGATGGTGCACTTCATCCCATACAAGTAGTGCCGCCAGATCTTCAACGCGAAAACCACCGCTGCGAGCTCCAAGTCATGAGTAGGGTAATTAACCTCATGAACTTTCAGCTGCCGGGATGCATAGGCTATCACCTTTCCTCTCTGCATTAATACACACCCCAACCCCGAGTAGGAGGCATCAGAGTAAACCACCAAATCTTCACTCCCCTCGGGTAACGCCAGCACTGGAGCTTGGGTCAATCTCGTCTTCAGTTCTTCAAACGCCTTCTCTTGAGCTTGACCCCACACAAATTTCACATCCTTCCGGGTCAACTTCGTCAGTGGAGAAGCAATTTTGGAAAAGTCTTGGATAAACCTTCGGTAGTAACCCGCCAAACCCAAGAAACTACGGATCTCGGACGGCGTCTTCGGAGATTTCCATTGCATAACTGCTTCCACTTTCGCCGGATCGACCATAATTCCATCCGGATTTACCACGTGACCCAAGAATTGAACTTCACGCAACCAGAATGCGCACTTGGAGAATTTAGCATACAACTTCTCCCTTCTCAACGTCTCCAAAACTTCGCGAATGTGACCGGCATGCTCAGTCTCATTCTTTGAATAAATCAGGATATCATCAATGAATACAATCACTGATTTATCCAACATCGGCCGGCACACCCTATTCATCAGGTCCATAAAAGCAGCTGGCGCGTTGGTCAAACCAAAGGACATAACGAGGAACTCATAATGACCGTAGCGCGTTCGAAAAGCTGTTTTAGGGATATCCTGCTCCTTCACCTTCAGTTGATGGTAGCCTGATCGAAGATCTATACGTGAAAACCAACTAGCACCCTGAAGTTGATCAAACAAGTCATCGATCCTCGGCAAGGGGTATCTGTTCTTTACTGTCAGCTTATTCAGCTCGCGGTAGTCGATGCACATCCTCATACTACCGTCCTTCTTCTTTACAAACAGGACCGGAGCACCCCAAGGTGAGATACTCGGTCTAATAAACCCCTTATCCAGTAGCTCTTGTAACTGCTCCATCAACTCTTTCATCTCTGTCGGGGCCAATCGGTATGGTGCCTTGGCAACAGGTTGGGCGCCTGGTACTAAATCAATCTGGAACTCGATCTCTCTGTCAGGTGGCAATCCCGATAAGTCTTCCGGGAACACGTCTGGGAACTCACACACAACCGGAACATCAGACAGTCGTGGTGCTGGCTTCTCTACATCTTTCACATAACATAAATAGGCGTTACATCCACGCCTCATACATTTCCCCGCCACTGCCATTGAGATCACCTTCGGAATCGTAGTAACCCGATCCCCATAAACTATCACTGGACTACCGTCAGGCGCTGTCAAACTGATCATCTTCTTGCGACACACAATGTTCGCCTCGAAATCTGCCAACCAATCCATCCCAAGCACCAGATCGAAACCACCTAACGTCATCACAAAGGGTTTAACTGGGAATTTGTGACCCTCCAGTTCCACATCGCAACCCTCAATTACCTCAGAAATCCTGGTGGTTTTACCTATAGCAGTCTCTACATCAAACGGTACCTCCACACGTCTACTACTAACGGGCAATTTGGCACAAAAAGCGACAGAAATGAAACTCCTACTGGCACCGGAATCAAATAATACAGAGGCTAAAGTTTGGTTCACCAGAAACGTACCGGACACTACATCAGGGTCCGTCCTCGCCTCTTCCTGCGTCATCGTGAATGCTTTGGCGCTCGCTTTCGACCCTTCACCCCCTGTTTTCTTCACACCGGAACCCTCAGATCTCGGCTTCTTGCAGTCTTTATTCATATGACCACTTTCCCCACAGTTATAGCACCTCATCGCTTTACACTCCTTGGCCATATGTCCGGACTTTCCACACTTGAAACATACATTCAGCCCCCATCTGCACTCACCACCGTGCTCTCGCCCACACTTCCCACACTTTCTCGATCCTGCACTTGTCACGACCACACGGCGTTCATCAACCCGTGCCTTCTTACTACTTGTCGAAGTATCACCCCGACCAAACCTCTTTCCCTGCCACTTCCTCTCATCACTTCCCTTCTTACTGCCCTCAGATTTCACCATCGCAGCCCGTTCATCGTACAACCTCCCAGCTAAATCCACCGCCGACCTGAAAGTACTGGGTCGGGCGGAAATCAAATGCCAACGAATTTCGGCTGGCAACCCCTGAATATACCGGTTAATCTTGCGAGACACCGGCGTCACTTGCTCTGGCACCAACCGTGCCATGTCGTTGAACTTGGTCGTGTATTGTTGGTGGGTCATCGTTCCCGCTTCCAACTGCAGGAACTCTCTCTCAACTCTGTCCATCTCTCGACGAGGACTAAACTCCTCGATCACCATCCTCTTCAACTCAGACCACTTCAATTTCCCAATGGCCCTGCTACCCTCGGCCTGGACAATATTGTCCCACCAGCACAATGCCGTCCCCGTAAACGAGTGGGTAGCAAACTTTACCTTCTTATCCTCCTGGCAGTCACTGATATCAAGGACCGCCTCCATCTCTCTCACCCATTGGTGAGCATCAGCAGCCGTACCTGAACCATCAAAAGTCGGAGGCTTGCATCTCATAAATTTCCCGTAATCACAACCCCGGGCTGTCCCCCTAACCTGTTCTTCCTCCTCTTCCTCCTCGTCATCAGACAATACCGTTTCTGCCTCTGTCTGTTGCTGTCTACCGGAGGACCGTCTCCTCCCTCGTCTATCCTCCTCTCTTACTGCCTTTATCGCTTTGGTCATTACAGTCGGTAAAATCGTCTGCATAACCTGGTGCACTTCCTCAATCACTGCCTCTTTTACCGAGGCTCTCAACTTGGCGCTTTCGTCCGTCTCTTCCTGGTGAGGAATCTCGTTCTCCTCACGAACTACTTTCTCTTTCCTAAGTCTTCCTCGCGTGATACGCGGCTCATCACCACGTTCACCATCACGGGAAGCATCAGATGATCTATCACCGACCATCTTCTATCACACTGAAAGATTAAAACACCAACACGGTCATTCAAGGAAATAGCTCAGTTTATGTTAAGTACAGTAAGTCCCTAATTAAAGTGGCCAGTTGTGATTAGCCACTTACTCTACTCTTCGTACCCCGAGCATCACCTATCCTGACTACATTAGTATCTCAGTCTAACAGTACACATCATTCACATAACAAGCGCACATAATACCAGTTAATCTTTTAAGAAAAATACCTGATGGCACGCGACTACTCAGATGGCATTCTCATTCTCCCTGCCCCATTCTCAGTTTAAGTGTAGGTTTATTATGAAAATTTACCCATTTTACTTAAAACCTGGCTCTGATACCAACTTGTAAGGCCCCGCTCACCGGGCACCTTACTGTTGGTTCTTCATCGCACATATAACGTACATAATGTGTATAATCATAAATCAACGCAGCGGAAATGATAAAATATATACATTCTCATTCATTCATAAAAGTCATTACATCATTGACTCGATTACAAAGTGAAGCTTACTCTACTTTGTTTCTCCTCATAGGATCATACAGCGACCTCTAGAGGAGATATTGAGTTCAAAAACATAAAAATGATATTTTTATACTAAAGAATATTCCTTAGGTAATTCCGTACATCGGAACCCTGACGGAATACTCTTGACACACGCATGCAACATATTTCGTTGCATGTGCTACGCGCACGCTTCCAAGGCGTGGCGAACTTATCAAAATCTAAAGAAGATTTCTTAAATAATCCCTTCTAGGGGAATACTCAAGAAATCTCATAATGGCATGCAACGTGATGAGTTGCGCGCGTTATGGACCCGCAACCCATGACGTTGCAGCATTATCAACTAGAGAATGCCGTCCCAAAAGAGCTGAGTAGCCGCCTCGTGCCATCCACAGCAACACTACCTGCGAACTGGAAAACACATAAAAGTCAGCGTTGCTGAGTGAGTTCTAGTTTTATAATAAAACATACTTTCATTCTCATTAAATGCTCTTTCTTACATGTGTTCACACATCATACGTACACGTAGATAATATTATTATTATTATCTCATCATTCATTGCTTACTTTCATTCGTGTACACTTCATCATTCTCTTTACTTTCATACATACATACTTCACGTACTTTTGTACGTACTTTACTTTCATTCTTACATTCACTACTTACGTTCGAACATTCATTACATTCATTCATACTTTTATTACTTTCGTTCGAACGTTCATTTTATTCGGTGACATGTACAATACCCCACTTTCATCATACATACTACTGGTGCTGGACCTGTGGTGGTTAGCCACGAACGTTGTGCACAAAGCTGATCCAGTCACCTGGGGTAAGTACATGCACCACTTATCTTTCACTTCACTACTAACATACGTTAGCCGAGTCTCTTGCAGTGCGCGACTGCTCACCTCAGTGACAATCTTATGATTGCCTGCTAACCGAGTCTCTTGCAACACGAAGTTGCTCACCTCATTGTCAATCTCAATGATTGACCCGATGTACATCCTTCGGGGTAGCTAACCCGTACACCGTTGAGCTAACACCTGCCAGGGGTGTGCACCTCCTTCATTTGCTTGCAAGCCTTTCTTACTTTCTTTCATTAATGCATGCATTCGTTCATCATGTTCCTTCTTTCATTATCTTTCACTTTACGTTTTTAATACATTCGTTTCTTTCGTTCATTCACTCACGTAAAGTTATTAAAGATAAGACACATATACGTAAGGAACATACATACTTACATATCATCAGTATTCACCATTTATCATGGCAACATCATACTAACATACTTACATCATACTAGCATACATACATCATACATACACTTCTACATTCACTCACATCAGCCCTGTCCGGGCGACTGAACTACCACCAGTCGCATGTCCTCCATGCGACAGGCCATGCGATTGGGCTATCATGCGAATGGGTACTCAACCGTGCGACTGAACTTCCTTCCATACGACTAGACACTATGCGACTGGGTTATATGCGACTAACTCTTAACCGTACGACTCAACTACTCTGCGATTGAACTCATGCGACCGAAACTCTCAGTCGCATCACCTATAGTGCGATTGAGGCTCAATCGGGCGTCTGAACCTCAGTCGGGCGATTGGACATCAACTTTCACTCAATCGGCCGAATGGCCCTTCAGTCGCATAACCCTAACTGGGCAGCGACTGGAGTTCTTCACAAACTGCAGTCGCGAACCCCCGCACCCAAACTCGTCTTACACCCATTTTTAGCCCAAATCGACCCTCCCTAGCCTCAGGGATTCATACTAGGACATCATACAAGCATATACAAGTCCTACTACTTACTAGAACACATTACTCATGAATTTACCCAAATGGGTCAAATGTACACTATCTCAAAACTAGGGTTTTAATGTGTCTCCAGCCCCAAAATCGTTAGAAAACATGTAAATGAGGGGTCCTAGAACTCACATTGTCAGGTAGGAGTTGGTGAGCTTCGATTTAGCTTACTTCTCGACAATCGGGCAGCACCTTCCCCTCTTTCTTTCTCTTCTCGGTCTCTTTCTGCTCTCTGTCGCCCTCTGCTCCCTCTCCCCGACTGAAAAATGGGAGGAGAGTGGAGCTGCTCCCCTTTTATACCCACAGCTCAGTCGCATCTGGTCCAGGGGCGACTGGACCTTCAGTCGCATCAACACTATGCGATTGGACCCCAATCGCACATGTTCCATGCGGCTCATACTCCATTCGGGCGGTTGAACTCCAAACGTGCGGTTGAGCTTAATCGGCCGAATAGCCATGCGGTTGACCTCCAGTCGCATAGATCACAGGCGACTGAGGCTCAGTCGCATAGCCTGCCAAAAGTCAGACTTCCGGGTGTTACAGGTTGCAGCCCGTGGACGTAGGTCATATCGACCGAACCACGTAAATCTCGCGTGTTCATCTTTGTTATTATTTTCTCTCGCAGTTTAATTGTGTTTGTGTGTCGATCTAAACCCGGATTCCTGACAAGTGGTATCAGATCTTTAGGCTCTTGATTACTGGGCGATTAGGGTTCCGCCGCCGCCGCCGATCTGCCGCCGCCGCCGCCAGTGCTGCCGCCACCCTATTCTGTCGAATTAGGGTTTTCCTGCCGCCACAATGCTATCGAATTAGGGTTTCTCTGTCGAATTTTACTTGGTAGTTTGTTTGTCTGGTGCTTTCAAAACTCAGGTGCATTATCAAACTCGTTTGCTTTCGGTTTTTTGGAACTGGTTTTCATAGAATAGTGGTCAATAGAACAACACTCAAGTTCAGACAGCCGGCCACTGTTGTGTTTGTCACTATTCTCAGTTCTGACTCGACTGTTAAACAAATTGTAGTTTGAGATAATGGCTGAGAGCGGAAAACTTCAGATTGAGAAGTTTAATGGAAACGACTTTGGTTGGTGGAAAATGCAAATGGAGGATTTGCTTGTTCAGAAAGACTTGGATGTTGTTTTGGGTGATAAACCAGAAAAGATGGAAGCAACTGAGTGGAAAAACTTTAGATAAAAAGGCCAAGGCAGTTATTAGGTTGTCGCTGACAAAGGATGTTGTGTTCAACATTCTAAAGGAAACTACAGCGAAAGGTATCATGGATGCGTTATCTAATATGTACGAGAAGCCTTCGGCAGCAAATAAAGTTTTCTTGATTCGAGAGCTGGTTAATACAAAGATGAAAGAGGGAAGTTCAATTTTAATGCACATCAATAACTTGAACTCGATTTTGTCAAGACTTGGGTCAGTTCATTGGCGAAGCTTAATTGGGGCCGGGGGGGCCCCCGCCCCCCCTCTTTTTTTCGTCAGTAGTGTAAATTTTTAGCTCGATAGTGTAAATTTTCGGTCCGGTAGTGTAAATTTTTTAATAAATATAGAGTCCGCCCCCCCTAAAATAGTTTACTTTCGCCCCCGCCCCCCCTAACCTTTGGCTCAAGCTCCGCCGCTGGGTCAGTTGGCATTAAATTCGAGGATGAGGTTCAGGCTCTACTACTGTTATCATCATTGCCTAATAGTTGGGCTGGTACTGTTACAGCGATTACTAGTTCCACCAGCACGTTCACTTTAAATGGGGTCCGGGATATTGTTATGGGCGAAGACACCAGACGAAGAAATTCAGGTGAAACATCAAGTGAATTACTGAATATTGGCAGAGGAAGAAAGAATAACAGATGTAGTGGGAGCAAGAACAGGAAAAGGAGTCAGTCTAGGGCTCGAAATGATGTGACATGTTGGAACTGTAAACAGGTGGGACATTTCAGGAATCAGTGTCCGAATGAGCAAAAAGAAGTCAACACTACAGCAGACTACTCAGATGATGATGCTTTAATCTGTAGCGTGGAAAGTAGTGTGGATTCATGGGTCATGGATTCTGGAGCTTCGTTTCATGCTACCCACAGCAGCGAAGCATTGCAGAATCTAAAAGAAGGTGATTTTGGTAAGGTAAGACTGGCGAACAATGATGTTCTTGATGTTACGGGCATGGGTGACATGGATTTAGTTACTTCAGCTGGTTCATGGACTTTGAAAGATGTCAGAGTGATTCCTGATTTGAAGAAACAGTTGATTTCTGTCAGTCAGTTGGATGAACAGGGACATGAGGTTAAGTTCGGGAATAAGCAATGGAAAGTTGTTAAAGGGAATCTTGTCATTGCTCGTGGAAAGAAATGAGTTTATTGTATATGGTCAGTTTAACATATTTTAGGACTTTCATCATTGCGTATCCTTACCAGATTTTTCATAAAAATAATATAACCAAAAAATTCTTGAAATTAAACAGAAAAAATAACAAACAAATGACATGTTTGAGAGTCGGTGGGTACCCTAGCGCTATAAATAGATTGCGTATCCTTGCGAGATATTTCTCTTGCGCTTCTCCTCTCATCGAAGCGTGTTTTCCTCTCGCAGGAAAACTTTGGGGTCTTATTTCTCTCCGATTTTAACCTAATTATAATTATTATTATCAACTGATTCGGTTCGATTCATCCACAGGTACTTCTGATTCTGTTTTGATTTCGTTTTAGGGTTCCGATTCGAGTTTCTGATCTGATGTTGATGTTTGAATAAACCCTAAACTGAACGCGGTTTAATACTCATAAACCGCTCTTCGTGATTAGGGTTTTTGTCCGATTTACGCATAATATGTTTGATTTTGAATGTTTTTGGCGTTAAACGAAAGCTATTTTTGACATATTAGTCGTCCATGTGATTTCGTGATTGAATAGAGGTTTTATTAGTTTTGTGGTTGAATGAATTTTGATATTTGAATATGCGCTCATCTGAATTTTGTTTTGTTTAATTGGCTTCTTTTTTTTTTTACCATGTTTAAATTTGTACGCTTCTTATTTTCTGTACTGTTTTCAGAAAGCTATTAATATGGTATTTAGTTGTACTTAAAATTCTGTTACGGCACGTGAATGAGTAGAACCATCTGTAAGTCTATATGCTTATGTTGAATATTAATCTAGTTCTGGAGTCTAAGGTTTAAGAGTATATGCTTTCTAGGGTGTTATTTTATTTGTTATTTACTGTGAGCATGGGTGGTAGTTAACCATCCATGTCCTTGAATGGGATCTCATGCAATGTTGTTGTGGTTCTCAATTGTTGGTAGTTGTAGATTTTTGTTGTGCTTTCTAATCCAATATCGTGTTCTACTTATATATACTGATTTAAGTTTGAATCACATGGTTATTGGTTTGGCGTAGGCTCTGAGAGAATTTAGATTGGTTTGTTCAAATGGCTGCTACTGCGACTGTAACAACAACCTCCACTGCTGCTCCACGTTATGCTCCAGAGGATCCCACCCTTCCAAAACCTTGGAAAGGGTTAGTTGATGGTACAACGGGATATCTCTATTATTGGAATCCAGAGACCAATGTTACCCAATATGAGCGGCCCTCAGGGTCTAAGGGTTCTCAACCACAAAAGTCTTCTTCAGTGGCCATAAGTTCTGCAGTTCAGGTGCAGAAATCTTCACAGCAAGAAAATGGCTCTATTGATGATTATAGATATGGTCGAAGTAGCAATGGGGGATCAAAGCTTTCGTCTGGAACAAGAGGTTATGAAGTATGTTTTTAACCTGCCTCTTTTTATTGTGTTTTTTTTAAACGAATGAAGACCTAAGTGCATATTTAAAGTTTTTTTTGTGGATGCACATCTGTGTTAACTTGTAGACTCATTAGAGGTTCTATTCAGTCTGCATTTTACAAAGATTTTTTTGGTTGTGGTTAAATCATAAATACTCTCATTATTATACAATAGTTGATTTTTTCAAGATTTTTATGATGTCTATGTCCTTGATGTTTATGCAGCTAGGGTGTGTTAATATAAGATAGAAAGCCAGACATTCTATTTTATATAATGTATTCTATTCAAACAGGAATGATACATGACAATGATAAACTGCTTTTAAACGTGTGTGTAAGTGGTGGCATCTTGTCTGAAATGCTGAATTAATTTGGTGTGCACACTACACTTCAATTCAAAATCTTCTGAGTTGTTAGGTGTTGGCATTTTGGATAGATGGCATCATTTCCTGAACAAAGTTCATTTAATAAGGACTTCAGTTTAGTGGAATAAGTTGAAGTCATTTGCTAAGATTAATATCATATGTATAAGCTAGAGTGTTAGGTTTGCACAAATTAGGAACCATACATGGTTTCTTTAGGAAACTATGTGAACTTGTTATTAGCTTATGTTGTATTGTGGAAAATGTTTAGAATTTTCTTCAAGTTATTTTTACTTATCTTTTTGGTTATGTTTATTTCCTTAGTTATAATATGGTTATTATGCTAGAATAACTGGGCATTGTTTTGTTTTCATCAGAGTACAAGAAATGGGTCCTATAATTCACACAGCACTTCAAGTGGGATGATTGCTGCTGGACCTGGAGGAACTTCAGGTCGACCTTATGGGCCTTCAGCTGGAAGTGGTTTATCCCCAGATGCTTATCGTCGCCAGCATGAGATAACTGTGACTGTAAGTTATAAAAGGATTATAGCATATGTTTTGATAGAAAATCTCGCAATTCATATCACTAGATAGTTGCTTAGTTCTTTATGTAGAGTTTTGACATAAATCACTTTGCTGATTAATTGTTTTTTTATTCCTCACTTTTGATTTATTCGAGCTCATCTTATTTTGTTGAAAAGAATAACGAGTTATGTGAATAAACTAGTAATCTTTACGCCTCACTAATTTTGCCTCTTTTTGAGCATTTGTTTCACATGCTCATTTTATACATTTTTTTTCATGTTTTTTAGCTTGATCGAAATTCCATTATGGTTTGTGCTGTGAATATTGTGGCAGGTTGCACACCTGTAACTGTTTTGTGTCGTTTTTATATCTTTTAAGAGTAATTATACATCAAAGTGCCTCCACCTTATAAATCAGGTGTTCTTTATTCACCTTTTAGATGTAAATTCTAATACTCGGTCCTTAACCTTTTAGGGAGACAATGTACCTCCACCTTTTACATCATTTGAAGATACTGGACTTCCATCTGAATTGCTTAGAGAGGTATGTTTTCTGTTACATTTATTCATGCTTCTGATGGTTAACATGGTGTCGTGCAAGTTCAACTTATGTAAAGTAGGTACTATAACTGTTTTATGCATGATGATCTGTCATTATGGAAGTTTCATCAGCTTTCATACTCACGTTTGCTTTTCTATCTTTACTCTTTGTCCCAGATGCGATATTTGCTCCAGGGAGGAGCTAAATGTCGTACGCTGTGTCGCCCCATCTTCTTATGATGGGGTTACATATATATCTGGAGTACTCTTAAATGGTGGACCAATTTTCTTGAAAGGCTTTCCGAATCATCCATGGTCGTGTGGTGGTTGACTTCCAACGGTGATGATTCAGTTTGCCTGCCACTTGGTCCGTCTGAAGAAGAGGCTTCTTTCCACCTGATGGGATAGGATTCATGGGGATGATGCTTATTGCATCAATCTGACATGATGATTAAACCCATAAAGAACATGGAATTCAATGCCAACCTCTGCTTACAGATTTGCTTTAAGATGTGATATTTGCTTCGAGGAGGAGCTAAATGTCGTACCATGTGCCACCCCACCTTCTTATAATGGGGTTGCATATAATATCTGGAGTACTCTTAAGCGGTGGACCAGTTTTCTTGAAGGGCTTTCCGAATCATCCATGGTCGTGTGGTGGTTTACTTCCAAAGGTGATGATTCAGTTTGCCTGCCACTTGGTCCGTCTGAAGAAGAGGCTTCTTCCCACTCGGTGGGATTGGACTCGTGAGGATGATGCTTATTGCATCAATCTCGCATGATGAATACGCCCATAACGAACATGAAATCCGGTGCCTACCTCTGCTTACAAATTTGCTTTTTTAGGTACTTGAGGCTGGGTTTACAGCCCCAACTCCAATACAAGCACAGTCATGGCCTGTTGCTCTTCAAAATCGTGACATTGTAGCCATTGCGAAAACGGGTTCTGGGAAGACCTTGGGTTACTTGATTCCCGGATTTATTCACCTTAAAAGAGTCCACAAGAATCGTCAAATGGGTCCAACTGTTTTGGTTTTATCACCTACCAGAGAATTAGCTACCCAGATTCAAGCTGAAGCAGTCAAGTTTGGAAGATCATCAAAGATACTATGCACCGTAATATGTTCATTCTATTATTATTATTATTATTATTATTATTATTATTATTATTATTATTATTTATTTATTTTTATATGATGTAAAAAACTTGATTTTGATATCTTTTAAATTTTGAAATGAAGTGCTTGTATGGCGGAGCACCGAAGGGCCCCCAACTAAGAGAGTTAGATCGTGGGACTGATATTGTGGTTGCAACTCCTGGCCGTCTGAATGATATTTTGGAGATGAAAAGAATAAACTTGAGCCAAGTTACTTTTTTGGTGTTGGATGAGGCTGACCGGATGTTGGACATGGGATTTGAACCTCAAATAAGGAAAATTGTTAAGGAGGTGCCAGCACGTCGTCAGACACTTATGTACACAGCCACATGGCCGAAGGAGGTCCGAAAATAGCTGCAGATTTGTTGGTTAATCCAGTTCAGGTCAACATTGGCAATGTTGATGAGCTTGTTGCCAACAAGGCCATTACCCAGGTCCGTTTTGTCAGCTACTGGGAGGTATTTTTTAGATTTTGTATCTGAGTTTTTTTCTAAAAAGATTTTTTTGGCTGCAGCATGTTGAGGTTTTGAATCCAATGGAGAAACACAGACGATTGGAACAAATATTAAGATCTCAAGAACCTAGATCGAAGGTCATCATCTTTTGTTCCACCAAAAAGATGTGTGATCAGCTGGCCCGCACTTTGACCCGTCAATTTGCTGCTGCTGCTATCCATGGAGATAAATCTCAGGGTGAAAGAGATTATGTTTTGAATCAGTTTCGCAGTGGCAGGTCTCCTGTGCTTGTAGCAACTGATGTTGCTGCTCGTGGATTAGATATCAAAGATATCAGGTATAAGATTGGTTGCTGTGTCTACTTGTACAATGTAATATTTTTATTTAAAATAGAATTTTATAATCATTGTTCTTATTAAATCGTTCACAGGGTGGTGATCAACTATGACTTCCCTACGGGAATAGAGGACTACGTGCACCGAATTGGAAGGACCGGGAGGGCAGGGGCAACCGGAGAGGCTTATACATTTTTTGTGGAGCAGGACTCAAAACACGCCTCAGATCTTGTCAAAGTATTGGAAGGGGCAAATCAACGTGTCCCTACAGAGATTCGGGATATGGCAGCACGCAGTGGTGGGATGGGCGGCAAATCTAGACGTTGGGGTTCTGCTCCAAGTTATGTGAGTCGTGATGGAGGCCGTGGTGGTCGAGATGGTGGTCGGGGAGGCCGATCTGACCCGAGCTTTGGTGGAAGGGGTAGTTGGAACTCTGGGAGTGGTGGATCACACAACAGGTACGTTTTCAGCAAATGCAAAATCTTTTCTGTTATGATCATTATCCACAAATGCAAAGCTGGATACATTTTCAACTATTGATTATATTATTACTATCATTACAGCAATAGGGGTGGTTACAGTCATAGGAGCTTCCATGAATACATCGCGGGTGCTGGAGAGAAGCGTGGAAGGAGCAGAAGTCCACCTGGCAAATATGGTTCAGGATGGGGTAGGGCTATGAGTCGTAGCCGCAGCCCTGATAGGTTCGACAAGCCACCTAGGTCAAATGGTCCTCGTTTTCGTCCTGCTGATGAAGATGAGGAAGGTATGATCCGGGATTAGGGTCCAATGGTGGATATAACTTGTTGTCATTTATTTTTGTGTTGATGAACATGGTTTTATAAGGTGAAAGAATTTGTTAATGCTAAAAAAGTAGTAGATGTTTTAGGCATTTGTACTCGAACTCTTCCATCAAAATGTAGATGGGTTGTGAGAACAGGGTTCCTAAATTTGTTGTTGATTGCTATATCTTAACTGTTAAGAACCGTTTAATAAACAATGTTGGTTACAATAAAAAAATATACATATAAAATTGTGTTATAATTTCTTGTATTGGTCTGATAACTTATAAATTCCATGTTTGTAAAACCAAATCAATTAAAAAACAGAGATAACATCCTCGTTCTTGATTGATTTTATGAGCGAGGTTGTGAACAACTTCCTTATACCCACAAGGGCACAAGGGACGAATCCCATCTATGATGGGTTGATGCAAAATTAATTGTGAAGTAGTCGAGGTGAAGTTGATATGGTAACATTTGGTGGTTAAAAAATAAGTACATAACAGAGGTGGTTTAAACAAAATCATAGCCGACACGATACTTGTGACAATTTGCCCTGAGACGCGTTTTGTGCATCTCAACATCATAAAGATCTATCTTAGATGCTTGGAACATGTTTTCTCACAGGCTATGCAAGTCGCTTCTCAGGTCTAATTAACTTGATTACTGTTAATTATATACTAATCACGGTTTGAGACTCGAGCCATTTTGGGCAGGGCATGCTTTCTTCACACATGATAGGTCGGACTCAGGACCTCACACGAACATGAGGACAAATACAAAAACTTATGCAGACAATTGTATATATTCAAGTTAATGCAGACAATTGTATATATTCAAGTTAACTTCGATACATTAGGGTGTAGTAAATTTGGTAATAATCTGAAATAAAGGTGAAGGATGAACAAAACAATTGCCTTTACCATCTGTGAATTACTTAAGAATGCTTGTATGGAAACCACATATCCACTTGTATCATAAATTTCCTAATTCTTTGCAATTTACTAACCAAAATCCTTTCTTTATGGAACCTACTCATTCTAATCATTAATATAATCCATATCAAGCTAATTCAGTTAATGGTTACTTAAAAGAGTTGATCTCTTTATATGCTTAAAGTTCTTATAGACATCACTAGGAACCAATGGATCAAGCAACAGTATTCAACTTTCAGATGTTCGGATCAGCATTCGGACATTCTCCCGAACAAGTTTCTTGCTTGAGCTCGGTTGATAGCACGGTTCAAAAGAAGAAAATGGAAGGAAGAGTAAGGGCAGAAGGAAGAGTAGTAAAGGTTGTCAGAAAAGTCTAATTGTTAAAGGACAATGGAACTCCCAAGAAGACAGGTAACGCTCGAATCCAACTTCTAACAGTTTCTTCCTAAACAATTTAAAGTCATTTGTCGGCATAAGTTGTGCTTTACTTGGCATTGGTGGGCCTTTGAGTTTTCCCTAAAGAATCTAACTTACAGGGTTTTTATTTTTTTTTAATCTTGAATAGCATGTGTTTGCTTGCAGGTTGTTGGTGCAGTTGGTGAAGCAGTATGGGGATAGCAAATGGTCCAGGGTTGCTGAAAATCTTCCTGGAAGGATTGCGAAGCAATGCAGAGATAGATGGCAAAACCATCTGAGGCCAGATATTACGGTATCCTACACATTAGTCGCAATTGGCCCCGAAAGCTGCTGTCATTATGCAAATAGATTAAGATTTTATGTGATAAAAATGAGTTCTTGTTAGAGGTGACAATTTTGACCCGTTTACATGATTGGGTTATAACTTATAATTTAGTCAAACGAGTAATTATTTACATAGACTTAGCTTAGTATTTTAATCATATTGTTTCAAAATCATATTTAGTTTTAATAATAAAAAAACCTCAACAAAAAGGTACAAGAGAGCATCAAGAGTCCAGCCAAACATGATCCATTATAAAAGAATCATCTCCTGGCCCGACCAATTTTTGACCCGTTACTTAGCCCACCCATTTTGTCATCTCTGGTTCCTGTGGTATCACCGGGTTTTCTTACTTGATTTGTTATAAAAATATTGGCAGAAAGACGCGTGGTCTGAGGAAGAAGACAAGTTATTGATTGCAATTCACAAAGAAATAGGAAACAGATGGTCAGAAATAGCAAGGAGGTTACCAGGTAGGAGCGAAAACACCATAAAAACCATTGGAATGCAACCAAAAGGCGACAGCTGTCATCTCGGAGGCGTGGCAAAACTAAGTATCAGTCCCTCTTGCAAGAGTACATCAGGAGTGTCCCTTCATCTTCTTCATCTGAAGATCAAACAAACATCAAACAAATATTGATAAAGATCCACAGGTTGTTAAAGCATCAACCACTCCTCTGCAAACAAGCTTCTCATCTGATATGGCTGCCATGATTTCATCTTCTTCAGAGAATTACAGTTTAGGTGATATGTTTGGTTACATACCAGGCGGCCAGTGGTAAACGAGAGCAGTTTTGAGTTTGACCAGGTGCCATCTCATTTGACTAGTCAGTTGGAATTTGATTTCCAGAAAGAGATGGATTTTCTGGAGATGCTCTATCAATAGAACCTTGGTTTAAATTGTGTTTAGTTCATGTTCTTTCTTTTGGACCGCGTTACATAATAGATTCCTGTATTCTCTTTATGCCTTTATGGCAGGATAAAGAACCACGTTTAATGTTCATGTTATTACTTAGGCAAGTAGTATTGGTATATTCTATGGAATTGTTTTGAATATTGATTGACAAACTTACAATCACTTGGTTACATTGAAAGCTTGAGTCAAGTTTAAGCTCAAATGACTAGGTACAAACCAGCATCGTTTCACATACTAACCTATGGGGACCAAGTAAAGCATAGTTTGTGCTAAACAATGGTCTTCAAGGAATTTAAAGGCAAAAACCAGTGGAAGCTAGAAGCTGAATTCTTATTAGCTTTAACTTGGTTTGTTATAAGCTTCAAGCTTGATTTAGACTTAAAAGATTGATAAGAATTTAAGGCAAGTTCTTATTAGCTCAAAGTCTGATCATTATACATTTTGAGCTTGTCTTCTTTTTTCTTTTTATTATTTTTTCTTTTTTTTTTGCGCTCAAGTTTTAGCTCATCTAAACGACACTCAACTCGTTTGCACCCATGGTGCATTATAAAAAAGTAAAATATGATAAACCTCATTGAAAATCTGTAAAATTGGTCTTCGTTTCAACAGAAATTGAATACAAAGTGCTAGTCATCAAACCTCATTTAAGCTACAAGAAGACATATATTAACTATTATGCCAAAAACAAGTGCTCACCACAATTAGCAAGCCCAGAAGAATCTGATGCAACACATCATGCAACACATTTGAGCCTAGCAAATGTTAAATAGCCAGTGTGACCTCTTGCCTCACTAGACGGTCTAGCCATCACAATAGGTGAACCAGAATTATCTTGTTGGCAAAGACTTGCTTCACTTGGACGGTGCTTCCTCTTGCATGGGCGGTGGGACCCACGAGTACCTTCTTCGCTTTGACACTGATCCATTTTCACTTCTCGAACTTCATATGTGCGCAGAAGCACCTCGAATGTTCTTATATCTGCATACCCAAAATTTGAGTCACATTAACATCAGAAGCACCCAATCTTCATTATCGACCAATATGGCTCTACAACATCATTTTACTCTGTTATCTTAATCCAAAAGTGAAAATTTAAATCTTAAACCACATCTACCAAATTATACAGATTTATATACATTTTTAAATATAGCATTCTTTTTGTACTAGAGGTGGCAAAGTGACGCGTCATGCTGGTTGGGTACCAAGTCAAAACAAAAAAAAAACATTTCTGTAAGGGTCAAAACAGATCGAGGTGGGTAGGTTGACCCCAAACACATTTTTCTCCAAAATCTTCAAATTTTTTATAAACAACTGGTGTGTCGGAAATGGTTGCAAAAATTACATAATAGTTTAACTTTTTTAAATATATGATTTATAAGGTATTATGATTAAAGTTACACTTAATTTTAATGCCCTTGTCTCATTTATTCTATTTATATTTAGGTTACTTTCTTTATTTTACGCATTTGACTTGTTAGAGATTAAACATAACCGGATCGACTCATGTGTAAGTAAATGGGTCCAAATTGCCACATCTACATTTACTTATGAAAATATTTTCAAGGTCCTAAAAGATTAAGTTATCAGTACACTGGACCACAATAGTTTGTAACTTTAAAGGAGAGAGATTTATGTTTGTATACCGGTAAATTTTGATGTAAGAGTTTCAGACGAACGTTGTACTTGTTCAATGCAAGGTGAGAACGAACACAAGACTCCATCCGGTTTCAACATTTCTCCAGCAGAGGGTATAGCAAGCCAAGGCTGTGGTAGATCCAAGAACACAGCATCTGCAACACCAATCAAATCTTTCGGAAACCCCTCACCCTGAATATCTCTAACTCCCACCGTCACCAAACCACTCAATCCCGTCTTCTCAAAATCTTCTCTAGCAGCCGCAGCCCTCTGTTCATGAAAATCAAACGTATAGACATGTCCTGTAGGAGCAATGGCCCTCGCTAACGAAGTCGTCAATGATCCACTCCCAGTCCCGGATTCAAGCACCACACAACCAGGAATCAGTTCCAAGTACATGACCACAAAGCTTATATCCGCAATGTAAAGGATTTGAGTTCTGTGGCTCAAAACTAATGTCCATAACTCAGGAGTCGGAGCCAACAAGTAAACAAAACCACCCTTATGGCTAGACACTTTGCAGCCATACGGTTTCCCGATCCAATCTGAATGTTTAAAAACACCAAAACGGTTCTCGAGAACAGACTTCTCACATACTTTTACAGCCTTCATGCTATCATGTTTCTCGTATACTATAACCAAATCTCCATCAGCAATGTTTCGCTTGAACGATAACTTCTTTGTACAATCAGTAGGCAACATCCTTAGAGATTGTGACACAGTTTACCAACTCACTCCTATGGATTTCTAATCAAAACATGTGCTAGAAGGCAATCACCTTATCTCTGCAACTGCACATTCAAAATTTCAAATTTTCATGAATTAATACACGTTTAGCTGCGATTTTTTTTTCGTTTTACAGTATAATTTCAAATTTTAGCTTCTTTTTCGATATTGATGGATACCTCACATACTTTACTTGCAAAAATTCAATCAATGACATGTTCAATCGGAAAAAAGTTACAAGAATATATATGAGCGGAGAAGCATGATTCCGATGTGATTATAAGCTTTAGGGTTAATAATGTACGTGCAATTAGTTATATACAACATGTACCTGATTCAGCGATCGAGATTGTTCTTCCTTTTCTCCGTCGTACGAAATCAGGGTTAGGGTTTATGTGTTGTTTTTCAAGCGGGGAATTTACTATTTCACCCTTGGACTGTTGGTGAATGACAAGTAAGACCTCTAGAATTTGCAACTCACCAAAGCCGTAAAGATCATAAAATTACGTTTCTTCCTTCCTTATCTCTACATCTCTCGTAGTATTTGTGTGCATCTATGAACCTTCTCCATGGGCACTCGTGACGCTTTACACTTTCTCTGCAGTCTAAGCGTCAATCAAAACAAGAAACGAATTCAAAAACCCTAATTACAAGTGGTCTAACTTGTAAACTGACAATTTATTTATGATCAGGATATCGTAAAGTCATTTGACTTTACAGTTTAGTTGATTTGACTTAAGTTAGCAAGCATGTGCATTTTGAGTCATGTGAATTTCGAGTCAAAGTTTGAGTTGACTTGAATAAAAAATTATTTAGAGTAAATCTCGGTTTTGGTCCCTGTGTTTTGCAAATTGACTCCACTTGAGTACCAACGTTTATTTTGTCTCTATTTGAGTACCAAATTTTAAAAAAGTTGTCTGTTTGAGTACCAAATTTTAAAAAAGTTGTCTGTTTCAGTCCTTTTGACTAACGGTGTTAACATTTTCTGTTAATTTTTTTTAAAAAAGACCAAAATACCCCTAAGGGCTATAAAAATATCACCATCTCCACCACCACCACCACACACCACCGCCACCACCACCACACACCACCGCCACCACACACCACCGCCACCACACACCACCACAGTGATTATGGCGGTCAAACAGCACCACCAAATCTTGCTGTTTGAAATCTTGCTGTATCGTCTTCTCCGTCACCACCACCACCACCATCAATATCATCTCCATTGATGCACACTGTAAAACAACAACAACAACAACCCACTTCAACACCCCAATTGAAATTACAATCTTTACCCCCCACCAGCGCCGGAGACCCCTCAAACTTCGTCTCCGTTCCGTTCTTTAAACACCGTCTCCGGCGACCCCAAGAACCTCCGGCGACTCAAGAAAACCCTTACCCAGATGTAAACATCAATCAAGACGCTTATTTACCACATTTGCGTAAATCCCACGGTTTCGAGATCGAATCGGAGAACGAAATGAACAACAGAAACAAGAAGCTCTCGAAGATGCTGATCGGAATGGATCTGCGGCGGCGTAACCCCGCCGGAAAAGCCGAAAGAACCCACCGGAATAGCCAATTTGGTGGGTCTTTTCCGTTTCAAAAGGGTAGTAGAAGAAGCAGAACAAGAAGACCCTTGTTCCGGCGACTTCTGGAGATGAAACGTGAACTCCGGCGAAGGTGGGAGGCGGAGGTGTGCCGGCGGTGGTGTGTGGTGGTGGTGGTGTGTGGCGGTGGAGTGTGCCGGCGGTGGTGTGTGGTGGCGGTCGTGTGTGGTGGCGGTGGTGTGTGGTGGCGGTGGTGTGTGGTGGCGGTGGTGTGTGGTGGTGGTGGTGGTATGTGGTGTTTGGTGGAGATGGTGATATTTTTATTGCCCTTAGGGGTATTTTGGTCTTTTTACAAAAATCTAACAGAAAATGTTAACACCGTTAGAAATTTGGACTGAAACAGAGAACTTTTTCAATCTTTGGTACTCAAATGGAGACAAAATAAACGTCGGTACTCAAGTGGAGTCAATTTGCAAAACACATGGATCAAAATCGAGATTTACTCAATTATTTATTATTTTTCTTATAATTGATAGTTGGGGAATAAATAAGTTCACTACTTGTATAGCGTGAAGTATTATGAACTTCATATGTAAATCTTTTATTAAAAATAGACCATGCAAAATTTGATATTCTAAACAAAAAACAAGTTAGAATCACTAGTTAAACATAGCTAGCTTAGCCTTTCAGATCTACAAATACAAACAAAGTCGACTCGAATCATATTATATAAACTCAAGTCTACTGGTGCTTACACTAACTGAACCATGAGTTAACTCTAGTTAAACATTGCTTAGCCTTTTATATCAACGATTACAAACAAAGCCGACTCGAATCGTATTATATAAACTCAAGTCTACTGGTGCTTACACTAACTGAACCATGAGTTAACTCTAGTTAAACATTGCTTAGCCTTTTATATCAACGATTACAAACAAAGCCGACTCGAATCGTATTATATAAAAGCACTAGGTTAGTCCCCGTGTATTACACGGATTGAATAAATAAATATTATATAATTAGTAATAAAAATTTATGCATTATAAAATCGTGCTTGAAGATAAAATATGATTATAATTACGTACAAATACCTATTTTAAGTAAATAAACAATTATGTATTTTGCTTAAACTTTTGTTTATCAAAAAATATAATTTTTATCTAAAAAAGTTGTGAATTTAAATATTTTGTTTTAAGAAAAATGATTTTTTAAAGTTCATTGTATTCAGTATTTTATAAAATTTTTATTTTTAAAAAGTATTTTTTTAATAAAAATTAGGTTTTTAATTTATTAAATTATATATTTTTTAAATTTGAAAATTGTATAAGTAATATTCTTAGTATTCAATATTATTATTAATAATATAGAGAAATGATAAAGCAAGTATAATGACGCTCACAATTGTTTCATATTTATTTTAGTTTTTCTATAGATAGATAGATATGCTAAAAACCCATTAATTAAAAGGATTATAGTTAGTAATAAACAAGAAGAGATACATATAATATTTTAATATAAAATATAATTAAAATTATATATACGTAATAGTTCAACAAAATAATTATACTATTTTTGATCACCTTATATAAACATATTCATTTTAAACATATGTTTAAGATATTAAAAATAGTTTTTTAATAAAAATCTTCTTTTTTAAAACTATGGTTTGTAATTATTCTTGTTGTTTTAGTAAGACGGTTTATAAAAAATTTCAGATATATATAGGCTTTTTAAAGCAAAACGATTTAAAATATTTTATTTAAGAAAAGGTTTAGTGTTTTAGAAAATTTCATATTATATAAAAGTTTAGTTTTTATTATTTATACTTTAATTAAAAGATGTGATTTATAACTTCTTTAATAAAATGTATTTTTTAAAAGATAGTTTGATTTAAAAAAATCTAGATAAGAAAGAGAATATAGCAATTAATAAAATTCATTTTAATAAGAGAGAGAAATTTGTATGAGTATTTAATTACTATACTATCCTTTTGGAGGGAAAACTAATAGTGTGAATGTCTAGAAAAGTGACAAGTGACAAAATAGTGGGTTAATAGAATAACAAATGGCAAAGAAAACCTTACTTTATTAGATACTATAGATTTAGAAAAAAAAATGAAAAAAAACGCTTAAAATCAAATTCCCTCAAATCTAAAAATTTTCCAAATGGAGCAATCTATTGAGCATTTATGCTTTATGTATTATGGGCCATTTTATTGGACTAAAAATGGTTCTGTTGGGCTTATTAGTTATAAAAATCTCATCATATCCGGCCCATCTATTGTACCATCGTAAAGTAAGAAATAGACTCATCAGTTATCACCAATAGATTTCTTATGCTTTTTTGGCCCTTCACTTGGATATCCATATGGATAACTAGATTTAATATCACATTATATTGTAAATAAAAGAATAAAATATCTGAAAAATAAAATATCTAAGTGATTGCACTTTTTGGTGATACCTACAAGATATTTACTTTAACATACACACATATATAAATGCAAGCTAAATAGATATACCACAAAAGAGAAGAAGATATGAGAAGGATTCAAATCCATAAGTTATCATGCATACATTTTCATCCTCATGGCCATAAGCTACCGTGTTTACATTGCAATCCTCATGACTTCATTAGAATGGTAAGCCACACATAAGTACATATAATCACACACACACACACATGATAAATGCTTACATTTTTAAGATGTTTTGTGTATTTCAGGTGCATCATTTAATTGAAAGGTGCATACTTTTTCATATGGGTCGGGATGAATGCGTGAGGACACTTGCTAAACATGCTAACATCAGTCCCATTGTTACCTTTACAGGTTAGATATTACATCGTATATGGTAGTTATTCGTACCTTTTGAAATTATTGGACTTTTTACATTTATTTGTAGATAAGAATTTCTAAAGTTGGATCCAAAGTTGTAATCAACAACGCTTCAAACTGTGAAGTAGACATACCGTTGTATTCAACGGTGCTATAAACGTCTTCAAACCGTTGTATTTATATAGCAGACTTATGTCAAAGTAAAACGCATCCTCGAGTTAATAATATAGTTTACAAAACTAAAGTATTACAGATATTTCATATTTGAGATTAAAAATTAATGAAAACTTTTTTATTCAATTTTATAGTCAAATACTCAAATGTACTACTGTATTTCAGTTTTGACTTTCCCGACGTATTTAATTTTATATTAATTTTATTTTACCATCAAATCATTTCGAAATTCTTATTAAAAATAATCTTTTGATATTTAAATTTGTTGGATAATTTGGTACAGTTTGGGAAGAGTTGCTTAAAGAGAATAAGGTCTTCTTTGAAGCATACTCACGACGTCGCAGTAAGTCTATCAATATAAATACACTCAATTTTTTTTATAGTTTTATTACTATTATTATTATTATTGTTACTATTATTATTATTATTATATTATTATTATTATTATTATTATTATTATTATTATTATTATTATTATTATTATTATTATTATTATTATTTATTATTATTATTATTATTATTATTAAACAAATAAACAAACAAATATACCCGGTATATCCCACTAAAAGGGTATGGGACAGGTAGGTGGTGACGAGTCTTTCCTGTATCTTGAGATATAAAGATGATTATTATTATTATTATTATTATTATTATTATTATTATTATTATTATTATTATTATTATTATTATTATTATTATTAATTTAGATGTTACAGGAGAACCAGAGACTAGTAATGGAAGAACATGGACATCATATAGGAGGTGACAATAGTTCTTCATTGTCATTTTTACTTTTATCACATCAGTTGGGATGGAATTAAAATCAAAATCCTATTATTTTCTAGTATGGTTTTCGCTTATAGAATTCGCTCAAATTGAAATTCAGTGTATAATATGTTGGGTTAGTGAATGAAAGAATTTAGTATTATACGTTTGGTTAGTGAATGAAAGAATTTAGTATTATACTGATTTTTTTAAGATTCAATAAATAAAAGGAATTCAATATTAATGCTACATAAAATTAATTCAATCAAAGGAATGATATCTATACATTCGTATTAGTACAGATTATAATTTCATTTGATAAATTCAGGTTTTATTGGATTTTATTTTCTTTTGATAAATTTTAATCCCAAATCCTTTTAATGTTCATTAAATCAAACGCCCATAAGTTAAAAAAAAAATCAAACCAATTAAAGTGTGGACCTATGGATGATAATATGAGTAAATTTTTTTAAAAGAACTAAAGCGTGAAGCAGATCAATGACTAGCAATGATGATCATAAGCAACAAAAATAGCATGTGCACTCACGGGTGATACTTTTTAATGCGATAGGGAATATGACATGTAAATAATCTGGATTGTTATATAAAACAAGTCAATCGAGTATGTTTAGGTTTATCAGTTTAACTTATTTAATTAAAAAAACGACCCGCAGATCTGTTTAATAACATGTCAACTCGCCAACCTTTTTACGACATATCTAGCTCATTTATTACAACTCATCATGCGGATTAACATGTTTACAGTTTGATTATTACTCGTCAACCGCTAAACTCATTTGACACATTTGAATACATGGGTTGAACGGATCATCTTCGTGTTCACGATTTTTAAAATTCTTCAACGTTAGAATTGATATTTTTGACACAAATATATAAAATGTACGTAGACTTCGAGTTAAAAGATTTACCTGACATGAGTGATACCGTATATACAGTTATATGATTCCATTGATATGACGGACATGGAGGGGCGAGGAGCACGAGCAATTGTATATCAAAAGATTAATCAAGTGGAGTAGATACGGTACAGTTTAAAACGGCTTAAAAACGGCTTAAAAAACGGCTTAAAAAACGGCTTAAAACACGAGCAATTGACTGACAAAATACATTAAAGTATAAAACGGCTTAAAAAACAAAATACATTTACATCTATAGGATTATATGATACAGTTTAAACCATAAATGTGTGGACTTGGCTCAAACTTAAATTAAGTAGGATATGAGTCTAAACCCCACGAGAAAACCCGAAACATTCAACAATTATTTAGATATGAGATTACATTAAAATAGTTTCAAGGTTTTGAGAGACGTTACGATTATGAGATTAAATTTAAAAAAAATTGTGGGTTTGAGACCATATGATGTTTGGTGATACCATTTCATGTATCAAAACCGGATATATTATATGATTTTAAGAAAATATAACTGATAACTCGTTGAAGCTTTTAGAAACTTAAAGTTATTAAATAGTAGAATTGTTAGAAGTGTACTTGAGTATTTAATAAATCAATTCGCTAGTTTAAAACTGGATTAAGCTAATAAGCATCTCAATGGTAACTTTAACCATATTAGATCATAAAGGGGTATATCCAAAACCAAATTGATAATAACGACTATATATCCGATGAGTATGACATTGGTTTATTATTGGGTATCTGGGTATATGTATATAGGATTTTCAAAACTTATCTCATGGCTGACTCATTGCATCTCTAGATACAGAGGTTTTTTGTTAGTGTACGTTAGATCAGGTGGTGTTTAGGATTGTATAGATATAAAAACTCATAGATATATTACTACCATATAAAAAATATTTAATTCTAATAAAACTGAATTATAATTATTACGTATTAGTCTAAGTATTTTATATCTTTAAATAAAAATATATACTTTTAGATTCCCTAACAATAATAAGTTATTTAATAAACTCAACCGTTGCTGATTTTTCAATCTTTGATGTATTTCAAACTATTGGATTTTTTAATCGTATAAACTTTAAAAGAATTAAAATACACTAAGTTACCCGTTTAGGCATTCGCTACGGTTTTATGTTTTGATTATAAATGTTTATTTATTCATTTTTCGTGTTTCTTTTACGACAACATTTACTTTTACTCATTTTTATTAATTTTTATTCTTTCGTTAATTAACATGCTTATTTATATTCACATTATGATGTTAAATTTTTTAATAGTTGTTTATATTAATTAAAAGTACAAAGATGTTAATATTTTCGTGTCAAACTAAGTTCTTATTTAGTGTTTCATCACGTGAATATTTTTATCAACCTTTAAACAGTAAGTTTTTTCAATGGTGCTTTGTTTGTATAAAGTTCTGAAATGTTAATTTTTTCATAGTTTGGCACATTACAACACGTGGTTTTCAATTCTAATTATTAAAAAAAATACGTCAAATTACCACCTTCTTTCTTCGGTCAGTTCTGCGACAACTCCCCTCCGTCCAAACCCATTCATTAAGATCAGCCTAATAAGGTTCATTCGAGTAAAATGCAAAACCTTGAATACCCAAAGATTAAAACAACTCCACCCCCCCCCAACTAATTATCGTTATCATAATTCACAACAAACTAAGTTTGATCTATCATCAAATGTTGGTAGAGAACCTTGAATACATTGGATCATGTTACATTTCGTAAATGTCGTGTAAGATAAACTTGAGTTTTTGTCAAAGTGATAATACCAAAACATGTGAAATACTAATAAGTTAGTTTACTTAAACGAGTATAGGGTTTGGATGTATTGTCGCCCCTTAGACTTAAGACGATAACCAGAATCCTAGAACTCTAATACAATATAAAACAATAATATACTAAATTAATAACTATTGGGTATGTTATCTTATAATATATAAAAATCATAAGTAACCCCGGTTAACCTAACAGGTTATGAGCTGTACCGGAATTTCAAAAGTCAGAAGCCATCGACTTTTGACATAATAAATATGTTGCTTCAGCGTGTTGATGCAAAAAATGCTTGTAGTTGGAGTGATTAAATCATTTGCCTTTGTAATTGGCTGGACTGGGTAAAAATCCCAGCCAGCTTCTTTTTTGTGTTTCTTGATTTTTTCTGTTTTTTATTTCTTTTACTTTTTTATATTTTTTAATTTGTTTTTTTAGCGCTCTAGCTGGGTCAAATACAAAACGATTTCGTGCTAAATTTTATGTATATTTTAAGTTTGTCTATGTTCGATGTAGATTTTATTTGAAAACAAGTGAAATAAAATATAATATATTTTCGTTCGATAATATAAGTTCGAGTAAGTCTACCTTAACATAAA
Organism: Flaveria linearis; assembly: GCA_024085815.1. NCBI lineage: Eukaryota > Viridiplantae > Streptophyta > Magnoliopsida > Asterales > Asteraceae > Flaveria > Flaveria linearis. The sequence continues at coordinate 25,303,167 of CM044002.1, forward strand.
TTTATTTATTGTATTTTTTTTCTTTCTTTTTAAAAGTACACAAGAAGTTTTGGCAAAACAAATTACCAACCACGTGCCACTATCATAAGGGTTGGTTCAAATCAAATGCGTCCACGAGTCCACTCATTGACCACCGGATCTTCACAAAACAAAGAATCATGAGACGCCAATCAGATTCCACACATTAACATCTTCCATCTTCCCCACCGTTAACAGAATCTGAAGAAAAAGGTAATTTGATCTGACATTCTCACACTTATACTTCTGAATCGCAAATCATTTCATCTGCATCTCTTCATTGATTGATTGATTGATTGTAGAAATTGCCTTTTGTCTGTTTGTTTCGATCTCTATGAGAGTTATCTACTGGTTCAGTGTATGATTTCAGCTAGTTTTTATGTATTTTGATTCATTAGCTCGTAAAAACTATCGTTCGTCTGTTTGTTAGAGTTTTCACTGGTTTCTATGTATGATTTTAGCTGGATTATGTTGTTGATAGCTTGTAGAAAGTGATGTTAATCTGTTTGTTTTGGTTTCTATGTGAGTTTTCCACTGGTTTTGATGTATGCTTGCAGCTGGATTTTGATCTAGAGGTAACTGAACTCTGGGACTGATTGATTGGGTTATATGATATGGCAGCCTGTGTTTGTTCATTTGTTAATCTGGCAATAAATGTTTGGTAGTTTGATGCTCTTTTTGAAATCTATTTATACTAGAAATCAATGGTTGGATGAAGATACCAGATAATGTCATCTATGTTTTCTTTATTGGAATCTGAAGTTTTATAAAAATATGATGTGTTAATTACATTGAGAGCCACCTTCTTCAGGGTGTTTGGATATGTGTTTAATCAGTCACAAGAATCAGGTTTTGAGAGTTTGGGTAAAAGTTACTGTGAATATAGTTCTCTAATTGTTTATGGTCCAAAATCAAAGTAAGCAAATATAGAAATGTAGATAAGTTGTAACAAAACTAATAATTTACATAAATGTAAAATTACCTGCTCATCCTGACTTTAATCAAACTATCATCTGATTTTGATTCATCAGATTGAAATGATCACTTCAAAATGAATACCAGGAGTTTAGGCTCATATACAATTTGTTTGTAAGAGTGTTCCAAAAGTTCTTAAGCATTATACAAACTTAACATAACTTCGTGTGGTTTTTACAGGATGGTGGTTCCTAATGATACTACTAGCCTGGATTACTGGATGAACTGGAAGTTCTTACTCTGTTCAATATGTGTGCTTGGTTCAATGGCTATAGCATCATTTCTTATTTGGATATATGAAGTTCCACGCAATTCTAAAACTTACAAAGAGACAACTCGACTAGAAAGGGATTGGTTATCGTATGATCGTGAAGCATGGATGCCATGTGCAAAGGAGATACATCCTGCTTGGTTACTGGCTTACCGAATCATTGCATTTTGTTTGCTTTTTTTCCGCTTGCACTGCTGATGTTGTTATAGTTGGCACTGATTTATTTTACTATTATACTCAGTAAGTTGCTATATATATTTGCTGAATACATATGATAGTGGCAATATGGCATCCCCAAATTTACGCATTCCTGTACTGCAAGTTTGTGATTTTTATTTGTTTGTTTGGCTAGGTGGACCTTTACTCTGGTTATTTTATATTTTGCGGTATGTCTTTTTCTTCCCCAAGCTCTTGTTTCATTTAATCGTGCTACACTTCTGTAATTATATCATACAGACTGATTTACTTTAAAAATTATGCACTTTGTTCTTCAATTTGCATGAAGCTCATAGCCATGGCATGAATTTTAACCTATTTGAACTTACATTTGTCTACAAGTTCTTTTTCAGTTCGGGTCACTGCTTTCAGCCTATGGGTTGTTGTGGCAGCATAAGATGTCTACTGTACATAGCTTACATGTAGATGCACAACTAGCAATTTATGAGCCTCTTAATCATGAGGATCTGGAGAATGCATCAAATCAACAGGGTGGAAGTTGTTTCTTGCAAAGTGCTGCCTTTTGGGGCTATGTATTTCAGATTCTTTTCCAGGTACATCAACCATTTAATATCTTTGAATTTCTTTAAAAAAAGATGCCGCTCCCTGTGTTTGTATAGTTTGTTAATCTTGTTATGAGAAAAATTATAAAGATGTTATATTAAATGAATATATGTGTAATCTACATTGAATTTCTTGCGTTATAGTTGATAATTTACTTGTTTGTTGTACACAGATGATTGCTGGGGCGACGATGCTAACAGATTCTGTTTATTGGTTTGTGATCATCCCATTTCTTACCATCAATGAATATCCAATGAATTTTGTGAGCACTTGCACTTCCTACCATCATCAATAATTTCAATTTTCATGTCACTTTATTTTACACTATTTGGCTATTCTTTGTCAAACTTTAAATTTGGTTTGTACTACACTTGTCGATAGAAGAACCTTGTTCTGCAACTGTTTTCAAGAGAAATCAAAATCAGTTTTCAAAAGCTTGATTGGTTTTAAATTTGATTGGCTTGAATAACCTAGTTCGCAGATAAAGTTGTGTTGACTACCTGACTTCAACAAGGCTAAGGTTTCACATAAATGACTTACAGTTTCTACACTTCTTTTTTCCTTAATTTCCATAGTCTTTATTAACATCTTTTGATTTGACTAATAAACAACACATTGTTCCTTACAAAAAAATATACACAAAAACACAAAACGTAAGTGTTACATTACATTTTTCGCGAATGAGGTGATACCTCAAACTTATACTTGCACTATCTACTGTATACAACACATTTCAGGATGTCCTAGGAAATTGCAAAATTAACGTTTCTAGAAATATTCCAAGTCAACACCTAGTTGCCCATCATTAGTATTACAAACAAACTGATGATATTTATTTGGGTCTACATGGTTCCTTTAATTTGTTTTTTGTTGAAAGGTATTTCAATAATTCAACAAATAATATACTTAAGCTACTGATCAAACCAAACACTGTAACTTTCATACGACAAACCAGACATCATATGTAGATCAAGTTTTTCTATACAAAGGAGCCTTCTTGCGCCTTAGCATATATGAAAGCCTCATCTTGTTGCATAGTCTTTATGCACGTGTTTTAGTTTGATACTTTGATTACTGCATTTTCCTTCTCTTGTTTAAAGATTTTGTTTTTCCGTCATCATGCCAGTTGACAGTTCTTGCACATTCACTTAATCTTGTTTTCCTTCTTGGGGAAACAGCCTTGAATAGCCTGGTAAATTTCTCTACCATTTATTTTCTTTTTTCCTCTTATGTTTAACTTGTGTTAACTAGTGCTTTTCTTCTTTGAAACACTTGTTTCAGCGTTTCCCATGGTTCAGAATTTCATACTTTATCTTCCTTACTGCATTTTATGTGATCTTTAATTGGATTGTTCATGCCTGCGTTGAAACTTGGTATGTTAACCTTTTCATATCTGCATTTTCGACATAATTTTATGTCAACCGTCCTATACCACATCTATCTTCCTTCCAGGTGGCCATATCCGTTTCTCGACTTATCCATGCAATATGCTCCATTATGGTATGTATTCTCAAACATCTGAATATTAGCAGTGTTACAAGAATGCTATTATGTTATACAAGTGATTTTTAAAATGCTGAGACATCATACATGAAAACATGCCCTGTGTTATATGTTACCCATTCTCAATTTACCAATTTGTGAGCCCCGTTAATGTTTTTCCTGATATTCATCCTCCTCAAGGCGAGCCACACATAATGAAAATGTGTCATGGCCTAAACCATTAAGATGTCATGGGAAACTAGTTGCAATTCTTTCCTTTTCGTGAAAATTTCATGTTGAATTGAACATAAAGAGTATATCTTACTCTATTTGTTACATGACGCGTGCAGGTACCTAGTGGTTGCATTATTGCATCTTCCGTGCTACTATATCTTTGCACTTATTGTGGAAATCAAATATCGTATATTGGCTAGATGGTTTCCCGAGTCGTATCAATGTTTGAGATAGCATCTTTCTTCGATATAGCACTTGTTCAACTGAAACCAAGACCAAGTGGTTGATGTTGGTGCAAATTGCTTAAGCCCAAGAACACATTAACAGCAAGGTTTCCTTGTTTGATGCATATCCTTCTCATGCTCGAGTTCTTTCCTCGATATACTTCTCATTCTTGCTCGATCAAAAGGTGATTTACCATATCTTGTCACATTTAAAAATGATTTCGAACATGTGGATTCTTAAAAATAAAGAGAGATTTGGAGATTTGCAAATGTCAATGCACATTTAAACCTGCATGGTTCAGTTTCTTTAGTTATATGACTACACTTGCCACTAAACAATATGCATAGAGTATAGAGGTATAACAAAATATGGATATAAGTTTGGATGTTAAAGTATCATCAACATGTTTTGAGCGTATTGGATGTGAATGAAAGAATTTCACAATTAGAAATGCTCTGGTGGGAAAATTTTTAAGACGGCGACCTTAGAGAAGCCTCCATATGTGTAATGAAAACTAAGTCGTGAGCTTCTAGTGGGAGAAGCCTTTATATGTGTAATCACATATGAAAACTAAGTCGTGAGCTTCTAGTGGACAAACCATATAATGTTGGTTAGTATGAAGAGTTAAGATTTACATTTGATCACACCAAGTGGTATTTTGTATAGCATGACTCGTCAACTAAAATCAGAGTTGTGTCAACTAAAATATATCAGATGTGAATAGTAGTTGTTTGGTTATTATAAACAACCATAATGTATTTTGGATCAGTACCCCCATATGACTAATTTTTAATATAGTAAATCCATGTTTATTTTGTAAAGATTTTCAGAACAATTTTCAAAAGAATATAAAAATGTCTCAGATGACTCATTAAGAGGGTGAAGAAAACTAGCAAACCCTCATAAGTCTTTCATGTATGTGACCAAACATTTTTACCCTAAATGTAGAATTGTAGATGACATCCTCTATCTCCTAATTTTCTAATCCCAGGACCGAATCATAGTCATTTGATAATATAAAACTATACGCCCAAATGACAGTTCCAGGACCTTTAATGGAAAACTAAAGCATTTCAAGCCTCACAAGAGTATAGAGTGTAGTCTAAGATGGACTAACATCATGTTGTTGGATGTATTTTGAATATACAGCCATGGTTCAAAACATAGACCAGTAACTAAGTCTAGCTTAGTTTGGTTAGTTGTTAGCTTTTACTCGGATGTAATTAGCCATAGTTATTTGACATGTGATTGTTGTGTAGTAAGTGTAAGTGTATAACTCTTTGAAAAGAAACATCAGTCTTATTATTACAAGACACTATCATTCAAAGTAATACTATAAGACTATACGTAGTGGGTATTTTGATGACTCCAGACATGATTACATCTATACAAGTAAGGCTTCAAATACTATTACAAAATAATTAAAAGGAACTCCAGACTCATAGGGCTCTAAGCCCTTAATGGACGCCAAACACAACTTTTCCTATATTATTGCATCAATAGGGGCTTCAAACACTAGTTTCCTTTGAACGACTAATTGGATCACTGGCGGGTTTGAGCCCACCCAATCATCTCCATTACTCAAGTATGAAACGTGAGACCACCCTCAGGAGAAAACTCATATTAGGTGAGAAAACCCTTTAGCCCACCTAAAACCTACTTTATTTTTGTCACATATGAGACTTGAACCCAAAATATTCATCTATTTTTATGGTTCTTAGGGTACCTCATCTTAATGGCTTATCCACTTGAACTAAGGGTCATTGGTAGCTTCAAATACTAGTTATCCACTTGATTTAAAAGAGGCTTTAATGATATGATTTTTAGCTACATGTATTCAAGTGACATTTTAACTAAACAACCACTACGTATACTTTAATTCGTTATTATACGAAATTATAAAATTCCACCGATAGCAAAAGCGATTGATTAGGTGGATTTACCAATCATATAAATGTTAGAAGAATGTTTAAACCCATGGAAGATCCCATAATTATTAAGAAAAATAAGTAGCTAGAACATCACATATATATTTAAAAACGTGTATAAGCAACATCAACTAAACTGATCATGGATGTATAATAAAATGTCCAAATAGAGACCTCAGAAGTTGTTCAAAAACATTAGAAGATCACAATATTGTCCAGAAACCCTAGATTTTCGTAAATGTCCATTAATTATGTTATTAAGCAAGACCGGTAGATACGAACATGGATGCATGATAAAAATGTTTAAAACTTTAGAAGATGATATTGCAAGTGCAAGTTGAAATGGTGGTTGGGAGAAAACAAAAAAAATCATTAAAACACGTGACATAACATTAATCACAAGTAGTTGAGGGTTCAAGTTTTATGATAACATATGGGGATGTAAATTTATAACATGACATGAACCTAACATGAAATTCATGGATTTGGATTTAACATAAACGGGTTCGAGTCAATCTCGGGTCGAACATGTGAACACGATCAGCTTAACGGGTCGTTTTTGTATCAACCCAACGGGTTTATGGGTTATCTGTTTAACCCATTTATTTTTATTTTATTTTTTAGCATGTTTTATGTAATAAATTAAATTGATCGAGTGTTTTATTCCAAAATTTAAATAGAAAAAAAGAAATTGGCGTATGATGTTGTATCTAAATATAATCGTTGTATATACAATTGAACATGTTGTGTTCGTGTCAACTTATTTTCGTAATGTGTTGGGTTTATATGTCTAACACGTTTTTTAGATTCCAATCATGTTTGGGTTCCTGAAAAAAAAATATTAACTTTATGTTAAGTTAGACTCGTCAATCTGGAACAAGACCCATTTAACGCTCGTAATGAAATGATGTGTAGACTTAAGAGGAACATAGTTATTTGATTTACTCGTCAAAATATGAAAAAAAAAAAAAAGCATGAAGAAAATTCAAAATTTGTTACCTGTGCTATTATGATTGGCAGAATGGCAGTTGAGGCGTCATAAATGCCATACAAAACCTTCAATCATGCTCCTACACACCAAAACCATCAACCAATCGAACACTCACACACTCACTCACAGGATGCAGAAGAATCATTAATGGCGATCTCGTTTCCTTGCACTTCTTCCATCAGCTTCCACCACCACAGCATTCGCCACAAGCCACCACCACCACCACCACCACCTCAGATCCGAATCAAATTCCGTCAATGGAAGAACAATTCCAACATTTTACCTGCAAAAACTCCGTTTTACTGCTCGCATCGAGATTTACAGCTTCCTGTTTGCTCCTCCACAACGGAGGTCCGTCGGTGCAATTTGAAGTTGTTTGGTGATGCGATTGTTGCAGCGGTGTGTGATTTGAATTTTGATTATGCGATTGTGTGTGTTTTGTGTGCAGATGATGGAGAACTTGCTGGATTGTGTAGATTTGAGCGAAGAGGAGGCTGAAGATTCGCTGGAATTGTTGCTTAGAGATGGTAATCAGGCTCTGATCAGTGCTTTTCTTGTTCTTCTTAGAGCCAAAGGAGAAACTTATGAGGAGGTTAGTAGTAGTAATTATTTTGATTAGGGTTTCGTTGGTTGAAGATGTGAGCTCTTGAAAGTCATCGATTAACCGAAATAACTGAATGGTTATAAATATTTTATAATCATATTCAGCTTAATGGTTTCGTTATGGTTATATGTGTATGAATAATTGAGTTAACTAAATCAAACTGGCACTAAAATCAATCTTTATATATATATATATCTTTTTTTCTAAATTATTATGCTATAGAAAAAAGCTTTTATAATGTTATTATAAATGACATACCATCAATCTCTTATTCTTTATTCTTCTTTAAAATTAAAATCGTGAAGAATAATTTATTGACCTAAGATACGTTTAAATTTATTGACAAAAATTTAAAGTTGGCGGTTAACCGAATCATCACTTCGTGTAAGTTAATTAACCGAACCGTTATAACCAAAATCAACTGCTTATGAGAATCTAAAACCCAAAACATGGGTTATAGACTTATAATACGATTTTAGCCCATGACGGAACTTACACTGTGCCCATCCAATGTTGTTGTATTTGTCTAAGGGAACATTAATCTCTTTACTTAGGGGTGCTCCTTTTTAGGATAATGACCAACTTTCACATATATGTTGTTTAATGTGATGTACTTTATATATCATTTATAGTAATGAACTTATACAGAAGCCAATAGGCTCGTATTTCGTATTTGTTGTAACCTATCATAAAAACAAGTGGAATTAATGTAAAACAGACGTAATTGTTAATACATCTAAGACTGTCCATAACGCTAAAAGACGCCCTTCCCACAAATAGTCACAGTCAGCATGGCACATCAGCTTTCCACTAACTTTCATCTATCATTCCCACTAGGGCTGCAAACGAACTGAACGTTCAGCGAACAGTTCGTGAACCGTTCGACGGGAAGTTCGTTTATGTTCGTTCGTTTAGTAAATGAACGAACATGAACAAGAAAATTCCGTTCGTTTAGTTAAACGAACGAACATGAACACAAGGCGCGTTCGTTCATTTATGTTCATGAACGTTCGATAATGTGTTCGTTTATGTTCGTTAATGTTCGTTTGTGAACGTTCGATAATGTGTTCGTTTATGTTCGTTAAGGTGTTCGTTTATATTCTTAATTAATGTGTCAGTTATTTCTATAACTATTATATCAAGTATTTTTTTGGTATTTATGTTAACTACTTATTATTTTTATTGATTTTGTGTAATGTTTGTAATAAAAAATATAAATTTTATTCTAAAATAAATATATAACAATTTGTATTCGTTTGTGTTTATGAGTTTTTTTTGTGTTCGTCATGTTCATGAACAGTTGTTTGTGTTCGTTTGCTTTTGTTTGTGTTCATTTGTGTTTGGTAAGTGTTCGTGAACAGTTCATGAACATATTCATTTTCTTAATGAACGAACACGAACAAGAAATCTCGTTCGGTAAGTGTTCGTGAACAGTTCATGAACAAGTTTATTTCTTAACGAACGAACACGAACAAGGCCTTGTTCGTGTTCGTTCGGTTCGTTTGCAGCCCTAATTCCCACAATCAACTTTTACCCCTAACACCATCCTTCCCACAAACAACCATTAGAAAAACAAAGCAACACACATTTTTGTGACGTGGGCCCCACAAAATGCATCCATGGAGCGCCCTTGTCAAAGGGCGGGTGAAGGACGGATGAGTTTGCACAACGCAAACCTTCCGAAGGACAGCACGGGTGGGGCTAAGGGCGGTGTGTTGTGGACAGTCTAAAGTTACATAACTCGTAAATAATGGAAAATAGCTTGACTGGTCTCACATTGTGGCATAGTTTGCCTGACTCAAATTTCCACATATGAGCACATTTTTAGACTTTAATGGCTTCCCCCAAATATCATGATCTAACTAGACTTCGTTTTGATTGTAAAAACGTATGAATAGTAGATTTCATTGATTCATGCGTAGATTTCGTTTATTTGAGTGTTTATATATATATAGATCGTAGGCTTAGCGAAGGCGATGATGAAATGCAGTCGGAAGGTGGAGGGGATAGAGGACGCAGTTGACATTGTGGGCACGGGTGGAGATGGGGCTAACACTGTTAATATATCAACCGGTGCTGCAATACTTGCTGCAGCCTGTGGTGCTAAAGTTGCAAAGGTGATAGATGCATCTAACTCTATTTTGTGCATTTATAGGCAAGAATATCGTATTATAATGAATAAATTTGAGTTTCATTTATAATAGAAGGTTAAAACTGTAAAATTTAAGATTAATTAAAACAAAATTGATTCAAATATAACTACTTTCTACAACCTCGTTAAAGGGTGTTATAATATAAAGGTTAGAGATGGGCTTCACTATAAATTTTAATTTCATTTTAATTACTAATTGAGACGCATCAAGTAAGAAACTTTTGTTGAATGGGTAGTTTTCAAAATCATGATGACAAATGAGTCGTATTTAAATGAACTTGATTTGTGGGTTAGACATGTTTAAGAACCAATTTATATAAAAAAAATAACGTAGACAAAATAAAATAAAATAAAACTTTTTATTTAAAATATTAAATAATGCATACTAAATCATATATTAAATAAAAATTGAAATAAAAAAGTAACCAAAACTCACATTTGTCCCAATCCTTGACTTCTACTGTTCTCATTTGGAGTCGCAGAAATCATGTTTTGACAAAAAAGACTCATATTATCATGTCCATATTTAGAACACTTATAACCCAAAAATTCTATGTTAAATGGCATCTGGTTTAGTAGTATTAAGGTGTGTAAGAAGATGGCTCTCTTCATATGATTAAGGGTTTAAGTTTTAAGGTGAAAGTGTAGATTTATAACAAGAATTAGTGGATATGTCTTATGTGAGCTAGCCGTTATAAAAAGATAAAAGAAAAAATAAGGCATTTTTGTGACGTATAAGTTATAACATCTAATGATAAGAACAATAATCGTCATCAGCAAGGAAATCGATCAAGTTCTTCTGCTTGCGGGAGCGCCGATGTGTTGGAAGAATTGGGAGTCAACATTAATCTAGAACCCGAGGTCAGCACATTCCTCCATAAACCCATAACACATCTACATTTTGACCTTTTAAAGTCAAACATGATACATTAGAACACTGTTTTGCATGTAGGGAGTGAAGAGATGTCTGGAGGAAGTTGGTATCGGTTTTATGATGTCTCCCAACTATCATCCAGCAATGAAAACCGTCGCACCGGTTCGAAAGAAACTAGGTGTGAAGACCGTCTTCAATGTGTTGGGTCCAATGCTCAACCCTGCCCGGGTTCCTTTTGTGGTGGTTGGGGTGTACAAGGAAGACATGGTATGTTATGTTGCTCTAGCGGTTTAACAACTAGATGACGATGATGTTCATTGTTTCACTTCTGTCTTGGTGGTAGGTTACTAAAATGGCGAAAGCTCTACAAAGATATGGCATCAAAAGAGCTTTAGTCGCTCACTCTGATGGCTTAGATGAGATTAGCCCACTCGGTATTGGTCCATCTTCATTCTATAAAGTTCACTTACATCTAGATGTTTTTAAAAAAATAATTTTATAAAAAATTATTTCTTTATAAAAATATTAATAAAAAGATCTCTTTCTTAATTCATTAAAATCTATTTTAATATAAAAAAAATAAAATTATATTATTAGTAATTAATGTGATTATTTAATAAAAGAGAAAAAGAAAAATTTTGGTGAGGATAAATGTGATGTTGTCATTTGTCCATTTAGTTACCCTTTTATTAAAGTAGGAAGCTTCACATTCCGTGTTTAATACGAACTAATAATTTTGAAAAAAAAATGTACCGTCAAGCAACTCAAACCAGCCATTTAGATCCACACACACAACCAGACCATTTTGGGTGCTTTGAGTGCTTTGACGTGTAGTCGTGTACTATAAGGCAACACGTTTCCTAATCCGCTCATCTTACTACTTAAACTTTAAGACATCTTTATGGTCAATCACGCATGAAACAGGTCCAGGAGTAGTTTTCGATGTAACACCACAAAAGATCAAGAAGTTCCATTTCGACCCATGTAAGAAGACTCTTTCCATGATATATTTATGGCCAATGCCCGAATCAGTCCCTTATATATATGGAATCTAACCATTTGCAGTGGATTTTGGGATTCCTCAATGCACAATTGAGGAGCTGCGAGGGGGGAACCCAAAATACAACGCAGAGGTGCTAAGAAGTGTGCTGTCAGGTCAAAGAGGACCCATTGCAGATGCATTGGTAAGTCTTAACCTCATGCCAATGGTCAATGTGGTGGCAACATGTAACAACAAAGTGCTCAGATATCGGAACTAAAAAAAATGGATCAGGTCTTAAATGCTGCAGCAGCACTTACAGTGAGTGGGCATGCTAGCACCTTGGCTGAAGCAGTGGCTCTTGCTAGTGAAACACACCAATCCGGGAAAGCTCTTAAGACACTAGAACGTTGGATCACTGTCTCAAATGTAAGTACAAACTGTTGTTTTCTTTTTCAATCTCGTAGCACTATCTGTTTCACTTCACCAGTTGCCATCCTCGTTTTGGTTCACTTGCAGATGGCTGAAGAGCTTGCAACTGTGCATTCATGACTTAAAGTGGGGGATTGGCATCAAAGCTATGTCGAGAATCAGTTTTTGTTGGTGTCATTCAATTAAAATATTTGGTCTCCATTATCTAAATTCTTTATCATGTTGCCTTAGTTCAGGCATCATTTATAGCACATATACCCATGATATTACACCTACTTGTTTGCGATCAGAATTACTTAAACCTCTCTGAGTTGCTAAAAACACAGGAAAACTTGTAGGGTTCTGCCAATACCATACTTACCAACAGGACTAGGTAAAAAACAGCCTGCATGGGTCAGGTAGCCTTTAAGGGGGTTATAGGCACAAAATTAGTGAAAAGCAAGAGACTTGCAACTTGCAAGCAGGGTAGATGGTAAGACTATCAGACCTGTAGATGGTTAAAGAGTTTGTCACCATGCATTGCAGACTTATGTGTGTAATTTGATAAAGATGTACTGTTTTTCAAGAATTCATTTGAGCAAGATCTTACAAAACACCTTTTGGTAATGGTTCGTGGTCTGATAGAATAAGTATGGGTGGTTTCAGCCTTTCAGGCATCATTTATAGCACAAGAAAACAAATATATATCCTGAAATGATACTGAACATTCAAATGCAACATTCCCATAAGTCTGGGACACGCATAAAAATAAGTACGTACAGTTCAAAATACTAATAAATATACCATGAGAATAGTTATTTAGGAAGATTTTGTAGCAATTGCTTTAGCTTCTGTCAGCAGAGGAACAAGCTTTCCTGCTTTGTGCATGGCAACGGTACCTACATGAAATTGTTGTTGTCGGAGATTACATGTTGTTGTTCATTGGAGAAAAACTAAACACGGGTCAAAAGGAGAAAGTGTAAAGAATAAAACCCATACTATCACAGCCACCGATGTGCTTGCCACCGATGAACACATTTGGTACGGTTCTTTGCCCAGTCCACTCGTGCAATGCTGATTGCATCTCACTTCCATCACCTTCAGACATGAATACATATGGTTTTTTATACATTTACAAGTGAAACACTGATAAAGTTAAGCATAAGAATGCCGAAAAATCAGTTGGCATGACCATACAATTGCAATGCCAATTAAGTGAAGTAGATACAATCACAATGAAGCAAGTAAAGTAAGAACCAACAATATGTTCGTATCCAAGATTCTTGGAAGTTTGTCAAGGCTCAGAGAACTAAGCTCATGTGTTATTTTGCATTCATTCATATACCAACTAAATGTTTGCAATCATACATATCTCTACCTCCTCTGAGATGCTAGAAATCAGGACAAATGTAGTAGATGAAAGACTAGTAAAATGATCTTGCTAGATAAACAAATTCAAAAATAAATTAGAGTTCGTTGCAAACATAACATCATTTCAATCGTTGTAAAGTTTCAATCAAGTTGCAAGGTTCTTTTACAGATCACCATTTTTTTAGCAACAAATCTACACTACTCTTACTCCTAAATTACTCTAATCTAAACTAATCTATACAGATCACTAGTTTGACATCCAAAATACCATCAAATATCATTCCTTACATCAGAAAGACAAGATATAACAAAATACAAAACCAAATGAAAGCATAGGTTAGACAAGATATAACAAAATACAAAACCAAATGAAAGCATAGGTCTATATTAACGGGATAACAACTAAGTTTGATCAAAATCACCTAAAACATTACTTACACATATAAATCCGAAAGTCGAGAGATAGAGGAACTCACTTTCTAAGTCAAGCTCCACAGTTTTGAACGAAGATCCAACCTCCGTTAACAACTTCTTAACGCTCACACAGTACGGACAACTAGATTTGCTGTCAAAATCAGATCAAATCAAAACCAAAACATCACAAACAGATGCATTAAAACACAAATCAACCTCTATATCCATAAACAAACCGCTACATTACGCACAAATCAAACAAACATGACAGCGTACGTACACAACTCTTTGCGATCAACAAAAAGAACTGAAAATGCAGGCTGATTGGTGATTACAGATGTAGGATTGAGAAAATTGTATGAATGAAACCTGAAGACGACGACGGGGTTGGTTGCAACGAGGTCCTTGGGCTTTGCTGAAGCCATTGGTGGATTGAATATGGAGTAATGTGTTACGAGCCCTAAGAAATCAGACGTTTTAATTTAGTGTGTGAAACAGAAATGGGTGTGTAATGATCTTGGTTGGAAAACGGGCTTTAGAGGATAGATGATGGTTAACGTTGATTCGGCATGATTTTCTGGGTATATACAGGTGTTTAAATGATAAATCGAAATTCTATATTATCTATTCTATTTATTCCCTTACGTCGGTGATCAGATTTGGATTTTTTGACACGTGCGTTTCACGTGTGTTTTGAATTCACGTTTTTAAAGCCAGATCCGATTGCTTTTCCCTTCTTCCCCGGCTCATCTCTTCTTCTTTCTGCTCAAGTGCCCCCGGAGAGGGTGTCCCGTTTTCGGCGAAGGCCTGTTGTGGTCCCGTTTCTGACGAAAGCGGGTTGGGGTCTCGCTTGTGCTTGCTTTGCCGTTTCTCGGTGACGGCAGCTTGGAGAGAGAGGGGGTTAAAGAGAGAAACCATGGAGAAAGCGGTGACGGCCGGTTGCGTTCTCGTTTTGGGGTCTCGCTTACGAATACCGCCTGGCTTGCCGTTTCCGGCGATGCCAGCTTCGTTGTCGTTGTCGGACATCGTCGTTGTTGTGCTTCTCCTAGATGGCCGTTGCTCGCAGGTTCTCTGTTTCTCTTGGATAACCTCGCAGAGAGAGAGAGGAAGATAGAGAGAGGGGAAGATAGAGAGAGGATCCTGACCGGTGGTCGTTTCTGACCATAGCCTGCGTCCATGACGTCTCTCTCTTGCTCTCCGATGACCTCTTTTACTGTTGTCTGTTTTTTTTAACTTTGTTCAGTGTTTGTTATAAACCCTAAACCCCCATTTCATATTTTGGAGCTTTCAGATTTGGGGTTTTTGGGTTGTAGCTTGCTCTTCGATGACCTCTTTTACTATTGTTTGGCTTCTTTAACTTTGTTCGGTGTTTGTTACAAACCCTAAACCCCCATTTCATATTTTGAAGCCTTCAGAGTTGGGGTTTTGTGTTGGAGCTTTCAGATTTGGTTTTGGGTTGTAGCTTGGCTCAATGATGATGAAGTCTGGCTCATCTGAGAGAAATAGATCTCTGAATGTTGATGATGATGATGTAACGCTGCTATTTGGCTCGATGATGATGAGATTACCTCATCTGAGAGATCTTATTGGATGTTCTTAATGATTATGAGATTTATCTCATATGAGAAGTCCTTGGGTATATCGTTTGAGACAAACTGTAATGCAATTTGGATTGAATTGTTAGATGGTTGTAGTGAGATTAGAGGCTATGATGACGCAAAAAATATTACATGTTCGTTGTTTTGGCGTGACAATCGTTATTTGCAGCCGCAACGACAACGCATTTCTGAGCCTAAACTTCAATGATGATGAAGCCTGGCTCATCTGAGAGAACTACACCTCTGGATGTTGATGATGATGATGTAACGCTGGTACTTGGCTCGATGATGATGAGATTACCTCATTTGAGAGATCTTATTAGACGTTCCTGATGATTATGAGATTTACCTCATGTGAGAAGTCCTTGTGTATATCATTTGCAGTTTGGATTGAATTCTTGATGGTTATAGTGTATTTTTGTTTGGGTTTCATTCTTTTGTTGGTAAGATTAGAGGCTATGATGACGCAAAAAAAATTACATGTTCGTTGTTATGGCGTGACAATCGTTATTTGCAGCCGCAACGACAACATATTTCTGAGCCTAGACTAACATATTAGTGTATCTGTTTGAAGCTATGGTCATGTTTGTATTGGTTTGCGTATGTCGTGTGAATACTTTTAATAGATCGGCCGCTGCAACGCGCGATGTTAATCTCTAGTTTTGTTTAGTATGATTCGTACTTATAATTTAATCGATCTCACACTTACAATTTTAATTTTTTTTATTTGAACCCAATCTTATTAATCATAAATTTTCGGTTTTTATTTAATTTTGCTTATATGAATGACACTGGCTAACTATGCTTAAAAGATCAATTGGAATTCAAGTTGTAGTTATTTATTAATTTTGATTTGTAACAATAATTTGATCAGTCTCTCACTTTTAATAGTTACTTTTTTTTTGTTTTAACGTAGTCTTATCAGTATAATCATCATAGGTTTTTATTTTATTTTGCTTATATGAAATGGCACATTTTCTTGTTTGGCTAACAATTCTTATGAGGATATCAAAAAAAATAAAAATCAAAGGTACATCTATAATGATTTTGGCTAGTTGATTATGGCCTGTCATTATATTAACTTTGCGAAAGATTCACATATATGCTATGTTGTTATGATATCATCTCCTTCATGTCATCCTATACATCTGTAGTACATTTGTGGACGTTTGAGATTTGTACATCATGTCTTTATAGGATACTTGTAGATACCAATGGCTTTTAATCTTATATTGCATTATATCACGAAACACACGTTTGTCAAAGCTTGCATGGCTATTGAGCACCCCACTAATTCCACCCTAACAAGGCCATTATGTTTGACGCTTCCATTATATATGTTGGCACTCTTCCTCTTACATGGATCTTTCTATATGTTTTTTTTTTCAACCAGTCATCCAAGATAATCATTGGTCTTTTTATAGACCTTTCAAGCATGCACCTCACAAAAGAACTTAGAGCATACAACCACTTGTAGCTTCCATATTTGAAATTTCACCGAGGAGCTGCTACATTAACAGTCTTCTTCTATGAGTTCAACCCGTCCAACGCAACCCAAACCAAAAAATCCATTAATTTTACTTGCACCTCACAGAAAACATTAGGGCATATAGTTACTTGTAACTACGTATTTAAAATTTCAATGAGCTATACTTGGAATCTTCTTCTACGAGTGAAACCGGCCCAGCCAAAACCAGAAAATCCATAAATTGAATTGGTAAACATCTAAACAATAAACAGTGAAAAACTAATACCACACATTAGTTTGTCAACAACTTCACATTATGAAAAGAAAAAGCTTCCACAAAGGACAAAACTCTTCATACGAAACTGAAACTCAATGTCCAATTTTCCATATCTCCAAGCCTATCAAATCACTCAGAACCAAAACAACAAAACATTATAGTCTGGGTTCATGGGATCCCAAAAATAAAAACCAAGAGTGAGTAGTCGCTCAATATCTAATTTCAACACATCAACAAGCATCAAGAAAACCAAAACCCAAGTGAAGAGATGCTCAATCTCTAGAGGTGTCGCATTCACCTCATCAACTAATGACCTGCCGATTTGAATATATTTCATCTCTAAGGCCACCACCTCCAACGGTCACCTACAACTCCGGTGACCACCGGAACGTCGCCACCACCGGAAACCCCGCCACCATCACCACCTCCGGAAACCCGCAGCCAGTGCCGTCACACCTTTCGCCTGAGCACCACCGTCACCACCAACGGTCACCTGAGCACCAACGGTCGCCTGAGCACCACCGTCACACCAACGGTCGCCTGAGCACCACCGTCACACCTTTCGCCGGAACCCTGAGCCAAACCTTCACCGGCACCGGAGCACACCACCAGAGCACAACCTTCACCGGAGCACCACCACACCCTCGACCACTCTCGCCGGAACCTGCTACCAGACCCCCCCTGTTGCCAGAACCTGCTACCGGAGCACACCACCCTCCCCCTCCCACGACCACCTTCTCTCACCCTCACCCTCGACACTCGCCGAAACCTGTTGCCGGAACCCCCCCCCCCCCCTCGACCACCTGCTTTCTCCCTCACCCCAACCACCTTCGTTCACTCCCCGCCCCACGACCACCTTCCCTCACCCGCACCCTCCCACGACCACCTTACTTCACCCTCACCCCGATCAACCGCCGCAGGACCGCCTAACGGACCTCCTGCCCCTGCCTGCCGGAGCCCCCCTCCTGCCGGACTGCCTAAACAACAACCGCTGCAGGACCGCCTAAGGTCCACACTTTGGTGAGATCGTTCCAACTCGTCTCTTCTTACCTTTTTTTAACTTTCCTTAATTATATTTCTACTCTGATTGTTAGTTCATATTTCTACTCTTAATTAGTTTATATCACTGCTTCTAGTCTGATTGTTAGTTCATATTTTCTGCTCCTGATTGTTACTTTATATCCCTGCTTCTAGTCTGATTGTTAGGGTGAGTGAGGTATAATAGATAACAGGAGACATTATGTTGTCCCGAGATCATGTACGGTGACGAGAGATGCAACTACAGGGAATAAGGGTTATAAATTACGAGTGGCATCGTGGAATGTAGGAACACTTACTGGTAAGTTATTAGAGATAATAGATGTGTTAAGGAGTCGTAAGGTTCAGATAGCGTGTCTCCAGGAGACTAGATGGCGAGGCGGGAGGGCAAAGGAGTGTAATGGGTATAAACTATGGTACTCAGGGTCAGATGGAACAAAAAATGGAGTAGGTTTTTTAGTAGCTAAAGAACTTCAGGATAATGTAGTGGAGGTTAGAAGAATCGATGATAGACTGATGTTGTTAAGGATAGTAATAGGAGACGAGGTAGTGGCTGTAGTTAGTGCGTATACACCGCAAGTCGGACTAGGGGATATGGAAAGAAAGAAGTTCTGGGAGAGTTTAGATCAAGTTATGGGAGACATACCCCGAGAAGAAAAAATATTCATAGGAGGAGATTTTAATGGGCATATCGGTAAGGACAACGATCATTTCCCGTTGGTGCATGGAGGCTTTGGGTATGGTCTGAGGAATGACGTCGGTAGGGAGCTTCTTGACTTTGCATTAGCGCATGAACTAAGCATCATAAATTCGTTTTCAAGAAAAGAGATCGCATCTAATTACGTTTAGCAGCGGCGGGAGACACACACAGATAGATTATTTGCTGATGAGGAGAGAAGATCGTAGCTCGTGGAAGGACTGCAAGACAATACCGGGACAGACAGTAGTCACTCAACATCACATGTTGGTGGCAGATATACGACTCAAGAGAGCAAGTGTCAAACCAACTAAGAGAAGTAGACCTACGATCAGATGGGGACAACTCAAAGACGAAAAGATTACCATCTTTAGAGATAAAATCATACCAATGAACCCGAGTGAGCCACAGGAAGACGCAAACCAAAAGTGGGAGGCTATGGCAACTAGAGTCATTCAAGCAGCTAAAGAAACGCTTGGGACTACAACAAATAGGAAAATCGGTCACAAGGAATCCTGGTGGTGGAACGAAGATGTACAAGAGAAGATAAGAATTAAACAACAAAGTTTTAGAGAGCTTTTACGCTGTAATAATGAGGAAGAACGAACAGAGCTAAAAGATAAATACAAAGAGGCAAAACGAGAGGCGAAAAAGTCTGTGTCAGCGGCAAAGAACACAGCATACGAGAGGATGTATAAGCGATTAGAGACGAAAGAGGGTGAACATGACATGTTTAAGATTGCCAAGGCAAGGGAACGTAGTAGACAGGACTTGAGATCGGTGAAGTTTATAAAGGACGCGGATGGAAAGGTCTTGGTGAGGGAGAAAGACATCAAGGGGAGATGGAACACTTACTTCGATAACCTTTTCAACATAACGAACCGGAATCAACAAACGGAGATCGACGAAACAACTCAAACGACGCAGCAAAACAAGTGTTATTGTAGAAGCATCACAGTCGATGAAGTTAAGAGAGCTTTGAAGAAAATGGGAAGGGCTAAGGCGGTGGGACCAGACAACATCCCGATTGAAGTGTGGAAGTGCCTAGGAGATGAGGGCCTACAATGGCTAACGGACTTATTCAACACTATTTTTAAGACAGGAAAGATGCCAGAGCAGTGGAGAAGCAGTGTCATAGTCCCCATATATAAGAAAAAAGGAGATGTCCAATGTTGCGCAAATTACAGGGGAATAAAGCTATTGAGTCACACGATGAAGCTATGGGAAAGAATTGTTGACACGAGAATTAGACGCGAAACTCAGATAGCGGTAAACCAATTTGGATTTATGCCAGGCCGCTCTACAACAGAAGCTATACACGTCATAAGGAGGATAATGGAGAAATATAGAGAAAAGAAAAGAGACCTGCATATGGTATTCATTGACCTAGAAAAAGCATATGACAGTGTGCCGCGGAAACTCATCTGGGAAAGTCTACAACTTAGAAAGGTACCAGAAAGGTATATCAAAATAATAAAGGATATGTATGACGGGGCAAAAACATGTGTACGAGCACCTGTCGGAGACACAGACTACTTCCCGGTGGAGGTAGGACTCCACCAAGGATCGGCATTGAGCCCATTCCTCTTCACAGTGGTGCTGGACGAGATGACCAAGTCTATACAACAGCCAGTCCCATGGTGTATGCTGTTTGCGGATGATATTGTCTTAATATCAGAATCTAGGACGGTGCTTAACGAGAGATTAGAACAGTGGAGAGCAGCAATAGAACGCAGGGGCTTAAGGATAAGTCGCGCTAAGACAGAATACATGCATTGTAACTTTAGTGGTGAGGCCGAAGAGGACACCCAAATCAGTATCCAAGGCATGGCGGTCACCCGGACGTCTAGGTTCAAATACCTTGGCTCGTACGTACAGGAAGATGGAGAGATACACAGCGATGTAGCACACCGTATACAATCAGGATGGTGCAAGTGGAGAGCAGCATCAGGGATTTTGTGTGATAAGAGGTTCCCGGCAAAACTAAAGGGAAAATTCTACAGAGTGGCAGTACGTCCAGCTATGTTATACGGCACAGACTGTTGGGCCATAAAGAAATCGCACGAGAGACAAATAGAGGTCGCAGAAATGAGAATGCTGAGGTGGATGTGTGGACACACAAGATTGGATCGGATAAGAAACGACGTCTTTCGTCAGAGGCTAGAGGTGGCGTGTATCACAGAAAAAATAAGAGAGGGAAGATTAAGATGGTTTGGGCACGTGAAGAGGAGAACGATGGCAGCACCAGTCCGAGCAGTAGAGAATATCAGCTTAGAGGGTAGGAGGAGCAGAGGTAGACCTAGGTTGACTTGGGACGAGGTTATTAGGAGAGATATGATGGACTTGCATCTCTCTGAGAACATGATCGAGGATAGAAGCGAGTGGAGGCGAAAAATTAAAATTAAGGATTTTTAGTGGGTTTTGTGGGTGGGAAGGGTATACGGTGACATATGGCCGTACCCACACGTTAGGTGTAGTTTTACTCTCTACCCTTTTTGGGTGTTACATGCGCATTATCTAATTCTTCTTGTGATATATATCATGTGTTATATGCTTCGTATCATGATGGTTACTGCCTTTGTTATGCTTTGTTATATGCTTTGTATATGCGTTGTATTATGATTGTTATTGATATATATCATTGTGTTGTTTGCTTCGTATTATGATGGTTATTGCCTTTGGTATGCTTGGTTATATGCTTTGTTATATGCTTTGTATATGCGTTGTATTTTGATTGTTATTGTTATTGCCTGTGTTAACGAGTCGGGGGTCTCTTCGGAAGCGGTCTCTCTATCTTTCTAGATAGAAGAAAGGCTACCATATAAGACTTGCTACCACTGGGTATACCCCTCCCAGACCCTGCCCTTCAGCGGGAGACACGGGGTATGTTTGTTTTGTTTGTTTGTCATCTCTAAGGCCACACAGAGGATCTCCAGAATCACCAATTTTGGCTCCCCAATCAAATCAACCAATTTCTCACCCCCATAGCCAAGTTTTGTTAATGCTTTCCCTCCCAAAATGGCAATAAGTCCCCATTTCAACCCCCATTTTTCTTGATTGATTACCCTTCCACCTTCCCCACAACCCCCATTTTCACTTGATTTAGGAATCGACAAAATCAAAAATATTTTAACCTCAAAAGGTTGGTTTGACAGATAAAAATCATCCAAGTGAACCACTGCAATTCCTTCATAAATTATATCCATTCTAGTAATTTTTTTAACGAAAAATACTCTATTTGACCTGTTACTAGACACCCATTTTGCTACCGCTAGTGACAGTCCATCAAAATCACCGTTTTATCAAATGCATAACCACCATGTAAATACTAACTAATTACTCCATCATGGTACCAAAAATAAAGACTTAAGTATGAAACGTCCACCGTGAGAACAATGAAAGCTTTTGTTCTAGTGCTTATAAGACCAAACTCACTTTCCCTAAAGGTAAATCAAAAGATGTTACCTTTGGACCAAGTGACGTGGTGCAACAAAAGAAAAAACTATTTTAGCAAGAAAGTCGATGACTTGTAATCTCAAAAGCCTCCCTGTCATGTATTTGTTGTGTATGTTATCATTTTCGAAAGAGTGAGCCATATTCATTGCCAGCCAAAAATCAATCACAGATTGACCGCCTCTGAGGATGTCGTGAACTGATAGTTAATTTAGGAACTGCAAGAGGTTGAAGCTTTGACTCCAGATTCTGAGCAACAGCATCAATGAACTCTTCAGTGTCAAGTAGAATTCCCTTGATGCCCTGTAACATGCAATATCTCATAAGCTGGCGCTAATACGAAAATATCTAGGAAGCCACAGCGGGCTGTCATGTTGGTCAATGCCTGAAGACTGAAAGTCGATATTTTATTATATATAGACTCACCAACCTAACATAGGGCATGGACAGGCATGGACACTTAGCGGACAGGCATGGACACTTAGCCACTTTTCAGAACTACCTTTAATTAATCGATCTTAATGCTTTGATTAATTATTATATATGTGGCAAATTGGATGAACGAGGCATCTTGAGTAACATGTCAACTTGTGGTCTGGATCATGTCAGGTTGACCATAAACACTTCATGAAGAATTTAACATACAGTTAATGCATTATAAAATAAATTATCAAAAAATTTGTATAAAGTAATTTAGGAGGTTGCATGCATTAAAAATAAACATAGAACAACTTCCAACCCATTTAACCCGTACCCTTTCTATCAAAAATATTATTTGATCATTTGAGATTAAAAAATAAACCAGATCATCCCATTCATAAGTAGATGAGAGCTGAGGAAGGCCCAAAATTGCCACCTAATAATATATAGATCTTAAGACTTGAGGAATAGGTAGAAAAGCATTTTGCAAGGCCGGCAACAAGTCAAACTGGTATCATTCGTATTCAAGTAGCAGTTATTAGTAGCATATTAAGAAAGAATAAGACTAATTAAGGGCATGGTGAATTTAACAAGATAGTTTTAGCAGTACATACTTGGGTCCGTGGATCAGAATTGCAAGATCCTGGTCATTTTTCCGACTCAACTGTCTCAATACATGCACTCTCTAGCTTTTGAACGAAATCCGCCAACCTTTCATTATTATCCAACTTAGCTCTGAACAATAACATAGTACAAACAAAATCAGAAGAATCCATAACAGTAGACGCAATATTTATACTCCAGCAAAACTTTGACAAGAATGAACACTATTAACACAAGATGAACACTATTAGCTGATAGAAGACCCGACCGATGCTCAAGTCCTCTTGTCCATGCAAAGATGGAAGCAATACTGTTTGTGCTGGTTTCATTTCCTTTTTGGTGTTGCCGAAAATGACGGGTTACGGTCCCGTGGGCTGCCTCTGCTTCCAATGTTTTCCCATCTGATGATAGCTGCAAAATATTCGTATAGAATTAACGTGAAGAAAACCTAAAACCACACAACTTTCTCAGGTGAGGATAAAGATATATAAGTCTCACTGACCAAAACTGAAGTCATAAGGCCAGAGAACGAATCCTGGAAACAGAAATAAAAACTTAGTCAGAAAATAGAGCTTGTATATGCTTGCATTATTCACTCAAAAGGGTGCCCCTAGTGAGTTATCTGCACGCTAAGATATAGGATTTAATAGGTTAGCTAATCATCCAATTCATATAATAGAGATCACATCTTAGCACAGGTCCTATTTCAACCATTTACAATGGGCCAATAAGGGTTATGCCAATGGGTATTTGAATGGTAGATCTTCCAAACTCACTTCATAATGAAAAATAAAGTTAATTACTTTTGTAATAATTTAGAGCCGGAGGTCTCCGCACAGCAGCCTCTACCCCTTTGGATAGAGATAAGGCTAGCCTCTATCATTTCCACTCCAAACCCTACCAATAGCTATGGTATGACTGGGATTACACAAGGTACGTTTGTTTGTTTTTGTAATCATATGACTTTTACAATCATTTAGCATAGATAATGTTAAGAATTCCCATAATAATTAAAATGTGTCTGTGGGTCGACCTCACCCAACATCCAGGCCCCTTATGACCCGTTACCCACCCTGCCCACTTTGCAACCTCCACATTAGAACAAGTAATTATTGTACTGATTCATGATCTTTCCTTTCATTTGTCTTCTATTGTATAACTATAGCCCGATATTAAAATGCAACACAACCTTGGGCGAGTAAATCACTCTGTACATCTCCATCATAGTTCTTGCATGCCCAGAATATCCACCATCGCTCTTCATAGCATAAGCCACCATATCATCTATCAACCGATGCTCATACCTTTAGTAAGCAGCATGTTACCGATTAATATTTATATATTATATATATATTTACCATCCATCAATCACCACCAAGAAAAAAACAAACCCACTTCTATCCTAAAAAAAGATAATACCATATTGAATGTTCTTCAAATTTCTCCTTCCAATTCTCGTCATATACCTCCTGAAATATGTCCTTAAAGCTGCAGTGATTATATAGGATAGAGAATAATGCCACAAATATGGTCAAGTAATTAGTAAATTGCTAATCAGAAAGAATGATGCTGTTTCAGAGTTACCTGCCATCATATTTCTTCAGAATAGTATTTTTGTGCTCAAATATAGAGGCCATTTCTTCGAAAGTGCCATCGCCATTGATGATTCAGCAAAGGCGCGGATGGACTACCAAAAAGCACAACGTCACATGGATCTTAATTAATTTGTGTTATAGAAAATGTGATATCAAGCAATATGAACAAGACCGAACCTCGTCAACGTTATACATTGCAAGTGCAATACCAGGACCCTTGAAGTCCAACACATCAAGCTCCATGGGAGTTTCACCAACCTCTGGAACTGAACAAATCATTAAACAATCACCTATAGAAATCTATCGTATGTTTTCAAGTACAAACTAATTCAGAATGGAATCATTTTAAAATACCAAAACCATCTTGAGTTTTCCTGGTCCTTTAATAACTGCATCTGTAGCACGATACTGGTCACCAAAGGCATGCCTGCCATACAGATCGGTTTCTTCCACCCTGCATATTAACACCCGAGGAAAATAAGGTTTCCACCAGTCATCCATGGATACAAAAGATAATTTGTGAGTAGGAACTGCATGCAACCTGGAACTATCCTTGGAACATTCTTGCATAAAATAGGCTCACGAAAAACCGCCTGACATCCAGCAGACTCTAATTAATATAGAAAAGCTCACAACTAAAACTTGTATGCTAAGAATGCAGAAACAAAAGCTGACAAAACATGTAATATGAAAAGATCAAAGAGATATGCCAGTGACTGATAATTTGAAACTCATCGGATGAGAAGCCACACAAGAAACTTAAAGAATTGAAAGAAAGAGAAAAAAAAATCATATAAAGCTGAACAAACTAATCTTCCCTAAAAAATATATACTTAGAATCATCTTGTGACTTATACAGACTAGATGAAAGTTTTCAATATATCTACAGTCTACTACCAAGAGGTGTGCATCAATTTGTCCCACTTCATAAGTATTACTCAAAGGGAAATTTGTAAATTACCCTAGATGATTACAGATGTAAGAAATTTAGAATGCATTGGAGTGAAACATAACAAGAATTCAACCATGCTGAAATTTCTCACAATTGTGACAAAAAAAATCATATACAAACCGTTTAAAATATTCCTGATTGTGCCATTAGGACCCTCACATGGATTTCAACCCGAATTCCTTGACTCTTGTCTCATCTGCAACAATAAAAACACCATTACAAACGCTGATACTTAATTATCATAGTTAATAACAGTTTGTTGACTCTTATTCATCTGCAACATTACAAACACCATTACAAAACCTAATACTTAATTATCATAGTTAGAGACAGTAAAACAGTAAACTGAAATAAGGATTCCAGAGACTACCAGGATTTCAGAATAAAGGATCATCACTGGACTATGGACATAATATAACATTTATTAGATTCTGATAAACTAATTGAACAGCTGATTGTTAAAAAAATGTGTAAAGGTGAGGGAGCCACTCCATTTTGGAGTTATGACACATTAGAAGTGGGTTTACAGAGAGCGACTAACCAGGTGTAATTGTAGCACATTTTACAGCAACATTACCTGCAAAACATGAACAAGCTGGATAAGACATCAAGCAACAATAAAAAAGTATGCATATAAGAATTTTGGATAACAAAGAAAGCAAAACAAGAAAAAGTCTATGGACAGCCAGCACTGAGTCATCACTCCTCACTCCTTTTCAAGAGCTATTTAACCTTAGCATATGGTTACAGCTTTCAATAGCATCATTCCACCCACATTTTCAGTTACGCACGTACTTGTAAAAGAAAAACTCCAAAGGATGACTTGTGAATAAAAAGTTGATTCTAATATCTAAATTTGGCTTGAAATGCAGTTCCTTCTCTAGATAGCATCCCCTAAACACAAAAATTCCTGCGTATTTAGTTCATTCAACCTCAGTAAACTACATGAGCCTGGCCTAACTCATGTAATTATATTACTTAAAGCTCACACAAGCATCCACATCTATTCTACCTAACAACATTAAATTGAGCTTCAACTTATTTATCAGCCTCAAAAAACAACCATGCAGCAGAAATTGAAAAACAGATACAACGATCATTTACACATATACAACAATATCAAGCCTGTACCATATATATTCAAACAATCAAAAAATCAGTAACAATAATATACAGAATGCCAAAATGCAAACTTTAGGGGAAAAAAGGACCAGCAGCACTTACTTCAGAGCAGCATGAGCACTTTCTACAGTAACTTCATCATCTGTAGCATCACGATTCAAATTCCTAAATCAAATACTTAATATCAATATCAATAATAATGTGGAAAAATGAGCTGAAAGAAGAACAAAACAATAACAACAATAAGTCACAAAGCTACTCCAAACTCAACAATATCAACTGCACAAAACAAAACCAACTCCAATACAAAAACTCTCCAACCTTCTCTTTAATCATCTGCCATGATCCCTCTCATCTCATCACCTACAAAACAAACCAAACAATCTCACAACCGCAAGCGAGTAATCAGCAACAACAATCGACACCTATTTCTACAACATTTACCGTCCATCTCAACTATCGGATTCTGTACGGAGATTTTATCGATGGCGGTGATAGCAGCGGAAGCGAAGCAACGAAGTGAAGCGTTGGATGATCGAGTGAAGATCGAAGACTGTTGGTGGATGTTGCAGAACGTGAGAGGTTGTAATATGATGGAATTGGTAACCTAGGGTTTCTGAGGGATAGAGAAGATGAAGATAACATGGTGACGACGGTGGACATGGTGGTCAGACGGTGTTTCAGAGTGAGCATCGTGGTGTGAAACGGGGCTTTGATGGCGTGGGGATACGACACTAATACGTTAAGACCGACTTATGGTTAACCCCGGTTCGTTTAACATCAATGCATACGTTAATTTTGAGGCTAGGTTTTCTAAAGTGCTAAAAGTTTTGTTCACGTGTTATTTTAGCTTTTTTAACGAAAATATATTTTAGATTCGAGTTGACGCTCGTTTTTTTCTTAACGTTTAATCTTAATTTTATGGGTTTCATTTGTTATATTTAACTAAACTTAGTTCGGTTACAGATAGATTATTTTATTTCTGATACATGTGTATGTAAATTTTTTTTGTAATTTTATTTTTTATAATATCTTACGGATTAAAACTTACTAGTTATTATTAGTTTTTAAAATTTATATGATTATTACTATAATTAGTTTGTGATCAGAGTAAACATGGTTTCAGATGATACTTAATACCATACTCATTCCCAAGCCGTGTAGGTTTTAAATTAATTTATTGTGTGTTTTAATACCCAAATGATCGTTTCAAATATTTTTGTTTTTAGGTTCGGGTGGTCCTTTGGTCACCATAGTTAGAGATTAGTGTAACCACATATTACTATGAATAGAGATGTCATATTTTCATCCTACTAATATTGATAGTGATAACAATTTCTTCTTATTAATCTTGGCAGTGATCGTTAATATGTCTCACTAAAATGATACTTGGCTGCAAAATTGTCTCACTAGTACTGTAATAACAACGATTTGTTAAAACATGAGTGATTACAACATATGTCGCAACATCAAATTTCCTCTTGATTTCTTTGTATTTCATTTTTAATATGAAACCTTGATCACTAATAAAGGATGTTTAATCAATGTTTTGTGTTTGCATAATGGTAGGTTTAAATGTGGTTGAAGTGTGATATTTATACTTAATAAAGCAAGAAAGATACCATAAAAGACAAGCAAATCCATTTCTGTTTCAAATTAGTCTGCCATTTTATAAACACAAAATGTTTATAAATTATGTAAACTCTAATGATGTTTTATTGAATTTGCTTTTATGCATTTGAAAATTGGTCAAGTCTAGACTATATATTTATAAAACTTAAGAACATGTTAACCATCTTCAAAATCCCTAGTTCTCCAGCTCAATTGACTAGTACTCAAATTGTCGATAAGGTAGATTATCAAGATGATAAATCAAGTAAGATGCGTATAAAAATAATTGTGTGTAAGCAAAAGTCTCTCTGAAACTAGGAAAGGGTTCATTAACCATCCGACCACCATAATTTATAAGTTCTTAATATATAAAACTAAGTATTAAAAAAAACGTTAATCACTTCAGTTCCTCCACTACTCAGAAGTGTTGGTATATATTTATCCTTCGTTGGGTCGTTTCTTCTTATGACAAATTAAGAATTATCTAAACACTTTGATTTTGAAAATCGAGTGAAAAAAGAAGAATATGATAGGTTGTTTCACTTGTTCATGGGTAATGGGCGATGTTGGGCCTATGTAGGTGTGTAGTTGACACTTGACACATACGACAATAGCCCATAAGTCACAGACCAAGCAGTACTATATGGGCCCAAAGGCCTGATGCCGTTTATAGCCCACATAATATAGAATAACATTAAGAGAAGCAAAATATACAATATAGAATAACAATATAACATGCCCAAAACCCAAAAAAGTTCAAAATGATCTAAATGATTTTAACCAAATCGAACCCAACCTATTTCAGGACCCGTTTTCCTAGCAGCTGGTTTATAATCGATCCAACCCAACAATTTGTACCCGGTTTGAAGTATTCAAAAGACCAACCGGTTGTAATACGTAATAAAATTGGGTTTTTAACTGATAGTAAAATGGTTAGTCCGTTAGTAACCGAACTTAACAAGTTCCTTTATGTAAGTTTTTAGACTGGTTTTGACCATTAACCAAATCGGTTAATAGTTAGTTTTTCTTTTCTTTTAATTAATTGATTGTGCACCTCTTTATATATTACTTGTATTATGTTAAAATTCAATTAAGTTTTGCATAAATTTAAATTTAGTAATTTTGTGTACTCAACTCTCTGTCTTTCATCCGTCTCAAAATAGTAATAATCTTTATCTTTATACTATAATAAAAGAGTAACTTCAAGTGGCACGTGACAGCACCACAACCATTCTCATTAAATTTTCCCACATCTCTCTCATCTTAAATAATTACCTTAATTATTAATATTATATTTAATATTCTTTTACATTATTAATTAAAAAAGAGATCTACTTATTAATGTTATTTCACGGGTTCTATTAATAAATTTTAATATATATTTAAGTAAATTTTTATATTAAATAATATATTATAGTAAATAATATTATTAATAATTAAGGTAATTATAATTACATTATAAGTAGATTAATAATTAGATCTTTTTTTAATTTATTAATAAATTTTTAAAATTGACATTTTTATACTGTTTATTTTAGAACAAATGTTTATTTTATTTTTTTGAAAAAAATTTAAAAATAAATTTTAAAAAGTTGATATCACTGTTTTATTAGTAATAGTCATTTCTCATATGTAATTTCAGTCATATCATATCTTAGAATATCATTTTATAATTAAAAATTTTATTATTTTAATATTTTATTTATTCAACCCGTATAATACACGGGTTTACTAAAGCTAGTAAATATATATAGTTAACTATCTTATAGAACACATGTCTTAAAAAAAGTGTAACGCGATGTGCGGTTGTGTATAATAACTTTGTAATTATGCTGTTTACACAGTGCAATTATTTTATTTTACATGGTGGAGGTATTGTTTAATGATATACACACTGTCTAGATATGTGCTTAGAAATGAAACTGAATTTTGATTACGAAAATCATGTTGTCGCTATCTCGTTTTACATATGTAAAGACACAAATACCCCGTCAAAAGTGTCCGCGTGTGCACACGTGTTGCCACCGTGTGCATTCTATGCTTCTTAGATAAAATCCACTGCATGTATAATCCTCTTTGTAAATTTACTAGAAGGGTGTCCGCGCAATGCAGCGGGTCGACATTTATATTTGATACGTGCATTTAATATTTTGTTATTCTTGTAGTAGTTTTTAAAAGTTTATTATATTTTTTTAGCTAAAATTAAAAACAGATAAATGAGTTTCATGACGTATATATATACGCATTAACTTATACCTTAAATACAGAATCGTTTCAGCATAAAAGTTTCAGCAAAAATTTGCGATAAAATGTTTAAAAATAAAAATAGTTAAGTTGTAGTCTCAAAATTTTTTAAAGAGTAAGTTAGGACAAGATAAAGATAGATAGATTAAAAATCTGAATTTTAAACATATTAAGTTTTTTTTGTGTAGTGTAGATAATATAATAATATAAATTTATGCAAATATTAGTAAGTGTAAGGTTATTGTGTAACTAATATAAGGAGTAATGTGTAAATAATGATATAAATACTATTTTACCCTTAAAAGTGGTTGTATCTAATGCATTAAATATAGTAAGTGTTCTTAATTTTATGATATCTTAAAATACCCCTCTCATGCTTTATATATAGTAAAGATAAACACATGATTTTGGTTAACGTTACGTAATCCGCTTTGTGTAGGAATGTGCAACACTGTAAAACGGGACCATGGTTTTATCAATTTGATACAATAAGTTACTATAACTTGCATATAAATCAGATTTTATGTATAAGGGAGATTTTACTTAAAATTTTCAGTTAATGTGTAAGATATTTTTGTATTAATTCAGTTTTTAATTCAACACTATGTGAAACTAGACCATGCCCACTAGTTATCAATTTGCAATTTTGCATCGTGTTATCAATTCACCACCTCAGTGATTCTTATGCTTCTTAGGTAAAATCGGGTTTTTAGTTATAATCCCTTCTAAAGTTTATTATTCTTAAAGAAAAACAAAATCATAATTTAAATATACAAGAAGAAAGAAAAAAAGAACAAAAATATATCATTCCTTTTGTTTCCCACATTCCAACATACATTCTTGTTTTGTAGGGTCAAAAGGATGGCATCTTTTACACCACTAAAAGATAAAAATTTCTTTCCCAACAAAAGCATAAGTTATTATCTCTATACGAGCAAAAAAAAATATCATATATTTCTACTTTTCTAGAAACAAAAATGACGTGGTTTACATATATACGTACTTAGTTGAAAAAACAGCTCTTTAAAACTAAAGGCTTAAGATTTCAAGGCTTTTATGCGGTACAAACAATATTGTCTAATATGTTTAGGTCTTTAGGATATTAATCACTTTACTTGATAATCTATTCATAAACTATAATATGTCATTAGAATATTGAAAGAAAATAACATAATTAACCAACATTTTTTTTAATGACGGGGGATTTATAAAAAAGCCATAGATATCTAGCAAATAACTAGACAATTATAATAAGTATTGACCAATAGTAAATGAGATTTTGATGTGTACAATTATTTCAAATATTGGGAGATATCTCCATATTTTTAGAAAATCAGCATTTTGCACAATATAACGTTATGGAGAACTATTTATTTACCTGATTTTTGGTTGAGTATGGCGTACAAGAAAGAATACCACTATTTAATAGCAAATAGGCTGTTTTAAAAAATTGATAGCGAAATATATATGCTAAGAAACGTGTTCATGAATCATGTGATCGCAAATTCACATTGAACTTTATGATGAAATGATGTGCTAGACGTAGTTTTTTTACTTTGTACCAAACATGTTGTATGATTGCTCTATGAAATATTTGCTCATATACAATACATTTTTACTCTTCACAGTATTGTTATTTTTATTTCAAAACAACCATAAAAATATAAAGTTATTTATTAGTTCGATCAACCCGTCACGAAACTTTAATCTCAACTCGCAATATATCATAAGATGTTAGATATTTTATTGTGCTTAGATTGACTAACTAATTAATTTATAACAAACATCTATTATTTTTTTTAACACAGCTACAAAAATAAAAAGCTACAGATCACAAAACCTTAAATTTTGCTCGTAATATATTTTAAGTTGTTAGAATTTAAGTATAATTTATTTGACTACGTGATCAATTTAATCTTGATAAACATCTAGTGTTACTTTTATTTCAAAACAACCATAGAAATAAACAAGTTATTCATTAATTAGTTCAACCAATCACAAAACCATAAATAAGCTCACAATACATTTTAGGATGTTAGATATCATAGTCCAATTGAATTGAATAGGTGTTCACTTTTATCATAATAAACATCAAACTAGTCAGGAGGCATGAAGTGCACGTAAGTCAAGTTTATTATAATTTTCGATACTATAATCTTGGTTTTTTAGAGTAAAACCCCTAGGTACTGGGGTGCCAAGGGGATAGTGCCCCCTCCCCCCCCCCCCCCCCCGCGGAAGTGTACAAACAGGTATCTTTTATCAAACGGTTCGGTTGTTAAACAGGATCAGTTTTTTTAATATGTATAAACCGGTTTTTTCCCAAAACAGTTCGGTTTCAAACCGGTTTTCATCAAAAATACTCAAACCGCTTATCAAAAATACAAACGCTCAAATCCGTTGTACCGGTTTGGAAACCGGTGTTTTTAGAAAAACCGGCCTTTTTAATTGAAACCGGTTTACAAACCTATTTTTGGTGCCGGCTTACAAACCCGTATACAAACCACCGGTTCGGGTCGGGTTAAAAACCGGTTTTTTTACACCTCTAGTGCCCCCTGAAGAGGTCCCGACGTAACTCATTGAGAGCAGGATCCAAAGGGAGAGCCCTCAACTTTGATTTTTTTAAGCCATAGTCTTTTAAGGTTATTTCATGTTGTAATGTTATCAAGGTTAATTTAAACCACAAACAATCACAATTTTTATAAGAAAATAAATTTATGATAAAAAACCACCCGTGTGTTTATCATGTAAAAAGGACATATAAGGGAAAAAGGTCTTGAGTTTAGACAATTCATTACTCCTAAGAGTGTTAGGGGGGCTTGATAAACTACTCAAACTAAATCAATTAATTTTATTGTTACCTAAATCTACTTAAGGTTGTTGAAATTGATAGGAATATAATCAAACTATCCAAATTATTAATGAGGAGGGGGGGGGGGGGGGGGGGGGGGGCAATCCAAATATGGATTGAACTCCGAATGTGGAAGCCAATTCGTTAACCAAATTGGAGAACCGCGGGGGTGGTGGCGGTGTTGTCAATGGATTCGAGAGTTGTCAATGAATTCGAGAGACCTGCAAGGGGTACTTGAGGGTGCCTCGATTGCCCTAAAACATATATTACATTAAGTGTGATATTTAAAATAGTTATCTAACATTCTAATCACATATCGTATTTTTTCCTATTGTATATTACCAACATCATAAATAAGTGTTTATTTTCACCATTAGTTATTCAATAAATGTTTTGTAGAATATAGTCACTCGAAAGTAAAATCATTCTATAACTGGAGCTGTATTTTAGTATGAAAATTCAATGAAATTTCTTCTTTGTTAAAAGGTCGATTTCAGCAATCGGGGATAAGAGTCAAACAAAACGGGCGTTGATCTTGAATAATGTATATTGAAGAGTGCAAGTCATATCCTTGTCACTTCTGAACCACCCACTAATATTTATTTTCCATTTTTCAAACTTAGCCTTATTGGTAAAATTTCCATGTTTTTCTACTAAATAATACAAAAATGAGTGTTGCCAATGAGTCCTAGATCAACTGGTTTAGAAGGAGTCACCCTATGACTTTTCAAAGCGGGGGTTATGGGTTGGAGTCTCATTAGCTACAATATGCTCCAAGTGAGTCAAGGGTTTTACCACAGTAGGCCTTTGGGAGGTGGGTTTTCCTTGAAATGATGGGCGGGCCGGGTCACCAGCGTTGTCTGTGTTCCCGGACGTGGATGGTCTTTCGTTAATGAGTTTACCGGGTAAAAATTATTCGTTGGCCGTTCAAAAAAAATACAAAACGAGTGTTAATTACTCTTTTAAACTTTACGTCTACTTTTATTAATTGTGCTCTATAAGTAATAAATATATTTTATAATGTTAGCAAAATAATCATTAGACTGGAGTACGTTCACAAACTGAGTTTCGATACTCGACAATAAAATAGAATAACGAGTAGATTACTATTTTCATTTCTGTTGTCAGAGATCTCGGTTTCACTCGTCATTTATAAACTATTTTTCTATAACCTTTTGTGGTTTTCATTTTATCTTGTGCGAGTAAAATGACTTATATATCATTCTATTTAACAATTATATGCGATGAAGGTATTGGCAATTACTAAAATTATAAGAAATGGAACAATAGAGGGTTATAAAGAGAAAAAAAACAGTACTGAAATCTAGATTTTTGTTATGGACAAAGCTAGTAATTTAGAGTAATTTACTCTGAAACACATTAACTGATTTCCAAAAACTTTAGTAACTTTAAAACTGTATATATCTTTGAGCTCAAACTAGTGTTAGTAACTTGAGATCTCTTGGATATAGAATCAGGCTTAGTTTAATATATTCGAGCTTAATTTAAAAACTTAAATAAACAAATATGTTTATAAAAATTTACGTTTGATAGAACGATATTGATTTGAAAACTCAAGTTTTCAGGTGTCCTGCCAATGGTCCATCTTGTGATGGTCGATTTGCATCTTATCATATTGCCCAATCCGTGCGAAACCAAATTTGATAGATAATAACCAAAGCTTCTTTCCTTTAGCTATCCTTGAAACCAGTTCAATTTTAATGACAGACTAGTCAATCCGGTCCGTCATATCTCCAAAATGCACGAATCATTTGAACTACAACATGAATTATCAAAAAGTATCCTTACACATAATAAAACATTATAAAGTATATCATAATGTCGTTAAACATACCATGTAAAAGTATTGAATAATTAATTTTAAATTAACTTCAGAGAGACAAAGAGGAGACGGTAATGGGCTAAGTATGGGATGAGTATCAACAATCTCATACACAATTATAAGCTTGTGTGTTCAGTCTCGCGAGCCAACTCGAGTTTGATATGTGAAGTTGGGGCTCAGGCTCGGGCTCGATAAATAATGAGTTTTTTTCAGGCTCGGGCTCAGCTCAAGCTCGATAAAGCTCAGCTCGTTTCGAGCTTTTTATATATGCCTGGCGTCCCCCATCTTTTTTTCTTCAGTAATGTTAATTTTCAGTCAAGTAGTGTAAATTTTTTGTCCGGTAGTGTAAATATTATGTCTACCAGCAAGTATCACGCATACCTGTTTATGGTCCTATGTGATTAAAATTACGTCTCGTTGAATTACTCATCACCTGAAATCAATCTTATGCTCACCTAAAGAACCTATAAAATACAACTACAATTTTAATAATCATACAACTATAAGTTTCTAACTTCTAACATACTTCATTTGTCATATTTTTTAGATGATTATAATATATTTATATTTGTATTATTTGCTTTGATAATCGGTCTACATCTAAATCCATACTCATCCAAAACTTATAAACCTTCAAAAGTTAAATCTCATTACCGGATATCCGGATACCTTTTAGGTAATAAACTTTCTATTGGTTTCTGGATATTTTATCCATTGATAAAATAAAAAGATAAAATAAAGAGTTAATTTTAATTTTGTTGTTTAAGGTTTGACTAAATTAACTTTTTTTCTTTAAAAGATTAAATTCATCAATTTACCTCCAAAAGTTTCATATGTTGTTTCAATTTCACTCTAAAAGTTTCATCATCTTGGATAAATTTGAAATAACTAATAAAAATTTTAGACTGAAATTGAAACAAATTATGAAATTTTTGAAGTTAAATTGACCTTTTTAATATTTTGATTGAAAATAGTTATTTTTAACAAAACTTAAGAATTAAAATTGAACTTAACTCTAAAATAAAATATCATCTTATAAGTTATAACCACCTTCTTGGAATATATATATATATATATATATATATATATATATATATATATATATATATATATATATATATATATATAGGGTAAGGTTCATTTGTTAACCCTTGTTTATTACGATAACCCATTAACCCTAATGTAGCGAACACTTACACCACTGTAACTAACATTTACACACCACTGATGTAACGATTTCCCTCCATTTTAAAAAACTTCACCATTTTTATAACGTTTTTAACTTTTTTGTATGACATTTTTTTTAAACAAATTACACCATTAAATAGATCGTTTTAACATCTTTAATTTGAGTAAAGTCTTGCTATTTTTTTTTAAAAAAATTTTAACGTTCGTTTTGGACCACTAGATTTACCACTGTAACTTTACAATGGTGACGTGGCTTGCTGTGGACCACTAGTTGGGTTAATAGGTTAGCGCAATAAACAAGGGTTAACATTTGATCCCTTCCCTATATATATATATATATATATATATATATATATATATATATATATATATATATATATATATATATATACATGTATATATATATACATGTATATATATATACATGTATATATAGTATATATATTTGTATATATATATACACATATATATATATATATCGAGGGGAAAGCCAAGCGCTTGGGCTGAAGAAGGAATGGGACACCAGCCGCATAAAGGCCGTTCACTCTGCCGCGAAACCAATCCATGGCATTGCAAATGCGTGCGGGAAGGTTTCCCATCACACGGCTCATCCTCAACTCTATAGTGAAGGAGAAGGCCAAACCCTACTCCTGTACGGGAAGTCCAATTTGA
This sequence comes from Flaveria linearis, assembly GCA_024085815.1. Lineage (NCBI taxonomy): Eukaryota > Viridiplantae > Streptophyta > Magnoliopsida > Asterales > Asteraceae > Flaveria > Flaveria linearis. The sequence continues at coordinate 25,340,505 of CM044002.1, forward strand.
CAATGAGTGACTCACGAGGGAACTATAAGCAAGGGATCCTAGCTAGCCGGCCGAAAAGGTGGGTCTCGCACTCAAAGATATATCTTCTCTCTTTCTAGATACATATATATATCGAGAAAGTGAGAAGTAAGAAGTCATTTCATTTATCAATATTTAAATCGATGATGCCATGCATATATAAAAAAGTTACTGGAAATAGAAAATCAATCACCAATCACAGTCAAGAAAAAGAATGTTAGCCTTAGAACGAGAGCTAGGCCTCACAATTAAATTAGACCGTATTCTTGTGAGTAACGGTGAAAACGAGTCAAGTCGAGATCGTATAGGCTCAGGCTTGGCTCGTTTTGGTTTAAGAGAGTTCGAGCTCGGTTCGTCGGGTACTTTTCAAGCTCGCGCTCGACTTGTTCATTATTTAGTTATTATATTTAATGGTTATTATATTTAGTTATATATATATATATATTTATAATTATATTTATATACATAACATTATACATATTATACAACTGTTTTTATCATAACTTTATATATGATAAAATAATTTTATACAAATATATTTGATACATTAAATAAAAATATATATAAGTAAAAAGTTCGTTTAGGCTTGCAAGCCAGCTCGAGCTTGATATGTGACGCTCGGGTTCGATAATTAAATGAATTTTTTCTGGCTCGGGCTCGGCTCAAGCTCGATAAAGCTCAGCTAATTTCGAGTTTTTTATCGATCCGATTTAGAGTACCTTGCGAGCAGCTCGGTTCGTTTGCACCCGTACTTGTTAGTAGTGTGTAGATCAAAATCGTGTAATGTGAGATTGAATCTGGGTGGTTATCCTCCGCAAGTAATACGGAAGATTTTAAATTGCGCTTAGTGTTTACTGTGTTTGCATGATCAGTTTATAGTGAAAGGCGATGAGAAACCAAGTGGTGTTGGCTTGTGGGGAAGGGGAAAAAGGAGAAAATTTGATGGAAATGTAATTTTTCTTAACAATTTGTTTTTGAACGGGAGGTTGGTTTTATGATTATTTTATTTAGTATTTTAACAATTGGATATCTAATTTGTAACGTAATAAAGAAATTAAACTCTTTTTTCCTCCATAACCTCTTAGAAAGAAAAATCAAGTTTGAAAATTGTTTAGTGTTTATTATTGACACTAGTCATCTGTCATATGTAATCAAGAATCAATATTTTATCTACCTTCTATCACAAAATGTGGGGGAAAGACCGCGTACATCTTCCCTTAAATGGGACGGACCCTCCCTGGACCCTGCGAAAACGCGGGAGCTCTTTGCAGCACCAGGTACGCCATTTTCTTCTACCACTATCGATTTTTAGTGGGATGGTTGGACGCAAGGTTTACTTTGTCTTAGCTTTTTTCAAAGTCGTTTATTTATCTTGTCAAAATCTTTCAACCATCATTGCCGTGGAAATTGACACAAGAACAAACGTTTCTTTTGACTTTTGACCAACAATATGTAGTCTATTATTGTAAGTTTCTAACAATAAGTTGTAACGCTTCTAGTCATCCTCATCTCGTCAATTTTGGTTTAATTAATCATCTTACATAGAGATATGTACATTGTAACATTTAGAGCTCTTTAAAATTTAGAAAATTAAACAACAACAATGATTTTGTGATTTAATACGTGTGAAACGACTGTAATTGTTGAGATCTTTCATTTTTTATTAAAACTTTATGTTGGAATATGATGTGTCCTCAATTCATCTGTTAGGGCTCTTGGTGGGCTCTTGTGGGTATTATTGGTGGCTCTTGCAATTATTTGTATGTGGTGGTGTTGTTTTCCTTTTTATATATTCCAACTATTTGGTTGCAATTAAGTTTTTCTAATTCTTTGATTATGATTGCCTATCCGTGAGTTATTGGGTAGAGTTCATGTGTATTAATTCTTATTTTGTTGGTTGTGAAATCTTGGTTAATGATGGTAATCAAAACGTCACGTGTTGTTCCAACACTAAAGGATAATCAGGATTGTCGCAAGTGACATATAAAATAAACTTTCAAGATTTGTACGACTAACTCTCAAACTCCCTCTTGCCTTGTGCTAGGATTCTTATATGACGAGCTTGTGAGTTGGGCCAAAAAGTTACTCTTCGTGTGAATACTTGAATTATACGTAAGGTTTAATCACTCACATACCACTCTTAATAATAAAAAAACTACATCATCCTATGACTGGCTCTAAAGTTTAAATTGCTCCTGCTTTTGGGCCTTAATATTTTAGAACCCATTTTATTTTATATATCATAAGTTTACAAAACAAAAGGTTCTTTCAGTGACTTTTGAGTTTCTCACAAAATGAAACCGTGAGGTGGTATTTTTAAAATTTTAGAAAGTAAAAGAATATATTATAAAATAGTTTAAAATCAATAAAAATACAAATATATTAAATTTAACTCAACTCGTAAAACATAGAAAAAATAAACGTATTCTATTGGCATTGAAATTTAAGAAAACAATATATTTAAAAATAAAACAATATATTATAAAATTGTTTAAAATATGCAAATACAAGTCTTGAAGTGCTGACACCATGGGTCGAACCGGCGGCCAACTTATTTAACAAATGGGATTTTAATCAATCGTACTAGGTGCTATTTAGTTTTTTCTAAGTCTAAAGATAAATGTTGTATATATGGCATTGAAAGTATTTTCAACCTCAACTCTAAATTTTTACAAATTAATATAAACTTCATCCCATATCTCATTTTTATAATTTTAGAAGATACAAACTCAGCTCTAATATTTGGAGATCACTGTTCATCTATCATATCCATTATATATATATATATATTTTATGAGTAACTATGAGTGAATGAGGGTAGGATGTAATTAGAGAATGAAAGATTATATTTAAAAAATAATGTTTTATACTTAAGTTATAGAGATAAAGATAGAGAAATTATAATGAATGCTATAAAATAATCAAAGTTTTTCCTTAGCTCTACCACATGGCCGTTGATGGGCTTACATGAAATGTTATAGGTTATAAATGACCTTATCCCCTCCATCTTATTTATTTTTATGTCTTTAAACATTTCAATGTATGTGCTTTCGACTGTAAAAGTAGTAGTCAATAAGTCATTACTAGCTGAAAATAGATTTACGTAGGAGTGTAATATAGATACATCGAGTCTCATAATAAACTATGGTGTGAATAATATAACATATTGTGAATTTCACACACTAATTCAACATATTCTTAATTCTATATCATAACTAATTTACATCAACCCGTAAGGAACACGGAGTGGAGTCTAAGGAGAGCTCAAGAAAAAATGGGGCCGGGTGAGAACACCACGCCCTGGACCAGGGGAGAAAAAAAAGTCCCGACCCGGTGAATTTTCACCGGCGGTGAATTTTCACCGGGCATCACCACCACTTTTCTCTTATTTTTCAGGGTTAAATGGGAGAACTGCGGAGAAAATAGGACGACATTGTGTAAAACAGGAAATAAAAACTAAGGAAAAAAAATTGACGTGACAACTCAGAGAATCAGAAAGAACTGGAACGACTCTCACTTATCTAATAGATAGCAAACTTAAAATACTAAAGAAAATTTTACTATTTTTAATTTTAAATGATTTTCTCACATAGAAAAAAACACACACTCCTTCTCAAAATATATAGCAAGAAAAAAAAAGAAAAAAAAGAAAAGAATGAAACATCCAACCTCCAGGTGCCAAATTGCCAATATCTCAAAACGCAAAATCTACATGATGTCGGGGGCGGTCGGGCCTACATGGTTGGGCCCACATCATTAATCCATCGTGAATGTAAGTGGCAATCGTATCGTATGAATATATGGTTCACGTATCATTATCGATAGTTTTTAATTTTTCTAACAAAAGTTATGCTTATAATATAAGTTTCAGTCGACAAATCTTCACCGATTCACACAGGTTATTAAAAAAAAATTTACATTCCGAACTTGCAAAACGTTTATTTACATTAAGTTGCATACGTTGTTGTTTTAGCTTTGAAGTAAATCTTTTTTTGATTGTATGTTATCATGTATCGTTAGACAATATACTCACAAGTTAATAAAATCATATGAAAATGAAATTAGCCAGGACAATGAAATTTATGAATAACTCAATTCTTATGAAATGTTTGTAATTGATCTTATAATCATGGAAATACTAATGCGGATTAAATGGTTGATTCTAACAGATGATGAAAATCGGTTGCAAGCAAAATCATATATGTTTGTTAAGGAGCAAACACTAGACAAAACCCATATTTGAGATCATTTAGCGAATCAACACCACAAGCGGATCTCGAAAAAAAAATTATCCTTTTTTTTAATCTCAAATACATATTGGCTCTTGAGCGTAAGAATTGTTATGTTTTACCATGATCGTTGTTTAACTAGGTAATTATAAATGCTATCATCAGATACATCCCAAGACAGTGAGAGGCATGTGAAATCAATACAAAATTTGTTAGTCTTATTTGGAAGAAGAGAGTGACATCTTTATGCACTTTAATTATTCAAATTAATGAAATCACATGATCATGTTTAAAGTGAATTAAATTGTTATCTTTAATCACTTTGATTTTTAATTAAGAAATATAATAATTGAACTCGCTATGAAATTGAGGGCATTTACTTATCGTGTTTAATGGGCTGTCTCTAACAAAAGGGATATGTTCATGTGTTACTAGGGTAGTTATATATTGCTAGACATTTTTCACGATTTGCATTAAAGTAGGTTAAATATTATGTGGATATGAGATGTTTTTTTTATACCAACTACCCAAATACAACACATATGCCAACACAACTAATAATAAACCTATATGATCACCAGAAAAAAAGGAAAGAAATTAACAATAAAACACATTTAAATATGATTTAATTCTGTTAGCCATAATAGTATTGAGCTCATCTCGTTTGATACTAACAACGTACTATGACAAATTTTGTGTAAAGGGGGCTAGATATACTCTTTACAGATTTCAATATATAATTATACTTTTAATTATTATAAGAATTTATTGATCATACAACTTACACCCCCTAATCTAACCTATAATAGTTGGAGCAAACAAAAATATTTTACAATGAGCTATATTTTAATGTGTATTCTTTGTGAAAATACTCACATTTTTTATTCATTTATATGTTAATGTGTATTCTTTGTATTAAATAATGAAGTAGTCGTAAAATTTCATAGAGATCGTATTACTCCCTACGTTGACTGGTGATTTGAACATTAACATACCATGAAGTGGAAATTAAACCACCATTTGTATACACTCCAATATATACCTCTAGATGTAACCTTATTGTGAAATAACAAATAAATATTAATCCCATCATATATGAGTATGAGAGAGCATAGATGAAAAGTGTCAATGACCAGGATGGGAAGAAGACAGACGTTAAGCAATATATTTTTTGTTTATCTCATTTCAACTTTGACAAATAGGTTTTTGTCTTTTGGTAGTCAACATAAACACTAAACTTTGGAAGCTTACTCAAACTTTGTTATAAGGTAGATATTGTAACTGATTAAATAACATAAGTAAATATTTGTCTAAGCGTGATAATGAAATTCAGAATATAAATTTATTAAATTAAATCTGAACTTTTTATTATATCATACCTAACATTTGTTTCACTATATTCTTGGTTTAGTCACTATCTTTTTATTATCAACAATGTTATATCTTTTTGTTGTCATTCGAATTTAAGTTGATACTAAACAATCAAACTGGAATGATAAGACGAGTCCACAACCGTCAAATGTATCTATCACTTTCAAGAACTCATGATAAAATGTTATTTAGAACACTTAGATCCATTTCCAATCCGACACGAGGATGTACGTGCTTCAATTCGATTATCAATTCTTTTTCTTTTCCTGTATTGATTTCGGTCCCATTTTGATTCGATTAAACTAAGCAATTCCATTTAAGGGGTTCAATATTAAAATCGGATTCGAGTAACTCGAAATTCAATTCAAATCAAACCGAAATTGAAATCGGTTTGACATATTAGATTCAAATTCGATTCAAATTATTAAATTCAAATTCGATTCAAATTATTAAATTCAAATTCGATTCAAAATCTAACTATCAAATTTGAATTCATGATTTTCTATCTAACATTCGAATTAAAAATACACACATTTACACTTATTAATATTATATATTTATTTACTATAATGTTTGCAAGAAACTAAGAATTAGAGTAAAATAATCTTCCTACTCTAAGGGTATCTGGGATGACACGTGTCAACACCACAATAATTCTTACCAAAATTTTCCCGCCCCTCTCTCCTATTAAATAATTACCTTAATTACTAATAATACTATTTAACACTTTTTAGATTTAATAAATTAATAAAGAGATCTATTTATTAATGTTATTTCTAAATAAACAATTTTTTGTAAAATAATAAATTTGTTTAAAGCATAAGACTTTTTTTAAAAAATATGAAATATTTAAAATTGATATTTTTAAAAAGTTGTTTTTTTAAAACAAAAAATAATTAAATTTAAGAGTTATAATAAGAAAATTTTTAAAAATGACATTTTTATACGGTTTGTTTTAGAACAAAACGTTTTTTTTTGAAAAAAAATAAAGTTTTAAAAAGTTTATATCACTATTTTATAACTTACAGTCATTTCTAATACATAATTTCAATGATTATATCTTAAAATATTATTTTATAATTAATAAATTTTGTTATATTAATTTTTTATTTATTTAACCTGTGCAACACACGGGTTACTATAGCTAGTATATCTATAAACTCTAATAAAACAAGGTTTTTGGAGCCACATGTCATTATCTTAAACCACCAATTTGACACGTGGCACACTCTTACACCATCTTTATTTTTAGTTTTTTGATATATTAAATGCTTACCATGCTAGACATTAAATTTAAATATATTACCATACTTACATACTGATTTAAATTACAATTTATGACTTTCATTTAACCTTTTTATATTATGTCATAAAAATTCCATTTAACCATATATTAATTCAACTTTTACGGTATTATTTATCAAATTCCATTTAACCTTTTATATTATGTGTTAAGAATCTATAAATTTTTCTTTGTTTCTGTATTGTTTTCTAAAATAAACTCTTTTAATTTAGTAGATTTTTATTTTATGAATTTTTTTATTCATCAATTTCGATTTCTTACTGTATAATTAATTGATCCAATTATAATATATTTATCAAATTATCAAAGCCAAAGGACAAGGTGTTGACACTTAAGGAATTAAACAATTTGCTACATGGCTTCTTGATATAGGAAAAGGTAATGTTGGTGGTTATAACGATGGTGAGACAACTATTAACGAATCGATCAATCCTTTAGCAAATTTAATTCAATTTGTTTACCCATCCATGTTAGAGAACTACAAAGACAAAAAAGACTTTCATGAGAGAGCAATTTTTACACCAAAAAATGAGGTCTTTCATGAAATTAACGATTATCTGCTTTCACTTTTCCCTGGTGATAAGATAAAGTATCTACTTCGGATAACATACGTCAAATGGAACATTTTAATATCCCGTTACATAAAAATTTGCACTCTCCTTATTTTCTAAATGGACTTAAAATATCCGGATTGCCAAATCACAAGTTAGTATTGAAAGTTGGAGTTCCTGTTATGCTTCTACGTAGCATCGACCAACAAAATGGTCTTTGCAATGGTACTCGCCTACAAATTTCTATTTGGGAAACGGGTTATTGAAGTTGAGATAATATTTGAAAGTAATATTGGATGCCTAACATTTATTGCAAGAATTAATCTCGTGCCATCCGATAAATAATCCCTTTCAAATTTAAAAGAAGACAGTTTCTTCTAACTGTTTATTTTGCAATGACGATTAACAAGAGTTAGGTATAATTATTGTCAAAAGTTGGTTTGTATTAAAAATACAAGTTTTCACTCATGGACAGTTATATGTGGCTTTGTCAAATGTGAAGATTACAGACGGTGTAAAATTTACTCATTTTAGATCAAATTGGTAACATTACCAGCGAGACACACAAAACGTTATATACAAATAGGTGTTTAGACATCTATGAGAAAGTTTTGAGAGTATGAATGCTATTTTAATTCTATTTTCATACTTTGAATTTTTCATAATATTTATTATGTAATGAATGTTTAATGAAAGTCTGGTTATTTAAATCACCCGTGTATCACACGGGCTCTAACCTAGTTATTTATATAGTCTAAATCTTCCATCAAGGCGGCTAACTACCACTCGAACCAAATTTCAATTTTCTAACTTATTTTTTACTTCAAAATTTCATTTTCTAGTTAATTTTTATAGTCAACATCTTAAGTATTTAGTATTCTTATTTTATTAAAATTACGAAAACACATCAAAACATATAGTTATTTATATATTTTGTTTATAGAACAATCTACAGTTTTCTTTCAAAATACTCAATTATACAATTTTATCCGGTTTTTAAATCCAATTCAATCAATCCAACAAATAAACCAGTAAAACAACATTTCACCGAATAAACCAGTAAAACAACATTTCACCGTATGTTATTTTTCCTAAAACACTAATAAACAAAAGACAACAAAACATAAAAGCCAAAGTATAAAAAAAAAAAGAGTAAAATAATACCAACAAACAATAATCCTCCATGATTTGAATGCGTTGGCAGATGATGAGCGAGAAACCTCACCCCAAAAAGCGTGTGAATTCGCCTCCAATCCTTTGACTCCACCATCACCTTCTTCTTCAACTTCACCTTCTTCACTCCATTTATACACACCCACATGAACACCACCCCCACAAACCACCATGATCACCTCAAATTCAACACCTCAAATCCACCCCATCGATCACTCAACCACCAATCGTATACATTCACCCCTCAATCCCCTCACATGGGTCCTCTTTCTCCTCCTAATCCCCTCACTCCCCACCGTCAACTCCGACTCACGTGCGACCCCCGCCGGAAACCTCACCTGCGGCACCGCCAGAGCCACCACGGTGAACTTCATCCCCACGTTCGTACAAGCAATGGAGCGATTATCGAGCAATCTCAACAACTCCAACAACAATTTCGCTATCACGAACGTCACTGATCCCGCATCACCCCCTTTTTACGCCTTGATCCAATGCCACCGTGATCTCTCCCACACCGATTGTCTTGTGTGTTACGCCGTCAGCCGCACCGCCGTCCCCGGCTGTCTTCCTCGGACCTCCGGCAGGATATTTCTCGACGGGTGCTTCGTTCGGTACGATAATTACAGCTTTTTTCAAGAGGCTGTTGATCCTGTGACAGATGCGAGAAATTGTACTTCGGGTGTGGTTAGGGACAATTGGAATGATTTTGAAGGTGGGTTTGGTGAGTTTAATCGGAGTGTTGTTGAATTGGTTGATAATATTACTCGATTGGTTCCTAATAGTGGTGGATTTGGTGTTCTTGAGTCGAATGGGGTTTATGGGTTAGCTCAGTGTTGGGAGAGTTTGAGTGATGAAGAGTGTAGGGTTTGTTTGAATAAAGCGAAATCTGAAGCAATTGGTTGTTTACCGAGTAGAGAAGGAAGGAGTATGAATGCAGGGTGTTACTTGAGGTATTCAACAGAGAAGTTCTTCAACAATGATTCAGAAGAAGATGGGGGTAATTCAGGTATTTCACATGACCCTTTCTCTGTGTAATTGTTTAATTTTTATGGGTTTTGTTCTTCGATTCAAAATCATTTGATTTCTGCAAAAAAATAAAATTTTTGATTTGATAAAGTTTGGATTTTTAGATTTTGTTTTGGGTTCTGTGTGAATTTGTTGGATTTGTTTCTGTATGTTTATTAATTTTTGCTTGTTGATTAAGTTTTTGGTCACTTTGAAAACTTTTTTTTTCAATCTTTTTGAATTCAACTGTGATCCCGATGTCCTGAAGCTTCCTGTTTAGTTGAAGAACATGATTGTGTTCTGTGAGCTAATGCTTGTTCATCACTCTGCACTTTGACTTTATATTATTGATCATATTTACAATTTTACTCTTTGAAATTGATTATATTGGTATTGATCTTTAAGAAAGAAAACTGTATTTTGGTGTCTGATGATCTTTATAAACTTTGATTTTTGAAAATTGTTTGAATTTTGCAACTCAGTAACAATTATGGAAGAACAATGACCAAATTAAAATGAAGTATTAAATAAATTGCCAATTTGTGTGATTTGTTCTAAATTGTTACAAGTTTTCAGGGCAAGTGGTGCTCAAGATTCTCAAGATTGGCTAATTATCAAATATAATAGCAATATAGCATCACATCCTTTTTTGACTTTTTCCATATTCAAAGGTCAAATTTTCAAATTCAAAGTCGATAGGGGTGTCTTCTGTTTCTAGTTTGAATCTCTTTTATCAATTGTATTGTGTATAGTTTTAACATGATAACTCTTTTATCGATCTAAAGTATAACAATTCCTTACAGCTAATTGAACTCGAATGTAATCCTTTTGACACTCAAAAAGTCAAACTCTGTATTATGGGCCTAATATGGCATTAGTTGGAATAAATATTCTATGAACCTCCATGTGCAAGGTTGTTTCAATTTGTTTAATTTATTAGCATCAGATCAATAGAAATTTGTGTGTTTGTTCCGGTTAACCTACCTAGAAGAATTTCCGAACTTTTTGTGGACTTTTAGTCTTGGTCCAATTTTTTATGCCCTATTTGTTGAGGTGTTTGGTATTCCAACTTAACTCATAAAGGTGTAAACAATAATTTATTCTCGATCAATCATATTAGGTGTAATTTTCAATTTAATAGTCATTTTCAATAGCTTATCCTTGATAATGATTCAAAATAACATGATGATTTTGACCATAAACCTACTGTATCATGGCTCCTCAAGTTTGAATTAGAGGTGTTTACAATCCACTCCGGTTCAGTTGGTTTTGATGAATCATAAGTTCGCATTGACATTTTTAAAATGATGAAGATGGTGTATGATTATAATGCATATGCATAACTACATATGGATCTCAAACCAGCGGACGTGCTTCAGTCTGTTTCAATGGTTTTCGAACACCCTAGTTTGAATCGATCACGAAGGAAGCCTTTGAACACGGGTCATTCCTTTTGGTCTTTGGCTAGAGGGTACAATGGTAATTTTAACTTCTCGTTATCGATTTCAGGTCTTTCTAGTCCAGGAGCCAAAGTAGCTGTTGTCTTGGCTGCAGTTGCCTTCCTCATGATATCATCTTTTGCTGGTTATGCAGCATATATAAGAATATCAAAGATCCGAGAAGGTAATTTTCGATCTTAATTCTCAACCGAAACAGCATAAAATCGACTATAAACATCTGACCCGAATAACCAACATCTTGACTTGCATTCACAGAGCGGAAGAACATGGGAATGCTATCGAATTCTTTTAACAAGTCTGGATTGAAGTACAAATACGAAACACTCGAGAAAGCAACAAATTACTTTGATAATTCAAATAAATTAGGACAAGGGGGAGCAGGTTCCGTCTACAAAGGAACTCTTCCTAATGGAGATGTCGTTGCTGTGAAACGATTGTTCTTCAACACACGCCAATGGGTCGATGAGTTCTTTAACGAAGTCAATTTGGTCAGTGCAATCCAACACAAGAATCTTGTCAAGCTTTTGGCTTGCAGTATCGAAGGCCCCGAGAGTCTTTTGGTTTATGAGTTTGTTCCAAATAAGAGCCTTGATCATTTCCTTTTCGGTGACTTGTTCTCCCTTAACTCATTTAGATGGCTTTTTACCTTTTTATTCGCTTTCGAGCTATAATTTACGCAAAATGTGGGATGGTTTCAAAATGATTTAACTTTCTTTTTTTGCAGATAAAGATAAAGTGCAGATTCTTAGCTGGAAGCAGAGGATGGGGGTGATTCTTGGAACAGCTGAAGGATTAGTTTATCTTCATGGAGGGTGTCATGTAAGAATCATCCATCGCGATATTAAAAGCAGCAACATTCTTCTCGACAAAGATTTTTCTCCGAAAATAGCTGATTTTGGTCTCGTGAGGACGTTTGGGACTGATCGGAGTCATCTTACTACCGGAATAGCTGGAACTTTGTAAGGAGATCTGTCTAAATTCTCTTGTTAACATGGTTTTTCATTGCAAACTGATGATCTTTATTTGTAAATTGTCAATAACTTGTTGTTTTCGTGTTGTTTCAGAGGTTATATGGCTCCAGAGTACATTGTCCGGGGACAACTTACAGAAAAAGCCGATGTTTTTAGTTTTGGAGTCGTGGTTCTTGAAATCGTGTCTGGCAAAAGAAACAATGCCTTTGTAGAAGATTCGGGCTCGCTTCTGCAAACCGTAGGACTCAAAAACTGAACAAATTTTCAAATTTTTTATTCGTTTCATTGTTTTGATCGCGCTTTGACCAACCCTGAACAGGTATGGAAGCTATACAAAGAAGGCGTTGTGACGGAAGCAGTCGACCCCTTACTTAAAGGTGAGTTTCCCGAAGAGGAAGCGTTAGAAGTGCTGCAAATCGGGCTTTTGTGCACACAAGCATCCGCGGCTTTAAGGCCATCAATGGTGGAAGTGGTTGAGTTTTTGACTACAAAACCCGAAAACCGACAGACCCCAATGCCGATACCCCAGCAACCGCCATTTCTAAATGCTCGGTCACTTATGTCTCAAGGGTTAAGCAGCTCGAATTCTAGCCCAATGACCAAAGTGGGGCTATCGTATACCAACACCTCACGGTCATCGACTACTCCAAGCTCAGAGTGGCCGTTACGAATTGATGAACTCAGCTCCAGTTAGCTCGAACCTTAGAAAGACTGAAAAAGCAAGCTAACTCGAGACGAGGGTATTTTTTTTTATTGGATTGAGGATAAATCTTGTGAAGGATTTTGGGAGTAATTTGTGTATATTTTTACAACAAAGTCTAGGTTTACACTTTCTTGGTGTTTTACTTTTTGCTTTCTTACAAATATTTAGTATTAACTTGTAAGGGAGTTTTGTTAATTTAATTAAGAAATTAATGCAATAAAAACTTTGGTTATGTTTATATTTATTTGGTGGTTCGATGAAAGAGGAAAAAATAATTTGTTATTTAAATTAAAAGACTAAATAGCAGGTTTTAGGCACTAATCTGTTTAGTGTTTCCATCCAGGTATATACAGAATCACATATTCTATTTTGCCATTATGTGTACCATGAACTATTCGAAATTATTGTTTGCATTTGATAAAATTTTCTGAAAATTATTGAGCATGAGTATGTTACGTTTACACATAATTAAGAAAATAAATATAGCTACCAAGTACATGTGGGTATTTTGTCGGTGCTTAACGGTGTACTAATTTTTTGTAAAAATAAGCAAGTTATAAGGGTATGTTAAAACTTAAAAAACATTATGTTATTGTAAAATCGAGTGTTCAGGAACACAAAAGTTTGTAAATAAAAGAACCGCGTCGTAAGGAACCAAATGTTTAAAAACACGGACCCTTGTAGATAAAAATAAACATGCGTGCATGCTCGGAATTTAAGAGAATTCTACTTGAGTGTCGAGCATAAAGGTAAATAAAATTAGAAAATTAAAATAAAACGAGACTTAATTGAAAAAGATTTTAAAGTAAAAGGAAGTCAGAAAATAAAAAAAAATACACTAAGAATCAAAATAGACTAAACAACAAACTAACACTATTCATATTGCATAGTTTTTGTTACATATATACATAGTGTGTGTGTGTGTGTGTATATATATATATATATATATATATATATATATATATATATATCTATTACTATATAAAACATATTGGATGGGCAGAATAGTCATTTTCCCATCCTTGTAAGACGCGCCCGTTGAGTTCACCTCCAGCACCATCCGTAACGCCTCCGGTAGGGGCGGCCTATGATCTTCCCTCTGTGCTCTTCCAATCGTCTCCCCTACCTCGATATACAACCTCGATCCCTTTGTATATCACTCTAGGGTTTCGAGTTAACAAATCAAAACACAAACCCGAAATCAAAACACAAAAACCCCAAATCAAACAACAAAACTACAAGCCCCACCTGATTCAATCTGTTGGTTCTTACTAAATCAGCGTGAGATGGCCCCGCAAGAGACAAGGATTTCGTAACCCCGTGCTGCCTCGGAGAAACTAAAGACTCCGAACCCACCATTATTACACCAAATTACAACAACAATAAGTTGTAATCGAACGAATCGAAACAAGAATCGATGTGCTTTGGAGTATCGATCAAAATTCCAAAACCCTTTGGTTGGATTTGAAGATTGTGCGATCAAGATTGAGAAAAGTGTGTTAAAGAATCTGTGGAAACCCTACCAATTCTTCGGTTGATCGAGGTCCATAATGAACAACATGAAGCTCATCGTGAACTCTCAAGGGGAGCCACTTTGAAATTAGGGTTCAACCTTCCAACACCGTGAGTTGCAATGCCTTCTGACTTTTAAACTTGTTAATTGTTATGTTCAGTGAAATGCATGATGATTACTTGTTCTGATGTGGTGATGTTGTCAGTTTTGATGTGTGTAGCTGTTTGTAATTGATGTAGATGTTAGATTAGGGCGCGCTGGAGGTTTTTCTTGTGAATGTGGTGTTTTTGGAGGTTGAGAGTGTGTTAAGTTAGTTGTGTAGATTGGAGATTTGTGTGTATGTGTATGATTTGTAGATTCAATTGTAGTTTATTTAAAGCCATACACCTGTCCCATGTATGTTTTCACTACAGGAAGCTTTATGGTTTACGGCCTGGATTGATCTCGAGTCAGCTTAATGTATGTTTTCATCGTTGATCAATTCTAATTTGCAAAATTTGAGACAAAATAAAGACTACAAGCCATACACCTGCAATAATTGTCAATGTGGACTATATCTTATGATAATCAGTTTGTTAATGGCATAAAAATGGTTTTGTGATTTATAAAGATCTTAGTCCTTTGCTTTAAGCATGGGATATCAAAAAAAATCCCTCTTTGTGAAAGGCTTTGGCCCTGTCTCCGGTGACATTAAATTTTTACTCAGTCAGTTATGAACATCCGACCGACAAAAGAAAATAAGCTAAGTGCCTTTGGTCCAGGTCCTATCAACTTATAAATAGCTCTCTATGTGATGATTTGATACATGTTATGCACGTGCAAGATGAGGATTTAACTTATGCCAACTTCATATATTATGATCACTCTTTTTTTCCTCCTTTGCAGGATGCATCTGATGCACAATGGAGAAATTTCCGCAGCATAACAGTTTGGTGTTCTTAAAAAGTCCAGATTGTTGTTCTTTGGTTTTCCTACAATATTGATTTGCTTTTGAGGTACGTTATTTGCGTTTTTATTTCTATTTCCCTTTTTAATCCTTTATTTTAGGGCATTTAGTTATTAACAACTTTAACCAACATTGCTTTGATTGTAGGTGCATAGTAGGTAACTTTAATTTTCATTTACATTTTCATAGTGCTTATATGAAAACTAATAATTTGGACATGGTTACCTTATATGAAAACTAATAATATGGACAACCTGAATAAAGAAATTTGTTTGTTTGATTGATTCCTAACTTGCTCCAAAAAGCAAAGGCATACACCTATGGAGTGTTTAGAATTCCATTTGCAAATTGGTTATCTAATTAATGTGTACTCAATTTGCATATAATCAGTAGATTGTTTGATGGAGGCAAGCTTATTCTGCTCATCATACTTAGAGAAGATTGGTTTAGTGGTAGCTTCTTCAATCTGATTGCCTCTCAAAAACCTAAACATTTGTCACTGTATAGTTATATTGATTAGATTTCTTCAGTGATGTGAGTAGAATTTATATTGCTAATCATCTAGAAACAAAGGTATTTTACATTTGCTGAGGAGCAACCCCAAGATGAGTATGTTGCAGAACTTTCAGGTATTCTCTTTTGGTTATCTTTTCATATACTTTTTGGTTTGCTTACTTTAAATTCCACATATCTTAAATGTGGTTAAATATGATTCACATGTATGTACAGCGGATCATAAGTGTCTTATGCACTTCGTTAATATATTTCTTTCCATTAAGTAGTTGTTTATAACATTAGGTAACTGTATGGTAATATTACCTTTTCCAATCCAGAGTCAGTGAGGCTTATAGACATGCCAAAAACATATACTACTGAAGATCGTTGCATTCCATCATCACCAACACCAGCTGATATAGAAGTGGCCCACCCTTTAGCTTTTAAAAAGAATAACAAGCTTCCTCTGCCCTCTTCATAAATAGATGGTCTAA
This sequence comes from Flaveria linearis, assembly GCA_024085815.1. NCBI lineage: Eukaryota > Viridiplantae > Streptophyta > Magnoliopsida > Asterales > Asteraceae > Flaveria > Flaveria linearis. The sequence continues at coordinate 25,356,737 of CM044002.1, forward strand.
GTGAATATACTGAATATCACCACTGCCATCATCTCTTGCTGGTTGGATTGCAAATCCATCTGTTCCGCATCCGTCAGTTTCTACAGTTCCCATTGGGTTCACTCCGCCTAATAATGCTGGTATGCAAAATTTTCAGCTTGGCAAACATCACGTGATATAGTAATTTAGTATTCATGGTAATAGTATCATGACAGAGTACAATGTTTCTGATGTGTTTTTCTATATGATTACATGGTTTTGCCTTCTATGATGTAATTACTGTCAAATTGGTATAGAAAAGAATCCCTACGTTTGTTTAGGCTGATGCACAACTTAACCCTATCTATATATAAAAAATACAAGACCTAAATATACAACTTGGAAAAAATGTCAATATATAAGGTAATTAAAAACTACAACTATTAATTTACAAAAGAAGTCTTTAAAGATGGAAATATAGTGTTCAAAAAATAAAATATTGTTAACTCATTTTCGAAATAACTATTTTGGGGTTGTTTGTTTTTTATGTTAACAGATTAACTCTAAGATTTGTGATTAAGATGTAAAACAATAAAACCATTTTTGCATCAAGATGATTTATTGTGTCGTATCCAAACTTTGGAAAAAATAGATTACTTTAAAAACAACATAAGTAATAGTTATTTTTTTAATGCATGCAATTTAAAAATGAATGCGAGTTTAACAAAACCATTAACCTTGTGGCTTTCTACAAAGGCATGCACGTTTTTTTTCTTTTTATATGCATGAGTGAGTAGAAACCGTACCCCGCCGCAAAGCACGGGTTAACCCACTAGTATATATATATATATATATATATATATATATATATATATATATATATATATATATATATATATATATAGGGTTGAGTTCAAATGAGAACTTTATTTTAAATAAGAACTCTAAAAACTCCTCACAACCAATGATTATAGTAATCAAGGGTTGAGATTAAAAAGGGTAATCTTGTAAGTTAATATGTCATTTAAATATAATAATTTAAACATAAAGGGTATATTAGTAAAGTTAGACCATTCAATTTTTTGAAAACGAGCTACATATGTGGAATCTTATTTATTCTCACTCTATTTAATACATAAGACAAAATATCATCCTTATGTAAATAAAACGAATTCAATCGACAAAATAGCTAGAGTTTTTGAAAAAAAACGCCATCAAATAGTGAAGAAAAGTTAAAGAAGAGATATCTGAGATCATCTGTTGGAAGTCAAACAAAGATAGTTTGCTCTTTTTTAAAATCTATATATTATTAATCTATTATTGCTTAGCAACATGTAATACCATCTTAGTTTTTTTCTTTAAAGCACATTAATATTGTTGATTACTTGTTTTATCATTGTTAAACGTGAATTTATTTTAGTACTTATAAAATATTGGGTGGTACTACTTTTTAGTGAAGTAAGCCAAAAAAGACCCTAATTTTAGACCAGACGTTCACTACTTTTTGTGTTTTGTTAAAATTAGTAGTTTTTGGTGTTGATTGGTAAGTAAAACGATATTAATTAAAAAAAAGACGAAGCATGTATATTAATTTAAAAAGTATTCACTATTGCAATAAAACAAAATTAATTACTGTTGAAGTATGAAGGTTTTCCATTATCGGTTAATAATTATATTATTTGAGTATCATATATGTGATTTTAATATTGAAACCGAAATGTAAAGATTCTCAAAGTTATTTCATTTGTAGTTTTAAATATTTTTCAAAGAAGGATAAATTTTACGTAATTTACTAAACTATTTTAAAATATGTATGTTTGGTAAGTTAGTACATAATAATTTACTAATTTATCATTGATATGTGCTCAGAAGATGAGAAGTAGAATAATGTCTTCAAGTGAGTTAAAATACATTTTTTCTTTATTTTATATTGTATTTGTTTTAGAGAACTAAAATTACGTATGTGTAAATACATGTATTGACACTGTTATGTTGCTATGGGTGTAATTGATATTCTAGTTTTTAATTTAGGGTTATTTTTTATGTAGAAACGTTTATATGTGCAATATTTAGAAAGAGTTGGGCATAAGAAGTAAGATGCTATGTTAGAATGCATCCCCATAAAAAATACCTCCATTAGGCTACAAAAAATAATCATATTGACTGCGGTGTGTTCGTAATAAGGTATATGGAATTGTATATGGGATATAAAGTGAAGAAATAGAGTTGTGTTTTAAAAGGAGTCAGGCAGAATGCACGGTTAAGTAGAGTTGTGTTTTAAAAGGAGTCAGGCAGAATGCACGGTTAAGAAAGCTAAGGGTCAGATACATTTTTCGTATTCTTCTATATGAAGTGAACAATCACAAGGACAAGGTAATCAACGAGACCATGGGTTTGGTAGATTGTGATTGATTAGTTGATATGTTAGAATGTTGTTTTGACATTGAACGTCTAAGTAATTTTATGGTTGGTTAACATTGTGGTCTTTTGGATATAAAACAGTAAAATACTTTGGTATGTTTTGGGTAATGACGAGACTAGTATATTCTTAGTTTTTAATATTTTACAAGTATGAATGTTATGCTTGTGTATATAAACAAGTTTGAAATGGTAGTTGTCATTATATATTAATTACGTAAAGGTAAAACTAGTTGTCATTATATGTTAATTACATATAGGTAAAACTAAACACGTGACACTATTGTTTGTATGTTGACATATATATAAAAAGTAGTAATAAACAACCAGATGAGAGTATTTATGATGGTTTATATACAACTAAACGTAAGTTAAAGTTAAAATTAAAATTTTCCAATGATTATATACGTAACAATGTTGTATGATGTAAGTCTACTTAGGTTAAAGACGTAAAAGAAAATGAAAGACTAAGAGTAAGAATTAAATGGTCGTAACATATGTTTATATACGATAAAGATTTATATTGAAATGTTTTGTTGATAACCAGTAAGACATGTTTATGTAAAGTATTTAGTTATGGTTATGTAAAGTTCTTACAAGGTTATGTAAAGTATTTAAACTTTATGCCCGTTTACATGCAAGTAAAAGTAACCATAATGATAAGAAAGTGTATGCTGAAACTAAAGTAAACATTCCGAGGCAAAAAAAAATTGTGCTTGTTTACATAGATGTAAAATTAAGAAAAATGTCCTTAGATTACTTAACATTCAATGGTCATATGCGTAACATTGATGAAATACATTTCTCATGTTAATGTGAGAAAACAAAGAAACCATTAATGAACCCTTTAATACATAAAAAAAACACATGGAAAGATTTTAATTGTATATTTTGGAAAACCATGCAAGAAAAAATATCTATTAGGGTATAATCTCATAATATATTGTAATTAACAAAATTCATTTACATAGGTCTAAAAATGACCTTCATCACTACATGGTGCTAATGACAATCTTGACAGTATGTGGGCTGATGTATATTTAAGTACGGTTACATATATGTAAAACATACAAATGTTAAGAAAATCAAAATTCTGGTAAAATCGCAACGCTTAAATTCACAACAAGAACATTGGTAAAAATACTAAACTTGTATAAATTATAGCCATAACACCAATAATTAAGAAAATACAACATCATCTCAAAAACAAATAAACTACTCTTGTTTCCTAGCATCATGATAACCGAAAACACCATAATAGCGACAAAACGTCTTCATACTCTTCTCATCAACATGTGTGGTATTACCTTCCTCATCAACATCAGCTTCATAAACCATCTATTCAATTTGATTTGGGATAGTATCAACAAACGGGTTACTGTTCGTATAAATACATTCGTGGGACGACAATTCACTATAAATTGATATATACTAATCAAAAAACGTGATATAGGATTAAGAGAAATATGTATGATCTATACTTGAATGAGCTGAACACCACTTCAAATGAATTTGGCTAGTATTGCTTAATCAGTTGACAAATATCTTCACATTAAATGACCAATTCTTACCTTTAACTATGAAAATACAGAATTTTGATATTCATTTTGAGAATTTACGGTGAGTCTGTCGTTCAAGATGATGATACGATGAACATGATTATCGAATTTTTTCATGAGAATTTTGATTTTGAGATTTGATGTTGAAGATGACCATATAAAATGATACTTATGATTTTTTTTCCCTGTAATCTTGGATTCTTGGTCAAAATTTGAAAATGTGTAATTACCTTAATTAAAAGGAGTGAATAAAGGAAATAATTTAATAACTAAATACAAATGACACTAATATCCTTTATATATAAATTAAATTAATAATAAGTATTATATTAATCAATGGCTAGGATGAGTTCTCGCAATTCTCGCAATATTTAGGAATTTAAGAGAATTCTACTTGAGTGTCGAGCATAAAGGTAAATAAAATTAGAAAATTAAAATAAAACGAGACTTAATTGAAAAAGATTTTAAATTAAAAGGAAGTCAGAAAATAAAAAAAAATACACTAAGAATCAAAATAGACTAAACAACAAACTAACACTATTCATATTGCATAGTTTTTGTTACATATATACATAGTATATATATATATATACTATTCATATTGCATAGTTTTTGTTACATATATACATATATATATATATATATATATATATATATATATATATATATATATATACTATGTATATATGTAACAAAAACTATGCAATATGAATAGTTTTATGTTAGGGTTAGGTTCTTTTATGTTAAAAACTTGCCGAACGAATCTTGACCATTCATCATATTTTAATCTTAAAAACTAAAACATAAATAAAAAGGGTATAATAGTAACTATAAAATATTCTCTTCCCAATTAAAGAGTTAACTAATTTATCTATTCTCTCTCCTACTTAATTTTACATGAAATTTTATATTTTTACACATATAATAAACACTAAAATATTTCCTTTTATAATTACGTTAAATATAAAAATTGATGTTGACTATGAAAGGTAATTTTTATACGTGAATATTAAAAATAAATATTTACATATATGTAAAATAAATTTACAAAACTTAATGAATGCCTATATGTATATGTAAGTTATTGTCTTTTTGCTAATATTAATTTTTTTACTTTTATGTACATAGTATTTACATATAAATAACTTTTCAAAGTGACGATTCGACGATTCATTCAATTTAATGTCTATGTACCTGATTAACTATTCGCTCTCAATTTAATGTCTATGTACCTGATTAACTATTTTCTTTCTTGCTCTGTCGCTCTCAACGGCGACTCTCTCTGTCGCTCTCAACGGCGACTCTCTCTGTCGCTCTCAACGGCTCTCGCTCTAACACCGAGCAACACCACCGACCAACGGTCACCGGTCAACACCACCGCCACCGACAGGTCACCGGTCAACACCACCGCCGGCCAGCTACACCGCAGGTAAGTTTTGTATACACCACAGCCGGCCAGCTACACCGCCGGCCAGCTACCCGCCTCAGCCTTCACCCCACCACCACAACCACCCACCAACAAAACCACCACAGGTCAGTGCCTGCCTGTCACCCACCCCGTCACGCACCCCACCTCCACCCCCACCTTCTCCGCCGCCGTCACCAACCACAGCCACCCACCTTCGCCTTCACCACCACCGTCACCACTGTCGCCTCACCGCTAGCCACCACCCCCCCCCCCGCTCTATTCCCACAGGTCACCGGCCACCACCAACACCAGCATCGCAGCCACCTCTCCGCCACCAACAAAACCGAACAAAACCCTAAATTTAGGGTGTTCATTTTTGGTGAGATCGTTCTTGGGTTTGCAATATCTGAAGAACCGCACATCTGGTGAGATTGTTCCCTCTCTCTCTCTTTTAGTTTCTAGTTTAGGCTGATATTGGCTGGGTTAGGAGTACCAGCAGCTGTTGAGATATCTGTGTTGGTTTCTGTTGCTCTTTACTGGTTTACTGGTTTACTGATTTACTGGTGCATCACTTGTGTGATCTGTTTTCTGTTGCTCTTACTGGTTTGTGTGATTTTAATCCTTGACTCTTCTTGATAGGTTTACTGGTTTGTGTGGTTTCTGTTGCTCTTTATAGGTTTACTGGTTTACTGGTTTGTGTTATCTGTTTTCTGTTGCTCTTTATAGGTTTACTGGTTTACTGGTGCATCACTTGTGTGATCTGTATCCTGGTGCATCACTTGTGTGATATAATTCTTGTCTATTTTTCTGCTGACCGTTTAGTTCTGTGGTTTGTGCCTAATTTGATTAGTGGTTATAACTTGCTGATTAGTTGTATAATTGTTAGTGTTTTGATATTAATTGCTGAGTAAGTTGTAGATTGTTGGTTGAGTTGGTGTGTTGAGCATTTGTGGGTTGTTGTCTTCATTTCTGGTCAATCTTAGAACTGTTCTCTACATAGGTTTCATTGGCTTATTTGAATCTATACTCAGGATAGTGTGTCATTGTGGGAAGTGGTGATCATTGTTGCTATTTTTTGATTAAGTTCTGGTCCATCGTGTACCGTTGACCGCGTGTGACGGATTGCTCTTGATTGTGCTTTACTTCTGCTATAATTCCTTTTTTAGGGGTTGTTCTAGTGGACTCTGTCAGGTAATATAGACAGCAGGTGTCATTATGCTGCCCCGAGATCATGTTCGGTGACGAGAGGTGCGAATACAAGGAAAAAGGATTTTAGATTAAGAGTGGCATCGTGGAATGTAGGAACCCTAACTAGTAAGTTACTAGAGTTAATTGATGTGCTAAGGAAACGTAGGGTCCAGATAGCGTGTCTCCAGGAGACTAGATGGCGGGGTGAGAGAGCAACAGAGTGCAATAGTTATAAACTATGGTATTCAGGGTCTGACGGAACGAAAAATGGAGTAGGGTTTCTAGTTGCTAAGGAACTCCAAGATAATGTAGTGGAGGTAAGAAGATACGATGATAGAATTATGCTGTTAAGAATAGTAATAGGGGATGAAGTAGTGGCAGTAGTTAGTGCGTATGCTCCACATGTTGGACTAGGAGAAACAGAAAGAAAAAAGTTCTGGGAGAGTTTAGATCACGTTATGGGTGACATACCTAGAGACGAAAAAATATGCATAGGAGGAGATTTTAATGGGCATATCGATAAGGATAATGACCACTTCCAGTTGGTGCATGGAGGCTTCGGGTATGGCCTTAGGAATGAAGGCGGTAAGGAGCTTCTTGACTTTGCAGTAGCGCATGACTTAGGAATCATAAATTCGTTTTTTAAGAAAAGAGAATCGCATCTAATCACGTTTAGCAGCGGCGGGAGACACACGCAGATAGACTATTTGTTGACGAGGAGAGAAGATCGTAGCTCGTGGAAGGACTGTAAGACAATCCCAGGAGAGACAGTTGTGACACAACATCATATGTTAGTGGCGGATATACGCGTGAAGAGACCAATTGTCCAACAAAACAAGAGAATTAGGCATACGATCAAATGGAGCCAGCTCAAGGACGAAAACATTACCATTTTTAGAGATAAGGTCATACCAATGAACCATCCTGGACCACAGGAAGACGCAAACCAATTGTGGGAGGCCATGGCAAATACGCTCATCCAAGCAGCTAAAGAAACGCTTGGAGTTACAACAAAGAGGACAGTCGACCATAAGGAATCTTGGTGGTGGAACGAAAATGTACAGGAGAAGATACGAATTAAACAACAAAGTTTCAGAGAGCTTATACGCTGTAACAATGAAGAAGAAAGCCCAGAGCTAAAAGATAAATACAAGGAGGCTAAGAGAGAGGCGAAGAAATCGGTGTCAGAGGCAAAGAACGCGGCGTATGAGATGATGTATAAACGACTAGAGACGAAAGAAGGAGAGCATGACATGTTTAAGTTAGCCAAGGCAAGAGACAACAGAAGACAAGACCTGAGAATTGTGAAGTTTATAAAGGCTGCGGATGGAAAAGGTTTTGGTGAACGACAAGGACATCAAGGGGAGATGGAAAACTTACTTCGAAAACCTTTACAACATAAAGAACCCAAATCAACAAGCTGAGATAGATAATACAACCCAAACAACACAACAAAACAATTACTATTGTAGAAGCATCACAGTAGACGAAGTTACGAGAGCTATGAAGAAAATGGGAAGGGCTAAAGCGGTGGGGCCAGACAACATACTGATTGAAGTGTGGAAATGCCTGGGAGATGAGGGGCTCAAATGGCTAATAGATTTATTCAACACTATCTTTACGACAGGGAAGATGCCGGATCAGTGGAGAACCAGTGTTATAGTCCCCATATATAAAAAAAAGGAGATGTACAAAGTTGCGAAAATTACAGGGGAATAAAGCTATTGAGTCACACGATGAAATTATGGGAAAGAGTTATTGACACGAGAATTAGACGAGAAACTCAGATAGCGTCAAACCAATTTGGATTTATGCCAGGACGCTCTACGACAGAAGCAATACACGCCATAAGGAGGATAATGGATAAATACAGAGAAAAGAAAGGGGACCTCCATATGGTATTCATCGACCTAGAAAAGGCCTATGACAGCATTCCGCGTCAACTAATTTGGGAAAGTCTACGACTTAGAAGGGTACCAGAGAGGTATATCAAAATAATCAAGGATATGTATGATGGGGCAAAAACATGTGTGAGAGCCCCGATCGGAGACACAGACTCATTCACAGTGGAAGTGGGACTCCACCAAGGATCGGCACTGAGTCCATTTCTCTTTACAGTAATGTTGGATGAGATGACCAAGTCTATACAGCAGCCAGTACCGTGGTGCATGCTCTTTGCGGATAATATTGTCTTAATATCAGAATCTAAAAGGGTGCTTAACGACAAGCTAGAACAGTGGAGAGCAGCACTAGAGCGCAAAGGTTTAAGGATAAGTCGCTCAAAGACAGAGTACATGCATTGTAACTTTAGTGGCGAGGCGGAAGAGGACACCCAAATCAGTATTCAGGGTATAGCGGTATCACAAACGTCTAGGTTCAAATACCTGGGCTCGTACTTGCAGGAGGACGGAGAGATACACAACGATGTAGCGCACCGTGTTCAAGCAGGATGGTGCAAGTGGAGAGCAGCATCAGGGATCCTATGTGATAAGAGGTTTCCAGCAAAACTAAAGGGAAAGCTATATCGAGTGGCAGTACGTCCAGCTATGTTATATGGAACAGACTGCTGGGCCATAAAGAAATCGCACAAGAAACAAATAGAGGTAGCGGAAATGCGAATGCTGAGGTGGATGTGCGGGCACACAAGACTTGATCGGATAAGAAACGAAGTGTTTCGACAGAAGCTAGAAGTGGCCTGTATCACAGATAAAATACGAGAGGGAAGATTAAGATGGTTTGAGCATGTCAAGAGGAGACCAATGGCGGCACCAGTTAGAGCGGTAGAGAACATCATCTTAGAGGGTAGGAGGAGTAGAGGAAGACCTAGATTGACTTGGGATGAGGTAATTAGGCGAGATATGATAACTTGCAACTCTCTGAGCACATGATCGAGGATAGGACTAAGTGGAGGCGTAGAATTAAAATTAAGGACTTCTAGTTCGACCTATAGGCAGGAAGGGTATTTGAAGTCTGGTTGCGGGGCCTGATGCCTAAGTAGCCCATATCTGCCCTTTAACGGTGATTCTACATGCATCTAGGATATATGTATGCTATGTGTTGTATGATTTATTGTGTACTGTAGGCTATGTCTTGTATGATTTAGTGTATGATGTCTTGCTATCGATATGGCTTTTTGTATACTGTATGCTATGTGTTGTATGATTTATTGTATGTTGTCTTGCTATCAGTATGGCTTTTGCTATCGAGTCGGGGGTCTCTTTGGAAGCGGTCTCTCTACTTAACAAGATAGAGGAAAGACTCGCCTACACCTACCCTCCCCAGACCCTGCTCTTGAGTGGGATATACTGGGTTTGTTTGTTTGTTTGTTTTGTTTGTACCTGATTAACTATTCATTTCCCCATTCTATTTTTATAAATTTTGAAACGATGGTATATACATATGTGTAAATCTCTAATCGACGGTATATTTATGTATATGTAAATCTTAAACGGTGGTATATTTACGTATATGTAAATTCCTAAATAGTGATATGTGTACGTGAATATTGATTTAAGAGATTAGATCGATCATGTGGCAAAAACTCAATTTAGTTCTTTAATCAAATAATCAAATACATGGCATGCATAAAAGTTATGACTAAAGACACTCGATTTTCATCTAATTGAAAAAACTTAATTTAGTTTTTTAATTAGAAAAAAAACTAACATTAGTTGAAACACCACTACACCTAATAAGAATAGTTACTTAGAAAATGAAGTTCAATAATTAACTAAAGAGAATAAATAAAAGAAAGTAAATCGGAGATTCTATTATGCTCACATATTTGTTTAAAAATATTTTTCCATAATACTAAATATATTTGTTTAAACTATAATTCATTCCCACTAGCAAATACAATAATGCATTAATTTCTATGTTGTATTATAAAATTTTAATTTTTTCCTTTTCATTAAACAAAATAAAATGCAGATCTCCAATCTCCATAGAATACCTTGCTTTCAAGATTGCTCTTTTCACCATCTTCTTGTTTGCTCGAGGAAGACAACCCCTATCTTCTTATATTTCATTTCTTGGTCAATCTTCTTTTTGATTTATTCGATCAATGAGATTTTGTTTTTATTACCATCATCCTTCTTCATGAGGATGAAATGAAACACTGTTTCAAATTCCTTTTTTCTATTTCACCAACTAATTATGAAACTCTAAGAACAAGAAACAAAAAATTATAGAATGAAGTAGGTTAGAGAAACAAAGAGAGAGAGAATGAATATTACTTGATTTAAGAGAGATTTTGAGTGATTATAGGAGGAAGTTAAATGTGGAATTATGTTAAAATCCCTATGATACCCTTATTTTCTTTATTTAGTTTACCTAATTTTAGAATTAATTATAAAAATGACACTATATTTTGAGTCATTGATTAAATGATCCAAGGGCTAAAACGAGTTCTTAAGTTCTGAAAATATTTACACATTGATTAAATGATCCAAGGGCTAAAACGAGTTCTTAAGTTCTGAAAATATTTACAAGTTCTGAAAAGATCCTAATCGTAGGGTTAGGATCTTTTCAGGACTTCTAAATATCGTGAGAACTACGAGAACTCATCCTATCCATTGATTTGTTTTAATTTAATTTTATTAGAATTAATTCTTCAGGGGTAATTTAGTACTTTTATGATTGTATTAATTGTGTTTCATTTATGATCTATGTTTATTAAGGTGAGTTACAAAATATTCAGCTATTCTAAAAGCATACATTTTAGAATTATTTTATTAAGGGCGTACCCGGTGCATGAAGCTCCCGCTTTGCGCAGGGTCCGGGGAGGGGCCGGATCGCGAAGCGATCTGATGTACGCAACCTTTTCTTGCACAATTTTGTGCAAGAGGCTGTTTCCACGGCTAGAACCCATGACCTCAAGGTCACAAAGAAGCAACCTTACCAGTTGCTCCAAGGTCCGCCCTCTATTTTATTAAATATATTTTAATTCCTTTTCAAGATTTTATTCTTTAGACATCCATCATCGAGATTGTTTCAACATATTTAGTAAGCACTACATGCAGCGATTATCTTGACTTCCCAAGATCAAAATCGTATTTTAATTGCTTCATAATTTTAGTTAAGATTGCATATAGTATATTTTTATTGGTTTTCAAAATTCCTTATATTCTTTCAATTTTGTAAAACTCGTATTCATCACTACCAACACTTTATTTTTTGAATTCATATTTATTCAAGCATGCACTAAGAATTTAATTTGGATGGTGTTGCAGTTTGATTTTGCTAGTAAAAAATATTAGCGTTTGACTTTGCATTTGATAAATATACAATACAACAAGTTTGTCAAATATTGACATATTGCATTGTTAGAGATAAATATGTTTAAAATTTGCATTTGAAACATGCATGAACCGACTTACGGAAGTTAAAAGTTTATCTTTTTTAGAAGTGACAAGACTTAACAGTATGTACATCAAATTTTGGTTAATAATTATAGTTATTTACTTTTTAACAATCTTTAAATTTATATGATTTAAATAATAAGTAACATATACATAATATTTGTAACCAATATAACCTATAGTTCATGTTATATGTTCTATTAATTCGAGTTTTTTTTATAACTTTCACTCTTAACACAAACATGAAAATAAGAAATTTATAATTTCATTGAACATGGGTAGTTCTATTAATATAAGTGCTTAACTTACATATATGTTTAACTATGTTAGACGTACTTAAATTGTTAAACATATGTAAACATGTATAAAACATATGTATTCATTAATTTACACATACTTAATAGCTAGTTTATATATACTTAAATTGATTTACACATATGTAAAACATGTTAAACATACGTAATAGTTAGTTTACATATATGTAAGTAGTTAACTTAAACATATATAAAATAAAGATAAACATATGTATTCTTTAATTTACACATACTTAAATTGTTAATTTACGCATACGTAAATAGTTAATTTAAATTAAATTATTTTGTTATCTTTTGATTTATTTATTTTTCACCTAGTGTTTATTTATGCAATTAATACAACTTTTGTGAATGTCGTTTCAGAATTTTAATCTATTTGAGGCATTCATCTTACATTGAAAATACTATGAATTTTGAAGGAAAATAAGGAAGTGAATCACAAGGTATGCGTGTACACTGAAAATGTATATAATTTCATACATATATGTGACTTTTGAATTAGTTATGTTTTCATATATGACTACGAATATGTAAATCTTTTATATATAAGTACTTTTTGAATTTGTTATATTTTATACATGATTGCATATATTTAACTCCAGATCTTGGATGTGATATATTCTATGACTATATATATAAAATCATTAAAAAGTTCGGGTTAATACGTAAATTCATAAAATTTGTTGAAATTTTATGTGATATATTCTATGACTATATATATAAAATCATTAAAAAGGCGGTTTACATAAATTTTAGCAGATTTATTTATGTTTTGTTTAAATTGGTTATATTTATATACATGATTTTATGTATCTTACTTTTGAGCTGGTGTTGGTTACTACAATTTTATACACAATTACATATATGTAAAATTATTAAAAAGTTTGAGTTACAATATATGTAGATACATAAAATTAGAAGATAATAGAGGAGAGAGAAAAGAGAATTAATGTTTAATTAATGATCATTTAATTGGAGTGAGAAATAATTTAATTGATTACTAATATACCCTTTTGTCTAAATCAACTCATTATATGACATATTAATTTATATTTTTTTATTTTGTTTAATCACAACCATGGATCAAAACAATCAATGGTTGATATTAGTCTGTAAGTTCTTAATTAAAATGAAGTTTTGTAAAGAACCTAACCCTATATATATATATATATATATATATATATATATATATATATATATATATATATATATATATATATATATATATATATATATATATATATATATATATATATATATATATAGGGGGAGGTTCTACTAAAAATAAGTTTTGCCTAAAAAGGGTAAGAAATGATCTTAGCCTTCCATTTCTTAATCAATTTGTAAGATGATAATGTTATAAATAAAAAGATGGAAGGGTATTTTGGTTATGTAACCACTTTTGTTGACTTTTTTGAGTCTCCCCCAATTTCTTTAAACGTTTATAACTTTTTCATGCTAGATTATTTTTTTAAAAAAATTGCACCATAAAATCAAGCATTTTTTTCTCTTTAAATTGAGTATAGTATTGCTATATTTTTTTATAAAAAAAACAAATTAGGTGAAATTGTGCTGCATTTTAACGTTTTTGTGCTGTATTTTATAAAACAGCACAGGGTTGTGCTGTATTTCATAAAACAACACAGGGTTGTGCTGTATTTCATAAAACAGCACAGGGTTGTGCTGGATTTCATAAAACAGCACAGGGTTGTGCTGGATTTCATAAAACAGCACAGGGTTGTGCTGGATTTCATAAAACAGCACAACGTTGTGCTTGATTCATAAAACAGCACAAGGTTGTGCTGGATTTCATAAAACAGCACAAGGTTGTGCTGGATTTCATAAAACAGCACAAAATTGTTAATAGACCAAAATACCCTTTAATCCTATTTTCTAGTTTTGCTACAAGTTTTTTAGTGAAACCTCCCCCTATATATATATATATATGTATATATATATGCTATTTATATATGTAACAAAAGTATAACCAAAGCAGACTAAAACCAAAGATGAAAATTGGTGTCAAACTCTATGACTAAAGTTTTAGCTTGGTTAAAATATTTAATTGTATTATTTTTATACATATAAATTTAGTACGTATCCATATATTTATAATTGCAATATAACTGCATATACACAATGAATTATATACCATCTAGTTATTTTAATATAATTTTATGTGTAATATCATTTGGTATGTTATTAGATATTTATTTATACAAAATAATGATAATAAGTATTATGAATAATATGCGTATTTAGTTTTGCAAGCCTAGTAAGCTTAGTATGCGAAGTTTATGTTGGAGCTCGTTTATTTACTTACTTTTTTTAGATGGATTATGAGTAGATGGCTTCTGATCTACTCATAATCCATCTAATTGTGGACTATGATATTGGAACACTTGACCTACAAAGGAGAGAGCGTCTATTGCAGATTCGGGTACCATTGGACCTAATACTCGTTGGTGATCTCATTTATTAAAGAATACCAATTTAGGCTCGAGCTCGGTCTTAGGCTTGGTTATGCTAACCTTGATTCATATTTTGTCTAGACGATCTCGACTAGCTTATTCGTGACTTTGATTGTTTATGTCTCTAATTATATAATTACTAGGGTATAATCCCGTATATTACACAGGTTGAATAAATAAAATACTAAATATTTATTTATGAAGAATTAGTAACTGTATAACATTATTTTTGATATAAGGTATAATTGAAATTTCGTATTAGTAAATACTTTGATTAATTGATAAAATATTTTTATTATTTCTAAAACTTTTGTTCTGCTATTTTGCTTTGATAAGAATTCATATTTTATCAATATTTCGCTGTTAAAAACTCCGGGTTTGTTTTGTAAATCTTTTATATATAAAACTTATTTATAAAAAGAATGATTTTACAAAAGTTTTATTATTTAAAATTTTTTTGTTGTTTTAGAAAAAACTCATGGTTTTAGAAAAATTTGGTTTTGAAAAGGTGTATTTTTTAATCAAAATACTTAGTTTTTATTTAGTGAAAAATATATTTTTTTAATATTATTGATTCAAAAAGAACATAGATTAATAATATATAGAGAGAAAGAGAGAGTTTTAAAAATTAGTTATTTAATATTTAAAATAAAATAAATAACTTAGCCGGAAAAATAAATGGGAGAGTAAATGTAAAAATAACAATTGTCAAAAAATATAAAAGATTATTAGTACAGATATTCACCTAATTATATTCAATATTTGTGAATGTTTTCATCATTATATCCATTGGCCTCCAAATAAGCTTATTGTTCTACCTTCAATGATAATTTTATCGTTTGATCGAAAACTCAACCAGACATGATTACAATTAACATAAAACTATGTTAATCTCATTTTTATCGATAAGTTATGTCGGTTGAGGAAAAGTGATTGAAATGAATAATAAAAATGATTGATATGCATGACAACAAAGGACATTATTAGTTTCTAGAAATTTAATGGAGGAGGCATCATCTACAACCATGCTTACATGGACCACTAGTAATATTAATTCCTATAATATCTTTCAGAATATGTTTACATGGACCACTACTGACATTAATTGCAATACTAATTTATCTTATTATATAATTTTCGAAATATGTTTACATGGAACGAAAATAATCAAGTTTTAGAACATCGTATTCTAACCATTTAATTGTGTTGTGTTTAAATTAAAATATATAGCTCGTTTAACTAAACTACTCTTGGATTAAGTCGAAGAGTTTTTCTAGTAATCTAGTTGTGTGTTTTCTTTTGAAAGGGTTGAGTGTGCGGTCCCGACTAGAAAACAAACAAAATAAACTCAATTAAGATAACATATATTTCTTAAAATTAGGTCGTACATTTATTACTAAAAAAACAAAAATCATAACTCAATTCTAGCTGACGTTAACAAAATGGTATTTTCTCATACTTGATGCATGTATATGATTCGAATTCGGATATTCTAAGTCTAAAAATCACTAACTTGTATCTCAATTCAAAAACCAAGATTATGTATTTTTTAGAATGGTTTACTCACACACTAATTACAGGATTTAACCAAGAACGGCTTTTCTAAACTATTGGAAACCACAAGCCTAAAGACCTTTTGGTAAAAAACAAGCAAATCTAATTCAAATCTAGAATTTGATTTTTAGTCGATCTAAATTTTCATTTTTCCGAGTTTGATCTAAATATTGGAAATTGCTATCAGTAGCAGCAGTAGGTTGTATAGATTATTAATATGGTATTAATAAGTTTAAAACTTATTAATTTAAATCTTTTTCATAAAAGTGTCTCTAACCGGATATAAAAGTGTGTAATTTACTTTTTAGCATGTTTTTAGGAAAATAGAATTGATGACGTGTGTATGCTTGCAAGGTTTCTAGAAGATCTAGGTCACGGCTTTGGATTTGTAATAAAATATTATTAATTATTAGGTTTAGGTTTCTTCACTTCTTGGAAGTATAAATCGATAACGTAAACTATTTGGTTTTATTATAATCTATAAATATGGAAACATTTTATGCAAATGGCCTTGGCTGAAGTGATGTTTTACCTTATAAATAATTTAGGCTACTTCATTAATGACTCTAACGCTCTAAGGTTATTTATCCTTATTATTATGTAATAATAAACTAAATAATATGCTATATTGATCTAGAGTAATGTGACTAAATATTTTAAGGCCAGTCACTTCATAAACATTATGAGTAATTTAAGTTTGGATTTGAAGTGTTAATAACTAAAAAACAAAATTTAGGAAGAATATTTAATTTAGTGATATACAAAGAGGTGTTTTAATTTTCATTAAAAATGACATCTATTAACAACTGAAACTACTTTATCTATCCACTTGATTAAAATATATTAAAAGCTCACGTATAATACGCGTTGGAAAATTTAAACAACTAGTAACAAAAACATTTAAGAATTATAGAATGATACTTTAAGTTATTAGTACGTAAGTAATAAAACAGTAATATCGAAAATGAAAAGAAGGCAAGAAAAAAAGAATCTTGGAGTGTTAAAATTAAAACACGTGATAACACGAGTTACTTACTTTTTAAAGATATAGATGATATGTATTATTTTTTGTTTATATCAAATCTGATAAAAAAATATGATGAATAAAAAGTAACTCTAAGAAATTTAAAATGCCAAAATACTTTTGGTTACCTTTCTATTTATTAAAATATAAAATCGTAGAACACTAATGAAGAAACTTTTTATCATTTAATATAGTTTCTAACACCAATTTAGAAAACATGCACGATATATAGTTAATGATCTATAGCATATTTTGTTAATAATAAATTATGAATATTTGCTGCACCTATAAATAGATATTAAAAGGTACTCGTGGTTGAGGTTAATTTGGGGGTAAATAACATTACCCATTGTGAATATATGAAGTAAGAAAGAAGTCAAGAAGTTAATGTGAATGGCCCATAGATTACGACGTGTAAACACTTATTAAAAGTTTGTCACATGATGGTGTGTAAAGTGTAAATAACATAGGTTAAATTTTTTTATTATTCAAGTCATATCAGTTGAGGACAGATATTGAAACAATTGGTTATATTGCTGCTTTGTGACCTTAAGGTTATAAGTACAAGTCATAAATATAGCCTGCTACACAAAATGTAAGGTAAGGTTGCGTATATCATATTGCGAAGTGGCCTGGGTTCTCCTTAGTCCCTGTGGAAAACGAAAGCTATATCAAACACTGGATACATCCTTTATTCAAGGCATATCGGCTAGTGCATCATACTAGCTTGCAAATGAGATATTGGTGTAAATCGAATCAAATCCTACATTTTAAAGAAATCCATCTAAGAACAATTACAAAAGACAAAGTATGAAACGAGGGTGCGAAAGATAAACGCATTTTTGTGCCAAGACCTTGGCTTGAAAGTAGGTAATGGGTGATTGCATATAATAGTTTAATATTCTGAGAGAGTAAATATCATAGAAAAATAAATGAAATGAGATATTCCAACTTTCCAATGTAGGAGCATTTCAATGGTTACAAGTTACAACAAATACCACAAGCCCACTGGGCCATAAACCATTTTACTGGTTTATGTTTTAATATGAGATATGAAAGTAGTTGTGTTTACTCTTAATAAAAGTTAACGTGTGTAAGGTATTACAAATCTATTTAACAATCAAGAATGAAGTATCAAAGTCTAGTGTGCAGTAGAATGGATGATCATAATATTAAGTTATAGGACGCTAGAGAGAACAATATGTTGTAGATGTGGTTGAAAGTCTTTATGAGAATATTCTGAAAGTAAATGGTGTATTTCCTCACTAACAGATGAAGGTTCGAATTCTGCAATATGTAGGTTTGATGGTGTTAGTAAACTAGAGTAGATTAGATGCCGGTACAAAAAAGACGTGGTTGAAAGAATATGGCTTATGTAACATATTGGAGTTGAGATGCATTCTTGCAAAATGTTGTTGCAACTAATTGAAACATGACAATAAATGGGCAAGAGATTGGTTTTAAATGAAAATTCCAATCATTAACGTATAAAACAAAGTAGAACTCAAAGTCATCGTGTCCTACTATCAGTCGCTATGCAACATGTATTAGTACAATATAAAATGTAATTTTATAATCAAATATGAAATTGGAATTACTTAAACTCGTGTCATTGTTAACACATTTAGGAGTAAATTATAAATTATGTCCTTTATTTGGATAAGAGTTAGTATATTTGGATAAGAGTTAGTATAAATGATAATATGTGTGCAAATCTTTCAATAAAATAACATTGCATGTAATTATTAAAACTAAATAACCTATTATGTAATTTCATATATTAATAGAAGACACAATTTATAATTTACTCTGCATTTAGTGATGAAAAAGAAAATGACCCTTCAAAAGTTATCGTACAAAGATAAATGGGTTGGTTGCAACCGTTGGGTAGGCTTTCTTTATATGCAATTATTGAAGAAAAAAAAAACTCACTTTAGTTTCGAAGTGAAGTTGTTAATTATGTTAGTGTATTTAAATTGTTTTGGTGTTAAGAAAATTATATTTGTTTAATATTATCAATAAAAACTCAGTTTTAGCTTTAAGGGTGTTTCAGGTACATTAAACTAAGTTTTATAATTAGTTGGATTATCTGGTGTCCTCACTTCTTTTGTTGTGATCTTCCTAGCTGTTGGAGGAAAAATAGTTGAATTATTCTCGTGTATTCTTTTGTTAATGTAAAAGACTATAAGCATTATAACTCACTGTCTAAAAAATTTATGTTTTGAAGCGATTTTATAAGTTAGGTGGAAAAGTATAGATTTTATAAGTTAGGTGTATAACATCTCGTATTTTCACGACGTATTAATACCTTTTAAATGTTAAATAATAATAATAATAATAATAATAATAATAATAATAATAATAATAATGATAATAATAATAATAACATATATAATAATAATAATAATAAGTATAATAATAATAATAATACTAATGATAATAATAGTAATAATAATAATAATAATATTAATAATAATGATAATAATAATAATACTATTAATAATAATAATAATAATAACAATAACATTAATAACAATAATAAAGTCCAGGGGTGATTCTTGTAATTTATCAAACTTTAAAAGACATTTTGTACATAAAATAACAAAAACTTGAAACCTCAGGGACCATTTCGGTAACTTTTCAAAAACCCAACTGCGCTCTCTCTCCTCTCCCTCGTTTTTCCGGCGAGAGTCCGGCGACTCTCCGGCCGATCTCCGGCGAGGGTTAAAACACCCAAAACACTCGATTTCGAACCCCACATCTTGACCGAATCGTTTCTTGGATCCATTTCGAACAGGTATCCAACGAAAATATGCGTTGAATCAGTCAACAACGGCTATAAATCTTATTTTATTCTCGGATCCTAATCCAGCTCACTAATACACTCAAACAACAATATTAAACAAATTAAAGCTACCAACTCGATCATTTCTTCATTCCTAATCGAACTCAACTCTCAAATTCATCTGAAACACACATATACATCGAATTCCACCTTCATATTCATCGTGAACCTGCAACTCAGTCGAGGTCTCTGTCCAAGCAATTTGGACCAAAATTGACAAAGGGCTTTTCATCAGGACCTTTGTTCGGAGCTACACACGAAGTTAATTTCATTATAATCAACATTCGATCCAAAATCAGAAACCATGTTAGCCGCGACCTGTTCTTTATCGAGTTCATCTTCAATTAGTTATCAAATAGGTAATTGTTTACATTTACATGTTCGATTTCTCATGGGGAATCAAAGCCCCATGAATGTTTTCATTAACATAATCATTTGGATGGTCGATTTGATCATAATCGATTCAAGGGTTCTTAGAATTGGGGAGGAACTGTAATTGATGTTTAAAAGATTTAAAACCCATTCATAACCGCGTCTGCGGCCTTGGTTCAATGGTTCCCACGCTCTTAACAAACATTGAGGTCCCGGGTTCGACCCCGGGCTCCCTCATTTATTTTTTTTAGCCTTTTCAACCCTTGAATTAATTATAAAAGTTTGTAAAAATTATAAAAATATTTTCGTAAACTTTAAATATTTTTATGGACCCTCAAGTCATTCTTTTTATTTTTTTAAGTATATTAAAAGATGTAAGAAATTTATAAAAATTATAAAAATTTGTTTTGTAAATTATAACATTAAATACTTTAATGTTCTTATAAAATATTAGTTACAAATATTATACTTAGTTTATTTTTATAAAAACATGACTTTAAATAATAGTTTAAAATATTAAATTATTATTGATCACGATGTTAACGTAATTATGAATTTCTCGTAGAAATTATATGCGTTTCATGATTAATTTCACAAATTACTATAAAGGATTAAATTCCTTTAAAAATTTCATAAATAGTACTTTTCTTTTATTAAACTAAACTATATATAACTAACTTTATTTAAGTATAAAAACCTCCAAATACTTGTCAAAACCCTAGTTCGCGTTTAAACGTTAAAACTTAATATAATTAAACTTAAATCTCATCAATATATATATATATATTCTTAGGTATCTTGTGAAGGTTTACATTGGAACGTCGCTATTATCTTTATTAATCGTCATTCATATACTTAATCGCCATGTGAGTATTTCCATGCCCCTTTTTCTTATTTTCACACTTTGGGGTGAAACATGTTAACTTATATCATTGCACTTGTAAACTTATTCGAGACTTGTAAACTTATGGCAATTTACTTGTGAGTTGTGGTTAGTTGAACTTTTGTGGTTACCATGTTATGGCGTTATATGTACAATCATTAACTATTGCTAGCCCAGCGAAGTCATAGATCTATGGGTAAGACAAGCCTGCTTGGTTGATCCAAGTACACTTAGCTGATCGTATATACTTTTAACGTTAATAGAATATTAACGTCGTTTGATACTTGTAAAACATTGTCGAGGTTTGATTGTTGCATTGTTCATAACATCCCTAATCACTTTATTCACTAACTTATAACTTGAATTGCCATCTTTTATATATACTTATGTATTGAAAACTATGGAATGCTCACCAACAATATGTTGACCTTTATTTTTAACGTGTTTCAGGCAATAGCGTTATGTGGCTGTGAACAATCGTAACTCTCACGCCTCGACGATTCCGCCGTCAAGGTTGGGGTGTGACAATGTGGAAAAATATAGATTTTATAAGTTAGGTGGAAAAGTATAGATTTTATAAGTTAGGTGGAAAAGTATAGATTTTATAAGTTAGGTGGAAAAGTATAGATTTTATAAGTTAGGTGGAAAAGTATAGAAAAAGAAGTTATTCTAAGAGTTTTTTTCTTAAATGGTGTAGTTTAAAGTTTTATTTTTTAAAATAGTATATTTTGAAAATTATTTATCAAAATAGTGTAAATCTAATTTACGTAGTGCATATCCTTTTAGATGCTTCATTCTCTCCTTCTCCATCCCATGTATGCGATCATTCCTGCGACAATTACTCACGACAATTCTTACATGGTTCGTGATTTCCATCAGGTTGTATTTATGATATGTGATTATTCTTACGATTTATGGTTTTCATTAGATATGTTCTCACGGGTATTTCATTGATTTTCATTAGGGTTGAACCTATTCAATCGGTGATTTACATCAGAACTCGTGATTCGATTTTGATTTGAATCGGTTGGAAACCTGTTCAATCAACAAGTTTGATTTTGATTTGAGTTATTATTAGTTCGTGCGATTTTAATTTTTAATCAGTTTGTGATTTTGAGTTCTGATTAGTTTATAATTCTAGTTCTCAATTTGACTTGTAGTTTCTTAGTATTGGATTTTAATTGAGAATCACAACCTTAGTTTTGTCCTTTTGACCTGCAGTTTCTCAGTTTGCAATTCAAGTTCTCAATTTATGTACTAAAGTTTTTGCAATTCTTTTTTAATATCCTTAAATTTAAGTTCAGAATCCATAGTTAATGTATACAACTAGTGAGACTCCACCTATAACCTCCACTTTAAAAAGTCATAGGGTGTCTGGTTCATTGACATCATTATTACAATTCTACTTCTTGTATTCAAGATCAGAATCTTTAAATCAGGCATTTAAGTTTTCTGGTTCATGTATTGTGTTTTTATTAGCATTATTATTGTTGAAAGACATAGACAGAAAATAAAAAAATAATAGATTAATTAAAAAAAAACTATACTATTTTGATAACTAATTTTCAAACTATATCGTTTTAGTAAATAATTTTTAAAGTACACTCTTCTAAGAAAAAAGTGATTATTCTCATGTATTCTTTTGTTGATGATTTCATTGAACTTTTGACCGGATAAAGTGTTGCAACTTTCAACTAAGAAGAAAGGGTTATCCAATGTGGTTGGGTTTTTAAAGTCTTTGTGGTTGCTTCAAGTTCATATGTAGGTTGTTAGAAGCATGGGTGTACTTTTCATTTCTCAAATTGTTCACGCTTTTCTTCCCATTTTTAACTTTGTTGAAAATTAAACTAATCAACATACACTTTTGTTAATTGTTATAAAGAAGCAACAACTGAAAAACGATCCAATGTTTGTAAACCTAGAAAATTCACTCAATAGACAATTAGACATTCTAGCTTTCTTTCTTTTTTTCTCAAACGGCAACAGCAGACGATATACTAATATTGAAAAGCTTTTGGAAGTGAGATCCAATATATTTCATGTATTAAGAAGAAATATAGGATAGGTCAAAGAAAACAACAAATAATGAAAATTTTATTTATTTACCATAGCTCATAATAGAAGAATTATTAGAAGATTAAGCATATAGAAGACAGAAAATTCTAGCATATTAGACGAAAATCAAAATCAAAATGTATATAAACACAAAAAATAATTAACAAATTAGGCCTAAAATAAAGAGCGCATATAAACACAAGGGTGTGAGAAGACACAATGAGACTAAAAAGTCAAAAAAAATATATATCTCATAATCTAAATGAAATTTCAAAAAAGTACTTCGGAGTCTCTGTTTCTCTCATCGTCCTCGTTCAGAAAAAAATAAAAATAAAATTAAAAGGATTTCATTGTGTCTTTATATGATATTGTGTCTTTCATAATGACACAATGACGTCATTGTGTCTTTCATAATGACACAATGACGTCATTGTGTCTTTCATAATGACACAATGACGTCATTGTGTCTTTCATAAATAACACAATGACGTCATTGTGTCTTTCATAAATGACACAATAAAAAAACGTTAATTTTTTTATTTTTTATTTATTTTTTTAGTGAGGACGACTAGGGGAACAAAAGCTCAAAATTATTTTTTTAAAATTCGATTTAAATTGTGAGATATAATTTTTTTTGTGATTTTTTTTACTCATTGTGTCTTCTCACACTTTGTAGCAAAAATACACTTTGTATTTAAAGCTATTTCTAAACACAAACATAGAGAACAATTAACAAATTACATAAAAAATGTACATAAACGTAAACGTAAAGATATACAAGAAGATATTCGTTCCAGATTTTTATAATCTTTTATGTAAAGATTTGTAGTCTGTAAAGGGGTGCTTTAATGAGAGAATAGCAAATTACATAGAGATAGAAGTAGTCTACACTTAAAATTTAATATTTCAATGCCGATCACCTCTTATCTTAGTAGCACCTAGTGACTTGGTGACTATACCCAAGTCAGGCTTCTAAAGCAATGTTTTATTTTGTATGTCAAAAATAATTAACTTTGGATTAAGTTCAAACAATCTCAAGCACTCATTTCTTATTAATCCATGATCATTGAATGGTACACTTCCTTGGTCATTACCTCGGAGCTTCCAACACCAAAGTTTAGAAATGTCACCATGCTTTATAATACCATTCAAATGATGTTTAATCGGTTCACATGGTAGCCGGTTAGGTTGCTTATCGGAAAGATAAACACGGTTAAACCATGCAAAACGAGGCCAGAAGTCACCATGTATGAATGCAGTTAGTCTAAAGGCATGGAGCAAAGTTTTTATAACGTAAAAGCAGTTAAAGAAACGAAAACACACTCTTGAACCCATGAAATGGATCCGCTACTTCTCTTTTTTCAGATGCTGTTGCCAGTGAACAGTATTGCATGTTTCCTAAACTTGGAGACTTCTGCTCCTTCTCTCGAGTACCTGCTGCTTTGGGTTGCGGTTTCACAGGTTCTGGATCCAAAATTATTAAGTTTGACTTTGCATCTGCAAATGAGTCAAAGTCAAAGTCAAATTCAAAGTTTGTATTGGCTGGCTTGGAGCTTATTCTCTTAATTTCATCAACTCGAGGGAAGCTCCTGGCTTTCTTTCTTATATGTTCAAATATTTTCTCTCCGGTTAGTATGGTGGATGGGATGTGGCTGTCTGGCTCATTTGATTCTTCACATGAGTTAAAATCTTCAGTCAGGTCTAAAAATTCTTCAGTGTCATTGAGTACGAGCTGTCTATCGCGTATACGCTTTCTTATAAGACTTAATGTTTCGTCAGACGGTGGACATTCAGTGGTTGGTTTGGATGCCAAAGAAGGTAAGCTTTTGGCTTTTTTACGTATGTGGTCGAAAACAGTTCTTTCGGTAATGATTTTGCAATCGTCATTATCATCAACAGTGTTCTCAGCAACAGCGTTGTTCTCAACAACAGGCTCGCCTGTAGTAAACTTGGTTAGCTTGGTAAAACAGCTATATGAACAGATTTTAAATGATGCTAAACTTGAAATATAAACTATGTTTAGAAAGTTTGCCTCAAATGCTTGTCTTTTCTTTTGTAGTTTGTATTGATAATCAGAAATTTTACCTTCATCTGAATCTTCATCCAGGAGTTTGAAACTAGGCCTGATCACCAAAAAGAAATATTTATCAGCAACTGTGGATGTGGCCAAATGGGCAGGTCAGCCGGGTTGGATCACGGGTCAAAGTGGGTGCTTTTGATACGGGTCGGGTTGACCCAAATAGACATTTTGTCAGAACATTATTAATGAATGTGAGTCAATTATATATAAAAAATATCATTTATTCCAAGAATCGTCTAATTTTCACAATAAAATGATGTAGGAGGGTTTTCACATTAAAAAAAAGTTGACAACTTTTGACCCATTTTCTAAAGCTACATTTTTTTTACTTTGCCTGTTTGACCATTAAACATCAAACATAACTGGAATCAACCCATTTATAAGTACATCTGAACAAAAGGTGATACTAATGAGATAGGTAGAGGATGGGAATGAGGTTGATGACAATTAGAGGCATACATGGACGCTTCTTTGTTTTTGAAATTTAATGACTTATCAGGCTTGCCAGATGGGACGTTAGGGGCATCATCACATTCAGGATCAACTATGCAAACATCGGTTGGCTGAGGCACAGATAATTTCTTTGTTCCGTTTATACGATGGGTATCAAAGTTAATATTCTTCATTAGTATAACTTTCTGGTGTATGTCTATACCAACTGCATGAAGAGACAAAAGTAAAATAAATAATATTAAATTAATAAATAAGTTGAATTAGAATATGAAACTTACTGAATTCTTCAAAAATCAGATCTGCCTTAACAGTCAGCTTTCCTTGCAGAGGGCCTGTTACAAGTATTGTTGCACTATACGGGCTGCATTCATATGAGCCAAAAACTAATTCATAAAAGAAGATGATGAAAAATAGTAGCTGTTAATAAAAAGCTAAAAAAACCAGCCAAGAAAATAGTTATAACTATGACTTTTTAATATGAGCCAAAAACTAATTCATAAAAGAAGATGATGAAAAATAGTAGCTGTTAATAAAAAGCTAAAAAAATCAGCCAAGAAAATAGTTATAACTATAACTTTTTAACATTCTTTTTGCAGTCTTACGCTGTGTTTAGATAGTCTAAGAGTACCTCAGACCCGAAATTTTATTGGTGTCTTGGTGGAAAAGAACCATCTACTTACCTTGTAAATTCTTCTACTCTGCAGAAACAATTGGAAAATGTTGTCAAGACACTATTGCAATATAATGTTTCAAAACAACCTCAAGCGTTAAATCATTGCCATAGCAATTGTAGTTTAAATTCCAGTTCTATTACCTTATCTTCTCATGAAAAACTATCAAGTTATCTTCCTCTACAGCAACAACCTGTGGAAATAGAAGTCCTCTGAACGGCACCATTTGACAAGTATTGTCTTGTAGAAATATTAGAGGTGACAAAACGGGTGGGTTGGATAAAAGGTCAAAACATGTACATTTTGGACACTTAGGGGCTGTTTGGCTATTTCTGAATGATTAAGTGCTGAACCAATAAGAGGTCTAAATCATTAAGTGTTGAACCATTAAGAGGTATGAACTATTAAGATCTAGTATATCGCTTAACTATTTAAAGGCAAATGTCTGACCAATTGAGATAAGAGGTTTTAACCATTCAGCATTAGACCTCTTAACCATTCAGTATTAGTATAATGCTTAATCATTCAGATGCAAATGTCTAAACCATTCAGACATTTGCTCGCGAAACAAACAGTCTGAACCATTAAGTGCTGAACCATTCAGACATCTGAACCATTAAGAAGCTGATTAAGATGCTGCCAAACAGCCCCTTACTCATATATTCATTTTTCGAATACTAATTATAAAAGATATATTGTTATGATTTTAATTCAACTTCTGAATGAAGCGATTTTGTAGGTTGTATGCCTTGTTTAAAAACACTTGGTCAACTTTCAACTCGTTTGATTCATTTCCTTTGTAGCTAACCTTCTCTGATTTTACACACTTGACCCATTAGAAATAAAGCATATCCGAAATCAATCTTTCCACTAATCAATGGGTCAGAATTTTCAACTCTTAAAGTATGTTTCTAATCACATACCATATCAGCATAATGTCTTTTAGTTTGTGGCGACTGTGACAGTCTTGTTAATGTCACAGCCAGCTTTGACTTTCCATAATTTGGATATGTAATCTCTTCAACCTTCATATCAACTTTTGGTGGAAGTGAAAGCAATGATTCCTTAATGTGGTTGCCAAATGGGAATTTTCGACCAGTAACCATCTCTATTTTCCTTGGGTCTGCTTCAGAAAGGGTTTCAAATGATTTCACTCCCATAGATTGTAAAGCCTGAACATAAACAATAGGTAGGTGGATTATTAGACTATCATCTTATCAAAACATGGATAAAAAAATAATTTTGCTCTACAGATCTTGAGTTTTTTAGAGAGAATAAAACCTTTGCTGTCACCATACCAATCCCAGGCAATTGTTTCAGCAGATATGGACTGTCTTCCCAGAGTTTTTGATGTAAAGATTTTGCTAGAAGGATTGAATTCAAAGCTCCCTTGTAATTCTTTTTATATATAAAATACTCTTTCATGCATTTTGCGATCCGACGACCATTTGAACAAACAGAGTTCATGTCCTGTAAGTGACCAATTGTAATATAAAGCCCTGATATGAGAACCATCTGAACCTTTATAACTTTAGAGAGGTGGAACTTTCAACCAGTTTACAGGTACATGAATCGTTTCGGGCTATAATTTGTTTCTAATGGGTCAAATGGTTAATATTTTCACAGATTAGATAAATTGGCTTGAGCAGGTCAAGTGTGTGGTATTTAAAGTGTTTTTATACCGTATAAAACCTCCTACATTTTTATATCTAGTATCTGATTTCTATGTAATAGTATAATTTTCTTTGTCATAGTTAAATATTAAGTCATGGAAGCCAAAAGAAGACAAGAAAGAAAAAGTAGTAGCAGGTTGGTCCAGCCCTTTTCCACATGGACTAAAAGATACCCCAACCTGTTTTGACCTGTTACCCAGACTGCCCACCCATTGTTCCCCTTCAATAAACTTATAACAAGGAATTCTGACCTGCGTTAAGGACAAATCATGGGCTAAAGGATCTCCGGTCAAGCAATCATTTGCTAAAATAAATAGCTTCTCTTCTCTGGTTTGTATGCGCTTTTTAATCTTCCCTTTATCTCCAAGGATGTGAAAACGAAGCCTGCCTTCTTTATCATTATTTATGTCATTTAAAAGCTTCTTCTCATTCCTCCTCAGCTGTATCCCTTCATTTCAGGAAGCCAAGTCAGCTCCATGACATTATTTTCATTACATAAAATCAGTTAAACATATGCATACAGGAAATTTCCTCTGCACGACAAACAATATGAAGAGCGTCTTCTATGCTGCAAGTTGATGGAGCTTTCATAATGTGTTTCATTGTATCAAATTTCAAATAATACTTTGTCATCAACCTTCCAGATTCTGAGGAAAAGAAGGTTAATATATGTTAATATACTGTATACATGAAAAATGTATGGCCATAAAAAACTTTTGGCTTGAAGATACCAAGAGGCTTCAAGACAAAACCATCTTCATCAGTCCATATCATTTGGTAGTTTGATAATTCATTAACCTTTTGAACACAGACTTCTGCAGTTATGTATATAAAATGTATCAAAAAACTGATATGCACAAATAGAAAAGCTGATTTTTGTATTGCAGTACCTTGCATATGCTTCTCTATTTGGGTACCAGATATTCCTTTCTTTATTGCATAGTTTTGAGGGTTCTGAAATTAAAAAAGAAGTCTCAGAAATATATATTAGAAAATTTAATTGATAGTTTCTGAATATATTAGGTTAACAAACCTTTTTCATTCTCACATACAAATATGAGCATTTCATCCATTCTATTGCCCTTGTTATATCTGGGACAGTCAACTGAACTATCTCTGCAGCTAGATGCTCAGTAACACATGGAAGTAGTCTAAAACAGAAATGGACCATATCAACTAGTCAGCTGGGGTATGCATAAAAGCAACAAACTGTTCCAAGACTAAAAGAACTTGAAAATTAGTGAAAAAGATTTGCAGGCTTACTGAGATTCAACCACTTCGCATCCACCTAGTAGATTCTCATACAAATGGGCCTATCATGTTAAGAGAATATACAAACTATCAGAACTGAAGTACGTCATCCTTTGATAACGATCGTTGTCTGATGTTGAGATTCAACCAACTCAAATGCACTTAGTAGGCACTCTCTATATATTATGCACTCAATCTCTCACTCTCTATGAACACATACATGTACATATATACTATATGCACAAACATACACATATGTACACAGAGAGGGATTGTACTGTTTCTCTTCTTGTCATGATTATGACCATTCCAGTATCATCAAACGGTGGACGCCCTGCCCTCCCACACATCTGCACAACCAAAACAACTTATTACGTATCATAGGGAAGTCTATCTGCAAATTATCAACCCTAACAATGTGGAAATAGATGCTACAAGCAAATAGTGTGACAGAGAATGACTATCTTATTGGCCCACCATATGTAAATATGTTAGCATTTAGATGGAAATGTTATTCTAGTTCCCACTTCCAAAAGTATAAGAAGTGCCTATTAAGCGTCAAACCTGCAGTATCATTGATCTGTCATACTCTGCGTAAATCCCTTTCTCTTTGTTGCTGAAGAGACGAAAGGTAACATGTACAATAGCAGTCAGGTGATGAGAACTTTGCCAAAAAACCTAAGAAAAAAGCAAGTCTCTGGACATACTAGTATTGTGTGGATTTGATTATAACTGTATGTGCCGGTAGGTTAATTCCATGGGCAAGTGTGTTTGTGGTGCATAGAACTTGAAGATCACCATTGAGAAATAGACCTTCAATCAGGCTGCGATCCTTAGGGGAAAGCCCACCGTTGTGATAACCAACTGAACAATGACAATGATGAAGGAAGTATCAGATAGAGGCAAGCTTATGCAGTCTATCATATACATCTGTTACTATCAGTTTTGCCTTTGAAGAAAGCTTTTTTAGTTCTGTAAATGTAAGTAAATGAAGACTTGCCACCATAAAGGATGTAAGCTTGCATCTGTTTGTCACCGCATGAGAGTGAAGCTTCCCTTAACCTTTCCTGCTGATCCCTGCTTTTGATGAAAGGGTTTGAATACCCATGAGTCATGGCAGTCTGAGACAGCAATTGTGCTGCCTCTTGTGCCCCCTTTCTGGTTGAGCAAAATACTAGTGCAGACTTGCGACTAGAATATTGCATTAGGAGATCTGCATTTCAATATTTAAAAAACTAAGAGATTTCAATGTGTTCATTATTCTGACCAAAAAGAGTTAAGGGAATAAGAGTCTCAGACATCTCACTCACCAAATACATAGTTTTGAAGCCTCTGAATCAAAGAAGAAAGAAAATGAAAAAGGTCATTTACTTTTCAGTATTCAAGTTAGTTCTACTAAAATGGTAGAATGGATTCTTGATAAGAGATTGAATATTTAGAACCTTGACAAGGATTTACTACAATAGAAAAGCACGAAGAACATACCTTCTCAAAAAGAAAGTCATTTTTGGCTGGGGTGTAGCCTGCAAGCAAAATCTTCAACTAAGTAATGACAAACCAAAAAGACAACTATGAACTGTATGTTAACATCTAGCATGGCTTAACCGACTAGCATACTTGGATTTTCATTTCCAGGGTCTAAATTAACTAAAGGAACTTCAAGAAACAATCACGAAGATATTAGGATGACTGCAATTACCGAAAACCTTGGTGGTCAACTTTACAGGTCTCATTTCCTCTCCAAACCTACACAAACAGTAAAAGAGCAGATTTCATCAGCAAAATATGACGGCCATCCATTGTGTCATCACATATACCTTTTAATCCCTTGGATAGGAACCATAAGCCATTCAGCTGCAACAGACAAACATGATCAACGATTATCTTGTGGCCTTAATGACCAGAATAAACTCTACTAACTTAAAGTCACAATGAAAGAAATAAATTTACCAAGGTCATCGATATTTGGGATTGTTGCAGAAACAGCGAGGAAACGCACATGGGCCAGTGGACTTGTCTCCATTTGCGGACTGCGACCAATCATTTTGATTCTACTAACTATTGCCTCCAAAGCAGCTCCACGGGGTTCATTTAACAAATGAACTTCATCTATAAGTACGAGAGATATATCACTAAAAAAACTTAGGCCCCCATCTTTGATGCCAAACCTAGTGACCGAGTCAAACTTCTGCAGATAAACAACTTTAAGTAATATACAAGTGATGGAAAAGGAAAATATGAAGGTAAATCCATGTAGTATATACGACCTCAGGAGTAGTCAGGACAATATCTGCTTCTTGTATATTTCTTATATTGTAAGATTCATTATCCCCCGTCAGCTCCAAGCAATTTATTCCCCATGACCCAAGCTTCTGGTTCCAACTCCTGAGCTTCTCTTGTACCAAAGCCTTCGATGGAGATATGTATATCTTCACACCAAAAGAAGATAAAGCTAATAAAGCCTTCACTCAATGCAGCCATAAACTATAGAGTCTTAACACAATATGAACAACAATCACAGTAGGATAGAGTTTCAATAATGTAACTATGTAAGGGGTGATGAAAATAAATTCTCAATATATAAATCATAGAAGAGTTTGAATCAGTGTGAACAAACAATATATTTGTAAAGTACTGATACAGCGATACCAGAATGAAAACTTAATAACTCTTAATCTCAATAATCTCTCTTGCAGTAGGATGAGACATGTTTTGATGATTTTTGGGGAAAGAATTCATTTCCCAAAGAATAAAAAACAGAACTTGGTATGTAGCCTACCGTTTTTAGAGTTCCCTTCGTATGAATAAATTTTCCATCCTGGGAGATGAACTTTGATAGAAGTCTCAAGATGCATAACTCAAAAAGCACCGTCTTGCCACTGCCAGTTGGTGCGGAGATAACCATGTTGATGTCGGAGTGAAAACAAGCAGAAAAACATTCACTCTGCAGTGAATTAAAATACCTGTACTTCAAAGGATACAAGAGTAAAAGAATGTCACTATTGCATAGAAAGAGATATTGCCAAGAACAAGCAGTGAATCGCCATGGAAAGACCATAAAGCGCTGAATTAGGCTTGGTAATGTTCTTGTGGGTAGATTTGGCATGAGTTCTATCTTCAGCTCTAACTTATCTTACTACTACTTGGAATAGTTAGTTAAATGGTAAATGAAATTGTAGAAACGCCAAAAATGGTACTGAAGTGCCATATAGCACAATATAATGTACGAAAGATCAAAGTAATAGCTATCAGAAATTGTGCATAATTTCACTTCTGTGTGATAATGTGAGGAACCAATCAAATCATATTACTTGAGTTACAAATCAAGCTTAAAATAAAAGTTTGAAGCTAAAAAGTATCACAAATGTCTTAACAACCAATTTCAGGTAGTGTATTCTGTATTGTTGAAGGCATACCTGAAACTAAAAGTCGATTGGAAAGGATCTGGTAGATCTGAGACAGACTTAAGCGAGTATGAATCCATAGAGTTACAATCAACACTAGTTATTGAATTGGTTTATAATAAGAGTTATATTCCTGTAAAAGGCATAAACATCAATGAACTATATGCAGTTATCCAAACACAAAACACAGATTCCGCTTTGCTAATAGAATGAAATTGAGCAAATCAGATATGTTTAATCATCATAAACAAAAGGTAATATAGAGTTTGTTACTTTGTGTAAGAGTATAAGAGTTAGTTGAGTTTGGAGTTAGTTCAAATTAGTTAAGTAATGAGCTTGTTAATTGGTAACTAACCTTCTACCTAGTATAGATACTTAGAAGACACGGAGAAGTAGCGATTATTCAGCTTAAACATGCTCTTCAGGTGTCTAACAGTCTGAATTCCAACTAAATCGACCGCTATTGTTGTAGAAGAAAACCTCAAGCTCACAGATCCGAAATTGAAAGATGAGAAAAAGTTTTTCACGACATTAAACCTAAAAACAACTCCATCTAGTGTTCAAAACTTGAGAAAACCACAGCGATTCTAAGTCTACTCAACAATTATAGTATATCCCCCTGATCGATCGATATGAATATACAAAAACAAGTAAGATTTGTGAAAATTCAAAAGCATTAGGAGGATGTGAGAGGAATTTACCTGAAAACAGAATATCGATAGCTTTCCTTAGCGTGATTTTCGATCGAGATGATTCCGTCATGAAGATTACGTGTATAAGAGCATTATATTGTAAGCAGAAAGAAAAACCCTAAGGAAGAGAGCTCAAACGGATGAAAGGGGAATGAGGAAGGAAGATGTTGAGAAGTATTTCGTCGAACACTGGTTGACTGGTATGGCCATTTGGCGGGAGATATTTTGCATATTTATTTTGGGATTTATGATTAAAAAAAAGATAAAGTTATTCTAAAAAATATATTTTGCTACAAAGTGTGAAAAAATACAATGAGTCTAAAAAAATCATAAAATAAAATTATATCTCACAATTTAAATCGAATTTTAGAAAAGTATTTCGGAGTCTCTGTTCATCTCATCGTCCTCTTTCAGAAAAAAAAATTAAAAAAGATTATTATGTCTTTTTATGACAGGATAACGTCATTATGTCTTTCATTATGTCTTTCATAATGACACAATCACGTCATTGTGTCATTTTATGTCAATGGAATTAGTTGTGAGTGATGAATAAAGAAAATATTAACGTATGTTTGTATATTTGAGGTGACACTATTCATCCCTATAAACTTCTTTATTGTTTTTTAAAGTGCTTGTGAACGGAAAACAGATAAAAATATGTTCATAAAGGTATAAAAAGTATTATTTAACTTAAAATAATAATAATAATTTTTAGTATAACTATAAATATTGAATGAAAAACTTGATATGAATGCTTTAAGAGGATAGAATAAACGAATCAAATTGTTATGCTAAACATAATCAATCGTTAACATAAACATGAAATTAATTGTATAGAGTATAGAGAAAGTATGTCCGTTAAAAATAAGAGTGATATATGTTTAGTACAACCCTTCTATATATATATATTAATGTTATTTTTAGAGTTAATTACACAAATAGTCCCTGTGGTTTAGCGTAGTTTTCATGTTTGGGTATTAACTTTTTTTAGTAACAGGTTGAGGTATTGTGCTTTCAATTTTGTAACGATTTTAAGTATTAAGCCTAACTTACGTTAATTTTTTCGTTAAATTAATAGTATTTTAGTATTTTAACATCAAGGGGTATTTAACAAATTAAAAGGACCATTGTGTAAATTACTTTAAAACAAAATATTTAAATCAAACCCACCCAACCCATCCATCCGTTCCAAAGAGAGATGGGTGGGTTGGGTTTTAATTTTTTTGTTTTTTAGTTAATTACATAAATGGTCCATTGATATTAGTAATTACATAAATGACCTTAAAAATGTACTTTGGTCATTTTACATTAATTTAACGAAAAAATTAACGGAAGTTAGCCTTAATACCTAAAGTCATTACAAAATTGAAAGCACAATACCTTAACCTGTTACTAAAAAAGGTTAATACTCAAACCTGGGAATTGCGTTAAACCACAGGAACTATTTGTGTAATTAACTTTTATTTTTATATTTATTTATTTATAGGTTGAAAAAAAGTAAGTAGTATCTTTTAAGAAAAAACATAGGAGAACTTGTAGTCAAACTCGCTTCCGTCAAGTAATTTAATTCTAATGCCAAATTAGATAACATAAATATTCTCATTCTTAAACCAGACAGTATAACAAATAACTGTCTTAGCTTTTGTTAGATCATTCACAGCTCGTCTTTATTTATATGTGAATGGGTATCTTATATTATACGGGATAGTTGTGAGTAGTTGGTACTTGTTAGTGAAAGAGATATAAAATTTATAAAAAAACACAATACAACCCTCATAAATTTGTTAATATATTTTAAAGTGGTTATGAGTGAATAAAAGAGAAAAGATAATGATAAAAATATGAAAAAACATTATTTAATTGAAATGGTAGGAGAAAAAGTAATGATATATAGTATAATTATAAAAAACTGAGATGAGGGATGAATTATGAATGCTCTTATTTCATTATTCTTGACTCCCTCCATTCATGATCACTCTTCAAGTGACCCTTCATCGATGTTGAGAATTTTTGTTCTCTCTTATGGAGTTATGGTGTTGATGATCACAACTCATCTTCTCTTCACAGTGATACCTAAGGGTTGATTTTTTGTTCTAAATATGTGATTTATGATTTTTTTTCAACTAGTAAATTTTGTCCTTTAAATGTTTTCTTAACAAATCTATGAAAGTGAAATGAATTTTTATATTATTAATAATGTATGCACGTAAGATGATATTGTCATGTTGATGTTTGTTATGTTGACGTTGTAGTATGTGGAGGTCGTTCGCTTTTCTTTCATTTTTCTAACACACTATTGACTAATGTAATTGTTTTGTTACACCATCATACATATACTTCAAAATCAAAATTATAACTCTAAATCAAACATAAAAGTGTATCGCTATGATGTGTTAACACTCTTATAGAGTTGTGTCTTAAAACTATAACAATAAATTAAACCTCACAGGTTAGATATACTATCATAACGAGTTAAACACATTGTTGTAATAAGTTAGCCACATCAATATATGTGCGTGTAAAATATATTATGACAATTACTCAGTTCTCAAAACCTGAATGCCCTGTAATAACTATTTTGATGCATACCAACTATGTAATGACTTACATACGTTCAAGAAATTTTAAATTAATTAAGCAAAAGAGCATATTGATCATTTTATCCTAAAGGTGGTTCACCTCTAGTCCTTGAGCCAATTGACTAAATCATTTGGCCTCATG
Source organism: Flaveria linearis (assembly GCA_024085815.1). NCBI lineage: Eukaryota > Viridiplantae > Streptophyta > Magnoliopsida > Asterales > Asteraceae > Flaveria > Flaveria linearis. Next base: position 25,393,091 of record CM044002.1, read on the forward strand.
GAACACACATTATTGGGTTGGTCCTTGTTAAAGTATTACTTATCACAAGAACATTGTATGATGTGACAACTATCAAGAACTAAAATGCTACCCAGCTTTCAAAACACCCACTAATGGATGATTCAAATATATGGACACTTAACCTAAACGTATTATTTATCCATTAGATAGAGGTAAGATTTATCATCATCTTACCCTCCTGAGACTCTAATGCATAATATATGAGTGAGATATTTGTTGGGTATGTTGTTTATTTGACTGTATGGTTATGCTAGTATAAACTAGGCTATGATGTTGTATGATCTTGGTTGCTACTCAAAGCTACTGGTTGTCAGCCCAGAATTTGCTGCATCATATGTTGTATCTTTTGTTGTTGCTCAGTTATCCTTGCTACCATATGGTCAACATTTGGATCGCTTACAATCTGTTGTACGCATCAGCTAGACTTAAAACTTGAGTACCATAACTCTCAAAGTTGAATTCACATGTCCCATCAAATTTATACACATGAACCAGGGCCGGCACTCGTCCAGACAATAGGGGTGAATTTTGGGGGTGTACATATACCATATATTAGTCCAGTCAAAGATACCAAACATGCAATTAACATGGAATTGGTGAATGAATGTTAGGTTCTTAATTAAAAAAATTACCATTTACACTTCACTACTTACAGCGGTTTCTAGTATTTGTAGAGTTCTGCTTCTAAATCCAGATAGAGCACTGCGCAAAGATGTCATTTCAAAAACCCACCAGCCACCCAGAATTCCCAGCAGAGTGTACTTCTGATCTCCAATTTCAACCTTAGCAATGCAGAAGACTGCGTAATCATCAACTTCAACTTTTTTCGCGTATAATGACTGCATAATGATTGACACGTAAGGATAGTAGAATGGTAGCTTTAGACTCTTGGAGATGACACAGGTGGCACAAATGAATGTGTTCAGGTGGATCAGATTGAGCAGACCCACAAACACTATCTTATTCATTTGAGAGTTAAAGCAGTAGATGGTGTAACCCAAGAGTAATGTAAGTGCAGTATATATAGGATTTCCGTGTTCATAGATTCAAACACCACGAATATTTTCAGTTGAGTCCATAAAATATGTAGAAAGCCAAGTACTGAAGCACTGACCTTGAATTTGTGTAAGATAGGGTGTTGGCCCCTGTATTGTTGCTGCAACTGAAATATTGACACAAAATTCCAGGTTAAAGCAACATTGCTAGATACAGCCATACAGGCACAAGTAAACGTTTGATATGAAACCAAAGAATACATGATAAGATTCAATGCTTCCAGTCAAGAAGATTAACTAATGTATATCAATATCAAATTGGGTCTTGAAGTCAACACAAGTTTACAGTCATGAAACTTGTATGGAACTATAAACTGACAAGCAAAAGTTATAGCTACGAATTGCATGTCAATTCACACAGTTAATGATTGTGGAGGTGGCAATTTCGACTCATTTTGCTTAATCAATTTGGGCTGTCTTTTATCTCAAACTGGCCAAATCAAAAAAATAAGCGAAAAGGGGAGCTAGTTAAATGTATCGGACCGGTCAGATGGCTAGACCAGTACTTAACTAACCCGTTACCAAACCCAACATGTACTAAACATGACTCGTCACCCAACCGTCTTGCGACCTCTAGACGTATGCCAAACACCCAAAACTAGATTCACAATTTGTTGTAGTGCAGACGTTTTCTAATTTATTATTCTATTCCATTTAAAATGCAGCGTTTTATGCAATGATACGAGTTTGTAACAGAGTAAGTTGGTGATTCGTCCTGACCTGTTCAATGAATACATAAACTGAGAAAGGGCTAGGTTTTGTACTGAGAAGAGTAAGTATCACTTTAACTCCAAGAACAACTGGATAATTCCAGTTCATCCACACAATTAAGAGTAGAGCAATAGGCACCATCAGTTTCTTGGCAAAAATCATGAAATTGTGTGGATTGTCATCAGTCTCTGATTCACCCAACTTCCCCATGCTATGGTTACCTGCTGAGCTGGAGTATCCTTCAACATCGAGTATCATAGATTTAGAAGAACAAACATAGAGGTGTAATAATTGGCAGGTCGGGTACAAGACCAAAACTGATAGTTTTGGCATGGGTTTGGGTTGTGCAGACAAGGAACACAGTTTTGGCATGGGTTTGGGTTGTGCAGACAAGGAACACTTTTGGTCCAATTTTTTATTTTTACCTTTTTAACAATAATTAGTATGCCATATATAACAAACAAACAAACATACTCAGTATGTCCCTCTGAGAGTAGGGTACTAGGGTCTGGGAAGGGTAGGTGGTGGCCAGTCTTTCCTCTATCTTGGGTTGGGAGACAGAGAGACCGCTTCCAAAGAGACAATTAGTATGCCAAATATGATAACGGAAATTCAACTATTTCAATATTCTACTTTTTGGCCCTTTAAAAGTTACACAACACCCACTTGGATATTCTACTTTTCAATATTCTACTTTTAATGTGTTCTATCCAATTCCAAAGCTATCTTTTATCCTACCCATTTGACCCTTTAAAAATTACACAACACCAGAATTGACCCAATTATAAGTAAATAGGTCAAAACTGCCACAACTGTAAATTTTCTTGACCTGCTGAATTTAGATGACTCAAAACGGGTAAAGCTGTTCCTTAAGCATTAACAAGCAGACTTACCATCCATACAATGTGCGAAGCGTGGTCGGAGGAAGAAAGATCCTAGTATAGTTGACACACCTAACAGTCTTCCCATGTCAAATTCATGTCCTGGTTATCCCATATATGCAGCAGTATATTAGCATATATCTACTCCTTTGGTTTCAAAAAAGTTAAAAATCCGAATCATATATATGATATAAATAGACAACTACTATATTTCAGTACACATGTTCAATATAGTTCTTCAACAAAATACATCAGAAATCACTTCCACCCTTCAATATCACATGGCAGAGTAGAATCCATCAGTCTAATGACAATTCTCGCAGAAATAACACTAAACTCCAATAAACAAGTAACTACAAAATGCATTTGGGATCATCATTAAACACCAACTAACTGACCTTGCAAACAAACTAAAAATTAGCTACATCCATGCTACTCTCAAACAACAATCAGTTCCATCTATGTTAAATTAGAGTTCAGAAAGTGCAAGGGGTGCATCTATAGAACATTCTCAATGCAAAATTGACAGGCCACTCACAAATCACACTCAATGGTAACACGGATGAAATTTAGTAGTGCAAAGAAATTACAGGACTTTTTATGCGATAAAGTCAAATGTCTGCAGACACTACAGCGGTTATGTAATCTCCCAACCGACTATTAACATAAATCTAATTAACATAAACACATAAACATAATATCAACGTCCCACTAGTCCACTACTGAATTCAATGTGTTTTATATCAAATAAACCAAAATCTGACCTGAAGTATAAGATTTCGTCATATGAAGATATCTCTGCGCATGTAGTTTCCAATTAACGATCAATGGACGAGTGCATCGTCCCGTTGGTGATTCAAAAACCCCTACCAAACTCTTTAACGATTCAAATGTTCGTGATACTGCAACAGGTAGGAAAAACAGCAGCTGATTCAATTAAGTTCATGAAATGGCTTCAAATGGGTCGAATTTAGGGTTTAATAACGTGCTTCAAGCATACAGTTGAGAAATTAATGCCTTATGACTTACGATGAACTCTTGATGGAGGAATAACCGAGTCGATAGACGTTGTCGTGCTTCTAGCCCTAATTACTCGAAGAAACCCCGTTGTGTACGACATTGTTTTTCTAAATCGGGAGCACACAACAAAGGGATTACTGCGATTCTTATGTGTCACGACTTCATTCTGAATAGACTATAGAATAAATCATAATTATTATTTGTTGTTCCGGTAACTTTATAAAATAATAACCAATTTTTAAAAGTGTTTTAATTAGGTAACTTAAGTTTTAAAAATATTCTAGTTAGGTCACTCAATTTTTAGATTTTATATAAATTAAAAGCCTTAATATGTTTTTTAGCATGTTATACTTTTTGTTTCAATTATAAATATTTTTTTCTATCTTTTGATGCTGATATGGAATGTTGTCGTAAATTTTAGGTACTTTTTTTATTTTTTTATAATTAACATGTTTTTTATTTTTTAATATAATTTTATATGTTGCAAATTTTGACCACCACGTCTTCTCCACCGTTACTTACTTGACATAAGAAAATTTAATGATGACTCGATTTAATCATTGATGGTCCAATTTAAGAAAAATATACATGAGTGATTAAATTAGAACACTTTTAAAACTTTGTTACTATTCTCTGACATTTTTCTTTCCTAAAACTATGATGGACCCATCTATGTTGTTTGAAGGTTATCACTTTTTTAACCATAAAACTTGTATAATGATTAATGTTACTTTAATTATAATCTAATTATTTTGTTTTATTTATTATTTTTATTCTATTATTTTAAAAAAGTAAACATAATAAAAATAATATTGTAAAAACAAGTGGTGACTAACTGGTCACATCTTTTTGTCTTATCAATTATTAATATAAATACCTACTTTTTGCAACAGAAATTTTAGTTTTTCTCAATCAATTTTTTCTACTCAATCAAAATTCAAAAGTTAAACCCTCGTTTTTCAACCTCCGACGCCCGACGATGACCCCACCGCCACCGCCATCGTCATCAACCACCGTCGCTAAGAAACCACCTTTACACCACCACCACCACTGTCATCAACCACCGTTAATAAGTTAACAGCACCACCGGAAAACCCCATTAACAAGATCCCTGGATTAATGGTTTCGTTTAAAGAAGAAAACAATAGAATCAAAGATCTATTTGATTTGGTTAAAGCTTCTCACTTTAAGTTTTGTGTTGGTGTGGTTGAGAGTTTGTGTGGGGTTTGACACAGGATGAAATTATGGTGGTAACGCCGGATGCCTTTCACGCCGATATAACGCCGACAGCGGCGATGGCGAGGGCGTCTTCAGACGTCTTGTGAGGGGCAAACTCCCCCATTATGTATAGGCATCCAAAAATAAAATCATGATTTTAAAGTTTTTTTATATATATTATGCGCTGATTGGTAGTTTTATTGATTATAAGCCCTAAAAGTTTTCTTTATATATGGAGAGTGGTGCGATATAAAAATTAGACGGCACAGTTAGCACTTGATTCTAGATTTCTTGATAGTAATGATACATTGATACGCATATTCCATTCAATTATACAATGATTTCATTTTAAACAATAAATTCATGTAATTAATTAATATCTTAAGTTTTAACACGTGAAAATCTTCTTCTAATGACGACACAGTTATATTATGGCTTTTTGCATGAGCTCTGTGCTAGTTTTCAAGCGTTCCGATGTTTGCATCATCATGGAATGGAGATGATGATTATAATATTATTGATGAGTTTAACCACAGCTTAACATTTAACACATGGTAATTTAGGTCAACCGTTACATTAGTCTTGAAAATAAACTAATATAGTTGTTTCTTTGAACAACTCCATTGAATAAAAGCTGCTATCCATTGTTTTTAAAAACAAGACCGGCTGGTCCGGCTGGTTGGACCAGGAACCGAACTCCAACTCGATCTGATTCGGTGCTTAAAACCGTCTTTTATGGTGAACCGGTGATCGGATCGGTTGAACCCGGCACACCGAGAGCCGAGGATTAGACTGGTTGAGCCGGTATTTTAAATTATTTTTTTAAATTTTTTAGCATTTTTATATATTTATTAATATATTTATATTTTTATCCAGATCTTATATCTGGTCCAACCAGTCGAACCAGTCCGATCAGCGGACTAGTAAATTATCCGGTTTAATATTCGGTCCGGCTCTGAAGAAATTGTTGCTAGCTTTTGGATTGGTCTTTAGGTATATGAATATAGATGCTTTATGAATAATATATCTAGTACATGTATGTATGTAGCGTGCATGGAATTGAGTGGTTTCATCTACCGAAAAGCGTGGGCCGAAATGATGAGTTGGTGACTTGGTGGTTGTTGATCATGGACTAGGGCTGTAAACGAGTCGAGCCAAACCGAGTCGAGCCAGGATGGGTTTGAGCTCGAGCTTGAAGCTTATCGAGCCGAGCCGGCTCAAAAATTTTAACAAGCTCAAACCACCGGCTCGAGTTCGGCTCGTGAAAAGCTCGAGCCAGCTCGTGGCTCGTTCGAGCCGTCTCGATTTAAAAAAAATTTCACATTAATTTATATGAAAACATAAAAAATATATATTAATGTTTTTACCTTTTATTGAGTGCTCCGTACTTAGAAAACAAATATAATTATTTTGAATATAAATAATTTACTATCAAGTTATATATTTTTTAAACAAAATATTAAATGTTTCTAAAAAAGAATCCATTTTTATTTTAAGAAAACATTTCTAAAACTAATATAAAATAATAATCATAATAATAGTAGTAGTAATAATATTTTTTATTATACTATATAAATATACTAGCTATAGTAACCCGTGTGTTACACGGGTTGAATAAATAAAAATTTAAGATAACAAAATTTATTAATTATAAAATAATATTTTAAGATATAATATCACTGAAATTATGTATTAGAAATGACTGTAAGTTATAAAATAGTGATATCACCTTTTTAAAACTTTATTTTTTTCAAAAAAATAAATAAACGTTTTGTTCTAAAACAAACCGTATAAAAATGTCATTTTTAAAAATTTTCTTATTATAACTCTTAAATTTAATTATTTTTGGTTTTAAAAAATAACTTTTTAAAAATACTAATTTTAAATATTTCGTATTTTTAAAAAAGTCTTATGCTTTAAATAAATTTATTATTTTATAAAAAATTGTTTATTTAGAAATAACATTAATAAATAGATCTCTTTATTAATTTATTAAATCTAAAAAAGTGTTAAATAGTATTATTAGTAATTAAGGTAATTATTTAATAGGAGAGAGAGACAGAAAAAATTTATTGAGAATGATTGTAGTGTTGACACGTGTCATCCCAGATACCTTTTTATTAGAATAGGAAGATATATATACACACACACACATATATTATATGCACCGAGTCACGAGCCGAGCCAACGAACCGAGCGACGAGCCGAGCTTGAACCGAGCTAACCTTGGCTCGAGTTCAGCTCGTTTAGAATTCGAGTTAAGCCGAGCCGGCTCGTTTGGATACGAGCTTTTTTCGATCAAACTTCGAGCGAAGTTCGAGGCACAAACTTTTTGTGCAGCCCTATCATGGACTCAAAAAGAGATACAATTTGTGTTTAATACTAGCAGTCACATAAAAACTGATTGGGGATTATATTTTTACTAGGTTAGTACCCCGTGTATTACATGGTTTGAATAAATAAAATATTAAATAATTAATAATAAAAAATTTATGAATTAATCAAACAATGTTTGAAAATAAAATATGATTATAATTACGTATAAATAGTTATTTTAAGTAAATAACAATATATATTTTTTTAAAAATTTTGTTATATAAAACAATTATGGTTTTTAAATATTTTGTTTTAAGAAAATTTTCTTTAAAAAGCTCATTCTATTCTATATTTTATAAAATTTTTGTTTTTCAAAACTGTGTTTGTAATTAAAAGCATGTTTTTATTATAAAATATAGAGAAATAAGAAAAGTAGTATGATGAGACTTAAAATTACGTCACGCATCTTAAATTTTCTTAATTATAAATAGACAGATAGAGAACCAGATAGATAAATAGTCTGAAAACCCATTTAATAAACAGATTATAGTTAGTAATAAACACGAGAAAGTTACAGTATAATATTTTAATATAAATATGATTAAAATTATATATACGTAATAGTTCAGGTACTAAAAATAATTATACTATTTTTAACTCTCTTATCTAAACATTTTTTATTTTTCAACATTCATTTTTAGACTTTTTATAAAAAAAATTATTTTATATAAAAATCTTGTTTATCGAAAAACTCTAGTTTGTACTTATTTTGGTTGTTTTAATAAGTCTAATATTAGAAAATTTCACTTTTTTATAATTTTTTAATAAATGACCGATTTAAATTATATTTTGTTTCAAAAAGGTTTTTATGTTTTAGAAAATTTTATATTATATAAGTTTTTTTATCATTTATATTTTAATGAAAAGTTTTTTAATTTGCTTAGTAAAATCTATTTTTATTATGATAATCTGATTTTAAAAAATCTAAATAAGAGAGAGAAGTGTACCAATTAATAAAATTAGCTTTTAGTAAGATAGAGAATTTAGTTTAAGTATTTAAATTACTATAATATTTTTTTTGAAGGAAAAATAATTTAAGGTTGTCTATAAGAATGACAAGTGACAAACGGTGGTTTTTAAGATTGACAAGTGTCAATGAAAACCTTCTTTTATTAGATACAATAGATAGATTTGTATGAAGAATAAAGGTAATATTAAAATTACACTAATCTAACAAGAAAAAATAATCATTAGGGTTAAGCTGAATGAAAGAAAAGAAAATAATTAAGGGCTATTTCAATAAAATCTAAAGTTTAGACTAAATTATTTTACTACATATGAACACCCATATTTCCATATCGTTAAATCATTGCTTGCAAAGAAACCTGTCCAAATCAGTATTATATGTACAAATTTGCTACTATTTTAAAATACAAGGGGTTGAATTGCTATTTCCCACATCCTATTCTTCATATTCACGTTATTTCTTCTGTAAAACCTTATGTGGAGTGTACAGCCATTAACACACACTAGTTACAAACAGCAAGCGATACATTCATACAATACAAGTAAAACGTGTGTTCCGCCAACAAACACAAGTAAAACGTGTGTTCCGCCATTGTTGAGACGAAGAGGTGCTTCAATGAAATACATACTGACGGAGGTTTAATCCTAACCCTAATTGCGAAATTCTATTGACGGAGGTTAATTTTTTACATCGTATCAATATTATTATCGTTAATTATTGTGTTCAATGACTGATGATTGATGTTTAAGTTTAAAATTTATCTTCTTGGCTGTCCTTTTCCGAGCATTCAATGAAGCTTAGAATATCATCCCGAAGGCTACACATGTCCTACAAACGTGATACTGGTGATAAAGAAGTAAGCGATGATGATGATGATGATGATGATGATGATCGCAACCATAAGCATCGTAGAAGAGATGATGTGAGGTCTCAATCATTTAAGGATGAAGTTACAGAACACATTTTTACAAAACCATATACAAGGGAAGTAAACCTTTTCCAAATGGGCATCTTTGTAAATGTGGGGGAACTGGTTCTCAGTCCAATGAAACATTGAAACATGGAAAAAGTATAGTTTTAACCCTTTGGAGAAAGAGATCTCTGTGAAATTTGACCATAAAAGACTTCAGTTAACTCAGTTTTCTCGAAGACCTTCCGATTTGAACCAAAAAAGTAGGGTAAACCAACCATTTTCTAGCCACTATGGTGCAGTTAGGGGCTCCAGTCAATGGAGCTCATGTGAACCTAGATTCAGTTCTGTTGATATTACTTCTCAAATGGTTCAACAAGGATCTATTCCTCATATTGCAGGGAGGGGTTTGACAACGGTTTCAAACTCCCATGATCAATCCTGGAGTCCATTTGGATTGATTCGAGGAATACCAAATGGTGGTCTGGATGTGTGTCACCCTCCTGGCTTACACGGAACATACAAAACAACTAGTAATCCTTCTTTGAACATGGGACTTGCAAGGAAACAGTGTAGGGACTTTGAGGAACTAGGTTTTTGCCTAAGAGGTGACGTGTGTCCAATGGAGCATGGGATGAATCGTGTTATCGTAGAAGATGTTCAGGTATGTTATATTATTTAACCCAAATTATTGCAGAATGTAGGAATTATGTGTGCTAGGAAATCCAATTTTCATGGATTGTTAGTAGTAGAAAGTCCATTGATACACTAGATTACTTATTTAGTCAGGTAACAGGTTTTCATTGATAGACCATGGATGAAGGCACATGGTATAATGTTAACAGGAATTAACTATTAACTCTGGTAATAATAAATAAAATAAATAAATACATCAAACCACTGATGTGGACATGAGGTCACTGGTCATGACAACCTTTTTGCTTTCTCCCCTGCAGGGTATATTTCTTATCCTGTAGTAAGTAAATAGATAAGTAGAAAGATCTCTATTCAGGAAGGCAATCACTTTACATGTTACCAATTTAATGAAGATGCGCTAATTTGTTGTATGGGCCTGAGGGAGTATTCATTCAAAGATTTAAGTGCACATATCATATCTATACACATTGGAATTTGTGGAGCACTAACCTTAAAAGAGTCTTTTATTTGATATATCTGTAGACTGTCTTTTTAGCCTCTCTGTGAGCTCTTTGCTGAAACTAATTGTATGTTTATATTAGTTGTACAAGTCAACAATTGATTAGTTCTTGGCTATAGGATGATAGCCTTCTTATACACAAATAAATAGTTATGAACATTTTAACTTTTAGCATGCAAATTGCTCCGTTGGAATTTATACTTTATGCTTTTCTTGCTTACATCTCATAGTCGCCGGTTAAAGTTTTTGACCTTATGTAATTTTACTGGCTTTTTACTACTTACAGAGCCTTTCACAATTCAATCTCCCTATATCACTTAAGGCAAATTCATCTATACCACCAGTTGGGACAGGACCTACATCTGCAACCAGTGTCGTGACAAACACATTATCAAACAGCAAAGGCCCCCATGAAAAAAATATCAAGCATGGAATTGGTGACATTGATTCTGCTGCTGACTTTTATGATCCCAATCAGCCCCTTTGGAGCAATGATTCACATACATCAACTGGGTTTCAATCTATAAGTCAACCAAACATTGAAAAATTCTGTTCTTTGTTGGATCATGGTTTATCTGCTTATCATCGTGGTGGTCAATCTTGTTGGGTTTGTAAAGGCTTTGGGCTTGGGCCCATGTTTAGTTTTCTTGTTAATTAAATAGTTAACCCTAATTAGTCTCTATATATACTCATGTCATGTATTGTAATCTTTTGTACTGAGCAAATAAAGAAAACCCTAGTTGCAGCCCGTGGACGTAGGTCACACCGACCGAACCACGTTAAATCCTTGTGTCGTTTATTTTCTGTTTTCTGCGTGATAATCGTTTGTGCGTGTTCGTGTGTTGGTTCCGCTGCGCCGCTTGATTCCTAACAAGTGGTATCAGAGCTTTGGCTCGTTGAATGCACAGAACGTACTGAAGAAATGATCACAGAAGAAGGTTTGATTAACCGTGTGGAAGTCGGTTAGGGTTTCGGATTTGGTCAACGGTTGTGGTCGATCAAAGAAGCCTTTGGAACCGTGTCAGTGTCCGAACGTGGGTTTGATATCTTCTTCATCCCAACCGTTATTTTAATAAGAACAGAAGACGGCCATATTTGTTTTTTTGTGGTGCTTGCTACTCTAGAGCAGAAGGAAAAAAATTGTTGCTTTCTGTTTCATCTTCTCGCAGCAACCAAGAAATCAAGGTACCAAAAGTCAAAGTTAATATTAATTTGTCCAATATAATTTCTCCTTCACGTGGCTTATGTCAGGAGGGATTGTTTATTTTCTTTTTTAAAAATTACGAACTAAGACGAGGGGGAAAAAAAAGGGACAAATTTCTATTTCTTTTTGGTTTGATTTGCAAGACTGGTTGTCGATAATTGTACCCGGTTAGGGTGTTGTGTTTCAAGTCAGATTTCTGAGTGTTTATTATCAACTGTTTGGGGAACCGTATTTAGTGAAAGGAAAAAAATACGTTCGGGTTTAGATTTGTCTACAAGGTTTATTGTAGGAGCAAATCGGTCAATTGACAGTGTTCAGTAGAACAGTCGTCAAGTTCAGGCCCGTGCCATTGCTGTGTCTGTTCACTGTTTCGATTTGCTTCTTGTTTGCTGTTTGAGATGGTTGAAGACGGGAAGGATGTGATCGAAAAATTTAACGGTTCTGATTTCAGTTGGTGGAAAATACAAGTAGAAGCATTGTTATGTCAAAAGGACTTGGATATGGTACTAGAAGAAAAACCTGCGAAAATAGAACAGGCTGATTGGAAATCAAAGGACAAGAAGGCTCGTGCGGTTATTACATTGGCTTTGACGAAAAACGTTGCTTTTAATGTCATTAAGGAAACCACGGCTCGTGGTATGATGACTGCTTTGTCAAATATGTATGAGAAACCGTCTGCGGCGAATAAGGTGTTCTTGATTCGAGAGCTGGTGAACACAAGGATGAAAGAAGGAAGCTCAGTGATTGCTCACATTAACAATCTAAATTCAATCTTAACAAGACTTGTATCTGTTGGAATTAAGTTTGATGATGAAGTTCAGGCTCTACTGCTGTTGTCGTCTCTGCCTGATAGTTGGTCTGGAACTCTAACTGCAATTTCAATTTCTGTGGGGACTAAGGGTTTCACTCTTAATGGTATTCGAGATCTAGTTATGGGTGAAGAAGTCAGACGAAGGAACTCGGGTGAGTCATCTAATAGTGAACTACTAAATGTTGGCAGGGGTCGGGGTAATAACAGGAACAGTGGGAGTCGGGGAAGAAGTTCATCTAAACCTACGAAGAATGTGAAGTGCTGGAGCTGCAATGAGGTGGGACATGTTAAGAGTCAATGTCCGAATAAGAAAGAATTGAACACTGCTGCTGGGGATGTTTCTGATGATGATGCATTGATACTCAGTGTGGAAAACAGTGTGGACTCTTGGGTCATGGATTCAGGGGCTTCGTTTCACGCCATGGACAACGGGGAAACGATGGTGAATCTGAAATATGGTGATTTTGGAAAGGTACGATTAGCCAATGACGAGATACTTGAGGTAACGGGAATGGGTGATATTGATCTGGTTACTTCATTGGGTACTACATGGAACTTAAAGAATGTCGGGGTGATTCCGGGGCTGAAAAAGAAACTGATTTCAGTTGGTCAGCTGGATGAACAAGGACTGGAAGTGAGGTTTGGTAGTGGTAAATGGAGGGTGATCAATGGTAATCTGGTTATTGCTCGTGGTATGAAGCGTGGGTCATTGTATATGGTTGAGGTACCTGCTGAGGGATGTATGACCGTCCCGGTTAAGCACGAAAAAATCCGGTTCACTAAATCTGGTGCTAAGAGAGTTCATTTTGCAAACATGAAGTCTGGAGCAGGGATGTTAGGTGAACAAGTTCAGAAGTCTAAACCATTCAGGGGATTCGGTGACAGTGGGAGCACGGGACGTGTTCCGTGTACAGTTACAAACAACCGTTGGGTTTTAAAGACTGTGACTGAAAAATTCTCTCCTGGTTATTGTTTGCTGAATTTGGAGAGTGATGGTGATCGTCGGTGTGTCTTTGAATCCGGTGGAATGTCCAAACCGGTTAAGATGGAGGATGAGTCGTTGGCAGCACTAGCCAAGACTGAGTTGGAGCTCGGGGGAGCTTCAACTGACCCTTCTGGTACTTGATGATGAGGGGTCGCTGCAACTAGGAGATGTGATAAAGTCTTAGCTTGTTCTCAGGGAACTGGAGGCTTGGAAGACTTGTTTAAAGATTACTGAAGTTACTAGACGACTGGGTTGTTTTGTACTTGAATGGCGGGCTAGAATTTATCGCAAAGCCTTCAAGTGAGAGATTGTTGGGTTTGTGAAGGCTTTGGGCTTGGGTCCATGTTTAGTTTTCTTGTTAATTAAATAGTTAACCCTAATTAGTCTCTATATATACTCATGTCATGTATTGTAATCTTTTGTACTGAGCAAATAAAGAAAACCGTAGTTGCAGCCCGTGGACGTAGGTTTTTTGTTTTCTGCGTGATAATCGTTTGTGCGTGTTCGTGTGTTGGTTCCGCTGCGCCGCTTGATTCCTAACAAGTCTGATGGTTCTGATAATGAAAATGTAACCTCTAGTGAGGTTGCGGCACATCTGAAAACAAGATCTCCTGTTCAGAGTAGAATAAACGTTATTAGAAAAAGAACAGAAATGGGAGAGAATGTAATTTCCAAAGCTAGCCCTTCAAATTTCTTGCAAAATGAGACAGTGCCAAATGGTACTCAGGATCCTCCCCACCACCAGAAGCTGAACAATTCAGATGCATCTCTGAACTTTCATAGTGGAAATGGACGTATGAACATTAAGCCTTCACAAAAGGCACAACGTACATTATTTGTTAACGGCATCCCCCCTCAGAATAATAAAAGAGAGCTCCTACCTTCACATTTTCAAAAATTTGGGGAGGTCACTGATATTTCTATTCCTAAAAGAGAAGAAGCAGAAGCTGCTCTTATGGCACCTGATGCAGTAATGAGTAATCGCTTTATTAAGCTATGGTGGGCTAATCGTGACATCATACACGATATCCAGACAGTTAACAGCCTTAAGATGTTTATACCACCTAATAGATTCTCGATCAATTCTGTTGCAAACAAAAGAAAAGATGATTTCCAGTTACTATTGCATAATAGCAAAGGTTCTTATGCCCCTGTTTCTGCTTCTGATCACCCAAAGCCTGTGATTGTGGATGGCACAAAAGTAGCTCCACCTTTGCAAAAGAAGCTGGAGAGCCTGGAGCTTTTGAAGGAGGAACTTAGGAAAAAACAAGAGATGCTTGAACAGAAAAGAAATGACTTTCGCCGCAAGCTGGATAAACTTGAGAGACAAGTATATGCCCTTTTCTTTCATTTTGATTTCTCTGCAACACAACTTTATGTAAGTTTGTAGACTCGTTTTTTTTTTATTATCAGTGTTAGATGTTATAAACCATATTACAATTTGTTAATTTACATGGAGGTACTCTTTTCTGCAGGCTACAGGTCCAAAGGTGAAGTAGCACCTGAACAGCTTGCTAAGAAGCAGAAATCAGGGTTTTTAGCTGATTCAAATACCACACCATTACATTAGAAATCAACCAATTGATTCACATTACAAACCCTTTTAAAGTATATTCGACATACTAAGGTTATAAGGTTTTAACCTTATATTATAGGTAACCCGTGTACATGAAATCAACCGATGGCCCCTTGTTACTTCCTTCTACTCGCTATCCGATGTTCGTCATGACCGAAACCTACAGTCGTTGTTCGTCGCCGCCTAATTACCACTGATTACCACCAGATACAACCATCTATCACCTCTTTTTTCTGTTTTCACCTCTCCTTTCCTCTTTCTATTTTCTCAGTTTCTCTATTGAACTTCGTGAATCAGTTTCACAGATCACTTCATATATATACTTCATTAGCTGCTGAGTGTGTTGTCATGTGGTGGAGTCACGGGACCGAATCATTTTTTGAAGATTTGCAGCACCAATATGGCTGTATACGATTTGCTTGTATATCGGGTGTATAGTCCAACCATTTACAGCCCTTCCTCCCCCTATACGCCTGTATAGGGCTTTGGACAGGTATTACAAAATGTTTTAGTTGACAACTTGACATGAAAACCCTTTCACTTGCAGGAAAACAGGCCAAAATAGGAATCATACAATTTGAAGGTGCAAACATGTGAAAACATGATTTCAATGACACTAAATGGTGACCCCCGTGCAACATAGTAGCTTGATCTTTATCTATTCCTTTTTATTACTAATTCAACAAAAGATAATTACCACTTAATTGAAGTGTCAGATGCATTAGTAAAACAAACATGCAAAACTCCTAATTTGCTTTTAACAAAGGTAAATACTTGTTACTGAAGAAAAGCTCTCTTTTCTAGCCATATAGGCAAGGTCTCTCACCTTATAAGTGGACTTGGAGGTTGTAGTATAGTGGGGGGCCCTTCATTGTAGGTGCCAAAATGGGCATATTGGGTGATAGCTCATTTGTGAGGCGTGTCAAACTAGTCGAGTTAAGCTGACCCAAGTACCCAATAATATGTGTGTTTTTTTTTCTTTCATAAATAATATGAATAACTAGAATATTTAGTATGATTACAAAAGCTGATACTAAAATAACAGTCTTTTAGCTTAGGAGGTTGTGAAAACATGGTACCCCTTGATGCCGTTGAAGAACGTTCAATCTGTTTCCTTTTAGCTTACTATTTCTACTTTTTTAATTCATCTATTGGAGTATTACAAATAAAACATTACTCCTACCAACCCGTTTTTTACATCTATGAGTTAAGATTAGCTTTGGTTTTCAAGATTTTGTTGATTGAGTTGACAATTTGTTAAATTCTTTACTACTTATTACAAAGTCATTCAAATGCTCTTTTGAACATGTGATGTTTCCTGTTTTGAAGGAACACTTTTCACCTTATGGCGATCTTTCAAACGTGCAAGTAGACAACCCCAAAACACCCGAAGTTACGGCTCAGATGTACTTCAGAACACGTCATGCAGCTGAGAAGGCGTTTTTGGGTGGTAAATCCTGGAAAGGTAACATTTTGCAGTTTGAATGGCTAAATTCTAGCAACTCCAGGAAAGTTGATGTTGCTAGACAAACTCCATCACCTTTTTCTAAAGTTTCTCCTAAAACTACTTCTCACCAACTGCATACACCTGGAGATGGAGATTTTGAAAAAACCATAGGAACAAAAATTGTAAAGGATGATACAGAACCTTGTGAAACGCATCGATCAAGTTGCTTTAGTGACGCAGAATAAATCTTAAATAGGGTGGCGGTGTACAGTAGGAGTACAGAATAGTGAAGTAAATGGTATATCAGCTACTTTACTTAGTTGCCATCGAGCAATGGATCAATTTTGTTTTGTCCTGCTTGCAGTTGTAAAGGGAACTTCTAGCTGCTGCTGGTTGGGATGATTGGTTCATGTTGGTCTATAATGAAGAATTATAGTTGGTATTCTCTTAGATAATACAGTAGTTGCATTGCAACTTCAACCATCTTGTGTCCTTTCCTTCCCATCTCATGATTCTTGGTCTCTTGGATGATATTTGTTCGTGGAAAAGATAATAGTTGGGCTTTTTTGGTACAACTGGCATTAGGCTTCCGTCAGGGCTGTTTACGAGCCGAGCCGAACCGAGCGGACCTTTGCTCGTGCTTGG
Source organism: Flaveria linearis (assembly GCA_024085815.1). Lineage (NCBI taxonomy): Eukaryota > Viridiplantae > Streptophyta > Magnoliopsida > Asterales > Asteraceae > Flaveria > Flaveria linearis. Next base: position 25,410,074 of record CM044002.1, read on the forward strand.
CTCGTTTCCAAACTGAACTGAGCCGATTGGCTCGTATAGAATCGAGCGGAAAATCGAACGAACATTTTTCGAGTGTTAATTTTTCAAGCGAGCTGCGATCGAGCGCAAACGAACGGCGAGCAATTTATACAACCTAACTATCTTGTATGTCATATGATTTATTGCGACGAGTAAGATTTAATGACTTTAAAAACAGTCACATTTCATTATATAACATTTTAATGGATGACAATACGCTGTGACTGATGATAAGACTAATGATGTAGCCGATGAGGAGGAGAGCACATTGCAGAGAACGATAACAATGAGAGCGGGAGATCAACAAAAATTGTTTCTCAGTGATTTAGGATTTCACTTTTATGTTTAGTGTAAAATATTTATTAGGTTGATTGATCAATTATGCATATATATAATTATAATTATATATTTATATATAGTGGGTCAAATCTATTAGAATGTCATGCATAAACTATATGTCCATATTAATTCGAGCCGACCCGAACCGAGCAGATCTTTACTCGTGCTTGGCTCGTTTACAAACCGATCCGAACAGATCGGCTCGTTTACAACTAAACATAAATTCAAACAAGCATTTTCCGAGAAAATTCCAAACGAACATCGAGCAAGTGTCGAGCGGTTTGATCAAATTTTATTAACTATTTTTTTAAGTAAATAGGTTGAACATTTAGTATTTTTAAAGTGTTATATAAATGGAGTATTTTAAAAGTGTTAAATAAATGGTCCAAACCTAACATGAACTTAACATAAACTAAAATCACATAAATCATAAAATGATTAATCTGTAATTTTGAATTTATGTTTATTTTTTACGTATTAACACTCTAAAATTAGAGAAAAAATATAAATACTTATGAAACTATGTTTGCTTATATTTTTTTAGTAAAAAAATAAAAAAAGGTCAACTCACACATCCATCAATCGACCCAAACACAATGTTTAGCTAAATGTGTTTACGGTTTAACTAAACCCGAACTCAAAACTTAAACCTACACATAGTTCACCATGAAACTTAAACCATCATGTTAGAAACCATGCTACTGAAATTACAGAAAGCATAGCGGAGATGTCTATGGTACACTATTGGTGGAATATCTTTACAAAGATGAAGAGGTTAATCATGACTCAAAAGGGGACGCAGTAATTTGTGTAGGAATGGCCCAAGTGAATAGATAGGAGGGCTGCAAGATCTGTTACGGGTACACGAACTACTTTGGACTAATGGATGTACAAGCCAGTGCAAGTTCAGGGGATGGTCATGTTGGCAAGCATAAGCCGCTGCTCGGGAGGCAGATTGTCTTTGAAAGAAACACAAGTATGATGCATCACCTTTAACAGGAACACAACCATGTCTTTCTCCGATTCATCAAGTGACCCTCCACTTGAGAAGTCGTTTGCATTTGTGACATGATCATAAATACGCTTGGTTGAAGTCCACATAAGTGAAACCACTGAATCCATAACTACCGCCCAGTTACTATCATCCAACAGTAGAGAAGTGAGGGTTACGGGTAGGTCACTCAATACAGTATGCGGGTTCACAATCAGAAGGGGCATATACTTGGACAAGCTACCGCATAGCAAACCGATAAACTGCATAGCCTGCAATAGAATTTGGATAAATATGCACCAAATAGATAAACAAATGCTTTATACATGTTAAAGAAAAAAAATTGCAACTGATTTCTTGTGCCTATATGTCTTGTTGAAGTGATTTTATCTTCTCTGAAACACAACAGTCAAGAAATATCCAGAATGTCCTAAACTTTTTGGCCTAAAATAGGCAATGTCTAAAGGGCAAAACATCTTACAAGTGGCATTTATAACCCTGAAAATGGGTCTGTTTGGGATTTTGGGTTGACTACTGTCTCTAACGTGTCAAATTTTAAACCTAGCCTAAACGAAAACGGGTCAGGTTAAGACTTACGAGACAAAACTCCCAAAACTCATATAATATATCATGGATTCAAATATCCTTTTTCATAATCATAGTGTGTATAATTAAGGAATTAGTCCTCACTGTCGTTGGGTAACTTGTGACGCAACTAATTTCTGCAGCAGCAACTAGCCACTGTCGTTTGACACTTCCTTCAGCATGCTGCAAAGCCATCGCTATTTCAACCAGAACATCCCATATACCTGCAACATTTTATACAAACATTATTTGTACAAAAACCAGCTCTGTAGACCAGTGTAGTGCTCTGGGACACACCAAAATTGCAGGTATTGGAAAACTGACCATCAGATTTGGTGTTTAAAATGTAAGGTTTCAGTTTTGACAGTTCAATTACTGGAATTGAACCAATCTCTACCAGTCTTGCTATAGCTAACATCTTTTTCTTTGCATCAAAAAACTGACAGCTTTCCTGACTGAAACTCGCCTCTGGAATCTGTACATGGTAAAAATTACCGAACAAACTCAAGATACAAAAGTTGTTATAATATGTGTGATTATGAAAGTAGTCTTCAACAAAAGTGATATCTAATAATGCAACCTATGTAGCACCGGAACGGGTACGGGAGGGGGTATGGGGACGGTACGGGTACGGGAGGGGGTATGGGGACAGTACGGGTACGGGGAACGGCCGAACGGCAAATATCACAAATTTAAGATACGGGTACGGCAAAGGTACGGCCAAAAATATATATAAACAAACAAACAAACATACCCAGTGTATCCCGCTGAAGAGCAGAGTCTGGGAGGGGTATGTGGTGGCAAGTCTTTCCTCTATCCTGAGAGATAGAGAGACCGCTTCCGAAGAGACCCCCGACTCGTTAACAAAGGCAGTAGCCATAACAATCATAATACATATCACATATTACATATCACATACATATCACATATTACATATCATATATATCACATATCATTCAACACATAGGTGAATATCACATGCAGAATTAGATAGTGCGCACATCATAAAAAGCAACATGTAACACCCAAAAAGGTTATATGACGAAAAACTACACCTGACGAGGGAGGTCCCGCCACATGTAACCGTAACCCGTCCCACCCACAAATCCCACTAAAAGTCCTTAATTTTTATTCTACGCCTTCACTCACACCTATCCTCGATCATGTGCTCAGAGAGGTGCAAGTCTATCATATCTCGCCTAATAATCTCATCCCAAATCAACCTAGGTCTACCTCTACTCCTCTTACCCTCTACTCTTATGTTCTCTACTACTCTAACAGGTGCTGCCATCGTTCTCCTCTTCACGTGCCCAAACCATCTTAGTCTTCCCTCTCGTATTTTATCTGTGATACATGCCACCTCTAGCCTCTGGCGAAAGACGTCATTTCTGATCCTATCCAATCTTGTGTATCCACACATCCACCTCAGCATTCGCATTTTTGCGACCTCTATTTGTCTCTCTTGCGATTTCTTTATAGCCCAACAGTCTATGCCGTATAGCATAGCTGGCCGTACTGCTATTCTGTATAGTTTTCCCTTTAGTTTTGGTGGGAACCTCTTATCACACAGAATCCCTGATGCTGCTCTCCACTTGCACCATCCTGATTGCACACGGTGGGCTACATCGCTGTGTATCTCTCCGTCTTCTTGTATATACGAGCCAAGGTATTTGAACCTACACGTCTGGGGGACCGCCATGCCCTGTATACTGATTTGGGTGTCCTCTTCGGCCTCACCACTAAAGTTACAATGCATGTATTCTGTCTTAGAGCGACTTATCCTTAAGCCCCTGTGTTCTAGTGCTGCTCTCCACTGTTCTAATCTCTCGTTAAGCACCGTCTTAGATTCTGATATTAAGACAATATCATCCGCAAACAGCATACACCATGGGACTGTCTCTTGTATAGATTTGGTCATCTCGTCCAACACTACTGTGAAGAGGAATGGGCTCAATGCCGATCCTTGGTGGAGTCCCACTTCCACCGGGAAGAAGTCTCTGTCTCCAACAGGTGCTCGTACACACGTTTTTGCCCCGTCATACATATCCTGTATTATTTTGATATACCTCTCTGGTACCCTTCTAAGTCGTAGACTTTCCCAGATGAGTTTCCGCGGCACACTGTCATAGGCTTTTTCTAGGTCAATGAATACCATATGTAGGTCTCTTTTCTTTTCTCTATATTTCTCCATTAACCTCCTTATGACGTGTATAGCTTCTGTTGTAGAGCGTCCTGGCATAAATCCAAATTGGTTTACCGCTATCTGAGTTTGTCGTCTAATTCTGGTGTCAACAATTCTTTCCCATAGTTTCATCGTGTGACTCAATAGCTTTATTCCCCTGTAATTTACGCAACATTGGACATCTCCTTTTTTCTTATATATGGGGACTATGACACTGCTTCTCCACTGCTCTGGCATCTTTCCTGTCTTAAAGATAGTGTTGAATAAGTCCGTTAGCCATTGTAGGCCCTCATCTCCAAGGCACTTCCACACTTCAATCGGAATGTTGTCTGGCCCCACCGCCTTAGCCCTTCCCATTTTCTTCAAAGCTCTCATAACTTCATCGACTGTGATGCTTCTACAATAACACTTGTTTTGTTGCGTCGTTTGAGTTGTTTCATCGATCTCCGTTTGTTGATTACGGTTCGATATGTTGTAAAGGTTATCGAAGTAAGTTTTCCATCTCCCTTTGATGTCTTTCTCTCTCACCAAGACCTTACCATCCGCGGCCTTTATAAACTTCACCATTCTCAAGTCCTGTCTTCTACGTTCCCTTGCCTTGGCAATCTTAAACATGTCATGTTCACCCTCTTTCGTCTCTAATCGCTTATACATCCTCTCGTATGCTGTGTTCTTTGCCTCTGACACAGACTTTTTCGCCTCTCGTTTAGCCTCTTTGTATTTATCTTTTAGCTCTGCTCGTTCTTCCTCATTATTACAGCGTAAAAGCTCTTTAAAACTTTGTTGTTTAATTCTTATCTTCTCCTGTACATTTTCGTTCCACCACCAGGATTCCTTATGACCGACTGTCCTATTTGTTGTAGTCCCAAGCGTTTCCTTTGCTGCGTGAATGACTCTAGTTGCCATAGCCTCCCACTTTTGGTTGGCGTCTTCCTGTGGTCCACTCAGGTTCATTGGTATGATTTTATCTCTAAAGATGGTAATCTTTTCGTCTTTGAGTTGTCCCCATCTGATTGTAGGTCTACTTCTCTTAGTTGGTTGGACAATTGCTCTCTTCATTCGTAGATCTGCAACCAACATGTGATGTTGAATGAGTATTGTCTGTCCCGGTATTGTCTTGCAATCCTTCCACGAGCTACGATCTTCTCTCCTCATCAACAAATAATCTATCTGTGTGTGTCTCCCGCCGCTACTAAACGTGATTAGATGCGAGTCTCTTTTCTTGAAAAACGAATTTATGATGCTTAGTTCATGCGCTAATGCAAAGTCAAGAAGCTCCCTACCGACGTCATTCCTTAGACCATACCCAAAGCCTCCATGCACCAACGGGAAATGATCGTTGTCCTTACCGATATGCCCATTAAAATCTCCTCCTATGCATATTTTTCTTGTCGCGGTATGTCTCCCATAACGTGATCTAAACTCTCCCAGAACTTCTTTCTTTCCGTTTCCCCTAATCCAACTTGTGGCGCATACGCACTAACTACAACCACTACTTCGTCCCCTATTATTATCCTTAACAACATAAGTCTATCGTCGTACCTTCTAACCTCCACTACATTATCCTGAAGTTCTTTAGCAACTAGAAAACCTACTCCATTTTTTGTTCCATCTGACCCTGAATACCATAGTTTATACCCGTTACACTCCTTTGCCCTCCCACCCCGCCATCTAGTCTCCTGGAGGCACGCTATCTGAACCCTACGTCTCCTTAACACATTATTAACTCTAATAACTTACCAGTAAGGGTTCCGACATTCCACGATGCCAGTCGTAATCTATAACCTTTTTTCCCTGTAGTTGCATCTCTCGTCACCGAACATGATCTAGGGGCAGCATAATGTCTCCTGTTACCTATTATACCTCACTCACTCCCCGTGATAAGAAACACCTTTCTAAAAAGAGGTTGCCACACTAATAAAGCATAAACAAAAGCAGTCACTCACGCAAGATCAACACAACACAGGTAACACACAATCAAACCAGCAGCAGAAATATATCAAGTCACAAGACACAACACAACACTGTAACAGGCACAAGAATAGGGGATGGCTCTCCCTATTTAAACAGCCAAACAATCTAAACGAAAGAAATATATATATATATTTTAGAGCAGACTATAAAGTTATTCTATAGAACTAAACAGGAAAATATAAAAGGATAGAAAGATCTGACGGTGAGGGGTTCCCAAGTTAGGGTTCGCCGAGCTAGTGAAGTCCGTAACCTTCGAGGGTTACAAGGCTCACAGAAAACCAAGCTTATCTTCTCGATTGCTCCAAAGAACGATCTCTTCCTTTAGTTGAAGAATAGAATAGCCGATTTGAACAGATCGAGCACCGACGGTGTGTACTCCGCAGTGTATGACGATGTGTAGTCGGTTGTGTTCGATAGTGGTGTGTCTTCGGCAAATCGAAGCACCAAGGCGGTGCGTACTCACCAGCAAGAAGAACCGATGAAGAACAGAGAAGAAAATTAACACGAATAACAAAGATACAAACAAACAGGTCTTCGAACAAAAGAAATTATCTTCAATTTAGGGAAATCGTATCGAATGAAGCGTGAATCTAGGGTTTGCATACAACACAGGGCGTTTTCGACAGGTGAAATCGCGAGATCGCAGGTGAAATCGCGAACTTGGACAGGTGAAATCGCAGTAGATCCAAAACCACAGTAGATCCAAAACCACAGGTGAAATCGCGTAGGTGGGTAGGAGGATCGTATCGAACTTGGAAACTAGTAGATCCAAAACCACAGGTGAAATCGCGAAGGTGGGTAGGCGGTGGGGAACTTACCTGAGTAGGTAGGCGGTGAAGGTGGTTCGGCGGTGGCGGTGGGGGCGCTTACCTGGGTCCGGCCGGTGGTGTTGGTGGTGACCGGTGGTGTTGGTGGTCACCGGTGACCGGTGGTAGTGAAGAGAGGGCGAGAGAGCAGCGAGAGAGCAGCGAGAGAGCAGCGAGAGAGCAGCGAGAGAGCAGCGAGAGAGCAGCGAGAGAGAGCCGTTGAGCTATCCTTTCAGTTTGCATGTGAGAATAGAAAGCATACGGCCAAAATATATATAAAAAATAAAAATATATCAAACAATTTCCAAAATAAACATAAAGTATCAAACAAATACCAAAATCAAATTCCTTAGATAATTAATTATCAATAATTTCCAATATAATATATATTTTTAATATCACTATTTCACAGAAAACTTCTCTAAAAATTCACCTTATGCAACTATAATAATATATTAGTTTTTAGGTGGACCATCTACCAAACCTATCATCTTCTCCATCTTTTCTCTGCCATCTACCAAACCTATCATCTTCTTCATCTTTTCTCTGTAAATTCTCCACCATGAAAACTAGAAAACATAAGGAATGGAGGAGAGACTCTCGACACAACCGGTACCTTGTTGTGAATCTTTGTAGATTCAATTGCGAAAGACGATCTATGTCTATGGCAATTTCAAAAGGCGGTGGAATTTAAAGGGTTTAAACCCTAAATTTAACAGGAAACGCAACCGAAACGCCATAGAAACGTCCCCGTGCAGTACCTCGCGAAACTGAAACGCCCTAGAAACGTTTCCTACGCGTTTCCGTTTCGAACAAGTAACCGAAACAGGTTCGGCATGCTTGGAGGCGCTTCCGTGCTTCTGAGAATGCAACATTGTTGTACAGATAACAAAGATAATGTAGAGGTGGCAAAATGGGAAGATTAAGCAATGGGGCCCAAAATTTCTACGTCTTAATACATAAGCTGTGATAAATATGACTACAGAAGTTATAATTATTACACTAGTTATCCACCTTTTTGAATAAAGCTATTAAGTAGGCTGTATTCATTAACAATATTTTTTGGAGAGCATTTAACATGTTTTATTCGTTTCCTTTTTAACTAAATATTTCTTTTAACATGACCCATTAGAAATATCATATAACCTGAATTGACCCATTCATAAGTTAGCACATTGAATCTACAAGACTACAAGATAGAAAGATACACCACCTGAACAAAATGTGATAACCAATGGGAACGAGCCTTCCCCAGACATCTTACTGCTTCAGACCACTCCTCCCTTTCATAAGTCCTGTTATGTACTGAAGGCTTTAAACCTGAAATTTCTGGCAACAAAGAAAAGAGCAACTCCATGCAATTCTCAAAGTTGGGCATAAGTTTTTCAGAATCAAGGTAAGCTTCTTCAAAACACAAGCGAACACCCTTCCAGCAACATGTTCTTAATAGGCTTTTCTGCTCAGGATTATAAATTTCATCAGAGGAAGAAGGTGACTGTACAAAATTCGACACATCATCGAATAACTTTTCAAGCCTAGATCCAGAGAATGTCTTTAACGTGTGTGGCAAGTGAGACAGCATGCACAACTGCAGATTCATTTCAAGCATTTTGAATCTTGAGAGGTCAAACAGCTCATCAAGGAAAGTAAGCAAAGCATCAAAGTTACTGCCATGAAACAAAGAGAACACTAAACATTCCTCCCTCAGTTTTCGGTTTTCAAGATCATATTCTCCTTGTGATCTTGCAGAAACTTGTTCTTCATATCTCATGCATCTTCTAATGATTGGCCCCCAATCAAGTTTTGGCAACCTCGGAGCATTGGTAAGACATCGCAAAATAGTTGCTACCGTGTTGACATGTGAAGGGGTAGCAGTCTGATAATGAACAAAGGTGAACATAAAAGTAGAGCGTCAATTGGAAACTTCTAATTAAATTTCTAAATAATACTTTCAGCATACATATATCCTTAAAATTTATTAGTAATCCCATTTACAAAGATTTGCCAACCAGTAGTATATTTTTTTATAAGGAGACAGTGATCAAAGTATATACTTCAACGTCGATAAACTTAATTACTTCACTACATCAATATTAATAATATATATGGCTTGGGTCTGCTTGGATGTGCATTTTAAACGTGATCATGTAACATTATATAAACAGAATTAAATAATCTATAAAGCAAGGTGTATGAGATTGGGATGTGCTTCTTTTGATTGAAGTCGTAATAATCTAGATAATCAAATCTTTTGGGTGTCCCACACCCACAAAATTCTGATATTTAAGAAATTGTTACAGAAAATAACCAAGATGGCCATTTTTGTGGTAATGTAAAACAAGCCTTTAAAATGGGAGTAAAAGCCTCTCATATTAGATTTAATAAATTGAGTATATACTTATTAATTTACCCGTGAATGATCAGTTTACGGCTAATAGGAAATTGCTTATCAGACCCCCTAATAAATAATTAATTAGAAGCAGAAACTATTAAGAACTGATATATTAAGCCTCCAAGTCACAATAATGAATAACCAGTAAAGGAAGCAAGCCCAAACACCCCCTTTATAGATTTTTAAGGTCCCAAACAGCTGTAGGTTAACAACCAATAAATTAGAAATAATTCAGATGCTTAAAAGTATAATAAAGGTAGGTTACATACCCCAGAACAGTTTAGATTCATTAGCCACAGGCTAAGTTTCATGACTAAGCTATCCTCAGGGAATGGTTGGGATGCAGAGTTAGGTTTTGCTCTGCCTTCATTGTGAAGATCACCGGACCAGATGTAATGTCTAAGAAAAGAAACTGCCCAAGATGCGTAGTGTTGCATTTGATTGTCATCAGAATGTTGAGCAACAAGAAAGATATCTTGTATTAAGGATGTCAAACTAAGCTCCATAAAAGAATTTGAGAATAAAGGCCCAGCAATATAAGAAGATTCCTGTTGGAAACCAGTTAACAATAGAATTAGTTATAAAGAAGCTACAAAAAACCACTCATACATCAATGCTGGATAACTAGAAGTGGCAAGACAGACAGGTTTAAAAGAGTTGGGTTATGTTGACCTGTTGACTCTACTTTGTCTCTTTATAAAAAATAAGAGTAATAATGCGTTATAGAATATAACAAAACAGTAGTTTCACATCAATAATCTAAATTTTTCAAGTTTCAAATTGTTCAAGTTGTTGCCCTTTCAGCTAAGTATTTTGATTTAGCCCATTTGATCCATCTGATGTGAAATAAAAACCAAAAAGTAAAGCACGTAGCTGGTTGAAATTGCCACATACAAATTTACCTTTGGTTTGGAATTAGATGGGGAAAAGAATAAAGGACAGTGCAGAAACAAGTTCCCACCCCCTGCTCCTAATGCATTTACAACTCCAAGCATTGCACCCAAATGCACTAGAGGAGGCTGAGAATTTGAGTAGACTTTTTTGAACATGTCTAGTAAATCCCTAACACACTTGGCATCCAATGAATGAATCCCTTCATTTAAAATGCATCCGAGGAAATTTCCTGCTCCAACGCAAGATGCCATCAACATGCTATGACGAAAGGCTCCAGAACTTTTGGTAGATATCAGTTCATTGATGAGATCTCTATACCCACACGCAAGATATTCCAGCTCTGCACCATCAATCAGTTCTACTTTCTGGGAAAAAGATACTACATATGGAATTGCAAGACAGGCCCCCATTGATAAAACTGGTTCTAAGGGATTCTCAAGAGATATCCATGATATAAATAGGTTTTTTATTTTCTTAACTGCATCCATACACCCTGATCTGTATATTGCAGCAACAGAACTTCCTAAACCAATGATGAGTCCTGAAACACCCCATATATCTTCCTCCGAATAATCAGAACTTTTGTTAGAAAAACTTGAAGTAATATCTGGATCAGTAGTGTTTGTTACTTGGGGAAAGTATACAGATAGCATTTGGAGAGTGGTAGTTGAAGATTGTGCATGTTGATTTATTAATCGACATAAAGTCCTAATAATCTTTCCAAGTAGTTCAGTTTCATGAATCTCGTAAGCTTCTTTATTCAAATGGTAGTCATCTCCTGCTTGAAAACGAGTAAGAAGATCTTGACATGAATAACCTAAAGCAACTCCACAAGCCCCTCTTACCAAAGTACTTTTACTTGTGCATGCAACCTAAAAAAATCAGGTCAGAAATGCACCGAATAACATGTCATGCTCGCTAATACTATTACTATAGGTATTTTACTACAAATACATGTTAATAACTTATCATTTAATATTTTTTGTAATAAATAGAGAGCTTGACGGGCTTTGAAAAGGGTCAGAGATATTAGTACCTCAAGAAGTGCATTGATGTTTTGGAATTTTTGTTTGTGGTCGGTCACATGCAAGCAGCTTGAGATGACGCCAAGAGAAATTGCAGCTGACCACTGTCGATATTCATGTTCATGCTGAAATAGCCAACTCAGCAGAAATTTGGAGGCACTTGCTTTTGTAGCATGAGCAGAAGGGGAAGAACCTGTCAAGTCATAATACTAAATAAATTACCAGCAGCATCATTTGCTAATTATGTAGATGGAAAAGAGAAACAAGGCTATATTTTCTATTTAATCAGGCTACGTTTTGCTTTTGTTATACTTTTTTCAACTTTTATGATTTTTTTTATGTTTTGGTAGGGTTTTAGTTGGTCATTGTAAAGTTGTAGTCAATTAGTTCCCCAACTTTCGGATCGTAGTTCCACCATTCCGGTCAAAGGTTTGACATTCTCAATTATAGGATCGTAATCCTAGCATTTCAATATTAATACACGTTTTTTGACAATGTAAAAAAAGAAAAGAAAATGGCATCTCAAACTCCGAGTAAAGCAAGGTGATTTTTACCAGACAAAGTGCACCCACAGCTAGCCCAATATTCTCAGCAGACCTAGGGATAGATTTCTCAGCCGTTTGTCTCATAAACTGCATGAAAATCATTACAAATGAAATTATCAAATACAAAGGTACAGGAGGTCAGTTTCAACTTAATATGTTTTATCTCTAGTTGATCAAGAGGTAAGATAAAAAAAATAGCTTAAAAGGAAAAAATGTCAAACATGTCAAAAGCTGTCTAGAGCATATTTCTAATAGATAAACCTCCTACTTTTAAGTAGTTAATAAAACAATGTAAGTTTACAATTAATTTTGACACACTGATTATTTATAGGAATTTAGGAAAAAAGCGTTTCGGTCCAACCAAAACCAATTTGACCACAAGGTTCATGCTTTGACATTTCACCCACAATGTCCTGACCCGCCCATTTCCCACTCTAAAATACAATTCTAAAACTTTGGGTAAAGTGAAAAAAAAAAGATGAAACTTTGAACCTTGAGAATACCATCAGCTACTTTGGAAGTAGTATCCAACACACTGGAGGACGCCTTAACATCCATTAGTGTTATGCAACCCCGCAGCCATCGTTGCAGGAATGGTTTCCAGGATTGCAGTAAAAGAAGTGCAACTATTATATTTCTTGACAGCTGTAGTGAAGCAGCCATCTCCACTAATGCATTCTCATATTTTCCACGTAAATCGTGCCAAGCCTGAAAACTAAGAAATGTGGATGTAACAACATGGGGATAGTATGATAATGGCAGCACACAAGACTGTACTACTATTTTTTACCTTTGACCCTCGGTTATTTTCATCTTTTGCACTCAAAGAAAGGTGAAATAGAGCTGCACCTGGTAGTTCTCTTACTTTACTATTAGTTCCTGCAAGTGGAAAGGTAATACAGCTTGAGCATACAGGCTGCATATGCATACACAACTAAATTATCATTTAGTGCATAAACAGCAAATTATAAATACGGCAATATATGCATAAACAGCATGTACCTGAAAAGCCAATCGCACGAGGAAAGACATCTAGCAATTTCTCAATCTTGTTGGCAGGCGCCCTTTTCTCCTTAACTAGTCTTCGCCTTGTGCTGGGAATAAAATTAAACAAAACATGAAGCATGTCTTAGAAACATGATATATAAGCACATAACACTCAAGTGTAAAGAAAACTCTAACAAAAAACATTTCTTAACATGTGTTCGTGAGTTATTATCTTCTCTTCAAATCTCTCCATGGCCTCCAGAACTTTGGCATCAATCTCGGAAACAAGAACCTCTATGTTCTTTTCCCTAAAATCCGGAATGCACTGTTGGATACGAGGTACCTAAAAGATGTCATACGGTTCAAAGAGAACGACTTAGCCAACACTAGTCTAGAGTAGTGAATTACTTGTTTATCCTTGAGAGGTTGTCAAATAGGCAAATTGTTACAACACTGACTTTTTATACATTCAGATAAGAAATACACCTCATAACAAGTTAATGCCTCAAAAGCAGATACTCTAGCATTTGCCCATGAAGAGACATGACAAGGTTGTTTGGATGTGGCAACTTCCCATAGTATCTGCAAAACGCTTGTTGCATGTTCTGGATATGATTCCGCATCCATTGCACCCCATCTTAAAAGCATGCATGTACTGCACAAAGATAACACTGAGCAACATTGCAGCAGTTTATAAATATCATATACATAATCATACTGTAAATTTCTGTGGAAGATGTGATACATTTATACAGAAATATAACTTAATAAAAAACATTGTAGTTGAATCATCTCATGGGGACCATGGTAATGCCACTTATATCAGGAATGCAGGTCCTTTTAACATATATGCTCATACAAGAAAATCATACCAAAATCTTTTTGTTCCATGCAATTATCAGATTTTATAGGACATATGCAGAAATGAAGTTAAAATTGTTAGTTAAAAACAGATTTTGTTTAACACATGTACACAAACTCATCTAGACTTGCCTTTTTGCCACAACTGGGTCAGCAAAGTAGTTTCGGACATACTTTGCTATAACACTCCAAGCAGTATAAAAATCTGGATAGCATTTTAAAGAACTTTTAAGAAATCAGCTGATGTAATCAAAACAAAAGGGCATGTTATCACTTGTGTCTTTAATACACACAAGATTTAAATCATAAATCAACTAGGTCTTACCGATCACATCAGCTTCACAAAGTAGGGAAAGGCTTTGAATACCAAGAGATTGAATTACAGCATCTGTGCTCTCAATACAAGCCTAAAAGTTATATAAAGAAATTAGAAAGCAAGTTAAGATGTTTTTGGAGAAAATAACAAGAAATTAGTCATAAAGTCCTACCTCGACAGACAAGATAATGTCTACACCCCTGTCAGGATTTTTTTGGCAAACATCCCGAATAGTAACAGCCGTGCTTATACAAATACTTCTCTCGTACTTAAACAGGGTGAATGCTTCTGGAAGTAATAAACCCTTACAAGAAAATAAAGTACATAGTAAATTGATAACGTAAGAAATACTAAGCAAATGGAAAAGGATGGTGAATGATCCTAAAAGTAATTCAAACCTGCAAACTTCCAAAAACACGGTCATTGATCTCCCAGGTCTTACAAAGCAGACGTAAAGCAGTAGCATATAACACACTAGAACACAAAGTCAAGGAAGATAATTATTAAAACAGACAACAATCATATGACTTTATCAGATATATGTGCAGATTATGATGCAAAACTTCTCATATAATTGGATTGTCATAACAATGACACAATAAATTCATGGATACAAATGCAGAAAAGAAAGAACATATGTATAAACAACATACGGATTTGCGTCTTTCTGAAGCATGGGTAAGATTGTCTGAACAACAAGCGGTATCATTGCAGGATGTGACACAAGTGATGGGAGCATTCTTAAAAGTTTTAACTGCACCAGTTACTACAAGATTAACAGAAGTAACAATCAAAGTTTAAAAAAAAGGCTAAAATGATATGGCTTACCAACATGTCATTAAAGTCTATTTCTTCGGATTTTCCAGAGAATATGTTATGGTAAAATAAAATTACTAGAAACAAAGGAACACCAAGTTTGGGGTCCATACTACTAGTAACAGCTAGGAGATCTATCGCAGAATCCCCCCATGTACGATGCACAATTAGAACGCTAGCAATGGCACCAAGCAGTGGTGGAATCTCTACAATAGACATAATATTTAAATTTAGTAATTAATAAATTATCTACAGATAATTATCTAGAGAAAGAGAAAAACAATTATTTACCATGTAGAAATATCTCCTGTGACTGAGATTTAGGAGGGGAAGATTTTTGAATTTCATCAATCCTTTTACAATACTCTGTTATTGAGGCTGTCCAAGTCTTCAGAAAAGTCTGCTTTTCTTCTACAACCTTATTGCCAACTGATACCCATTGTAGATAAAAAGCACCAACAAAAGATGTTTGATCCTGAAATACAGAAGCCCATGGTCACATACTTATATGTTTGTCCCATTACAGCATGGTGGAGCGAAATTCAGTAGGGGATTAAAATATTGTGCTTGAAGAATGTAATATAACTGCATAACCCCTAAAAACAGACTAACTTTCTGCAATAAGATACTTGAAACTTCACCTGAAACCACAAATGACGGAAGACCCTAAATATGATGTCTTTCAATCTGCTGACACCTGGAAATCTTTCTTCCATGAGCAATTCATTTAAGGGAGTAACCAGGAAACTTGCTGAGAGCTTTCCTAAGATAATAAGCAACTCAGATGCTGCTTCTTTAACATGTTTGGAAGGAGATGACATAAGATTGATGGCAGGAAAAATAAATAAAATCTCTTCATGTGCATCAACAATGGTCTCTGCAGGTGTAGAATCAATATCAGCCCTGTAAAAAAAACACAAATAGAATGTGTCTACACGGTGCTGTAACACAACAGTCTTTTTTTTTACTCTCCGGTAAGCTAATAACCCCATTTTAACAAGTGTTTGGGTAAAATTATTGCATCTTGATAGTGCAATAAGCTAATAAGCTGCAAGAATAACCCAACCCAAACACCCTCTACTAGCAAGAGGATTCGTGAAGAAAAACATCAAATGGCAACTCCAAGGCACATGGTGTTTTGTGAAAATCTATGTATCAGTTATTCAGTTTTGTACATTTACGGTTAGAGTACCTCAGACAAATAAGAAAAGCTGGAAAAATACAATATAAACCAATTTGACATTAAATTCAAGAATATTACGAATTAAGGATGTACTAAGGTAAGACTAGAAAGAACACGCAAGTGAGTCGGAGAAACCTCAACATATTTACCATTTCTGTTTTTCCATTTTAGAAGATTGAGGACCAATTTCAATATTGATAATTGTATGTGTTCCAGCTCTGAGTGAATGAGGCTGACAAACAATGACAACATCACAGATGACATTTCAGGTATAAATTCCAAACCAAGCTCTGCCTGGACAATTATTAAACGCCTTGACATGTCAAGGATGCACTCTTGTCCACCAGAATACTTGTGAATATCTGTGCACAGTGAAAACAGCGTCTCTAAAAGTTCTGCTCCACACAATTGTGCTTCATGAATCAGCTGGTTGACAGACAAAAAGACAAACAAAAATAAAGTATAGCTTTTTCATGGGTATTAAAGCTCAAAGATTATTTTAAGTAGTAACACCATTTTAATGTACATACACACGCACATGTATATGTATATATTCAAGATACAATCAATTCAAATTTCATTGACATACCACACCATTACTAGCCAAGTGACTCAAAACCGCAGCAAATGCATCCACTATAGTCCCCATGAGATCAGAAACATTAATCATGTCCTACAAAAAACATTATCAAGGAATTAATACATGAAACTATGTTTGGTGAAAATATGAATGATATCAGAGACAGGCTAAGAAATTAAATAAGATATCTTCCTCCAATGCTATTGGCATGCTTGGAGGCTTCATAGCCATTTCCAAGGATTGGGCTATTGATTTACCAACAATTTGTATACGATATTCTATGAACTTCCATATTCACTTACTTCTGCACCATTGCAATGGATGTACTTAGAGCATCTCATCAACAGCTTGAAAACAGGAACTGCATCCTGAGAAAACGAACAACATAGCGAAGCAATCGAGGATAACAGATTCCTTCCAAATGAAGATGCTGTCGCTGATGTTGACATTTGTATGACCAAAAAGTTTATGAACGGTCTCAGGAACTCACATACTCCCTCCATTCCCAAATGCCTATTCTGCATAATAAACAGAAGCACCTGTCGCTGGAGCTCCGATTGAACCTCTGTTCGAGAAGAAAGAATCTAGCAACCATCAAACATCAAGACATAATGATTATTAATGTCCAGGTTCAAAATCAATAATCTACATTCTACATGCTTATCACAGACTATATGAACTTTCTTACACACCTAGTTAGTTAAAGTTCTCTGTTATAGGGGGTGTTTGGGATTGCTTTTAAAAACAACTTTTGACTTATTGACTTTTTTAATAAGTTAATAAGTTAGTATGGAGTGACTTATTAACTTATTTCCCTAACAATATAATATTCCCAAACACTATAAAATAACTTTTTAACTTTTCAAAAGTTAATAAGTTAAAAGTCAGTAAAAAAAGCACTCCAAACGCCCACATAATACAACTCCCTCTTTTATAGACCGTATCCCCAATTCTTCCAGTTGTCATCAACAAAAACACCTAATCTCCGTATACGCTAGACTCCACTTAAGTACGTGCTTAATTTAAACTTAATGAGTTCTAATTTCAAACATAAATAAAGTATGGGTTCAAGTGTTCAACATCACCTTAGCAAAAGGATGAGCCTCGGCAGACCGACATCGAATGGAGCCACTGTCATCCTGAAACCCTAACCGAACGAGAAACCCTATCGCCTTGACGAACACGTTAACGAACCGCGAATCAGCGCCTTCGAGAGCCGATTGGAGCTCCAATAACCCCGAGAAACCTCCAATTTGGAGTCTTTCACGAGGAGGCAAAGCTCTCGGACCGATTGATCGACGACCGCCGGCGACTTTGAACTCAGGCATTGAGCGACGGCGTGTGCTCCCGGGTCGGATTCGGGTCCGGTGAGAACGGTGGATGATCGAAGCTTCTCGAAAATGGAGATAACAGCGAGTTTTTGGAGTGATGGTTGGGGTACTCTGGTTCTCTCTAGGAGAATATGGAATGAGTCCATTTTAGGGTTTAACTTCACCGGTGAGAGGTCACCGGGAGACGGTGGTGAGCATACAGTATTTGGAGGGGGTTTTGGCGTCGTGAACATTTTGGAAAATCAAATACGGGATTTATAGGGACATTTAAGCAAATATAACGAAATCTTTTCGGGATTTTGTTAATCATTATACTTACAAGTTAACCAAAATAAACCTGACTTTCTTGATTATATCTACAGATCTAATTGGGCAGATGTAATTGGGTGTTGCTATACATACCATTTTTTATTTTTTTTATACTCTTTTCTCTTCAAACTTTTAAATAATACAATTTCATATTTTTGTTTTCATTTTACCCGTCTTTATATTTATTACTAGCTTTAGTAAACCAGTGTAATACACGGGTTGAATAAATAAAATATCAAATTGAATAAAAATTATTAATTATAAAACGATAGACTAAAACATGATATGATTGAAATTATGTATAAGTAATAGTTATAAGTAATAAAACAATAATATGAAATTTTTATTTTTTTATTTTTCTAAAGATAAATTAGACATTTTGTTTTAAAACAACATTAAAGTTTTTTTTTTAAATTTCCTTACTATAAATTCCTATTTTAATTATTTTGTTTTATTAAAAATTTACTTTAAAAACCAATTTTAAAATATTACGTAAAAATAATTTTATTTTTTTGAAAAAAATCTTTGTATAAAAAACTATCTATATAGAAATAACATTAATAAAAATTTATCTTTCTTAATTTATTAAAAAACTAATTATAATATAAAAATAATAGATAATATTATTAGTAATTAATGTGATTATTTAATAGGAGAGAGAAACGGGAAAAATTTTATTAGAATGAATGTGGTGCTGACACGTGACATTAGATGAGTTTAAAAGTGACATGTGGCAACCATAGTTACCCTTTAGTTAGAGTAGTGAGATGATAATAATCAATAAACTTTTATACTATTTTTAATTTGTTTTTATTCTATAAACTTATATTTGGAAGTGGTCTCTCTACCTATCTGGATAGAAGAAAGACTTGTCACCACCTACCCCTCCCAGACCCTGCTCTTGAGTGGGATATACTGGGTTTGTTTGTTTGTTTATTCTATAAACTTGTAATGTATTTTTAAAAAAAATTTAAGAGATATTTTTTACATTGTTATGATATATTTAATTTAGTATATTAATTTATTTTATCAAGTTAATATATTGTATATATTATTGTTACAGCTTACATTACCATACACAATAATCAAAACCAGTTACTAATTCTACATAAATAAAAAGATCGATATTAAAGCTTATACAGAAAAAATATTTGTACTTCCTACTGATTAGTTGTATCTTTTACTCAAAAGTAGAAGTTAGGACGGTATGCTTTCGTTTTTTATATCAAATTATATTTCATGAGCACGTATAAATTATGTTCGTCACGATTAAACTGTTTTGTTATACCCAAATAAAATTGTCTTTATACTCTCGTTCGACATGTTTTCGAATGAGCTTTTTTATTTAATATTAACTAGTAACTTTCCACCCGCGCGATGCGCGGGGAATCGTTTATTACGCAAAAAAAAAATATTTACGTATGGCTGCTTCTAACATTGGATTACATCCCAAATGGCTCTGGTTCTACTTTGCTTTTGTACACCATTTCATAGCATATGCAATTTTATTCAATAAATTATCATTGTTACGAAAATTTTGAAAAAGCTTTTGATGAACCAACATTACAATATGCCTTGAAAAATCATTTTATTGGTATGGAAAACATATTCAACGGGCTGTCATTCTAGTGCACTTATAACACCTCAACACCTACTAATGGCTCCCAAAATTTCAATAACACCCGCAAAGACTGATACGTAGAATAATCAAATACAATACAAATTAAAAGAAGGTTGTATGCATTTTAATTGAATAAATTCTAAGAGCACCGGTGTAATATACCACAAATGATAATCAAAAGATAAATTAATGAAGGAGATATATAAACTGGATATTCTTGTCACTATAATCTTTAGGCTGATCTTTACCCTAAAATCTTCTAGTGATTATCATGATTCCAGTGGTGCAAGTAGAATAAGAAATCCAATACGTTAAAACAAATGTCAACCATTAAAGATAATGCTTGAGAGCCTACTCTTTCATGCAAAGGGTAGTTTAATAATGTAATTATTTAATGTTGATTATTTAAAGAACTATACATGGACATTTGGACAAGTTTTTCAGGTTATCTCAACCCGAACCATTTAAACTACCCATATTTACCCATCACCTAGCCTGCCAAGTTTTTGACACCTCTAGCCACATACACACAAGAATCTAAATAAACAGTTTTTTGTTCCTTCTTGGAACCAGTCCTATAAACAGTGTACATGTGTGGAATACTTCTAAAATGATGATGTTTTAGAATTTTAACTCGTCATGCAATTCAAGCATTATTATCCTAAGAAGTTTACCAGCATTGAAAGTTTTAGTAATGTAAAATACTTTTAGGAGTATTGAATCTGAAATCTGTGATACACCTTTATCTTTTTAAGGACCCGTACCAATTTTCAATTTGAAGCAAGCTTGTTGAACTTTTCACAACAATATATAAATTTTGGTCAATTTTTATATTCTGAGGGAGAAAGAAAGTTACCCTAAACATGCGGCCTAACTGTTCAACACACTCCATAACCAACTGCTGGTATCCCAACACTTTCCTGCTTTTCATGATTCGCACTATTGAAGCGTCAATTGCATACCGCCTATCTTTATCAACATCCTCAATTACCTTTTTCTTCTCATCCACAGGAGGTAGAGGAATCTAAATCAAAACAAATTAAATAAATAAATTATAATTTAATTGTATAATCATAAGATATATAAAAAGGGACAATGCTCAAAAACCTTGATCCTTCTCATTTTATCTGTGAACTTTGAGTTGAATTCAAAGGTATCAGATGATGGAGCAGCCTAACAACATCATCATCTGACAAGTTTAATTGACTCATAATTTCTTGATAACTTAATCTGTCTGATGAATTAAACAGTAGTAGAGTAGAAGCCTGCATCAGTCAAAGGAAAAGTCAACTTTACACATAAACCAACTATTTTATAGCATTTTATAGAAGAAACCTGTAGTTGTGACAATGAGCTCCATAGTTTTCGGTTCAAATTTCCCATTTACGTTGCAGGTACCCAATGAATATATCCATGTAAGTTTCCTGTGTTTTGTTTTTGTTTGCTAGAACTCCCTGAAGACTTCAACACACTTCACCTAAAGGATAAAAAAATACAAAACAATATATAAACATTAGTGCATTACAGTACAACAAAACCAAAACTCAGATCTTTGCTTGTCATAAAAATGAAGTTAATCGTAGTTGTACCATTTCTGCTGGTAGATTTAAGTCAAAAGATTTGTAACTTGGCCAAAAGCCTGTAGTCAACACAGTTACAGTCAAATCAATCCCAGGCTAACATTTGAATTATTGCTCAAGTATTCCTCAAAGTGGGATTGATTTTCTTTTGCCAATGCTAAATCAGTAACCTGAAAAACAGACACAAAAGATAGATCACAAATCTGTAATTTAGGTATTGAAGAATATTTGGGCTGGCAGTTAGGAGACGGGTAAAATAGGAAGATAGCTAAGAAACAGAAGGGTCAAAGGGGTTGAACCAAAATGTATTTCTATTGCACGAACCTTATATTCGAAACTTAAAAACATACCTGAAATAATATCATTTTTCTAATCATATTTGAGACACTTGATAAAAAGTGAAAAACTTAAAACAAAGTGTACCAAAACAACACGACCCAACAAAAACTATGCGTGTCGACCCGAATGGTTTTGATCCGTTACCCACCCCACCTAACCCACCTATCATCTAACATTCATACCAGCTACAAACACAACAAACCACATTCAACAATGCAACACGAGAAACATTTAGCCAACAAACATGCAACAGATTCACAACTTACACACCAACAAACCAACTCACCTTGACCGATCGGAGTGACAACAGAAGCAGCCGGAGCAGCCTCCACCTCCACCTTCCCCACACTCCTAACCTCACCGTCACCGCCTCCATCCTTCCCCTGACAACTTCCGCCAGCATTTTCCGGCGGATCCACCGGCGCCGGCGAGCTCAATTCCTTCGAATTCTCCACAACGGGCGGTTGCGACGGCCCCTGCGGCGTCGATTTCTCCGATGCATCACCATTATCACCGTAACAAACAGAATGAAACAACATCAAACATAATCGAACGAAATCGAACAAAAATTGGATCAATCGAGATGAAATTGAAGGGGGAAATAGCATAATGATACCTTGTGGCGTTTGGGAGACCAATCCAACTTCGTGAAACACCAAAACCAAAACCAGATCCAGAGACGAAAACCAAAGAAGAATACAGATCCAGGGTTTGAAGACCAAAACCAAGGAAGAAGAAACAAACGCCGGTGTGAGGGTCGCTTACCCGTTGTGGCGACGGTCGCCGGTGCGAAGGTCGCCGGTGGGGGGGCGATGGTGCGGTGGTCGCCCGTTGGCCGAGAGAGAGAGCAGAGCGAGAGGGAGAGCGCCGAACAGGGGGAAGGGGGTGTCGGGCACTGTAGCTAAACCTTATATCTTTAATATATATATAATTTAATTTAATTTGAATGTTAAGATATAATAGGTAATTCAAAAGTTTTAAAAAAATAATGATTTTACAATAAGAAAACTGAAAAGTTCAAAAATTAATTTTTAGGGGGTATGACAAGTAAAAAGAGGGGTATGTATAACCCAACCCATCTAATTTCTTACATAAATAAACCAAACATTTTCGGGATTTTATTAATTGTATCAACAAAAGGTATTCTTATATCGTATTTTGTAAATGTGTTAGTTGTATATACCATCTTATATTATTTACTTTATACTTGTTATATTTTACTTTTTGATTTTAACATATATACAACTCAAACATTTCGTTTTCAATTGTAATCGTAAAACTAATCATACCAAATTTCTCATTTCTATCTACAATAAATAATATTAAATACTGATAATATTACTCATACTATTTTCAAACTGAAATATATAATTTAACAAATTAAAAACCTATTTTTAATTAAAAACACACTTTTTAAAAAATAAAAGTTTTATAAAATACAAAATACAACAAAATTTTTTAATTCATTTTTCTTAAAGCAAGCTATTTAAAACCCGCAATTTTTTTATAAAACAAATATTTAAGAAAAATACATTATTGTTATACTTAAAGTAGCAATTTATACATGATTATAATAAAATTTCATCTTCAAACATGGTTTTATGATTCATAACATGCGTTGCTAATTATTTAATATTTTATTTATTCAGTTCGTGTAATACACAGTGTACTAACCTAGTATATGTAATATCAGTTCATTGTGTCATATATTTTACATCATTTATTATGTGTATTAATCATTGTGTTTTACATCTTATATCGTTTTATGTTATTTTTGTCATTGTTTTTATAGATTATAAACTTTTTATCTATCATTGTGTCTTACAATTAGAAAGCACAATAATATACTTTCGGCAAACTAGTTTTAAAAACTCATAATATTGAAGATAACATAATTATTGTTATTATTTTTTAATAAATTATACAAACTTGTTATTTATCATTGTGTTTTACCATTACAAGTACATAATGATTTTATTTCACCCATATATTTTTTTAAACTTATAGTGTTCAAGATAACATAATGACAATCAAAATACACGATGATACATTTGTTATTGGTCATCGTTTTTATGTATTAGATTAATTAGTTGTTTAATTTATTATCGTGTTTTACATATTAGAGATACATAACAATGTTATTCATCCTTGTATTTTTTAAAATTCATCATTTTAGAATAATATAATGGTGTTCAAAAAACATAATAACTAACAAAAAGACACAATGACGAGATATAAGCTTAATAACATAAATTTTTTAATCTTTTTATACAACAATACTATACTCGTTTTGTAGATAAAAAGGCTCGTTTTTTGTGTAATTTTATAAAATAATAATGTCGTATATAAAAGTTATGAACGTTTAAAAGAAAACGAGATAACTTGCAAAAAGTTAACAAAAGTGAATATTCATAAAATACTCATGTACAAACTATCTTATACAATTTAATCTCAACCATTGACTAAAAAGATAGATGGTTGAGATTACTTTTTTAACTTTTTAGTTTTACAATACTTATATTTGAACATTTCTTTTTTTAGTTTAATTAGCTTTAGAAAACTCGTATGATACACAGGTTGGATAAATAAAATATTAATATAATAAATTTTATGAAAATAAAATGATATTTCAAGATATGATATAAATGAATTACGTATGAGTAAGTATTATAAGTAATAAAACAGTGATATCAATATTTTTTAACGTTGTTTTTATTTTTTTTCCAAAAAAAAGCATTTTGTTTTAAAACAAACTGTATAAAAATATTATTTTAAAAGTATTTCATTATCATAACTGCTAAATTAAATTATTTATGGTTTTTAAATAATTTACTTTTTAAAAACACTAATTTTATAATACATCATATTTTTAAAAAAGTTTGATATTTTAGAAAAAATATTATTTATAAACATTTATTTATTTAGAAATAACATTAATAAACAATCTTTTTCTTAATTTATACAAAATTATTTTAATCTAAAAAAAATAAATATATTATTAGTAATTAATGTAATTATTTAATAGGAGAGAGATGCGGAAAAATTTTGATGAGAAGAATTGTGGCGCTGACACATTGTAACCACCCGTATATTTTTATTATATATATTAACTCCTGTTAATATTTGATAATAATACGATCATGGGGATTTTAATTGTAAGCCTTCGATAATTATTAATAATAATAATAATAATAATAATAATAATAAAATAAATAAATAATAAATAATAATACTGCTATTAATAATTGGTAAGGATTATAAATATATATATATATATATGTATATATATAAAAGCATGTATTAAAAACTGTAGTTAAAGGTTCAGGGGGTGTTTATGCAATTTTTGAAACTTAAAACCAAAGTTTAAGACATAAAATATTAAAATTGAAACCGCAGGGACCGATTGTGTAAAATTTCAAAACTCACAGCCTTTCCCCCCCCCCCCCCCCGTTTTTCGGCGAGTCGCCGACGAGACTCCGGCCGTGTCTCCGGCGAGCCAAATTAGCCAAAATTACGTCTTTTCAAGCCACAAAACCGGTCCCAATGCATTCGTGGGTGAGTTTCGAACCTAAGGCACCTATTAAACACCATTAATCGTCGGTAAAAATCGAATCCGAAGCTCCACATCGAACACACAAAATTCCCGACCAAAATCAGTCAATTAATCTGATTTGAACCCCACAATCACACCGAAAGTTTCTTGGATCCAATTCAAATGGAATTCCAACTCAAAAACGTGTTGAATTAGTCAAACAAACGGCTAAAATTCTCACTTTTATCTCGGATTCGTTACAGCTCGAAAGTGCACTCAAACAACCACAATAAACAAATTAAAGCTACCAAACGGTCATTTATACACACCTAATCGAACTCGAGTGCCAATTTTACCAAAAACAAACACAAACACTGAAATCACTCATCATCTTCATCGCGACCTGCAACTCGATTGATAGCCAACCTCCAATCATTTTAATCGAAATTGATAAGGGGCTATTGTTCTTATCATCATCCGAAGCTGCCTACCAGTTTAATTTGAGTTTAGAGATCATTAGCACTCGATTCAAGTTCATACGGTCGCGACCTGTTTCTTCATCAGGTTTATACTCAAACCGATATCATACATGAAATTGAACACACACATAGACTCGTTGTTACATAAGGAATGAAAGCCCCATGGTTTGAATCACTATTGAAATCGAATCGAGGTTCAATTTGAAGAAATTCGAACCTAGGGTTCTTCGGGTTTTGGGGGTTCTGTTGGGTGGTGTTTAAAATCAAATAAAACCGGATCATAACCGCGGCTTAGGCCTTGGTTCACCGGTTCCCATGCTTCATCTCAAACAGGAGGTCCCGGGTTCGACCCCGGGCCACCTCAACCATTTTTTTGGGCTTTTTAAGCCTTTAAAAATTCTGAAAAAAATTCTAAAATTTTAAAAATGTTTTTACAAACATTAAGAATTTTAAAAACAACTCAATTACTTTCTGAAATTTATTTTTATATTTTATTCATTTATTTTATTTGTTTTAAATAAATAAAATAACTAATTATGTTTCTACCAATTTATAATTAGTGTATAATACATAATATACAATAAATAAATTGAACCCAATATATATATAGTTATATATTATTCAATTACCGAAACAATTGTTATTTGAATAAATTACATTTTACATAATCGTATACAATTTATAACTCGAGTATATAATTAACATACAATATATAGTTATGTTTCACTTATGTACAAATGTATTATATACATATAATCATGTATAATTATACATATAATTATATATAATTACTTGATTATATATAATTATGAATATAATTATACATATACAATTTATTAATAAATTGTATAAATATATAACTTACACGTATAAATTTTTATTAAAATTCTTGACATAATCACTTTCAATAAACTCGTTTATTTCAAGACATTCAAACCAAATAAAATTAATCGATTTAAACTACCATTCAAGACCCAATGGAAATCTAATACATTCCCAAATTCCCAAATCGTTATTATTCTAACTCGAGACACCGTTCCTTAGGTTAATTATAAGAAATCGTTGGTGTCTAATCTATCACGTCCAAATTCAATCTCATCAATCAAGTGAGTATTCATATCCCCTTTTTATATCATTTCCTATTTGGGGGAAATTATGTGATACAATATATTCTATCATGATATTCTATTGTTATTTCATTTTCAATTCAATTCAAGACAGGTTATGTTATTACTTGCAATTATGTGAACATACTGTGATAAACTGGACGACAGTAAAACCCTAATTCAATCAATCAATCAATCCTGGCAACGATGTAGATCTACTGGTTTGGATAACCCACCCCATATGGCTTACGAGTGGTGATTGTGCCAGAGGCAATTAGTCAATCTATGGTGTTTGTGTGGAGTCAATTATATGTAAGTGTCAAGTCAAGGGGTTTATATTGTGTCGGTTTATCTATATGCTTCGCGGTTGCCATATAAGTCTTAATATTACCTTGTGAATTGAATTATTCTCGATGGATCAATCAATCAATCTATATGTATATTCAAAACTGTGATTACTCACCAGCTAACTCGTTAGCTGACTTTATTTTCTCACATGATTTCAGGTTAAGCAAGATAGTGGACTTCTACGTGCTCATCTAAGACACGGACCTAGTTAAAATAAAAGACAGTTATTATTTGTGGTTTCGATTGTTGTATTTATGTATGTTAAACTTATATTATCTTGTAATCTGATTTTAATATTATTTCCACTATTAGACAACCATGTGTTATGAACAATCCATCATTCCCTCGTCCGCTCCGATGATTCTGCCGTCGGTCGGGGTGTGACAGATTGGTATCAGAGCCATGGTTATAGGAAATTAGGTTATTAGAAATGGAATGACCTAGACTATAACTAAGTACCTTTACACATGAGTCCTCTCATGTATTTTATATGCTTAGATAGGATTTTATGTGCCTTACATGTTTATGCTTATTATGTGATTATGACAATTCCTTATACTTTGATTCTCACCTTTCACATACAAATTCTAATCATATTAGATGGCATTGTATGCCTAAATCAAATTGATCTCAAATTTTAAATTTTGATTTGTTATTCATGGTTTTCAAATCCCGTCAAAGTCCGTGTCACATGACCGAGAACATGCAATGCTGGAAGAGTGGGATACCTGTATCTTAAGGTGTTCTGTCTAGGCAAGGTATTCATACAACTTGATTACCTTACCTGGGAACCCTCGAGATGAGTATTCGCTTATAGGTACGCATGTCCTCATTAAGGTTGTGGTGGACACAAATACTTTGATAAGTCACCGTATTCGTTTTGGTTTGCGAACCGAACGTTTACACTCCTAACCTCTCATTGTTATTCTAAACAATCTCATTAACGATTCTATTATTTTGAAAAGTTTTAAAAAACAATTACCCGTTTCTCATAGAGGTTTCTTCTTTCCTTATTATACAGCATGTCTTCTCGTCAAAACCGCTCCCGATCTAGAAGCTCTGGCCGCAAGATTGCTGCTATAGTGGCACGTGAAGTTGCTGCGGTTATCCCAACACTGCTTACCCATTTGAACCAAGGCAACAACACCGTTCAAAATCAAGCCGTACAAAACCCAACTACACCAAACCCTTCACGAGCTTGTACCTACAAGCATTTCAATTCTTGCAATCCCACTAAATTTAGCGGGACCGAAGGTGCCACTGGTCTTTTACAGTGGTTTGAGAGTATCGAGAACACTTTCCTTAATAGTGAGTGCCCCGAGAATCTCAAGGTTCGTTATGCTACAAGTGTTCTTCAAAAGAGAGCACTCACTTGGTGGAACAGTGAGAAACGAACCCGTGGAACTGATGCAGCATTAGCATTGACGTGGGATGAAGTTAAGGAGCTCATGACTCGGGAATTCTGTCCGAGAAATGAAATTAAGAAATTGGAAGCTGAGTTTTGGGACTTAACTCAAGAAAGTGGAGAAAATCTAGCTTATACCAACCGATTTCATTAACTGAGTCTACTTGTTCCTCACCTGGTTACTCCTTTATCTCGGGCTATCGAGAAATACATCGGTGGTCTACCCATGCAAATTCAAGACACGGTGTGGGGTAGGAATCCTGCAACCTTGGAAGATACCATCCGGCTAGCTGCTCAGCTAACTGACAATCATGTTAAGGCTGGAACCCTGACTAGGAAGGGTGCTAAGAAGGTGCCCGGGAAACTCTCAGCTGAAACCCCTGAGGAGGAAAAACCTGAATCTTCTCAAAACAAGAAGAGGAAGGCTAAATCCCAAAACTTTGCTATGATTACCCCTGCTGTGCCAATTAATCAAGTCCCTCCAACCCGTCAACCAGTAGTCAACAACCAACAACCGATGAAAAAGCCATACGCTGGACCCTTTCCGCAATGTGACCACTGCAAGTATCACCATCCTGCTAACGTTCAGTGTCGCCAATGCACAAACTGTGGTCGTTTCGGCCATACATTCAATGTGTGCAAGAATACTGCAAGGGTTCCAGTTACCACACCGACTGTTCAGCATACCCCGACAACCACACACGCAAGAGCTTGCTACCAATGCGGAGATCCTAACCATTTCCGCAACCAATGTCCGAAGCTTCTCAAGGCCGTCCCTGCAGCACAAGGTCGAGCATTCAACATCAATGCCCAACAAGCCCAGTTAGCAACGACGTGGTGAACGGTATGTTCCAAATTAATAATCAATACGCTTCGATTCTTTTTAACACTGGTGCAGATAAAAGCTTTGTATCCTTAGACTTTGAGCCTTACTTGCTAGTGCCCGAACCAAGCTAGATAACCCCTTTACGGTAGAGATAGCTGACGAAAAACCCATTACAATTAATTTTGTTATTCCCGACTGTACTTTGAATCTAAGCGAGCATGATTTCCCTATAAATCTTATACCCATGCAACTGGGTAGTTTCGATGTTATAGTAGGCATGGACTGGTTATCAAAGAATCATGCCGAAGTGATTTGTCATGAAAAGACTATTCGTATTCCTCTCCCGACTGGAAGCATACTACAAATCTACGGGGAAAAACCTTACAAGGGGCTTAAACTCATGTCTTGTACCAAAGCTCAAAAGTACCTCCGCAAGCATTACGTGGCTTTCTTAGCTCATATCGTGAAGGCAGATGAGAAACCTAAGAAGATTGAAGACATTCCGGTTGTTCGAGAGTTTCCTGAAGTCTTTCCCAAAGATTTAACCGGTCTTCCTCCCGTTCGTCAAGTTGAATTCCGAATCGACCTTGTACCTGGTGCAACTCCCGTGGCAAAATCTCCTTATCGACTTGCACCATCTGAGATGCAAGAACTTGCTAGCCAGTTGCAAGAACTGTCAGACAAAGGATTCATTCGCCCGAGCTCGTCACCATGGGGAGCTCCGGTATTATTCGTGAAGAAGAAGGATGGCTCATTCCGTATGTGCATTGACTATCGAGAGCTCAACAAACTCACAATCAAGAACCGTTACCCATTACCCAGAATCGACGATCTGTTTGATCAGCTTCAAGGAGCCACTCATTTTTCAAAGATCGATCTTCGTTCTGGTTACCATCAACTCCGTGTGCATGATGATGATATTCCAAAACCGCTTTCCGAACGAGATATGGCCATTACGAGTTTACAGTGATGCCATTCGGGTTAACCAACGCACCGGCAGTATTCATGGATTTAATGAATCGCGTGTGTCGGCCATACCTAGACAAATTCGTGATCGTATTCATCGACGACATCTTGATATACTCCAAATCAAAATCCGATCACGAGAATCACCTTCGTCTAATACTCGAACTTCTGAAGAAAGAGAAACTCTACGCCAAATTCTCAAAATGTGAATTCTGGCTTAATGAGGTTCAATTTCTTGGTCACATAGTAAACAGCAAGGGAATTCACGTTGATCCCGCAAAGATCGAGGCAATAAAGAAATGGGGAGAACCTAAAACTCCTACAGAGATTCGTTCATTCCTTGGTCTAGCCGGATATTATCGACGTTTTATTCCTAACTTCTCGAAGATTGCTGTGTCACTCACTGCTTTGACCCACAAGGATAAGCCTTTTTCTTGGGGGCCTGATCAAGAAAAAGCATTTCAAACCCTCAAGCAAAAGTTGTGTGAAGCGCCGATTTTAACACTTCCTGATGGAAACGACGATTTCGTTGTCTATTGTGACGCTTCAAAACAAGGTCTAGGTTGCGTTCTCATGCAGCGAGGCAAAGTTATCGCTTATGCTTCAAGACAATTGAAGATTCATGAGAAAAATTATACGACGCACGATCTTGAATTGGGTGCTGTCGTATTCGCACTCAAAATCTAGAGACACTATCTCTATGGCACTAAATGTGTTGTATTCACCGATCATAAGAGTCTCCAGTACATCTTCAACCAAAAGGAGCTTAACATGAGGCAACGACGATGGGTCGAACTACTCAATGACTACGACTGTGAGATTCGTTACCACCCCGGTAAAGCTAATGTCGTAGCTGATGCATTAAGTCGTAAGGGTCAAGTTATGCTTCAAAGTATTACCATTCAAACCGACCTCTTAACCCGTATACTCGAAGCTCAACACGAATCAGTCACCGAGGGCAACATGTATGAGGAAATGTCATGCGGTGCTGAACTCCAATTGGAAACCAAGTCGGACGGACTACTGTATTTTCTAAATCGACTTTGGATTCCGAATCGTGATAATCTTCGAACAACCATCATGGATGAGGCTCATAAGGCTCGTTATTCTATTCATCCGGGAGCAGATAAGATGTTCATGAATCTTCGAAACCAATATTGGTGGCCCGGCATGAAGAAGGATATAGCCTTGTATGTATCTAAATGTCTCACATGTTCCAAAGTCAAAGCCGAGCATCAACGTCCCTCTGGATTACTTATACAACCCGAGGTTCCATTGTGGAAATGGGAAAGCATATCCATGGATTTCATTACCAAGCTGCCTCGTACCGCTAGTGGTCACGATAGTATCTGGGTTATCATTGATCGATTGACTAAGTCGGCTCATTTCATTCCAATTCGGGAAGATTATCGAGTCGAGAAATTGGCTCGTATTTACATTAATGAAATAGTCAGTCGGCATGGTGTACCTTTAGATATTATCTCTGATCGCGATGGTCGTTTCATCTCTCGTTTCTGGAAAAGTCTCCAATCAGCTCTCGGGACTCAACTAAATATTAGCACAGCCTATCACCCGCAAACCGACGGTCAGACTGAAAGGACGATACAAACCCTCGAAGATATGCTCCGGGCTTGTGTCATTGATTTCAGTGGATCGTGGGATTCTCATCTTCCGTTAATCGAATTTTCATACAACAACAGTTACCATACCAGCATCCAGATGGCACCATTTGAGGCCTTGTATGGCCGGAAGTGTCGATCTCCCATCTGCTGGTCTGAAGTTGGTGAATCACAGATTACTGGTCCGGAATTGATACAAGAAACAACCGACAAAATTCATAAGATCCGTGATAACTTGGTCGCTGCTAGAAATCGTCAAAAGCATTATGCTGACAAAAGACGTAAGCCCATGGAATACAATGTCGGTGATCTCGTACTTCTTAAGGTGTCACCTTGGAAGGGAGTGATTCGCTTTGGAAAGAAAGGGAAGCTAGCACCTCGTTACGTGGGTCCATTCAAGTGCTCGAGCGAATTGGGAAAGTGGCCTACAAGCTTTAACTACCCCAAGAACTTAGCAATATACACCCGACGTTTCATGTTTCAAATCTCAAGAAATGTCTTGCCGATGAAAATCTCCACATTCCACTCGACAAAGTACAGATTGATGAATCTATGCACTTTATTGAGAAACCTGTGGAAATTATGGATCGGGAAGTTAAACAACTCAAACGCAGTCGGATACCCATTGTCAAAGTTCGTTGGGAGTCTAAACGTGGGCCAGAGTACACCTGGGAACGCGAGGACCAAATGAAATCCAAGTATCCTCATCTTTTCGTTTCAGCCTCCTCGTGAACAAATTTCGGGACGAAATTTCCTAAAGCAGGGGAGACTGTAACCACCCGTATATTTTTATTATATATATTAACTCCTGTTAATATTTGATAATAATACATCATGGGGATTTTAATTGTAAGCCTTCGATAATTATTAATAATAATACTAATAATAATAATAAAAAATAAATAAATAAATAAATAAATAATAATACTGCTATTAATAATTGGTAAGGATTATAAATATATATATATATATATATGTATATATATATAAAAGCATGTATTAAAAATTGTAGTTAAAGGTTCAGGGGGTGTTTATGCAATTTTTGAAACTTAAAACCAAAGTTTAAGACATAAAATATTAAAATTGAAACCGCAGGGACCGATTGTGTAAATTTCAAAACTCACAGCCTTCCCCCCCCGTTTTTTCCGGCGAGTCGCCGGCGAGACTCCGGCCGTGTCTCCGGCGAGCCAAATTAGCCAAATTACGCATTTTCAAGCCACAAAACGGTCCCAATTATAACACCCAGAAGTCTGACGTTTCGGTGGGCTATGCGACTGAGCCTCAGTCGCCTGTGAATTGTGCGACTGGAGGTCAACCGCATGGCTATTCGGCCGATTGAAGCTCAACCGCACGATTGAAGTTCAACCGCCCGAATGGAGTATGAGCCGCATGGAACATGTGCGATTGGGGTCCAATCGCATAGTGTTTATGCGACTGAAGGTCCAGTCGCCCCTGGACCAGATGCGACTGAGAAGTGGGTATAAAAGGGGAACAGCTCCACTCTCCTCCCATTTTCAGTCGGGGAGAGAGAGAGAGCAGAGGGCGACAGAGAGCAGAAAGAGACCGAGAAGAGAAAGAAAGAGGGGAAGGTGCTGCCCGATTGTCGAGAAGCAAGCTAATTCGAAGCTCATCAACTTCTACCTGACAATGTGAGTTCTAGGACCCCTCATTTACATGTTTTCTAACGATTTTGGGGCTGGAAACACATTAAAACCCTAGTTTTGGAAATAGTGAAAGTTTGACCCATTTGGGTAAATCTTGAGTAATGTGTTTATGGTATGAATTAGGACTAGTATATGCTTGTATGAGGTCCTAGTAGGAATCCCTAAGGCTTGGGAGGGTTGAATTGGGCTGAAAATGGGTGTATGGTGACTGTGGGGACGGGTGTTTCGCGACTGCTGTTCATGAAGAACTCCAGTCGCTGCCCAGTTAGGGTTATGCGACTGAAGGGCCATTCGGCCGAATGAGTGAAAGTTGATGTCCAATCGCCCGACTGAGGTTCAGACGCCCGACTGAGCCTCAATCGCACTATAGTTGATGCGACTGAGAGTTTCGGTCGCATGAGTTCAATCGCAGAGTAGTTGAGTCGTACGGTTAAGAGTTAGTCGCATATAGCCCAGTCGCATAGTGTCTAGTCGTACGGAAGGAAGTTCAATCGCACGTATGAGTACCCATTCGCATGAGTAGCCCAATCGCATGACCCAGTCGCATGGAGGACATGCGACTGGTGGTAGTTCAGTCGCCCGGATAGGGCTGATGTGAGTGAATGTAGAAGTGTATGTATGATGTATGTATGCTAGTATGATGTATGTATGTTAGTATGATGTTGCCATGATAAATGGTGAATACTGATGATATGTAAGTATGTATGTTCCTTATATATATGTGTTTTATCTTTAATAACTTTACGTGAATGAATGAACGAAAGAAAAGAATGTATTAAGAACGTAAAGTGAAAGATAATGAAAGAAGGAACATGATGAATGAATGCATGCATTAATGAAAGAAAGTAAGAAAGGCTTGCAAGCAAATGAAGGAGGTGCACACCCCTGGCAGGTGTTAGCTCAACGGTGTACGGGTTAGCTACCCCGAAGGATGTACATCGGGTCAATCATTGAGATTGACAATGAGGTGAGCAACTTCGTGTTGTAAGAGACTCGGTTAGCAGGCAATCATAAGATTGTCACTGAGGTGAGCAGTCGCGCACTGCAAGAGACTCGGCTAACGTATGTTAGTAGTGAAGTGAAAGTTAAGTGGTGCATGTATCTACCCCAGGTGACTGGATCAGCTTTGTGCACAACGTTCGTGGCTAACCACCACAGGTCCAGCACCAGTAGTATGTATGATGAAAGTGGGGTATTGTACATGTCACCGAATGTAATGAACGTTCGAACGAAAGTAAAGAAAGTATGAATGAATGTAATAAATGTTCGAACGTAAGTAATGAATGTAAGAAATGAAAGTAAAGTACGTACGCAAGTACGTGAAGTATGTATGTATGAAAGTAAATGAGAATGATGAAGAGTACACAAATGAAAGTATGTAATGAATGATGAGATAATAATAATATTATCTACGTGTACGTATGATGTGTGAACACATATATGAAAGAGCAGTTAATGAGAATGAAAGTATGTTTATTATAAAACTAGAACTCACTCAGCAACGCTGACTTTTATGTGTTTTCCAGTTCGCAGGTAGTGTTGCTGAGGATGTCACGAGGCGACTACTCAGCTCTTTTGGGATGGCATTCACTTTTTGATTATGCTGCAACGTCATGCGTTGTGGGCCCATAACGCACGCAACTCATCACGTTGCATGCCATTACGAGATTTCTTGAGTATTCCCCTAAAAGGGATTATTTAAGGAATCTTCTTTAGATTTTGATAAGTTCGCCACGCATTGGAAGCGTGTGCGTAGCACATGCAACGAAATATGTTGCATGATAGTGTCAAGAATATTCCGTCAGGGTTCCGATGTACGGAATTACCTAAGGAATATTCTTTAGTATAAAAATAAAATTTTTATGTTTTGAACTTAATATCTCCTCTAGAGGTCGCTGTATGATCCTATGAGGAGAAACAAAGTAGAGAAAGCTGTATTTTGTAATCGAGTCAATGATGTAATGACTTTTACGAATGAATGAGAATGTATATAATTTATCATTTCCGCTGCGTATTTTATGATTATACACATTATGTACGTTATATGAGCGATGAAGAACCAACAGTAAGGTGCCCGGTGAGCGGGGCCTTACAAGTTGGTATCAGAGCAAAAGTTTAAGTAAAATGGGTAAATTTTTATAATAAACCTAGACTTAAACTGAGAATGGGACAGGGAGAATGAGAATGCCATCTGAGTAGTCGCGTGCCATCAGGTATTTTTCTTAAAAGATTAACTGGTTATTATGTGCGCATGTGATGTGAGTTATGTGTACTTTAGACTGAGATACTAATGTAGTCAGGATAGGTGATGCTCGGGGTACGAAGAGTAGAGTAAGTGGCTAATCACAACTGGCCACTGTAATTAGGGACTTACTGTACTTAACATAAACTGAGCTATTTCCTTGAATGACCGTGTTGGTGTTTTAATCTTTCAGTGTGATAGAAGATGGTCGGTGATAGATCATCTGATGCTTCCCGTGATGGTGAACGTGGTGATGAGCCGCGTATCACGCGAGGAAGATCTAGGAAAGAGAAAGTAGTTCGTGAGGAGAACGAGATTCCTCACCAGGAAAAAACGGACGAAAGCGCCAAGTTGAGAGCCTCGGTAAAAGAGGCAGTGATTGAGGAAGTGCACCAGGTTATGCAGGCAATCTTGCCGACTGTAATGACCGAAGCGATAAAGGCAGTACGAGAGGAGGATAGACGAGGGAGGAGACGGTCCTCCGGTAGACAGCAACAGACAGAGGCAGAAACAGTATTGTCTGATGACGAAGAGGAAGAGGAGGAAGAACAGGTTAGGAGGACAGCCGGGGTTGTGATTACGGGAAATTTATGAGATGCAAGCCTCCGACTTTCGATGGTTCGGGTACGGCTGCTGATGCTCACCAATGGGTGAGGGAGATGGAGGCGGTCCTCGATATCAGTGACTGCCAGGAGGATAAGAAGGTAAAGTTTGCTACCCACTCGTTTACGGGGACGGCATTGTGCTGGTGGGACAATATTGTCCAGGCCGAGGGTAGCAGGGCCATTGGGAAATTGAAGTGGTCTGAGTTGAAGAGAATGGTGATCGAGGAGTTTAGTCCTCGTCGAGAGATGGACAGAGTTGAGAGAGAGTTCCTGCAGTTGGAGGCGGGAACGATGACCCACCAACAATACACGACCAAGTTCAACGACATGGCACGGTTGGTGCCAGAGCAAGTGACGCCGGTGTCTCGCAAGATTAACCGGTATATTCAGGGGTTGCCAGCCGAAATTCGTTGGCATTTGATTTCCGCCCGACCCAGTACTTTCAGGTCGGCGGTGGATTTAGCTGGGAGGTTGTACGATGAACGGGCTGCGATGGTGAAATCTGAGGGCAGTAAGAAGGGAAGTGATGAGAGGAAGTGGCAGGGAAAGAGGTTTGGTCGGGGTGATACTTCGACAAGTAGTAAGAAGGCACGGGTTGATGAACGCCGTGTGGTCGTGACAAGTGCAGGATCGAGAAAGTGTGGGAAGTGTGGGCGAGAGCACGGTGGTGAGTGCAGATGGGGGCTGAATGTATGTTTCAAGTGTGGAAAGTCCGGACATATGGCCAAGGAGTGTAAAGCGATGAGGTGCTATAACTGTGGGGAAAGTGGTCATATGAATAAAGACTGCAAGAAGCCGAGATCTGAGGGTTCCGGCGTGAAGAAGACAGGGGGTGAAGGGTCGAAAGCGAGCGCCAGAGCATTCACGATGACGCAGGAAGAGGCGAGGACGGACCCTGATGTAGTGTCCGGTACGTTTCTGGTGAACCAAACCTTAGCCTCTGTATTATTTGATTCGGGTGCCAGTAGGAGTTTTATTTCTGCTGCTTTTTGTGCCAAATTGCCCGTTAGTAGTAGGCGTGTGGATGTGCCGTTTGATGTAGAGACTACGATAGGTAAAACCACCAGGATTTCAGAGGTAATTGAGGGTTGCGATGTAGAACTGGAGGGTCACAAATTCCCAGTTAAACCCTTTGTGATGACGTTAGGTGGTTTCAATTTGGTGCTTGGATGGATTGGTTGGCAGATTTCGAGGCGAACATTGTGTGTCGCAAGAAGATGATCAGTTTGACAGCGCCTGACGGTAGTCCAGTGACAGTTTATGGGGATCGGGTTACTACGATTCCGAAAGTGATCTCAATGGCAGTGGCGGGGAAATGTATGAGGCGTGGATGTAACGCCTATTTATGTTATGTGAAAGATGTAGAGAACCAGCACCACAACTGTCTGATGTTCCGGTTGTGTGTGAGTTCCCAGACGTGTTCCCGGAAGACTTATCGGGATTGCCACCTGACAGAGAGATCGAGTTTCAGATTGATTTAGTACCAGGCGCCCAACCTGTAGCCAAAGCACCATACCGATTGGCCCCGACAGAGATGAAAGAGTTGATGGAGCAGTTACAAGAGCTGTTGGATAAGGGGTTTATTCGACCGAGTATCTCACCTTGGGGTGCTCCGGTCCTGTTTGTAAAGAAGAAGGACGGTAGTATGAGGATGTGCATCGACTACCGCGAGCTGAATAAGCTGACAGTAAAGAACAGATACCCCTTGCCGAGGATCGACGACTTGTTTGATCAACTTCAGGGTGCTAGTTGGTTTTCACGTATAGATCTTCGATCAGGCTACCATCAACTGAAGGTGAAGGAGCAGGATATCCCTAAAACAGCTTTTCGTACGCGCTACGGTCATTATGAGTTCCTCGTTATGTCCTTTGGTTGACCAACGCGCCAGCTGCTTTTATGGACCTGATGAATAGGGTGTGCCGGCCGATGTTGGATAAATCAGTGATTGTATTCATTGATGACATCTTGATTTATTCAAAGGTGAGACTGAGCATGCCGGTCACATTCGCGAAGTTCTGGAGACGTTGAGAAGGAGAAGTTGTATGCTAAATTCTCCAAGTGCGCATTCTGGTTGCGTGAGGTTCAATTCTTGGGTCATGTAGTAAATCCGGACGGGATTATGGTCGATCCGGCGAAAGTGGAAGCAGTTATGCAATGGAAATCTCCGAAGACGCCGACCGAGATCCGTAGTTTCTTGGGTTTGGCATGGTTACTACCGAAGGTTCATTCAAGACTTTTCCAAGATTGCCTCTCCACTGACCAAGTTGACCCGGAAGGATGTGAAGTTTGTGTGGGGTCAAGCTCAGGAGAAGGCGTTTGAAGAACTGAAGACGAGATTGACCCGAGCTCCAGTATTGGCATTACCCGAAGGGAGTGAAGATTTGGTGGTTTATTCTGATGCCTCCTACTCGGGGTTGGGGTGTGTATTAATGCAGAGAGGAAAGGTGATAGCCTATGCATCCCGACAGCTGAAAGTTCATGAGGTTAATTACCCTACTCATGACCTGGAGCTCGCAGCTGTGGTTTTCGCGTTGAAGATCTGGCGGCACTACTTGTATGGGATGAAGTGCACCATCTTCACGGACCACAAAAGCTTGAAGTACTTCTTCGAGCAAAGAGATCTGAATATGAGGCAACGACGATGGTTGGAGCTTATAAAAGACTATGATTGCGAGATCCATTACCATCCGGGCAAAGCCAACGTGGTGGCGGATGCCCTTAGCCGAAAGGAGAGGCCCGAGCCAATTCGAGTGAAGGCGTACCAGCTAATCATGACCTCCGACGTGATGAAACAGGTCAAAGAGTTCCAAGATGAGGCTTTGAAAGACGAACATCTTAACTCTGAACGAATGAGAGGTCTGGTCGCGGAATTGGGTGAGAACACAACGGGTGCTAGAACTCGGTTTGGGCGTATGTGGATTCCTCGTCTTGGGGATCTACGAATGAAGATTTTGGATGAAGCTCATAAGTCTCGATACTCCATTCATCCCGGCGCCACCAAGATGTACCAAGATATGAAGAAAGATTATTGGTGGCCGGGTATGAAACGCGATGTGGTGGAGTATGTGAGTAAATGCCTCACGTGTTTGCAAGTGAAGGCGGAGCACCAGAAGCCGTATGGAAAGATCCAACCGTTGGACATACCGGAATGGAAGTGGGAACACATCACCATGGATTTTATCACAAAGCTGCCACGTACCCCGAAAGGGTATGATACGATCTGGGTGATTGTGGATCGATTGACGAAGAGTGCTCACTTCTTACCGATGCGGGAGACATATTCGTCCGAGAAGTTGGCTGATCTTTTCATCAAAGAAATTGTGACTCGTCACGGTGTACCGGTGTCGATTGTGTCTGATCGCGACACCCGGTTTACATCTAAATTTGGAAGAAATTCCACGATGCTATGGGGACGAGATTGCATATTAGCACGGCTTATCATCCTCAAACTAATGGTCAGTCTGAAAGGACCATTCAGACCTTGGAGGACATGCTCCGAGCATGTGTTATTGACTTCGGGGGAAGTTGGGATGACCATCTACCGTTAGCTGAGTTCTCATACAACAACAGTTATCATGCCAGTATCGGCATGCCACCCTATGAGATGCTATACGGTAGGAGATGCAGGACACCCGTCTGTTGGGGTGATATTGGTCAGAAAGAATTGGGAAGCGTCGAAGTAGTAGAGGCTATGACTGAGAAGCTCGAAAGAATTAAAACTTACATGAAGGCGGCCAAAGACCGACAAAAATCGTATGCCGACAAACGACGCAGACCGATTGAGTTCCAGGTGGGAGATCGTGTGATGTTGAAGGTCTCACCTTGGAAAGGGATCATCCGATTCCGGAAGCGGGGTAAGTTGAGTCCGCGATATATAGGCCCTTTCCGAATCATTGCTCGAGTAGGAGAGGTGGCCTATAGGTTAGATCTGCCAGACGAACTAAGTGGAATCCACCCGACTTTCCACGTGTCCCATCTGAGGAAGTGTTTGGCGGACAAAGACATGGTCGTTCCACTGGATGATATCGAAGTAGACGAAAAGCTCAATTATGTAGAGCAACCAGTGGACGATCATAGATCGAAAAGAGAAGAGGTTGAGAAATAAAGTGGTTCCCCTTGTGCGTGTACAGTGGCGGCACAGGAAGGGATCCGAGTCAACGTGGGAAACCGAAGAAGAAATGAGGCAGCATTACCCACGATTGTTCGAAGAGTAACAGGTTTCGGGGACGAAACCTAAAATAAGGGGGGTGGACTTGTAACACCCAGAAGTCTGACGTTTCGGTGGGCTATGCGACTGAGCCTCAGTCGCCTGTGAATTGTGCGACTGGAGGTCAACCGCATGGCTATTCGGCCGATTGAAGCTCAACCGCACGATTGAGTTCAACCGCCCGAATGGAGTATGAGCCGCATGGAACATGTGCGATTGGGGTCCAATCGCATAGTGTTTATGCGACTGAAGGTCCAGTCGCCCCTGGACCAGATGCGACTGAGAAGTGGGTATAAAAGGGGAACAGCTCCACTCTCCTCCCATTTTCAGTCGGGAGAGAGAGAGAGCAGAGGGCGACAGAGAGCAGAAAGAGACCGAGAAGAGAAAGAAAGAGGGGAAGGTGCTGCCCGATTGTCGAGAAGCAAGCTAATTCGAAGCTCATCAACTTCTACCTGACAATGTGAGTTCTAGGACCCCTCATTTACATGTTTTCTAACGATTTTGGGGCTGGAAACACATTAAAACCCTAGTTTGGAAATAGTGAAAGTTTGACCCATTTGGGTAAATCTTGAGTAATGTGTTTATGGTATGAATTAGGACTAGTATATGCTTGTATGAGGTCCTAGTAGGAATCCCTAAGGCTTGGGAGGGTTGAATTGGGCTGAAAATGGGTGTATGGTGACTGTGGGGACGGGTGTTTCGCGACTGCTGTTCATGAAGAACTCCAGTCGCTGCCCAGTTAGGGTTATGCGACTGAAGGGCCATTCGGCCGAATGAGTGAAAGTTGATGTCCAATCGCCCGACTGAGGTTCAGACGCCCGACTGAGCCTCAATCGCACTATAGTTGATGCGACTGAGAGTTTCGGTCGCATGAGTTCAATCGCAGAGTAGTTGAGTCGTACGGTTAAGAGTTAGTCGCATATAGCCCAGTCGCATAGTGTCTAGTCGTACGGAAGGAAGTTCAATCGCACGTATGAGTACCCATTCGCATGAGTAGCCCAATCGCATGACCCAGTCGCATGGAGGACATGCGACTGGTGGTAGTTCAGTCGCCCGGACAGGGCTGATGTGAGTGAATGTAGAAGTGTATGTATGATGTATGTATGCTAGTATGATGTATGTATGTTAGTATGATGTTGCCATGATAAATGGTGAATACTGATGATATGTAAGTATGTATGTTCCTTATATATATGTGTTTTATCTTTAATAACTTTACGTGAATGAATGAACGAAAGAAAAGAATGTATTAAGAACGTAAAGTGAAAGATAATGAAAGAAGGAACATGATGAATGAATGCATGCATTAATGAAAGAAAGTAAGAAAGGCTTGCAAGCAAATGAAAGAGGTGCACACCCCTGGCAGTGTTAGCTCAACGGTGTACGGGTTAGCTACCCCGAAGGATGTACATCGGGTCAATCATTGAGATTGACAATGAGGTGAGCAACTTCGTGTTGCAAGAGACTCGGTTAGCAGGCAATCATAAGATTGTCACTGAGGTGAGCAGTCGCGCACTGCAAGAGACTCGGCTAACGTATGTTAGTAGTGAAGTGAAAGTTAAGTGGTGCATGTATCTACCCCAGGTGACTGGATCAGCTTTGTGCACAACGTTCGTGGCTAACCACCACAGGTCCAGCACCAGTAGTATGTATGATGAAAGTGGGGTATTGTACATGTCACCGAATGTAATGAACGTTCGAACGAAAGTAAAGAAAGTATGAATGAATGTAATAAATGTTCGAACGTAAGTAATGAATGTAAGAAATGAAAGTAAAGTACGTACGCAAGTACGTGAAGTATGTATGTATGAAAGTAAATGAGAATGATGAAGAGTACACAAATGAAAGTATGTAATGAATGATGAGATAATAATAATATTATCTACGTGTACGTATGATGTGTGAACACATATATGAAAGAGCAGTTAATGAGAATGAAAGTATGTTTTATTATAAAACTAGAACTCACTCAGCAACGCTGACTTTTATGTGTTTTCCAGTTCGCAGGTAGTGTTGCTGAGGATGGCACGAGGCGACTACTCAGCTCTTTTGGGATGGCATTCACTTTTTGATTATGCTGCAACGTCATGCGTTGTGGGCCCATAACGCACGCAACTCATCACGTTGCATGCCATTACGAGATTTCTTGAGTATTCCCCTAAAAGGGATTATTTAAGGAATCTTCTTTAGATTTTGATAAGTTCGCCACGCATTGGAAGCGTGTGCGTAGCACATGCAACGAAATATGTTGCATGATAGTGTCAAGAATATTCCGTCAGGGTTCCGATGTACGGAATTACCTAAGGAATATTCTTTAGTATAAAATAAAATTTTTATGTTTTTGAACTTAATATCTCCTCTAGAGGTCGCTGTATGATCCTATGAGGAGAAACAAAGTAGAGAAAGCTGTATTTTGTAATCGAGTCAATGATGTAATGACTTTTACGAATGAATGAGAATGTATATAATTTATCATTTCCGCTGCGTATTTTATGATTATACACATTATGTACGTTATATGAGCGATGAAGAACCAACAGTAAGGTGCCCGGTGAGCGGGGCCTTACACCAATGCATTCGTGGTGAGTTTCGAACCTAAGGCACCTATTAACACCATTAATCGTCGGTAAAAATCGAATCCGAAGCTCCACATCGAACACACAAAAATTCCCGACCAAATCAGTCAATTAATCTGATTTGAACCCCACAATCACACCGAAAGTTTCTTGGATCCAATTCAAATGGAATTCCAACTCAAAAACGTGTTGAATTAGTCAAACAACGGCTAAAATTCTCACTTTATCTCGGATTCGTTACAGCTCGAAAGTGCACTCAAACAACCACAATAAACAAATTAAAGCTACCAAAACGGTTATTTATACACACCTAATCGAACTCGAGTGCCAATTTTACCAAAACAAACACAAACACTGAAATCACTCATCATCTTCATCGCGACCTGCAACTCGATTGATAGCCAACCTCCAATCAATTTTAAATCGAAATTGATAAGGGGCTATTGTTCTTTATCATCATCCGAAGCTGCCTACCAGTTTAATTTGAGTTTAGAGATCATTAGCACTCGATTCAAGTTCATACGTGGTCGCGACCTGTTTCTTCATCAGGTTTATACTCAAACCGATATCATACATGAAATTGAACACACACATAGACTCGTTGTTACATGAGGAATGAAAGCCCCATGGTTTGAATCACTATTGAAATCGAATCGAGGTTCAATTTGAAGAAATTCGAACCTAGGGTTCTTCGGGTTTTGGGGGTTCTGTTGGGTGGTGTTTAAAATCAAATAAAACCGGATCATAACCGCGGCTTAGGCCTTGGTTCACCGGTTCCCATGCTTCATCTCAAACAGGAGGTCCCGGGTTCGACCCCGGGCCACCTCAACCATTTTTTGGGCTTTTTAAGCCTTAAAAATTCTGAAAAAAATTCTAAAAATTTTAAAAATGTTTTTACAAACATTAAGAATTTTAAAACAACTCAATTACTTTCTGAAATTTATTTTTATATTTTATTCATTTATTTTATTTGTTTTAAATAAATAAATAACTAATTATGTTTCTACCAATTTATAATTAGTGTATAATACATAGATATACAATAAATAAATTGAACCCAATATATATAGTTATATATTATTCAATTAC
Source organism: Flaveria linearis (assembly GCA_024085815.1). Classification (NCBI taxonomy): domain Eukaryota; kingdom Viridiplantae; phylum Streptophyta; class Magnoliopsida; order Asterales; family Asteraceae; genus Flaveria; species Flaveria linearis. The sequence goes on from CM044002.1 coordinate 25,454,412, forward strand.
CGAAACAATTGTTATTTGAATAAATTACATTTTACATAATCGTATACAATTTATAACTCGAGTATATAATTAACATACAATATATAGTTATGTTTCACTTATGTACAAATGTATTATATACATATAATCATGTATATAATTATACATATAATTATATATAATTACTTGATTATATATAATTATGAATATAATTATACATATACAATTTATTAATAAATTGTATAAATGTATAACTTACACGTATAAATTTTTATTAAAATTCTTGACATAATCACTTTCAATAAACTCGTTTATTTCAAGACATTCAAACCAAATAAAATTAATCGATTTAAACTACCATTCAAGACCAATGGAATCTTAATACATTCCCAAATTCCCAAATCGTTATTATTCTAACTCGAGACACCGTTCCTTAGGTTAATTATAAGGAAATCGTTGGTGTCTAATCTATCACGTCCAAATTTCAATCTCATCAATCAAGTGAGTATTCATATCCCCTTTTTATATCATTTTCTATTTGGGGAAATTATGTGATACAATATATTCTATCATGATATTCTATTGTTATTTCATTTTCAATTCAATTCAAGACAGGTTATGTTATTACTTGCAATTATGTGAACATACTGTGATAAACTGGACGACAGTAAAACCCTAATTCATCAATCAATCAATCCTGGCAACGATGTAGATCTACTGGTTTGGATAACCCACCCCATATGGCTTACGAGTGGTGATTGTGCCAGAGGCAATTAGTCAATCTATGGTGTTTGTGTGGAGTCAATTATATGTAAGTGTCAAGTCAAGGGTTTATATTGTGTCGGTTTATCTATATGCTTCGCGGTTGCCATATAAGTCTTATATTACCTTGTGAATTGAATTATTCTCGATGGATCAATCAATCAATCTATATGTATATTCAAAACTGTGATTACTCACCAGCTAACTCGTTAGCTGACTTTATTTTCTCACATGATTTCAGGTAAGCAAGATAGTGGACTTCTACGTGCTCATCTAAGACACGGACCTAGTTAAAATAAAAGACAGTTATTATTTGTGGTTTCGATTGTTGTATTTGTGTATGTTAAACTTATTATCTTGTAATCTGATTTTAATATTATTTCCACTATTAGACAACCATGTGTTATGAACAATCCATCATTCCCTCGTCCGCTCCGATGATTCTGCCGTCGGTCGGGGTGTGACAGATTGTATCAGAGCCATGGTTATAGGGAATTAGGTTATTAGAAATGGAATGACCTAGACTATAACTAAGTACCTTTACACATGAGTCCTCTCATGTATTTTATATGCTTAGATAGGATTTTATGTGCCTTACATGTTTATGCTTATTATGTGATTATGACAATTCCTTATACTTTGATTCTCACCTTTCACATACAAATTCTAATCATATTAGATGGCATTGTATGCCTAAATCAATTGATCTCAAATTTTAAATTTTGATTTGTTATTCATGGTTTTCAAATCCCGTCAAAGTCCGTGTCACATGACCGAGAACATGCAATGCTGGAAGAGTGGGATACCTGTATCTTAAGGTGTTCTGTCTAGGCAAGGTATTCATACAACTTGATTACCTTACATGGGAACCCTCGAGATGAGTATTCGCTTATAGGTACGCATGTCCTCATTAAGGTTGTGGTGGACACAAATACTTTGATAAGTCACCGTATTCGTTTTGGTTTGCGAACCGAACGTTTACACTCCTAACCTCTCATTGTTATTCTAAACAATCTCATTAACGATTCTATTATTTTGAAAAGTTTTAAAAAACAATTACCCGTTTCTCATAGAGGTTTCTTCTTTCCTTATTATACAGCATGTCTTCTCGTCAAAACCGCTCCCGATCTAGAAGCTCTGGCCGCAAGATTGCTGCTATAGTGGCACGTGAAGTTGCTGCGGTTATCCCAACACTGCTTACCCATTTGAACCAAGGCAACAACACCGTTCAAAATCAAGCCGTACAAAACCCAACTACACCAAACCCTCCACGAGCTTGTACCTACAAGCATTTCAATTCTTGCAATCCCACTAAATTTAGCGGGACCGAAGGTGCCACTGGTCTTTTACAGTGGTTTGAGAGTATCGAGAACACTTTCCTTAATAGTGAGTGCCCCGAGAATCTCAAGGTTCGTTATGCTACAAGTGTTCTTCAAAAGAGAGCACTCACTTGGTGGAACAGTGAGAAACGAACCCGTGGAACTGATGCAGCATTAGCATTGACGTGGGATGAAGTTAAGGAGCTCATGACTCGGGAATTCTGTCCGAGAAATGAAATTAAGAAATTGGAAGCTGAGTTTTGGGACTTAACTCAAGAAAGTGGAGAAAATCTAGCTTATACCAACCGATTTCATTAACTGAGTCTACTTGTTCCTCACCTGGTTACTCCTTTATCTCGGGCTATCGAGAAATACATCGGTGGTCTACCCATGCAAATTCAAGACACGGTGTGGGGTAGGAATCCTGCAACCTTGGAAGATACCATCCGGCTAGCTGCTCAGCTAACTGACAATCATGTTAAGGCTGGAACCCTGACTAGGAAGGGTGCTAAGAAGGTGCCCGGGAAACTCTCAGCTGAAACCCCTCAGGAGGAAAACCTGAATCTTCTCAAAACAAGAAGAGGAAGGCTAAATCCCAAAACTTTGCTATGATTACCCCTGCTGTGCCAATTAATCAAGTCCCTCCAACCCGTCAACCAGTAGTCAACAACCAACAACCGATGAAAAAGCCATACGCTGGACCCTTTCCGCAATGTGACCACTGCAAGTATCACCATCCTGCTAACGTTCAGTGTCGCCAATGCACAAACTGTGGTCGTTTCGGCCATACATTCAATGTGTGCAAGAATACTGCAAGGGTTCCAGTTACCACACCGACTGTTCAGCATACCCCGACAACCACACACGCAAGAGCTTGCTACCAATGCGGAGATCCTAACCATTTCCGCAACCAATGTCCGAAGCTTCTCAAGGCCGTCCCTGCAGCACAAGGTCGAGCATTCAACATCAATGCCCAACAAGCCCAGTTAGCAACGACGTGGTGAACGGTATGTTCCAAATTAATAATCAATACGCTTCGATTCTTTTTAACACTGGTGCAGATAAAAGCTTTGTATCCTTAGACTTTGAGCCCTTACTTGCTAGTGCCCGAACCAAGCTAGATAACCCCTTTACGGTAGAGATAGCTGACGAAAAACCCATTACAATTAATTCTGTTATTCCCGACTGTACTTTGAATCTAAGCGAGCATGATTTCCCTATAAATCTTATACCCATGCAACTGGGTAGTTTCGATGTTATAGTAGGCATGGACTGGTTATCAAAGAATCATGCCGAAGTGATTTGTCATGAAAAGACTATTCGTATTCCTCTCCCGACTGGAAGCATACTACAAATCTACGGGGAAAAACCTTACAAGGGGCTTAAACTCATGTCTTGTACCAAAGCTCAAAAGTACCTCCGCAAGCATTACGTGGCTTTCTTAGCTCATATCGTGAAGGCAGATGAGAAACCTAAGAAGATTGAAGACATTCCGGTTGTTCGAGAGTTTCCTGAAGTCTTTCCCAAAGATTTAACCGTCTTCCTCCCGTTCGTCAAGTTGAATTCCGAATCGACCTTGTACCTGGTGCAACTCCCGTGGCAAAATCTCCTTATTGACTTGCACCATCTGAGATGCAAGAACTTGCTAGCCAGTTGCAAGAACTGTCAGACAAAGGATTCATTCGCCCGAGCTCGTCACCATGGGGAGCTCCGGTATTATTCGTGAAGAAGAAGGATGGCTCATTCCGTATGTGCATTGACTATCGAGAGCTCAACAAACTCACAATCAAGAACCGTTACCCATTACCCAGAATCGACGATCTGTTTGATCAGCTTCAAGGAGCCACTCATTTTTCAAAGATCGATCTTCGTTCTGGTTACCATCAACTCCGTGTGCATGATGATGATATTCCAAAAACCGCTTTCCGAACGAGATATGGCCATTACGAGTTTACAGTGATGCCATTCGGGTTAACCAACGCACCGGCAGTATTCATGGATTTAATGAATCGCGTGTGTCGGCCATACCTAGACAAATTCGTGATCGTATTCATCGACGACATCTTGATATACTCCAAATCAAAATCCGATCACGAGAATCACCTTCGTCTAATACTCGAACTTCTGAAGAAAGAGAAACTCTACGCCAAATTCTCAAAATGTGAATTCTGGCTTAATGAGGTTCAATTTCTTGGTCACATAGTAAACAGCAAGGGAATTCACGTTGATCCCGCAAAGATCGAGGCAATAAAGAAATGGGGAGAACCTAAAACTCCTACAGAGATTCGTTCATTCCTTGGTCTAGCCGGATATTATCGACGTTTTATTCCTAACTTCTCGAAGATTGCTGTGCCACTCACTGCTTTGACCCACAAGGATAAGCCTTTTTCTTGGGGGCCTGATCAAGAAAAAGCGTTTCAAACCCTCAAGCAAAAGTTGTGTGAAGCGCCGATTTTAACACTTCCTGATGGAAACGACGATTTCGTTGTCTATTGTGACGCTTCAAAACAAGGTCTAGGTTGCGTTCTCATGCAGCGAGGCAAAGTTATCGCTTATGCTTCAAGACAATTGAAGATTCATGAGAAAAATTATACGACGCACGATCTTGAATTGGGTGCTGTCGTATTCGCACTCAAAATCTAGAGACACTATCTCTATGGCACTAAATGTGTTGTATTCACCGATCATAAGAGTCTCCAGTACATCTTCAACCAAAGGAGCTTAACATGAGGCAACGACGATGGGTCGAACTACTCAATGACTACGACTGTGAGATTCGTTACCACCCCGGTAAAGCTAATGTCGTAGCTGATGCATTAAGTCGTAAGGGTCAAGTTATGCTTCAAAGTATTACCATTCAAACCGACCTCTTAACCCGTATACTCGAAGCTCACACGAATCAGTCACCGAGGGCAACATGTATGAGGAAATGTCATGCGGTGCTGAACTCCAATTGGAAACCAAGTCGGACGGACTACTGTATTTTCTAAATCGACTTTGGATTCCGAATCGTGATAATCTTCGAACAACCATCATGGATGAGGCTCATAAGGCTCGTTATTCTATTCATCCGGGAGCAGATAAGATGTTCATGAATCTTCGAAACCAATATTGGTGGCCCGGCATGAAGAAGGATATAGCCTTGTATGTATCTAAATGTCTCACATGTTCCAAAGTCAAAGCCGAGCATCAACGTCCCTCTGGATTACTTATACAACCCGAGGTTCCATTGTGGAAATGGGAAAGCATATCCATGGATTTCATTACCAAGCTGCCTCGTACCGCTAGTGGTCACGATAGTATCTGGGTTATCATTGATCGATTGACTAAGTCGGCTCATTTCATTCCAATTCGGGAAGATTATCGAGTCGAGAAATTGGCTCGTATTTACATTAATGAAATAGTCAGTCGGCATGGTGTACCTTTAGATATTATCTCTGATCGCGATGGTCGTTTCATCTCTCGTTTCTGGAAAAGTCTCCAATCAGCTCTCGGGACTCAACTAAATATTAGCACAGCCTATCACCCGCAAACCGACGGTCAGACTGAAAGGACGATACAAACCCTCGAAGATATGCTCCGGGCTTGTGTCATTGATTTCAGTGGATCGTGGGATTCTCATCTTCCGTTAATCGATTTTCATACAACAACAGTTACCATACCAGCATCCAGATGGCACCATTTGAGGCCTTGTATGGCGGAAGTGTCGATCTCCCATCTGCTGGTCTGAAGTTGGTGAATCACAGATTACTGGTCCGGAATTGATACAAGAAACAACCGACAAAATTCATAAGATCCGTGATAACTTGGTCGCTGCTAGAAATCGTCAAAAGCATTATGCTGACAAAAGACGTAAGCCCATGGAATACAATGTCGGTGATCTCGTACTTCTTAAGGTGTCACCTTGGAAGGGAGTGATTCGCTTTGGAAAGAAAGGGAAGCTAGCACCTCGTTACGTGGGTCCATTCAAAGTGCTCGAGCGAATTGGGAAAGTGGCCTACAAGCTTTAACTACCCCAAGAACTTAGCAATATACACCCGACGTTTCATGTTTCAAATCTCAAGAAATGTCTTGCCGATGAAAATCTCCACATTCCACTCGACGAAGTACAGATTGATGAATCTATGCACTTTATTGAGAACCTGTGGAAATTATGGATCGGGAAGTTAAACAACTCAAACGCAGTCGGATACCCATTGTCAAAGTTCGTTGGGAGTCTAAACGTGGGCCAGAGTACACCTGGGAACGCGAGGACCAAATGAAATCCAAGTATCCTCATCTTTTCGTTTCAGCCTCCTCGTGAACAAATTTCGGGACGAAATTTCCTAAAGCAGGGGAGACTGTAACTACCCGTATATTTTTATTATATATATTAACTCCTGTTAATATTTGATAATAATACGATCATGGGGAATTTTAATTGTAAGCCTTCGATAATTAATAATAATAATAATAATAATAATAATATAATAAATAAATAAATAATAAATAATAATACTGCTATTAATAATTGGTAAGGATTATAATATATATATATATATATGTATATATATATAAAAGCATGTATTAAAAATTGTAGTTAAAGGTTCAGGGGGTGTTTATGCAATTTTTGAAACTTAAAACCAAAGTTTAAGACATAAATATTAAATGAAACCGCAGGGACCGATTGTGTAAAATTTCAAACTCACAGCCTTCCCCCCCCGTTTTTCCGGCGAGTCGCCGGCGAGACTCCGGCCGTGTCTCCGGCGAGCCAAATTAGCCAAAATTACGCATTTTCAAGCCACAAAACCGGTCCCAATGCATTCGTGGGTGAGTTTCGAACCTAAGGCACCTATTAAACACCATTAATCGTCGGTAAAAATCGAATCCGAAGCTCCACATCGAACACACAAAAATTCCCGACCAAAATCAGTCAATTAATCTGATTTGAACCCCACAATCACACCGAAAGTTTCTTGGATCCAATTCAAATGGAATTCCAACTCAAAACGTGTTGAATTAGTCAAACAAACGGCTAAAATTCTCACTTTTATCTCGGATTCGTTACAGCTCGAAAGTGCACTCAAACAACCACAATAAACAAATTAAAGCTACCAAAACGGTCATTTATACACACCTAATCGAACTCGAGTGCCAATTTTACCAAAAACAAACACAAACACTGAAATCACTCATCATCTTCATCGCGACCTGCAACTCGATTGATAGCCAACCTCCAATCAATTTTTATCGAAATTGATAAGGGGCTATTGTTCTTTATCATCATCCGAAGCTGCCTACCAGTTTAATTTGAGTTTAGAGATCAGTAGCACTCGATTCAAGTTCATACGTGGTCGCGACCTGTTTCTTCATCAGGTTTATACTCAAACCGATATCATACATGAAATTGAACACACACATAGACTCGTTGTTACATGAGGAATGAAAGCCCCATGGTTTGAATCACTATTGAAATCGAATCGAGGTTCAATTTGAAGAAATTCGAACCTAGGGTTCTTCGGGTTTTGGGGGTTCTGTTGGGTGGTGTTTAAAATCAAATAAAACCGGATGATAACCGCGGCTTAGGCCTTGGTTCACCGTTCCCATGCTTCATCTCAACAGGAGGTCCCGGGTTCGACCCCGGGCCACCTCAACCATTTTTTTGGGCTTTTTAAGCCATTAAAAATTCTGAAAAAAATTCTAAAAATTTTAAAAATGTTTTTACAAACATTAAGAATTTTAAAACAACTCAATTACTTTCTGAAATTTATTTTTATATTTTATTCATTTATTTTATTTGTTTTAAATAATAAAATAACTAATTATGTTTCTAACCAATTTATAATTAGTGTATAATACATAAATATACAATAAATAAATTGACCCAATATATATATAGTTATATATTATTCAATTACCGAAACAATTGTTATTTGAATAAATTACATTTTACATAATCGTATACAATTTATAACTCGAGTATATAATTAACATACAATATATAGTTATGTTCACTTATGTACAAATGTATTATATACATATAATCATGTATATAATTATACATATAATTATATATAATTACTTGATTATATATAATTATGAATATAATTATACATATACAATTTATTAATAAATTGTATAAATGTATAACTTACACGTATAAATTTTTATTAAAATTCTTGACATAATCACTTTTAATAAACTCGTTTATTTCAAGACATTCAAACCAAATAAAATTAATCGATTTAAACTACCATTCAAGACCCAATGGAAATCTTAATACATTCCCAAATTCCCAAATCGTTATTATTCTAACTCTAGACACCGTTCCTTAGGTTAATTATAAAGAAATCGTTGTGTCTAATCTATCACGTCCAAATTTCAATCTCATCAATCAAGTGAGTATTTATATCCCCTTTTTTATCATTTCCTATTTGGGGGAAATCATGTGATACAATATATTCTATCATGATATTTTATTGTTATTTCATTTTCAATTCAATTCAAGACAGGTTATGTTATTACTTGCAATTATGTAAACATACTGTGATAAACTGACGACAGTAAATGTAACAACCCTCAAAATTCGATAACTAAAGTGTAGCCCAATGAAATGGACACACAGGCCCATTAAGGCCCAATAAGGGATTTATGTTCACCTGATCCCCGATTTGATAATCCCAAATCATAACGATGATCATTGAGCCTCGCAAATGAATATTCAGACTGATAAATGGTTAACGCGATAGAAAACCAGTTCCTATCGGAACACGACACTTCTAGTGTCATGTCTATGGAATATTATTATTCTAATTGGACAATCATTCTGGAACTCTATCCGAGCGCCTAACAACTATGACGCGTGCAAAATCGATAAAACTGCATAAAACACACGTACGTTAACGTTGTTAGTTCAAGCGGTTCGGATGCCTAAATTTATGAACAAATTATTATTACGCACTTATTATTATTCTATATAAGTAATTAAATTATAAATTCAGATTCGGTGCGAGAAAACGCTCAAACGGTTAAACGTGTGAAATACGTGATATTAGCGCGCACCGAGCCCGTTTGCCACCTAATACGTAATATTAGACGAAACAAATCTTCCGAGAGTATCCGATACATTTATAAGTCATAAATTTTTTAAAAAAGAAAACTAAAATAAAAGTGCGATATCAGTCAGATTTGTACGCGATACCAACCGACACGGAGCAACAGACATTTACCGGTATTATTTAACCACTATATATATCCCCTCCCTTTCATTTTTCTTTACAATTCACACACACTTAAGTGTGTTTTTAGAGAGAGAGTGAGAGAGAGAGAGAGAGAGAGAGAGAGAGAGAGAGAGAGAGCTGGAGGTTTCCCGCCACCCTCCGGTGGTGTCCGGCGGCGGTCCGGCGGTGATCCGGCGGCGGCCCGGCGGCGGCGAGCGGCGGTCCGGCGACCGTCGAAGCCCGTTTTCACCATACAACCATTTCTCGACGCTACGAACGCGATGGTAAGCTCCGATTTCCCTGAATCTTTCGTTAAAGATGCTAAAAATCGAGTTTTATATTCTGTTCAGGAAATGATGTGCATGCGCACTATCAGAGATGGGATGATTCCCGAAGATCTGACCGTTGAATGTTTCTGATTTTTGGATATGTTATACCTAACATACTCGTCGTAACATCTAACGGTCAGTTTTCAATAATAATACTCAGAGATATGATTTTTTTTCCGTCCACAAACATGGCTGGTCGGAACTTTCTGCCTAAAAAGTGGTTGTCCCAAAACTTGTTCATTTCCCCGGGGATTTGACCGCGGAATCGTAACGTTTTTGGGTTGCATGGACGATCCGAGACCGAAGAAATGTTCGTGATGGAAAAGGAACAAAATGGTGTATACGGTTCTCATTACATGTCGGTTTTCAAGAAGATACGTAGATACGAAAAGAACGCGAAAGGTATAAACCGAGTGTTTATTATTTGCATATTGTGTTAAACGAGTGGGACGAGTGCGACTACTAAATATAAAAATTACGATAAAATACATTTATAACAATTGTAAAATATAACTAAATAAGATAAAATATGGACACACACATAAACATAATAACTTGTTATAATTAACAATAATCCATATAATTGAAATATAATGTGTATTGTATAAATATTGAATATTGTAATAAATTGTATAAAGTGCAATCCGACTCTTATATATGCAAAATGGACTTTTATTAACAAACCATATATATATATATATACACATTATATATATTGGACTTTTATGAATAATCTTACTGTAATGACTATTAATAAACGTGTACGAATAGATTTGACGAGTTTTCAATATTTTATAAATTATGTAAAACTAACCATGATTTTATAAAAACCAAATGAAGTTATACTTACAAAAGTTATAGATGAGAATCAAATAATTTGAACGAACAAAATCTAAATAAAGACAGAAGAAATAATAGGAAAATCCAATAAAATCGTAACGTGTGAAGTAACACGCTAGATGGCTTGATTAAGCCAAATAAGAGTATAATTAGTTCATCATTTTAACAGTAGCATGTATTTGATTATCAACCAGGGAATAAGTTGGGTGAACAAGCATTTTCATAAACATGCTTTGTCAAATATGAATTAAGTCTTCCACGTCTAGGATCTGGATAGATCAGTGCAAGACAATTCTGATCGGTTAGTGATCACGTACGAAGGTGAGTTCTTCGGCCCCATTTTTAATATCATTTCAACTGTTTTGGGGTGAAAAGCATGAAATAATGTTTCTTTGAATATATGATGGATTAAACAAGATAATATATATATGAGGGTATAAGTTCGGGTCATAGTATGGATGTATAACTATTGAGCCCTAAATCCCCCTATAATCATTAACCTCAGGGGTGAGGCCGCAGAATATATTGGTAGATCTATCGGGTTAGAATGGCCCGCTCTCGCGACCAGTCGCGCTGGTCAGGTTGTGGCGAGGGAGTTTATATGTCTGGATAGTTGTGGGGCAACGACGTGTTTCTTGGTTTGATTATGGGCTTATGACCTAAATTATCATAGTACCTAGCTAGTCTATGAGGAATATATTATGCCTTGTTTCATCATATTATTTTCAAATGATTGTTTGCGAAACTACAAAAACCCCGAAAGCTCACCAACCTTATGTTGACTTTTTACCCTTCATGCTTTTCAGGGTTATAGGTGAGCTCTATATGGATATTCTGGAACTTTGTCTTTGGAGGGTCAAACGTTTCAAAACATCTTTAAATAAAGTTGGGTTCATGTAATAAAAACGGAACTATGTGTTACTACCGAAATGTTTAATGTTGTTTAATAAAATACTTTTATGATAATAATGTACGACTTTCACGACTAACGTTAACTTAAGAACGTTTGACTATAATAGTTGGGTCAACTCCAACTTCCGTTACCACCACGTCACGCGATCTTCCGCTGCGATTTTCGGGGTGTGACAGTAAAACCCTAATTCAATCAATCAATCAATCCTGGCAACAATGTAGATCTACTGGTTTGGATAACCCACCCCATATGGCTTACGAGTGGTGATTGTGCCAGAGGCAATTAGTCAATCTATGGTTTGTGTGTAGTCAATTATATGCAAGTGTCAAGTCAGGGGGTTTATATTGTGTCGGTTTATCTATATGCTTCGCGGTTGCCGTATAAGTCTTAATATTACCTTGTGAATTGAATTATTCTCGATGGATCAATCAATCAATCTATATGTATATTCAAAACTGTGATTACTCACCAGCTAACTCGTTAGCTGACTTTATTTCTCACATGATTTCAGGTTAAGCAAGATAGTGGACTTCTACGTGCTCATCTAAGACACGGACCTAGTTAAAATAAAAGACAGTTATTATTTGTGGTTTCGATTGTTGTATTTGTGTATGTTAAACTTATATTATCTTGTAATCTGATTTTAATATTATTTCCACTATTAGACAACCATGTGTTATGAACAATCCATCATTCCCTCGTCCGCTCCGATGATTCCGCCGTCGGTCGGGGTGTGACACACATGTCATACCAAGTTACTATTTTATTATAATAGGTATATATGATGAATGAATTATGAAATGTTTGGCAACAACTTTCAAGAAGTGAATTTTGACTTATTATTTTTCGAGAAGTTAATAAGTAAAAAATAATAATAACAAGCCAAACACTTTTTTAAAACTTCTTTTAAAAAGTCATAAGGCAATAAGGGGGGGGGGGCGGAGGTTTTCCAGGAAAAAAACTTCCTGACATCTTTTGTCTGCGCTTGCAAACGTTGAGTTTTGCAGAGTGTTTGTTTTCTGAATTTTTATTAAAAAAGATCCGCGTGAGTCTGTATGGTGCAGTCTTGACACAACCACTTCTAAAGTTTGCAGATGATTAAACACTATCAGCCACCACCACCATCCGCCACCACCACCGTCCGCCACCACCACTACCCACCGCTCGCCATGCCCACCGGCTACCATCACCACCATCATCCGGCACCACCGTATACCACCACCAGTTGATTTTAATAGTATGCAGACATTAAATAACAAACAACCTTCTTGTGACAAACTGAAGATGTTTGGTCCACCTATTATCGTGCAGATTTCTGCAGATGTGCTTCGCAGACTGCATACATTTTGTTGTAAAAAAATATCAACACCTAAGTACTTTTTGTTAAAAGTTTTTTTTTTAAATCAAAATAAACAATCCCACACATACCTAAGGGGCGTTTGGTTGGAAGGAATGAAATGGAATGAGATGAAATTGAGAAACTAGTATAATTTTCAAGTAAAATTATGTTTGAATGAGTAATGAAATATAAAACCCAAGGAAATGTTTCATCTCAAATTCCTTTGGTTGTAAGATTGCAAATTCCCTCTCTAGATGAAAGGATTTTAAAATCTCACAACCAAAGGAATTTGAGGTGAAATATACTATTGGGTTTAGTTTTAATTGCTCACTCAAACACAAATTTACTTCAAAATTATACGTAGTTTCTTATTTCCATTTAATTCTTTCCAATCAAACGCACCGTTGGTTAAATCATAGATTTGACTCTACACCCGGATCCGGATCCAGATTCCCTCCACATGACCCCGTGCCTATTTCTATCGCCTCGAAGCAAAAAAAAAAAAAAAAAAATAGAACCCTCTAAACCCTGTAGAAAACCCTAGAACACTCACCAGAACACCTGATATCGAAGATCTCTCTGCGAATCGTGCGTTAATCTTGCCATGAGGAACGCATCGGTATCCGAGCTCAACGATGGAATCTTCAGCAGCATGTCAATCGGGGCACTGTTTTCAGATTTCGTGAGTGCTCACAACTTCATTTTTCCCATTTATGTGTCTGTAGGCACAGAAGATCATCGATCGATACAGTTCATTTCATGTAAAGACTATTAGAATTAACAATCACGGGAGTCAAATTTTAATGAAAGTTTAGAATATCGATGCATATTACACTCGCATTCTGTGCACCTGTTGGAATGTTGATGATTTTGCTTCATTTTTTAGGTGCAAATAGTTGATTTCGAGGTTTTGTGCATTTGGAAGTGGGCTGTTATTAAGTTTAAGATTTATGTTATTTTGCACAATTCAATTTCCACGACCTGAGATCTTACTTCTAACATTACCTTCATACTTGCTTTTTTTAGTTTTTATCCATAGTAAGAAGCAGAACATGCTTGATCATCCATATTACAAACCATGCCATATCCCAATACCTGTTTGTATATAAAATGATCTATTCCTGTACAGGTGACATGTTGACAGGCACTAGTCTTGACATGATTTACTGCCTGTGGTAGCCTAATTTCCACAAGCTACATATGCAGTCTGGAACTATGGGTCAGCTAGAAAGCTAATTAGGTCAAGAAAAAAGAGGGCATCTAAAAGTTTTAAATAATGATTATGATAAATGAATGCTAATTAGGGATGAAGGTTGATACTCGTTATAAAAAACTTGTCTTCATGATAGCAGCGAGCATGCTTTTTACCTTCTGTTATCGTGATGCATAAGGAATATGCCATTTTCATTGTAGGAAAGTATGGGTGTTTTGCATTTGATAACTGGTCCAATGCTAAGAATCTTTTGCAATCTATTTAAGGGATTTGCTGTTTTGTGTTTTTTCTTTATTTAAAATGCTAGTTTGTTCTTTGAATTATGTAAACTGCTTTTGTTATGACACAGAGAACTGTTGCAGGCTGGAAAGATAAATGCACTTGACTTTCATCGTACTGCGGATCTACTGGTAACAACCGGGGAGGATGATTCCGTGCGGTTATATGACATAGCAAATGGCAAGTGCGTATTGTTTGATATCATTTTGACAAAATGTTTATCAAGTTAGCAAACGATAATGTTAACAAGTAGTTTGACCCTTTTTTTTGTTTACTTATGACAAGTTTCATTTCATTTGCATGGTGTGAAATTGTAGCTCAATAGACAGGCATGTTAATCCTCGTGTTTGTTTGTGAACCACATTAATGATATATATTTTATTAGGGTTTTCAGCCATTCGTAGAGTATATTATAATTGGGAATCACCTTTGTTAGGGTATTTATGGATATGATCTTGATACAACTAAAAGAGAAAATTTAATAATATATTTTTGGGTTAGTAAGCATCTATTCTTATGGTGATTAAGTCTACTCTCAAAGTAGGCTTCAATACCAAGTATCCAAGTTGGTTTACATCTTGGATTCTTGGTCTGTTGTCATCTTATAGATAATTGTTCAATATATTATAATATCTTCTCAGTTAGACTGTTCTGTTCCATTTTACTTAATACAAGGTTATACAAGATGCTGTTTCTAAAAATCTGACTAGTTAATATTTACTAAATTTTCATCTATTTATTCATCCAATTTTTAGGTTACTGAAAACTACCCATCATAAGAAACACGGTGCTGATCGTATATGTTTTACCCACCACCCTAGTTCCGTCATATGCTCTTCTAGACACAATTTGGATTCAGACACAGGTAAGTGGGTCTGATCATGAAGTTGCTTATTTGAACTTTTCGTATTTGCAATGGTGAATTAATTTCTACTCTTCTTTTCTTTTTTTTTTTTTTTTTTCAGAGTCCCTGCGCTATCTATCCATGTATGACAATCGTTGCCTTCGTTACTTCAAGGGGCATAAAGATAGGTTAGTCACTATTAACTTGATGTTATACCAGCATTTATTGGTCTGAAAATTTGCATGGTTTGGTGGGATACATAATAAATTATTCTTCTGACCAAACTAATAGTTGATGAAATCATAAAAAAACGGTTTTACAAGTTTGCGTTCTTCATGATATCTGCTTCTACTTTTGGCTTGGAACATGTGGGAACTAGATGAATGATTAAATCTGGTTGCATCATACCTTTATCTATGCAGAAGAATAATCTTTTGTTTGGTCAGATCTGACGTAGACGCCTTTTCCGTCAGAAGTGGAAATGGCATCTATTAATGAGTGAGTCGACTTGGTTTATGTTTTATCTCTAGCATATAAAGTAAAATAAAAAGGTAGCTTAAAAGGAAACACATCAAATGTGGTTGAAAGTTGCCCAAAATGTACTTTTGCATAAAACTTTCTAAAACATTTTGTTCGAAAGCCATATTGGACTTACCAACCACTTGATTAAAAATAATAAGTTTCGACAAAAGGTGTTCGTTGTCAACCCAACCCGTCCATGTTGATATGCACCAAACTTTTCTTGTTTTGACTTGTTTCTCAAGCTGCCTATATCGCTATCTACCTTTGCATGATACTAGTGCCTCATGGTAATGGGAAATGCCAAAGTAACCTTGTTTGTTAAAGCATAGTTTTATGCCCACAACATCTAACCTTGGTTTTCTTATTTGAACTGTACGTGTATTATAGTTGAGCTTTTAGTTTGAACTTTGAAATATGGATGATTTCCTTGACTTGCCATCTCGAGTAGTCTGGCATTCTATAAATCAGTTTTACTGAAGGGAATTGTGATGAGAGTCAGTTTAGTTTATTGGGTATCACTACCCACGGGATTATTAACGATGCCCTTTTAAGAGAATGTTAATATATTTGTCATCTTTGCATTCTCCTTTCTGTAAAGGACCGATATCAGAATAACCTACTAAATAATAGTCTTATATTGGGTGTAGGGTTGTGTCCCTATGTACATCTCCAGTTGATGACAGTTTCATGTCCGGTTCTCTTGATCACTCGGTCAGGATATGGGATTTGCGTGTGAATGCCTGCCAGGTTGGTGTTCAAATTTTATTGTTAGATATTCATTTGATTTACCTGCTTAACAAACGTTGGACTTTATACAGTTAGGTTTAGCTGGTCTCCTTTTCTTATCCTTGTATCTTAAATAAATAGAGATCATTACTTCAATAGATAATACACACAAATACAATTTCCTAGAAATTCTTTGAATTTATGAATTAAAATGGAGGTGGAGGGGGCATTTGCAACGACCCGTAAACTGTAAAATACAAAAAATAGTTGTAAAATACTGAAATGCAAAGCCAGATTATGCAACACATAGGGTCACTCAGTCTTTTTCTTCTGTTATATCTTTATTTTCTTTGTTCTTGGCTGAGATGTTTACATGGGTTCCTGTGACAAGTGATCATGCTATTGCTAGTAAATAACCTTGATGTTCAGCTTGTTAGATTTGTCAGAATATCTACCCGGATTCCTAGTATTGCAAAACAGGCAGGTCAAAGTCAAAACAGGCAGGTCAAAGTCAAAACAGCATGTGTCTGGTTTGCCCAACCCACTAACGTTTCTATTCTTTTTGAATTTATTAAATACTTAATGTGTTAAAAGTGTTTGCAAAACTCTATTATTACTGTACTAATCTTAATAACTGATTTAGTAAAGCGAGGATGCCTTTTTTAATTTGAATATATTTTGGACGACTTTCAATCTGTTTGACCAGTTGTACCCTTTTGACCCATTTCTGTATTAGTTTGATATGTTTAGCTTTATCAGATTTGACATGTTAGAGATAAAACATAACCGGACTTGACTAATTTGTATGTGAATGGGTCAAGATCGCCGTGATGTCATGTTAGTTTATCCGCTTGCATGTCCATTTTAAAGCTATTTTGAATTGAGTAGTGCTGTTTCTCTTCTATATTTTACTCAATGCTCACTAGTTATAAGAATACATGCATTGTAGAAGGTAGAAGTGAATATGCTATGAACATGGCAATTAGGGTGTGAACTAAAGAATACTATTAGACTAGTATTAGATTAGTATTATCATTTATGTATAGATTAAGGGGGTAAAGTGAATCATTTGTAATTATATATGTTTGGTTAATGAGAATGATAATCAAGGGGATTCCAAAATGGTATCAGAGCACTCTCTGATAACCTAACCCTAAACCCTAATTGCCGTCATCTTCTTCCTCCCCCTCTCATCATCTCCGCCACCTTCCACCATCCTCCATCATGGCCGGCGACACAGAAACAGATTCAAACAAACCACCCGTCCCCCTGCTACAAATCACCCTGCTACAATGGTTACTAACATCCGTAACCATGTCAACTATACTCTTGGTCTTGACACCGGCCACTATCTCACGTGGGTTGAACTCATGCAGATTCATTGCAATGCTTACAACGTAGAAGATCATCTCCAACCACCCGAGGCATCTTCTTCCACCCCCGATCCACTCTGGAAACGCCTTGATGCCATTGTCCTTCAATGGATCTATGGCACCATAACCCATGATCTCATGCAAACCATCATGTCCAAGAAACCTACTGCCCATTCTGCATGGACAGCCCTTGAACAAATTTTTGTTGACAGTAAACCTACCCGAGCCCTCTACCTACAGCAAAAATTTACCAACACTAAAATTGATGCCTTCCCCAACGTATCAGCCTATTGCCAAGAACTTAAAACCCTAGCCGATCAACTTGCTAACGTTGATGCCCCTGTTACAGATCAAGGTCTTGTCCTCCAACTCATCGCCGGTCTCAACCAAGAATATGACAACATCGCTGCCATGCTTCAACAAACCCACCCATTACCAAACTTTCATGTGGCCCGCTCCCGTCTCATTCTTAAAGAAACCCGACGAGCCCACTCCATCACCCCCACTGCCACTGCTCTCAACATCACCACATCTTCCAACACCTCTAAATCACCCAATACAAACCCTTCCCACATTCCAAATCAGCAAACTACTCAACACCCACCACCCGCACCTCACCCGAACCAGCAACCATACACTTACCAGTCACCAGATCGCGGTCGTGGCGGCTGGGACTACACTAGAGGCAGGGGCAGGGGTGGTCGGGACGTGGCAGGGGGCGCTCCCGTGGCCGTGGATACCATTACTCTTCAAACTGGAATCATCAAAACCCGTGGGGACAGCAACAACCATCATGGTCATACCCGCAACAAGGCTGGCCAACACCACCTTGTCCGTACCCTACCACTCCATTCAACAGTCCAGCACCGAGCCGTCCCTCACATCCAGCACCGGGTATCCTTGGGCCAGCTCCTTCTCAGGCATATGCATCTTCAGAGTATTCATATACTCCTACCAACATAGAACAAGCAATGCACACTATGTCTCTCAACCCGGAGCAAAGTTGGATTATGGACACGGGAGCAACAAACCACATGTCGAACACTACAGGTAATCTCTCATCTTATGTCTATAATAACAGTTTAAACAGCATCGTCGTTGGCAACGGTATCCAAATACCTACCATGGCCATCGGCCACTCCACCTTACCACCACCGTACCCCCCACTTGACCTCAAAAATATTTTGATAGCACCTCAACTCCTTAAAAATTTAATATCTGTCCGACGTTTTACCATTGATAATAATGCAACTGTTGAATTGACCCCTTTGGTTTTCTTGTGAAGGATTACCAGACTCGGATTCCTATCCTCCGATGTGACAGCGCCGGAGATCTCTATCCCCTCACCAGTTCTTCCACTCAAGTTACTTCACCTTCTACCTTTGCTGCTTTATCTCAAGATCTTTGGCATCGCCGTCTGGGGCACCCGGGATCTTCTTCTTTACATGCTTTGAATAAACATCATTTAATTTCAGTTAATAAATTGTCTGATAAACATCTATGTCAGTCGTGTGTGTTTGGCAAACATGTTAGATTGCCGTTTTATGACTCGGTTTCTTTTACTTCTTATCCGTTTGACATTATTCATAGTGATTTATGTACCTCTCCAGTTTTGAGCTCGGGAGGTCACCGTTATTATATTTTGTTGCTTGACGATTACACTAACTTCCATTCGATCTGTTCTCAGCATTGCTTTACATAATAACTGGGAAATTAATCAGCTGGACGTCAAAAATGCCTTTCTCCACGGGCATCTAAATGAAACAGTGTTTATGCATCAACCCCCAGGGTTTAGAGATCCTCACTACCCAAATCATGTTTGCCGATTGAAAAAGTCCTTGTACGGGTTAAAACAAGCCCCTCGGGCCTGGTACCAGCGGTTCACGGACTATGTGACTACTTTAGGTTTTCATCACAGTTCATGTGACCACTCTTTGTTCATCTACCGGAATGGTACCGAGACTGCCTACATCTTGTTATATGTTGATGACATACTTCTTGTCACTTCGTCTGCTACACTAATACAGTTTCTCATGACCAAGTTATCAAAAGAGTTTGCAATGAAAGATCTTGGTCCGTTAAGTGACTTTCTTGGTATTTCAGTGACTCGCAAACCCGATGGTCTCTTTTTATCTCAACAGTCTTATGCTCGGGACATCATTGATAGAGCCAAAATGGGCTCTTGCAACCCGGTTCAGACCCCCGTGGACATGGCCGGAAAGCTGAGTGCCGATTCCGGGAACTTATTGGATGATCCAACCTCATACCGACGTGTGGCAGGTGCGTTACAATATTTGACTTTCACCAGGCCAGACATCTCATATGCGGTTCAGCAAATATGCATGCATATGCATGTTCCTCGCATCGGTCACATGCATGCACTCAAGCGTATTTTGAGATATATAAAGGAACCATCACCATGGGTATATATATGCGTCGCTCACCTATCTCCACATTAGTATCCTACACCGACGCGGATTGGGCAGGTTGCCCCGATACGCGTCGGTCCACTTCCGGATATTGCATCTATTTGGGAGATAACCTCATCTCATGGTCATCTAAACGCCAAACCACGGTGTCTCGTTCCAGTGCCGAAGCAGAATATAGGGGGGTGGCAAACACGGTTGCGGAATTATGTTGGTTACGTAACCTGGACTTGGGATTTCCTCCGTTACGTGCTTCTTTAGTTTATTGCGACAATGTTAGTGCAATATATTTGACGGGGAACCCGGTTCAACACCAAAGAACCAAACATATTGAAATTGATATACACTTTGTCCGAGAAAAGGTTCAAAAAGGTCAAGTTCGTGTTCTCCATGTTCCATCAAGACACAATTTCTCGGATATCTTCACCAAAGGACTCCCTCGTGTGCTATTCAATGACTTTCGCTCCAGTCTAAGCATCCGTCAACCTCCTCCTTAGACTGACGGGGTATATTAGACTAGTATTAGATTAGTATTATCATTTATGTATAGATTAAGGGGGTAAAGTGAATCATTTGTAATTATATATGTTTGGTTAATGAGAATGATAATCAAGGGGATTCCAAAAATACATTTATCAGTCGTTAATCATATATTTTTCTAAAATAGATTTATGGTATTTATTTGCACTTGCTACTTCACTTTTCAGGGAATTTTACATCTAAGAGGTAGGCCTACAGTTGCTTATGACCAACAAGGTCTTGTCTTTGCTGTATCAATGGAAGGAGGTGCTATCAAGTTATTCGACTCAAGATCATATGACAAGGTTCTGATCTAACATTCTTGAGAGGAACACAACAAATTTTTAAAAAATAAAATATAACTGCAGAGCTACATTTCATTCTTACACCTGAAATATGATGATCACCATCATTCATATAGGGCCCATTTGACACCTTTCTTGTGGGAGGAGATATGGCTGAGATCTGGGATATAAAATTCAGCAATGATGGTAAATCGATGCTTTTGACCACCAAAAGTAATGACATATATGTTCTAGATGCATATAATGGCGAGAAGGTTAGCATCTCATTTCCTGTTTTTGTATGTCGTACTTATATATATTTTTGTTTATGATTTTTTCTTATGCAGAGATGTGGATTTAGTGTGGATGCTTCTCCAAACACTACAATTGAGGCCACATTTACACCTGATGGCCAATATGTGGTTTCTGGTATATCCTCTTGTATTAGTCTTCTTTAATATGACTTTTGTGTATTATGGTTTTGTTATGACCTGTGTTGACCAGTGATTTTAAGGCAGTGTAAAGAGAAGAATATGTTAAGTTCTATTTCGAGTGCTATTGTACAACTACAAATCGATTACAAAATCATATTAAATTGCAGGCTCTGGAGATGGAACATTGAATGCTTGGAGCATCTCCACCGGTAAAAAGGTATTACAAATTCTCTCTCAATTTAAGTTTTCAATAACTCATAGAAGCAAAAAGGAGAAGACCGCCTTCTGCCATATAATACAGTACTCAGTTTACATATGTCAAGTGGGTCCTTTGTGTACATTTGGACCAATTACATTGTGGTCCATAACTAAAAGTCAGAATTTTGACCCATTACTTATGAATTGGTTGATTTGGGTTAAAGAAAACAAGTTAAAAGGTTAGAATAAAAATAGCTAAAAAAGTATGGTTAAAAGTCATCCAGTTTTCAACTTTTAAAAAGTTTCAGACCATCATTGAAACGTTACTGTTTATATGTCATATATGACACTAATTGTATATATGGAAGTTTTTGAAAAGATGGACAAAATGTGTTTCGGGTTAAATGCCCTGCCCATTTTGCCACATGTATCCGTAAGTAGAGCAGTAATATGATATAAAGATCAAATGATCCATTTTATACATCAGCCTTTTGTCCAAACCTAGTTGGGAGGGGGAACGCAATGATGATTCGATAAACCCGAATGAACTAGTAGAGGGGATGATTTTAAGTTTTAATTCATATATGTAAAAAGGTCAATTTGGATGGTGTTTTACTTTAAACTAGTCTACAGGCAAAATCAAAGAATTAATTAAAAAAGAATTGGGTCAGAAAGTTTAAAATCTTCTAAATTGCACTCAAGCGTTTTACAACCTTTAAGTCATTTTATTCAACTTCAATTTGATCATATATTGTTACAATAATAACATAAAAAAGCAACCAATTTTTTAGTACTATCTGTTTGGGTTAACCTAAGACACTTTTTGTCCACGACTACATACAGTTAGTGATTAATATGATTGCAAAAATCATATTGTTATGATAAATAAACTTTATGGGTAAATATTTTATAAAGTTGTATGCTTCATAGGCATGCTTAGGGGGACATTTGACCTCTCTATAGTCTATTCCCTAGTGAATTTATGTATTCACAGGAAAATAACATGATTGGTATTGTTTCTGAAGTTTACAGTGGTTCTTATTTGTACTCATACTATATGTGTATATGTTTGTATGCATGTATATATGTATTTGGTCTCTTTGCAATGAACAAAAAATATGGTTGACAGGTGTCGAGTTGGGACAGCAACATAGGTGTCGCGTCATGCTTGAAATGGGCACCTCGTCGTGTCATGTTTGCTGCTGCTTCTAAGGGGGTTCTTACTTTCTGGATTCCAAAAGATTCAAATTCAACTGCCACTACTTTTGATAGATAATTCTGAGCAACTACTTTTTGCCTCAAGCTCACTTCAGAAATTTAGAAGTGGATGATGCATTCCACTGCCTGAGCAGGGAAACTAGAGTGTTGTGTTGTGACACAAAACTTGGTTTACAAACTACGAACACATGGGAACTTATAACCAAACAGTATAGTATTGATTCAGTCCCAAAACCGGACTGCGAACCAGACTTGAACCGTGCTTTCATTGAAGTAAAAAATATCCAGTTTTGACGAGACTGAATATATATGGTTAAGCTGGGTCTATTTATCGGTCGTGTACCAACTCACTTTTTTGGCAATTTGTGAAGAAAAAACTTGTTGCGTTACATTACTAATTTTGTTCAGTTTGGTCATGGTTACATCATGTTATGATCCTTTGTCTATGTCCTTCTGCTAAAGCAAGCTTGATACTAACAAGGTTGTTTGAAATGTGTACAATTCTAACCGATCAAATAAAAAGTTGTCGGCTACTCTGGGTAAGAGTGTTGTCACTTGTTGACATGGCTGCTTACATGAATTGCTACATCAGGCGTTGAATGGAAACGTCTCACATACGTGTGTAATGTGTTCCTTTCTCCTTCCAACAGCCCTCGCTCCTCTTCCTTTCATGGAAGTTGGTTTTCTCTTTCACACGCGTTGCGTAGGTACTTAATTTTTTTCTCTCGTTGTCCTCTCTTTTCCACACATGCCGTCCCTCAACCTCGAAAGCCTTGGTTGATGCTCTAATCGATATTTGTTTGGAACCAAAATTTATTCTAATAATCATTTCATTGAATATTATGGTGCTTTTCTCCTATAGTTACTTTTGGCATGAAGGGTAAAATAGTAATTTTATGGAAAGTTTACACTAGATGACGAAAGGAACATATGTAACAAACATTAAACGTTAAAGGTGTTTAGGGTAATTATTGAAGTTGGAAAGATGAAATGTGTAACTTTTCATGCAGAGGAAATGTATAACAAAATTTTGTTTTTAATTAAATGCTTTAGAGTTCTTCACACCAGTTTACAAACAAACAAACATACCCAGTGTATCCCGCTGAAGAGCAGGGTCTGGGAGGGGTATATGGTGACAAGTCTTTCCTCTATCTAGAAAGATAGAGAGACCGCTTCCGAAGAGACCCCCGACTCGTTAACAAAGGCAATAACAATAACAATCATAATACAAAACATACAACACAAAGATATCACATGACGTTTATCACTCTCTATATTAAAAATAGAGTTAATTACACTGATAGTCCATATGGTTTGTCGAAAGTAATAGGTTTGGGTATTAACTTCCCTAAGTAACAAATTTGGGGCTTTTACTTTTATTTTTATAACAAGTATGAGTATTAAGATTAACTTTTGTTAACTTTTTCATTAAATTATAGTGAAATGACTAAAACTACCTTTTAATAACTAGAGGGACTGTAATCAACCATATTAAGCTTATAATATATAGAGTAAACTTTACTTTTGCTTCCTGTGATTTGGTTAAAATAACGGTTTTCATCCATAGATTTTAAAATATTGATTTTGCTCATTGTGTTTTGCAATCCGCCTCAATTTACTCCAACCCACTAACACCGTTATATAATTCTATTAATTATAGTATTTTTGTCATTTTGCTAAGAGTAAATCTCGGTTTTGGTCCCTGTGTTTTTCAAATTGACTCCACTTGAGCACCAACTTTTATTTTGTCTCCCTTTGAGTACCAAAGATTGAAAAAGTTCTCTGTTTCAGTCCAATTTTACAACGCCGTTTGAATGTGCCGTTAATAGGAGGCACGCGCGCTGCACATGAGGGTATTTTGGTCATTTCATGTGTAAACGGTCTCTTTTGTTGTGTTTGTTCTGCACTCGTATATATACACTCATATCTCCGTCTCTATCTCTCTCTCTTTCTCGCTGTGTGTTTTTCTTGCAGTTGATGAAAATGGTGATATGTTCATGTGGATCTCCAACAAGAATAATCACGTCTTGGACCTCAGCAACCCGGGACGTCGCTTTCATTGTTGTGCTAACACGGTAAGACCTAAATTGTTAGGTTTCAAGATTATTGTATGTTTGTGAGTTGTGTTGACCCTCCTGTATGTGCAGGTTACGAGTTGTGGGTTTGTGAGTTGGGTTGACCCTTCTCTGTGTGCAAAGGCCACTCGAATTATATCCGGATTGTTGAAATCCAATAACAAATTACAAGCTGATTGTAAGAGCTTAGCATTTCAAGTGAAGAAACTCAGATTTGTATTAGGTTTAAGTTGGTTGTTCTTTGTTATGTATTTGGTGTTTAAATGATGTAATAGAACTTGCAATGGTAGGGCTTTGGTTTATGTATTTGGTGTTCAAATTATGTAAAAGAACCCTGTAATGGCAGTGGATTTTGCTTGCAATGCTAGTGGGTTTTGGTTTATGTATTTGGTGTTCAAATGATGTAATAGACCCCTGTAATGGCAGTGGATTTTGCTTGCAATGCTAGTGGGTTTTGGTAATTGCATTTGGTGTTCAAAATATGTAAAAGAACCCAACTAATGGCAGTGCATTTTGGTTGCAATGGCAGTGGGTTTTGGTAATTGCATTTAGTGTTCAAAATATGTAAAAGAACCCAACTAATGGCAGTGCATTTTGGTTGCAATGGCAGTGGGTTTCGGTAATTGCATTTGGTGTTCAAAATATGTAAAAGAACCCTGTAATGGCAGTGCATTTTGGTTGCAATGGCAGTGGGTTTTGGTAATTGCATTTGGTGTTCAAAATATGTAAAAGAACCCTGTAATGGTACACTACATGCACTGCTAAAACAACAACTTGTTATGGCCCTTGACCAGTGCAGGATCTTTGTTCAACAAAATACATCATTGTTTAACAAAATAGAACATGCCATAACCATAACCATAATGTTCAACAAAATACATCATTGTTTAACAAAATAGAACATGCCATAACCATAACCATAATGTTTAACAAAATACATCATTGTTTAACAAAATAGAACATGCCATAACCATAACCATAATGTTCAACAAAATACATCATTGTTTAACAAACATAAGACAGTACAAAATACATCATTGTTCAACAAAAACTGATAAAACAACAACTAAACATCTTGTGTTGCTTGTGGAGCTTGTTGTGACCCCCCTTGACCAGTGCAGGATCTTTTGTTATGGCCCTTCTTGTTACACTTTGAACATGTAGTAGAATATCCCTTCTTAACAATCTTGCCCCTATCATTGATTTCACTCAATTCCTCTGCACTTTTCTTCCTTTTTTTTCTTGGCCTACCCACCTGAGTATGATGTTTTGGGGCTGTTAGAATTGTTGGGCATGCTGATGGAGTCCACAAGTCTCTCCCATTGATTGGGTCAATGGTGTATTGGTAAACATCTTTCCAAGTTTGAAGCCAATAAACTCTAGAAACCCATGACTCTGGAATTGTAGCCTCCTCATCCCCCTTTGAAAGATCCCATATGGCTGCCACTGCATGCTTACAAGGCATACCAGTGAGTTCCCATTTCCTACATGAACAAGTTTTCTTCCCCAAGTCAACCATCACTTGATCTAACCAAGGCCCACTAACCTGATATTTGTTTACTCCAGCCATGATGACATTATACTCTGCAGCCTCAGATTTTATTGAATTAAAGATCTTAGTTGCATATGGTGTTAAAGGTCCTTCACACTTGGCAATCAACTTGTGGACTCCAACAATCCTTTTCATCATGTACCCCCTTATGTATTCTAAGCAACTAATTATAGGCCTATCTCTACCTCCTACCAATTGTCTGTTAAAGACCTCACAAACATTATTAAGCAGTATATCACACACTGCTCTTCCTGTAGTTATTACACCATAAAGAACAAGTTAGTTATTATAAAATAGCACTAATTATTTAGTTTTAACCAAATAAGAACATATATTACCACTAAAATAAGCTCTGCTCCAGTGTTGTGGGGGGATTTCTTTTAACCAATCATGCAAAGAACCATCTTGTTTTCTTACTGCTGCCATTGCCTTTTCAAATTGAGGGACTGTTGTTGCACTTGCACACTTCCACAATAGGTCCTTGTACATATGCCCTCTCCATTTAGATTTCATATTCTCATGTATGTGTCTCAAGCAATACCTGTGCTCAGCAGCTGGGAGAACTTTCTTCAATGCAGGTATTAATCCCTATAACAGTTTTTATTTAAAACATTAATGAAAGTAATGATTGATAAGTACAGTGAACTTAAAAGGATAAGTACCTTTTGCCTATCAGTGATGAAAGTGAAATTTGAATTAACAGATAGATCTAGATCATTAGCAAGTAGTTCCAAGAACCAAGTCCATGAGTTGGTGGTTTCAGACTCTACTATTGCATATGCAACAGGGTAGATGCCATTATTGGAATCAACCCCAACAGCATTCAAGATTTGACCTGGATATGGACCCTTCATAAAGCATCCATCTAAACCCAGTAGATCCCTTCCACATGCCTTAAAACCAGATTTCATAGCACCAAGACATATGTAGATTCTTCTAAATTGTCTACTTTCACTTGCTGGATTGCACTCCCTTTCAACATCAATTTTTATAGTTGTCCCAGGATTTGATCTCAACAATTCATCACAATAATCCCTCAACAATTCATATTGTGCCTTGTAATCACCATGTACCTTATGAAGGGCCATCATTTTTGCCTTAAAGATTTTCTGAATTGAAATCTTTACCTGGTTTTTCTTTTGTAGCAGATCTTGTAGGGCCTTCAAAGGTATAGTAGGGTTAGAAACAATTACTTGCTCCACTTCTCTTGCAACAGAGCTAACAGTATACATCCGTATCTCTCTTGTCTGTAAACACTCATGTTGCTCAATGAAAGTCTTCACAAGCCACACATCTTCTTTATTGGTTCTAGATATATGCAAAGTCCAAGGGCAAGTGGGCTTTGGATTCTTTTTCCTTGCTTTTTTATTTAATGCAGTTGAACCACCAGCTTTTGAAGATTCCCCACACTGCTGGGACCCACCATCTTTTAGAACATCTCTATTTTGCCCCTCATTGCAAACAAAACTTGGATTATGCCCTTCACAAACAACCCTAAATCTACGGTTGTCATTTTCACAATACGAAGTTGCCTTCTAGTCTCAATAGCATTTTTCTTAACTGCCAACTTGATTTGTTCTTTGTCACCTATAGTTTGACCAACATAAAAAGGGGCTGATGCAACTGCTTTCCAGTTTTTTTTTTCCTTTCTCAACTGTTTTAATCTTTTGTTAAATGGAGTATCCTCATCTTCACTTAAACTGTCAAAGTCATCCAGATCTATTTGTGCAGTCTCCTCATCAACATCATTATCTATTTCCATCTCATCTTCTACATCCATATCAACAGCTGCTCTAAATTCATTCATGTCCACCTCCACATCCTCTACCATGTTATCTTCATCAACAATAAATCAGAATCCCCATCTGCACTACTATCCATTTCAGCCATGTTAACTTCACCCTCAGCCATGTTATCCCTTTCATCTTCATCATTAACTTCACCCTCAGCCATGTTATCCCTTTCCCAGTCATTGTTATCCCTCTCAAAGTCATTATTATCCCTTTCAAAGTCATACTCATTCATAAACTGGGCTATAAATGTATTATCATCCATGACATTCACATGACCTTCAAAAACAGCCTCACTAACATTCTCTCCTACAGTCTCACTAACATTCACATCACCTTCACTAACAGTCTCACTAACATTCACATCACCTTCACCAACAGTCTCACTAACATTCACATCACCTTCACCAACAGCCTCACTAACATTCTCCACTTGGCCTTCACCAACAGCCTTACTAACATTCTCTACTTGACCTTCACCAACAGCCTCACTAACATTCTCTACTTGACCTTCACCAACAGTCTCACTAACATCTTCATCACTAGACCATGGGTTATCATTATGCCACTCAAGTGCTAATTGTTGTTTACAATTATAAGGCCCAACATCAACAATCTCCTCAATCACTACTTTAGAACCACTGTCAGGTGATTGAAAGTATGTGTTTAGCTTAGTTTTACCATGCTCTGTATAAATCTCTATCAACTTAAGAACAGATACATATTGCAACATGTTTAGTACATCCTTATCATTTCCAAGAGCTCGTAGACCGAAATCTAAATCTTGCCCTGGAATCTTGAAGTGATAGTAAATTACCTCATCTTCAGGATAGCCTAAAGCTTTGATAATTGCATCAATCACATGGGCAGAGAACACATCTTGATCAACTAGGTCCACAAAATTTACCTTGCCATGCACGTATCTTCTAAGTGGGAAGCCCACAAACTCTCCACCGTGATTGATTTTTAAGAAAACAAGTTTGGTTCTTGACCTGCATTAACAATGCAAATCAGACATTGCAAAACAGAAATCAAAATTCGTTGGCAAAGATTGAATGCACTTACCGTATATTTCTAGAGTATCATACTCTACTTCAGTGACAGCACGCAAATGCCACATGACGAATTGACGAGGAGTGAAATCAGAGAAGTGAAAAACGTGGGGGATGAGTAAGAGATTTGACCTAGTTTCAATTTGATCATATGCGAACACAGAGACCAATTACACATGAAATGACCGAAATACCCTCATGTGCAGCGCGCGTGCCTCCTATTTAACGGCACATTCAAACGGCGTTGTAAAATTGGACTGAAACAGAGAACTTTTTCAATCTTTGGTACTCAAAGGGAGACAAAATAAAAGTTGGTACTCAAGTGGAGTCAATTTGAAAAACACAGGGACCAAAACCGAGATTTACTATTTTGCTAATAAGGTTAATTATGTAAGTGACTCAAACCTTTTCATTAATTTAGAGGGGTTGATTTTATAAATACTAAAACCCAACCTACAAACTACTACATCCACCCCAGAGCCTTCAACAGCGGCCACCACCACTGCACCGCCAGGCATCGACACCCCATCACCACCAAACTGCCATCACAACACCACCACTGCCACAACACAACCGCCACCACAAACACCACCACCACCATCGCTATCGCCACTAGGCACCACCACAACACCACCGCCTTAACACAATAACACCAACACCACCGCCGACACGCCGACGCCCACAACACCACCACCACCACCCCACACCTTAGTCGTAGAACCATCTCCACATCCCACCAAAAACCATTGCCACTCTCACACCACAAGAAGGAAAAACGAAGTTTACCACAAGAAGGAAATGCGAAGTTTACTCTAATATACACACACATACATATACATATATACTTTTTCCACCCAACCACCACCATCGACCACACCATCGTCATCCTCCTCTTGACAGTTGCCTCAGGTCAAAACCCTCTTCACCTCATCCCTGCATGGATCTTCATTTCACATTAGTCTCTCTGCCACCCACGGCAGTCGTCGAAAGCTCCTCCCATTGAAAAATGTCGACCAACCTCGAATGGAATCTCAACTTCTATCTGACCAAACTCAAATACCACCACTTGCCACCACCGGCACCACCTCCTACCCACCACCACCACCGTTGTTGCCACTCCTAAACCACCCTCCACAACTCCAAATCTATCCTCATCAAAAACTTCAACACCCTCTATGACATCCCCCTCTCCTTTGACTCTAAAGACGGCTACCCTATCACCGGCGCCCCTGATTTCTCCACAATCTTCGCCTCTAATCGATCTACTTCTCCTCCCTCATCTGCTCTAATTCCATAAAAACCCTAATTTATAGGGGACGACCATTCATGGCCTTCGATTGGCGGTGGAGGCTACGAGAGATGAAGCAACAGGGATGAACCTATAAGGGTGGTAGAGTGATGGCATGTGTTTTGGATCTAGAGGAGTGTTGAGTCGGTAGGAGGGTTGGCGCTTATGGGTGGTGGTGTTTCTTTGCAGCATCAGGTACGCCCTAATTCAATAAAATTACACAAACGGTTATTTACATATTTTAATTCGTATACGGTTTAATCTAAATTACAAATAGTCCCTATATGGGTTCCTTTAGTCATTATATATAGATATAGTGAAAAAATTAACGGAAGTTAGCCTTAATACTTATACTTGTTACAAAATTGAAAGTTTAAGACTCAAACTTGTTACTCGGAAAAGTTAGTATCCAAACCTGTCACTTTTAGCAAAACCACAAGGACTATTTGTGTATTTAACTCTTAAAATATACAATATTTTTATTAAATGTGTTATTCTATATTATATTTTTATTACATGTCTTAGAAGTACAAACCTTTGCAAATCCATTTTAAATTTGTATCAATCAGGATTAGACTCGTTTTAGCATGAATGTATATGGTCTGACTGAATTTTGGTTTGCTTCAGCTTTAGTCAAAGATGTGCTGCTTACATCTTCGTGTGTCTGTGTAAGTGTTTTTGACTAATCAAGTCAACATAGACCTCTTTTTTGAGTGATTTGATTGCTTTTAGTTTGTCATAATTACAATTTCTTTGGATTCTGTGCGCGGTGCTTTTTTCCATTAGGTGGCAGTTAGCGTTGGCTTTTTTACGCGCATGTGTTTAGAGGCTATCAGTTTGTGTTGCTGTTTATCGGTTCCATTCTGTCAGCTGACTACCACTTCCTTGCTCCTAGATGATTATCATTGTGAGGTATTGTACTTTTGCTGACTACCACTTCCTTGCTCCTGGATGATTATCATTATGAGGTAATGTACTTCTGCCTTTGTGTTTGTCACTCATCACTATTGGTGAAATTATGATTTATGTGAAGTTCTGGCTATTAGTTTGTACTTCTGATCAGGCGATTAGGTGCCTGAATTCTTGGCTTGTTAGCTATCTGTGGTTTATTTGTGAAGGGTCCTAGCTCAGTTAGTATCTTCTTCCTTAAGTTTTTAATTTTGGGCTACTTTTATGTTTTGCAAGATGGGGAAATCGATTGGGTATTTCAGCCAGATGTTCCTTACTTGATAATGATTCCATGTTCTGAACTCTAGTCTTTGATGGTAACCTAATCTGGAAAGATATCCATTTCAGCCTATACACTATGCTTTTATTATGTAGTCATCAGAATATGCTTTCAGAAACCAGGTGATTAAACATTCAGTTATTTTTGTAAGATCGTGTTAGTTTGCTTCTTGCGGTTCTTCATAGGTAACCTCATAGGTTGGAGCATTTGTGTCACACCCCAACCTTGACGGCGGAATCGTCGAGGCGTGAGAGTTACGATTGTTCACAGCCACATAACGCTATTGCCTGAAACATGTTAAAAATAAAAGGTC
Source organism: Flaveria linearis (assembly GCA_024085815.1). Taxonomy (NCBI): domain Eukaryota; kingdom Viridiplantae; phylum Streptophyta; class Magnoliopsida; order Asterales; family Asteraceae; genus Flaveria; species Flaveria linearis. The sequence goes on from CM044002.1 coordinate 25,486,426, forward strand.
ACATATTGTTGGTGAGCATTCTATAGTTTTTCATACATAAGTATATAAAAGATGGCAATTCATGTTGTAAATTAGAGAACAAGGTAACTAGGGATGTAAGACAGAATGCACAATCAAACCTTGACAAAGTTTACAAGTCTCAAACGTTTACAAGAATATACGATTAGCTAAGTGTACTTGGATCAACCAAGCAGGCTTGTCAGGCCCATAGATCTATGACGTCGCCAGGCTAGCAATAGTTAATGATTGTACATATATTCGACATTACATGGTAGCTACAAGATTCAACTAATCACAACACACAAGCAAATTGCCATAAGTTTACAAGAATCAAACGTATTTACAAGTGTAACGTTTATACGGTAACATGTTTCACCCAAAGTGTGTGAAATAATAAAATGGGTATAGAAATACTCACTTGCGATTAAGTATTTTGGATGATTAATAAGAAATAATAACCAGCGTCGTTTCAATGAATTCCTCTACAAGGTACCTATATATAGATACATGTATGTATAAAATTGTAGTTAATGATTTCACGTGTATTAAGGTATTAGAATTTATACTTGAGGTTTTGTCGATTAATTATATTTAATAAGTGGGAACAAATTATATTTTCGTGAAATAAAATGAAAAGAAGTTTATAATATTTTATATACTTAAAGATGTGAAAAGAAAACGTTTATAAAAATTTGTAAGATATATATAAGATTTGAATAAAGTTTTGTAACCAAATAAATACGTTTCAAACAGTAATTTAAATGCAACGTTTAACCCAATAATAATTTAGAATTTTAAACTATTATTTAAGGTCCATTCTTATAAAAATATTTATTTATAATATTTATAATTATTATTTTATAAATATTATTATGGTTTTTAAATAAAGTAAATTTGCAGTAATTCATTTTATAACATTTAAAATAAGGAAGGTTTATAAAATTAATTTTTATAATTTCTAAGAATTTTTATGTATTTATTTGGGGCTTTAAAAGGCATTTTAAAAATAAAAGGGGGTGCCCGGGGTCGAACCCGGGACCTCCTGTTTCACAACACACACACTTAACCGGTGGACTAAGGGCCTCAGCCGCGGTTATAATTGGGTTTTAATTCATTTAAACATCACTTGCAGTTCCTCATTGATTCTAAGAACCCTAGAATCAATCTGATCCAAATTGAAGATCGGATTGATGATGTTAATTCAAACGATCATGGGGCTTTTGATCCCCATCAAAATCGAACGTAATGATGTATTTAATTACTTGGTTGGACACCCGATTGACAAGAAAAGATGAAGAACAGGTCGCGGTTTTAGCTTGAAGTCGAGTGATGATCGAACGATGATGAAAACCAAATTCACTTCACAGGTAGCTTCAAACGAGGTCAAGGATCAATTGCCCTCTGTTAATTGTGATTATAATAGTTCTAAGTACGAATTCGAGTGTGTTGCAGATCGCAGGGAAGAAGAAGATCGATTTGAGGTTTCTGTGTTTTAATTGATGCAATTGAAAGCATAGACTGATTAGGATTATTTATAGCATCGAGCAGGTTGGTTTTATTCGATTATTGTTGAGTCTTAGTGCGATTTTGAGGCTGTAAAGTTACCGACCATGAACGTGGGTCGGTTTAGATCGCACTACCGATTTGATCTTCGAATTATTATAGGTGTTAGGTTCGAATCGTGCATGTGAAGGTGTCGGGGCGGTTTGATTTGATCAAAACCGTGTAATTTGGTGGTTTCGGCTTCGCCGGAGAGCCGCCGGAAGGTGGCCGGATCCGGTGCCGGAATTGCGGGGGTGAGGAGGGGCTGGTTGTGTAAATTTATAATTTACACAATTGGTCCCTGGGTTTTGATTTTATTATTTTATGTTTTTAAAATTTATTTAAACTTTCAAAAATTGCAGAATACCCCCTGGACTTTATTATTACTATTATTTATTATTATTATTATTATTATTATTATCATTATTATCATTATTATTTATTATTATTGTTATTATTGTTTTATTATAATTATTATTATTATAATTATTATTATTATTATTATTATTATTATTATTATTATTATTTGCAAAATACGAAATGTTACAGTCTCCCCTACTTTAGAAAATTTCGTCCCGAAATTTATTTACGAGGAGGCTGAGACGACAAGATGAGGACACTTGGAGAACTTTCAGGTTTTGATAAAGTATCAAAAGAAGAAAATTCATCATCGATTAAGCTGAATGCTTTAGTGTGTACTATGTGCAATGGCAAAGCCATTAGAGGTAAAAAAGAGAGTCTAAAGTGTGTGGCTTTTAGTTAACATTATAAGCTTTCTCATTGATTAAGAATAAACGTTAATACAAGATGTTATCGTCTCCCCTATTTTAAAGAATTTCGTTTAGAAATTAAAAATGAACTAAACGAACAAATACGGGTATCTCTGTTTCATATGATCCTCCCGCTCCCACGTGAACTCAGCTCCACACTTGTTCTCCCAACGAACTTTGACTATTGGAGTAGTTGTGGTCCTAGTCTTCTTCATGATGCGATCCATAATCTCGACAGGTTTCTCGATGAAGTGCAATGACTCGTCGATCTGAATGTCTTCCAGTGGAACATGCAGACTCTCGTCGGCCAAACACTTTCTTAAATTTGAGACATGGAACACAGGATGAACTTCACTAAGGTCGGAAGGTAGTTCCAGTTTATAAGCCACTTTCCCAATCCTTTTCAGGATTTTGAAAGGTCCTACAAATCTTGGAGCTAGTTTACCTTTCTTTCCAAAGCGAATAACACCTTTCCATGGTGAAACCTTAAGAAGAACCATATCACCAACTTGAAACTCCAACGGTTTACGATGCTTATCGGCATAGCTCTTTTGTCGACTTCTTGCCACTTCAAGGTTCTTGCGGATTGTAGCGACTTTATCGGTCGTTTCTTGTATAAGTTCAGGACCAGTGATAAAGTTTTCACCAATATCAGACCAACAGATCGGTGATCGGCATTTACGACCATAAAGTGATTCAAATGGTGCCATTTTGATACTCGAGTGATAACTATTGTTATACGAAAATTCCGCGAGAGGTAAATGCGTATCCCAATTACCACCAAAGTCAAGGACACACAATCGTAGCAAATCCTCAAGGGTTTGGATTGTTCGTTCGGTTTGACCATCAGTTTGAGGATGGTAAGCCGTACTTAAATCCAATTGAGTACCCAAGAGTTCTTGCATAGATGACCAAAAGTGCGAAGTGAAACGAGCATCTCGATCGGAAATGATGTGTAAGGGTACGCCATGACGACTCACAATTTCATCAATGTATATACGAGCTAGTCTTGAAACCTTGTAGGTGTCTCGTATAGGTATGAAATGTGCCGTCTTAGTCAAACGGTCCACAATCACCCATATACTATCATGACCACGAGGAGTACGTGGCAACTTGGTTATGAAATCCATGGATACATGTTCCCATTTCCACATAGGGATTTCAGGTTGTTCAAGTAAACCACTTGGTCGTTGATGCTCGGCTTTGACTTTTGCACACGTGAGACATTTGGAGACATGAACCGCGATATCTTTCTTCATTCCAGGCCACCAATATTGACCACGCAAATCCATGTACATTTTATCGGAACCAGGATGTATAGAATATCGGGTGTGATGAGCTTCGTCCAAGATGATGTGTCGATGGTTATTACGATTTGGAATCCAAAGTCGATTCATAAAGTACCATAGGCCGTTTGGTTTTTCCTCCAGTTGTGATCGAACGTTAGACACCAAATCCTCATTACTTCCATCGTCGGTTATTGCCGCTTGTTGAGCCTTGCGAATGCATAACTCGAGATCACTATCAATTCTTATGTTTTGGAGCATGATAGTAGCCTCGTTAACATCCACACGTACCTCGGTATCAAATTCTCTTAACGTGTGAAACCACTGTCTTTGATCTCTGATTCCTTGTAGTGAGACATTTTTGTTATGGACCTTGCGACTCAGCGCGTCGGCTACAACATTCGCCTTTCCAGGATGATAGCGAATGTCACAGTCGTAGTCACTGATTAACTCGATCCAACGTCGTTGTCTCATGTTGAGATCTTTTTGGTTGAACACATGTTGGAGACTTTTGTGGTCGGTGTAGACTATGCATTTCGTCACATAAAGATAATGTCGCCAGATCTTCAAAGCGAATACCACAGCACCAAGTTCAAGATCATGAGTCGTGTAATTCACCTCGTGAACTTCAATTGTCTTGATGCATAAGCTATCACCTTCCTCGTTGCATAAGAACACAACCAAGACCTTGTTTCGAAGCATCACAATATACGGTGAAATCATCGTTTCCATCGGGTAGGGTCAAGATAGGAGCATTACTTAGTTTGTGTTTTAATGTTTCAAAAGCTTCCTCTTGCTCGGGTCCCCACTCGAATGGTTTATTCTTTTGTGTTAAGGTAGTGAGCGGCTTTGCGATCCTCGAAAAGTTGGCGATGAATCGCCGATAATAACCAGCAAGACCAAGGAAAGAACGAATCTCGGTCGGTGTCGTGGGAACACACCAATTCTTCACAGCTTCCACCTTTGCAGGGTCAACGTGAATTCCTTGGCTATTCACCACATGTCCTAGAAATTGAACTTCCTTGAGCCAGAAGTCACACTTCGAGAACTTCGCATACAATTGCTCTTTCTTCAACAATTCAAGAACTTGTCGCAAATGCAGTTCATGCTCGGCGTTGGTTTTGGAGTAGATGAGAATGTCATCAATGAAGACGATCACAAACTTATCTAGATAAGGCTTGCATACTCGATTCATGAGATCCATGAAGACAGCAGGAGCATTAGTCAAGCCAAAAGGCATCACCGTAAACTCATAGTGCCCATAACGAGTACGAAATGCGGTCTTGGGGATGTCATCATCATGGACACGTAATTGATGATATCCAGAACGTAGATCAATCTTCGAGAATATAGTAGCTCCTTGAAGTTGATCAAACAGATCGTCGATACGAGGAAGAGGATACCGGTTTTTGATGGTCAACTTGTTGAGCTCTCGGTAATCGATACACATACGGAATGACCCATCTTTCTTCTTCACAAATAAGACAGGTGCACCCCAAGGAGAAGAACTAGGGCGGATAAACCCTTTTTCGGATAATTCCTGGAGTTGGCTAGAGAGTTCTTGCAATTCCGATGGTGCAAGCCGATATGGTGACTTAGCCACGGGTTGTGCTCCCGGTATCAAATCAATTTTAAATTCAACTTCACGTACGGGAGGTAAACCACTAAGGTCATCGGGAAATACTTCAGGAAAGTCTCGTACAATAGGGACATCCTTAAGTTCTTTCCCTTTGGCTTTTGTGTTGACCACGTAAGCCAAGAAGGCTATATACTTCTTGCTTAAGCACTTTCGGGCTTGAGTGCAAGACATGAGTTTGAGTCCTTGTGATGATTTCTCGCCGAACACTTTCAAAGTATCCCCGGATGGTAACGGTATTCGAATACACTTCTCAAAATATACGATCTCAGCATGATGTTTGACTAGCCAATCCATTCCAATGATGACGTCGAAGCTTCCGAGTTTCATAGGAATAAGATCAATAGGGAATTCGTGCTCGTTAAAGCTTATGATGCAATCACGTATTATGACATCAACGACAATAGGTTTTCCATCGGCGACTTCGACCGTGTAGGGTCTTTCCAGATTAATACGTGATTTAGAAAGTACGGGCTCGAATTCTAACGACACGAAACTCTTATCCGCACCCGAATCAAATAATACAGACGCATAATGATTATTTACAAGATACATACCTGTTCGGTAAAAAAAAATTTATTATTGATACGATGATTACAAAGATGGAAAACATCAATAATACAAGAAATGATTCAAACGGGGTCTTCGTCGTACCATTCACAACGTCATTGCTGACTTGTGCTTGGTTGGCGTTGATATTGAAAGCCCTTCCACGAGCTGGTGGCACGTTGCCCGCATTGCGAGGGCATTGCGGACGAATATGACCAGGCTCGCCACAGTTGTAACAGGTTCGGTTGGCAAGCATTGCAGCGTTGTTTGGTGCACGTAGACAAGTAGTCACCAAATGGCCATACTTTCCACACAACGAGCAGATTCGGCATGAAACGTTACCCGCATGATGGTACTTGCACGTGTTACACATTGGCATAGAACCCGTATAAACTTTAGCCATGGGAGCTTGATTTGCCACCACCATTTGTTTTTGAGGAGCATTTGGAGTGGTCACAGCGTAGTTGCGTGTTGGCGTGAACTTACGCTTCTTGCTTTGGGAAGACGACTCAGCCCTTACCTCCTTTGTTGCCTCGGTTGTCGCCTTCGCAGTAGACTTTGAACCCCTTGCTGACATAGTGCCAGCTCTAATATGATTCTCAGTGAGCTGCGCTGTGATAGTAATTGCCTCCTCCAAAGTTGTGGGTCGGCTACCCACCACAGCATCTTGAATTTGGGGTGGTACACCCTTTATGAACTTCTCGATGTTGCGGGGAACAGTATCGACCATGTGAGGCAGTAATAAACTCAACTCATGATGCCTAGTTGAGTAGGCCAAATGATCACCATCGTTTTGCTTCAAATTCCAGAATTCTTCTTCCAGCTTTTGCAATTCACTTCTCGGGCAGAACTTCGCGATGGCGATGTTCTTGAACTCATCCCAAGAGAGTGCCAAAATAGCATCAGCTCCTCGGTTTCTCTTCTCGCTATTCCACCAGGTAAGTGCCCTTTGTTGGAGCATACTAGTGGCATAACGGACTTTGAGTGCCTCGGGACACTCACAATTGGCGAAAGTGTTCTCCATGCCTTCGAACCACTCAAGAAGACCAGTGGCTCCTTCCTTGCCACTAAAGTTGGTGGGTTTGCACGAGTTAAGTGTTTGAAGGTGCAAGTACGATCGTTCCCGTTTCGGCTGTTGCTATTTTCTCCTTGAGCACCGTTGTTGTTTCCATTGGTGTTGTTGTTGCTATTAGCCATCATGGTGCTAGTGAGTTCAGCAACCATGGTTGGGAGCACAGCAGCCATTTGTTTGGCGATCATTGCTGCCAGCTTGCGGTTGGAGTTTCCACGTTTTGGAAGTTGTCGAGACATGCTGGACATACAAAAAGGAGCTAGTTACGGGAGTGAGGATAACAAAGAATATTAGTTTAGACAAGGTAGGCTAAAGGTTGTAAGGTACACGGAATGATCCCATTTGATAACGCATTATCATTTGGAACCGTGGACACGTCAAGGTAAATTGACTCATTTGCCTTAGAGATTTGTGTATTTTGACCATAGTTTATCACTCATCCCAGAAATCCCCAGGTAAGCGTAACGGGCCCCTCAATGAGATTTATACGAATACGCTTGCCTTAGCCCGAAGGCTTTTTGCCAGGAAATCCAGAATACAGGTGTCTATGTGTCACACAATATTTCTTAGGTTCATGTAATCAAAACCTTGATGAGATTTATATAATTAGACATAACGTCTAAAGATCCAAGTCATAAGCATAAGTATACGATTCCACGTGTCGTCGAGAATAAGATAGAGAGGTTTTATGTTCGGGAAAAGTCAAAGATAAGTTAGGGAGACAAGTAATTAAGTTTAGGCAATCCTATGCTAAGGCATCAAATTGCACACAAGAAGGCATAGCATTATGTAATATGCAAACCATATATTTATAAGATAAAAATACTATAAGGTGCATGCATAAGCTATAGTCTAGGTCATCATTAATAACCTAAATCCCTATAGTTATGGGCTCTGATACCAATCTGTCACACCCCAACCTTGACGGCGGAATCGTCGAGGCGTGAGAGTTACGATTGTTCACAGCCACATAACGCTATTGCCTGAAACATGTTAAAAATAAAAGGTCAACATATTGTTGGTGAGCATTCTATAGTTTTTCATACATAAGTATATAAAAGATGGCAATTCATGTTGTAAATTAGAGAACAAGGTAACTAGGGATGTAAGACAGAATGCACAATCAAACCTTGACAAAGTTTTACAAGTCTCAAACGTTTACAAGAATATACGATTAGCTAAGTGTACTTGGATCAACCAAGCAGGCTTGTCAGGCCCATAGATCTATGACGTCGCCAGGCTAGCAATAGTTAATGATTGTACATATATTCAACATTACATGGTAGCTACAAGATTCAACTAATCACAACACACAAGCAAATTGCCATAAGTTTACAAGAATCAAACGTATTTACAAGTGTAACGTTTATACGGTAACATGTTTCACCCAAAGTGTGTGAAATAATAAAATGGGTATAGAAATACTCACTTGCGATTAAGTATATTTTGGATGATTAATAAGAAATAATAACCAGCGTCGTTTCAATGAATTCCTCTACAAGGTACCTATATATAGATACATGTATGTATAAAATTGTAGTTAATGATTTCACGTGTATTAAGGTATTAGAATTTATACTTGAGGTTTTGTCGATTAATTATATTTAATAAGTGGGAACAAATTATATTTTCGTGAAATAAAATGAAAAGAAGTTTATAATATTTTATATACTTAAAGATGTGAAAAGAAAACGTTTATAAAAATTTGTAAGATATATATAAGATTTGAATAAAGTTTTGTAACCAAATAAATACGTTTCAAACAGTAATTTAAATGCAACGTTTAACCCAATAATAATTTAGAATTTTAAACTATTATTTAAGGTCCATTCTTATAAAAATATTTATTTATAATATTTATAATTATTATTTTATAAATATTATTATGGTTTTTAAATAAAGTAAATTTGCAGTAATTCATTTTATAACATTTAAAATAAGGAAGGTTTATAAAATTAATTTTTATAATTTCTAAGAATTTTTATGTATTTATTTGGGGCTTTAAAAGGCATTTTAAAAATAAAAGGGGGTGCCCGGGGTCGAACCCGGGACCTCCTGTTTCACAACACACACACTTAACCGGTGGACTAAGGGCCTCAGCCGCGGTTATAATTGGGTTTTAATTCATTTAAACATCACTTGCAGTTCCTCATTGATTCTAAGAACCCTAGAATCAATCTGATCCAAATTGAAGATCGGATTGATGATGTTAATTCAAACGATCATGGGGCTTTTGATCCCCATCAAAAATCAAACGTAATGATGTATTTAATTACCTGGTTGGACACCCGATTGACAAGAAAAGATGAAGAACAGGTCGCGGTTTTAGCTTGAAGTCGAGTGATGATCGAACGATGATGAAAACCAAATTCACTTCACAGGTAGCTTCAAACGAGGTCAAGGATCAATTGCCCTCTGTTAATTGTGATTTATAATAGTTCTAAGTACGAATTCGAGTGTGTTGCAGATCGCGGGGAAGAAGAAGATCGATTTGAGGTTTCTGTGTTTTAATTGATGCAATTGAAAGCATAGACTGATTAGGATTATTTATAGCATCGAGTAGGTTGGTTTTATTCGATTATTGTTGAGTCTTAGTGCGATTTTGAGGCTGTAAAGTTACCGACCATGAACGTGGGTCGGTTTAGATCGCACTACCGATTTGATCTTCGAATTATTATAGGTGTTAGGTTCGAATCGTGCATGTGAAGGTGTCGGGGCGGTTTGATTTGATCAAAACCGTGTAATTTGGTGGTTTCGGCTTCGCCGGAGAGCCGCCGGAAGGTGGCCGGATCCGGTGCCGGAATTGCGGGGGTGAGGAGGGGCTGGTTGTGTAAATTTATAATTTACACAATTGGTCCCTGGGGTTTTGATTTTATTATTTTATGTTTTTAAAATTTATTTAAACTTTCAAAAATTGCAGAATACCCCCCTGGACTTTATTATTACTATTATTTATTATTATTATTATTATTATTATTATCATTATTATCATTATTATTTATTATTATTGTTATTATTGTTTTATTATAATTATTATTATAATTATTATTATTATATTATTATATTATTATTATTATTATTATTATTATTATTATTATTATTTGCAAAATACGAAATGTTACAATTTGCGTTGTATGGTTTTCATCTTGTGGTTTCTCTTCTCATTTTCTGTTGTGTGCATGCTTTGATGCTGAGATTGTGTTTTGTGTGTAGGTTTGTGTTGTGTGTGGCGTCGAACAATGTTGTGGAATTATCACCTACTGGTTTTTCTTGTTCTTATGATTGTTTTTTGTGCTTTATTGTTTTTCTGTCTTTTCATCATCACGAGGGACTTGCAGTAGTGTGGAGTTGACCTTTGACTCAACACCTGACAATATATTATAAGAATCATAATTGTTCTAAGCTTATACAAGGAAAAGCCATTTGTACATATTTTGCATCTTTAATCCCTACACCAAAGTTACCTTGTGCCTTTTCTTGATATATCTTTCATTGATACTTCTCTAGTCTTCTGAAAAAGTTTGTAACATAGATATCAGTTTATCGTTCTTTTCTTCTAAGATCTCCCTGTCTATTAACTGAGAAATAGGTTGACCTTTCTCTTCAATAGTTTCTTGTGTCCTGCAGGCCGTGTCTTCTCTTTTCATGCTATCATGGGCATTCGAGGGAGTATCAGCAGACGGCGGTGGCTAGGCGGAAGAGGTGATCTGACCCCTTTGCCCAATTCGAGCTTGGTAACTTGCCCTATATGATCTACGAACAATCATGAATATTGCATTGTTTGTTGATGTTTGTTCTGACCATGTTGTTTGCTTGGTTCATGTTGTGTTGTTGGAAAATGCTATGTCGTTTGTGATATATCCTTGGCTCACTTGAGACTGGGACTTGGTTCACTTGAACTGATGCTTCTGTTGGGTATATCCTTGCGTCGATGCTGTTTGTAGGAAATCATTTTGTCCATGTTGGTGCTGGTAACATCAGCTCATCTGAGACTAATGTGGTGTAGAACTTCAACCATGCTGTTGGCCTATCTATATCATTTTGTCCATTAAAACCCCATCTTCTATTCTTTGTTTCATAGTGAACAACATTCATATCTGGGTCCTCTAACAAGGAGTTATTTTTGGCTTCTCATCATCATGAGGAACTTGCAGGAGGAGCATTGTGTTAAAGGTACTATTTTTTTTTTCTTGGAGAAACAACCGGGGACTGGATGTTTGCATTTAGCATTAATTCTTTGGCTTTCTATCATGACACTCTTTTTACCTTGCTCTTTCATTTATAAAAAGCCTGGACTTGGAATCCTTGGTTTGTGGTTGCTTTGTTTTTTAATCCTTTACAACATGAAATTTGCTTAGGGAAAGTAAAATTAGAAATATTTGATGGGTTATGTCTTCTACCGTCATTTGTTATTTTTCTACCTTCACTGAAAGAATATATATTATTGGCCCATAACAGGCTTAGACGTAACTGAAGATGATTGGATTGTTCTGCTTGCTCGTGGATGGCTGGCATTTCTCATTATTCCTATTGTTTATATGTTCATTCTTTGAATTCTCATTTTCTCTTGTGTATGTGATTGCATTACGAGACTATGTTTTGTGTAGGTTAGTGCGGCGTTGAACATTGTTGTCCGATTACTATCAACCCGACCGGTTTTTCTATGATTGTTGTGTCAGTTATATTGTTTTTCCAAGGCACTGAATGTTTGTTACTGAGGCTATACATTAGGGCATTAATATGACACGAATGTCGCTACTTCAATTTTCTTTTTAAATATTTAACGTGGTTTAAATATTTTGTTACACTTACAATATCACTTAAATCAGTTGTAATTATTTAATTCAACCTGTTTTAATAAATTGGTTACTATGTGATTGCATTAACAACAATCCAACAGTTATACATGTAATGTTACAAGACCAGATTCTCTATTGAAACCTAAAAATAGGTATAAAGTTTTTTGTTAAAGGTAACGAGTTAACATTAGATCCAAAAAAATTATGTGTCATAAGTGAGTTTAAATCTGATGACTTTACAGGAAATTTAACTTTATTTGTAGAGTAGATCATCATTTCTATCTGTGTCCTGCAGGCCGCGTCTTCTCTTTTCATGCTATCTTGGGCATTCGAGGGAGTATCAGCAGACGGTGGTGGCTAGGCAGCAGAGGTGATCTGACCCCTTTGCCCAATTCGAGCTTGGTAACTTGCTCTATATGATTTACGAACAATTATGAACATTGCTTGTTTGATGATGTTTGTTCTCACCCTGTTTTTCTTTGCTTGTTTGATGATGTTTGTTCTCACCATATTTTTCTTTGCTTGTTTGATGATGTTTGTTCTGACCATGTTGTCTGCTTAATTCCTGTTGTGCTGTTTGGAAAATGTTACGTCGATTGTGATATAGCCTTGGCTCACCTGAGACTGGGACTGGGACTGGGTTCCCTTGAACTGATGCTTCTGTTGGGTATATCCTTGCGTCGATGCTGTTTGTAGGTAAATCATTTTGTCCATGTTGGTGCTGGTAACATCAGCTCATCTGAGACTAATGTGGTGTAGAACTTCAACCATGCTGTTGGCCTTATGCTTCTGTTGGGTATGTTGTTTTCCCAACGTTGATGAGGTCAAACAAAGTTGTGGTCAATGATAATGATAAATTTATGATCAGGTTTATGATATGTGGCCGAATGCTTTGACTGCTTCATGATACTGTTCCTTTCGTTGGTTTATTAACACATAAGATAACGCCGCAATTGTTTACATTGGCCACAGGCTGTCATCACACTGCAAGAATGTTGTCGGTTTCTTTGGCTTAGCAGTCGTTTATGGTTGCCAATCGGTGCTTCTCAATTTCTATTATTATCTTATTTGAGCTAATGTTCCATTTTCTTCTTTAGAGGGATTGTTGGGGCAGTGAGAGTGGATGCACCACAAGTGTATGACAGTGGCGGTGGCGGGCAGGTGGCGGTCTACTGGCCATTGACGGTGTTGTTGGTGGTGGTGCGGCCACCTCTGTTGCTCGTCCATCTCTCCGATACCCTTTTAGGGTTTTCAGATCTACCTTTCGTAATTATGTTTCTGTTAACATCTGTAATCATTTTGTTATTTGTGCTCTTGTGCCCTTTTCTTCTTTATAGAGAGGGCCTGTGAGAGTCGTTGCACCACCATGGGTGACGATGGAGGCTGTTTCCACTCGGCCTCCCTTTGTAGTTGAGGCGGAGCAGGTGGCAGCCTTCTGGCCGTTGATGGTGGTGGTGCGACCACCTTTGTTGCTCCTTTATCTCACTGATACCCTTTTAAGTTTTTCAGATCTACCTTTGTGTTGTTTTGGCTATTTCCATGGCCGATGCTACTGTTAGCTTCCGTATCGCTGCCTGGAGTAGCCGTAAGCGGCTTTCTTTGACGGTGGCGACATGCTTCTTTCTTCTATTATTTTTCAAGGACTCGTTGTTGTTAGATGGAAGAAGCTAAGGTTACTTGTATTCTTTGTAAAGTTGCAAACTTACATATGAAAGTCATCTGATACTTGATATCAAACCCACATAATTATTTATTTCTTTTAGGCAACAATCTTTCCTTGCAGTCCAATCGTAGGACATGGTTGATGCTACATGTATGCTAGTTCCGCATACCATGAGTTACAAATCATCAACCAATCCTGGTACTTGAATGTTTTTATATCTTCCAACTGGCAGAGGTTAAGGTTATTTAAACTTTTGACTGAACAATATTCATGTTATTTATATGATTATGTTCGTGACATATGGATGCTTTTGTGCTACATACATATGGACATATGGATGCTTTTATGCTACACACATATGGACATATGGATGCTTGCATCTCTGCCTCATCAATTGTGACGGTGGCGGTGGAGCCTGTCACCGCTCTACCTCCCTTTGTGGTTGAGGTGGAGCAGGTGGCGATCTTCTGGCTGTTGACGTTGTTGATGGTGGTGGTGTGCCCGCCTATGTTGCTTTTTTATCCCTCTCCCTCTCTCTCTCTCTCATACCCTTTTAAGGTTTTCAGATCTACCTCTGTAGGTGTTTTGGCTATTGGCTATTGGTGTCAATGATTGTGGCTGTTCCCATGGCTGATGGCTGTGTGTTACTGTTGAGTCCTGGTCAATGCCGCCATCGGAGTTGCCATAACTGTCTTTCTTCACTTTTAAGTGGTCAATGTTCAAGCATTTACTTAAGGGTGATTCATTTATATAAAAAACTGATTTATAAATATTAGGACCAACAAACTCTAGCTTTTGGCTCCCTGACCTTTTTGTCCAGACGATTATTGATAATATCAGAATTAGGTCAGTACATATAAGCTATGCATGTACTTATTTACATCATTAACTGGTATATGGGAAAAATATTAATTAATATAATTATTTTAGGTGAAGGTACTGGATTGCATACCAACAGATTTGACCTTAAGATTTACAGTTCTGATGAGGGCCATGTACACTTTTCAAACTTTGATTTTGGATATTGATTCCAGGGCCAACACTTGTACCTTGCTCTAAGCTTTTGTTAGTTTACTGCCTTTACTTTCTTTTGACAACTTAACCGAACCTGTTTTGGGTTTTACCGCCTTTACTGTCTTTTGACACCTTAACGAACCTTGCTCTAAGCTTCTGTCAGTCATTACATTTGCCAATGGGCTCCTACCCTTAGAAGGAGAAGTAACACCAATACTGGTTTGTTGGCTTGTTTAACAGTTTATTGATGCAATTATACTTCAGCCTATGACTGAATGGATCAATTCTTTTTCAAGACTCATTGTTGTTAGATGGAACAAGCTAAGGTTAGTTGTATTTTTTAGTTTTTCTCAAAACATGCTACTTCTAGTGATGCATATCAGTCATGTGGATGTGGGTGTTGGTGTCTCAACCTTTTGAAGGAAAGTTGCAAACTTAAATATCAAAGTCATCTAAAAATCCTAGATATTAAACCACATAATTTATTATTTCATGTTTCTCTTTTTTATATTTCTGAATTATTTATGCTTTTATAGGCAAGATTGGATGAGTTGATGACAACCAAGAATGGTTGATGGTGCTGGACTTCCACTCAATGAATACTTCTGGGTACACTAGTAAATATTTATTTATGTTGCGATTATCTTATTATCGACTCTGTGCACTTCTTATGGATAGATAGCTTATTAAGTGATCGATATGGTTTTCTTCTATTTCTATTACTTTTGCTTTCATGTTTCTCCTTGTGCCCCCTCTCTTTTGCTTGCGAATTTTCTATGATTAGTGGAATTGATCTTAGATCTGTGTAAATATATTTTTATTTTCTATGACTGGGATGTTAGTATTAATGGTTGTCTTTGAATTGATCTTTTTGGAGGCTAGAGCCGTTATTTATCATAATTTTTTGGTTAGTACCTTTTGATTGAGTTAATGGATTCAATTACATTGCCAAACCTTTTTTCGGGGGTTTATGTTTGGTTAATGAAATTAACCAAAAATTAAGTGGTTGCCAATTGATTATTTGAACTAATTTAGAATTTCACACCTTGAACCATTATCAATTTTATGTTCTTGTTTGATAAACCTGAACATTAATTGGGTATTCAGTCGCATTTGAGTTTTTTGGTTTTTCTTGATTTTTATTGTTGGTATCTTTTTATACTTCCAATAGTTTTCGGTGTCCATACTATTTATCATGATCGATGGCCGATCTCGTATAATTCCCTCATTTGAAGGAGTTGGCTTAACTTTCACATCTTGAAAACAAAGGAATCAAATCTTTTACATCTTGTATAAGTCTATGACTAGAAAATAACATGTAAGTAAATAAGATAATTTTGATAGATTAATATTCCTACAAACACCTTGAATGAAGATGGATTCGTTAGACACAATCAATTGTTGACATTATAGATGGAATAATGAAGACATGTTACGGGTAAGACATTATTTTTTACATATTATTTGACCATTAACTTAAATAATAATTAAAGCATTTAGATCTCTTTTTATTATTTACCAGTTTGGTCGTAGGACACACTAGATTGTTGCACATGTTTAACTTTTTCATTTGTTGATTTTGGGTTTGATAATATGCACACGATGAATTGTTTCTTTAGAATTGTGATTACAGTTGTGCTTCTTTCATTTCTGGTGCTACAAAATCTGAATTCCGAATCATATCTCGATCACTTTCTATAAACTATCTACGATAAAAGTTAGTCAGTTGAGTCTAGGTGACTTTTTTATGGTTCTTATTGTCTGAAATTAAAGGTTTCTCTATTGTATTTCTAGCAATGTCAAAATGTGTGTAGAATGTAATGTGTATGTATAACTTTGAGTCTCGTTTGGTCGTTCAATTTAAAAATTAAATGAGATCTTGTGGACGATGATTTACTATTATTGTTATAAAGATTGCTCTTTGGAGTTTAGGTTTGAAAGTTTGTTTACAAGAGAGAACTAAAGTGTGGATGGGTTTTACACTATGATTAAGAGATCCATGGTATGGTTTTACACAATTCTTAGTGAAATTGCTTTCTAAAGTTAGATTTACGTTATGATTTTACACTATTTGAGTCTGTAAGACATAATAAATCCTTCATGATCCAAATCCATAGAGTAGAGGTGCAAAAACCGTTTTTTTTTTTAACCCGGGTCGGGTTGGACCCGGTTCGGGTTCGGTCAACGAAATGGAGCCCGGTTTTTGACCAAGAACCAGTTCGGGTCGGAACCGGTTTTCAAGCCCGGCAAACCAACCCGGTTGGAACGGTTCGGGTTGGAACCGAACCGGGTCGGGTCTATGAACCGGTTTGTAAAACCCGGTTTTTTTTCCTACTATTTAAATTATATACAAATTAATTACAAATTTTGATTAATAAAAAAATATTAGAGTAGATTAATTAAACACAATAGTATGTACTTTATTTTAAGATTTCCATTACGATTGTACGCGTTTTTATTTTCATTTTAATAAGTAAATGTGAATCCAAGGATCGCGATTCAGGAATTATCAGTATTAAAATAAATCAATTTAATGATCGCGGAATTATCACTAATTGACGTTTAATTGTTTAATGATTAATGATGAACACAACCACAGAAACACAATAAATGCGAAATCAATAATAATTCAAATGTAGTTCATTAACTATAAGGTAATGATTACAAAAGAATAATAACTGATAACTATGAACAACGAATTCTGTGAATCGAATAATGTTTGATGTTGATGTGACGGCCGCTAGGGTTGCACAATGAACTCTTGACAGTCGTAATAATGATTGATTGTGTTCCTTGAGATATGAAACCTAGGACTCATATTTATAGATGATTTGAGTCGGCTTAGGAAACACCGGATCTCTCGGGATTTGTATTGATTGTGTTGACTTGTTTGACTTCTTGACAGTTGCAATCCCACAAGTATAATGTTCTTTCGCAGGTGTCTTGTCGTCCGCAGAACTTTTGTTCTTCCGTAGATGATTGGTCTTCCGTAGCAGAGTTGTTCTTCCGTAGGAAATCCTTCTTCCGTAGGAGTGTTCAATTCACGGTACTTGATCATCCGCAGGAACATGTACTTGGTCATTTTGTCTTGTAAGAAACATATCTACGGATTAACAAAATTGTTCATCCGTAGATGTTTCTTACACTTGGTCAATTCAGGAATCCGTCCAAGTATATTGTTTTTCCTGTCAAGTCACAAATCAACACACATATATATGGGGTTATCCTATAGATTCAAAGTACATATATATATATATATTTTGACTGTTACAAATATTAATTACAAGACTTGATTTTCAAGTACTAAGCCTATACAAAAATGATCTAGCCCTATACAATCTAGATCTAACAATACTCCCCTTAGGCTTAGCTACTTGTAATCAGTCTTTCAACACTGCAAGCTCCTTGACTCTTGATATGATTTTGTTGTAGAAGTAAGATACAGCTGCCTTTTGATCATCATACTTGTATTTGATCTCCATTTTGCTGATCTTCTTCAGAGTCTCGAAGCCAAGTCCCAGAACATCCTCCTTTGTAGTGAGAGTCTCCAAGACTCTGTCATTCTTCACTACTTCAAGTTCATCTTGTTCGGAGAGGCGCAGTTCTGTGACTTCAGCATATTCTGTTCCCTTCAGCAAGCCTGCATTGTGTCTTCGTCGTTTGTAGGCCTTTGCATGAAGTTTGTCAATCACTTGTATCATGTGAACATGCAGGAACAGATCATTTTGAGCTGCTTCATCACTCAGCTTCGGAAAGAATTTGTCATGAAGGTAGGAAGTGTAGCTTGGATGAAGCAACTTGATTTCCGCAGGATCAAAGATCCTAATCTTTCAGCTCTTTGTTCTTTGCATTCCTCATCAGCACCAGTTCTTTTGTCCTCTCTACATATCCCCATTCAGTGATAGGGAGTGTGTATTGAGTCCTTTCAATGTGCTTGATGGCTGCTGATGTTCTGTTGTTATAGCCAACCCTCTTTAGGAATTCATCATCTACTGATTCAGAGGCATTGGACTTGTATCTTTTCAGCCCTTGAATTCTTCGTCTGTGCTCATCATCATCTCTCTTAGCTCCTATTATCACATCATCTTTGAATTTTGTTTTCAGTTGACCCACTCTGTTTGAGAAGTCCCTGCCCTTGGATGTATTGGATAATTTGTCAAGGTAAGGCTTTGCAGGTCCTTTAGATCATTCTCAGGAAGGCAGAGAACTGAAAACATATCATGGAAGTATTCAACTCTTCCTGATGTTCGTTTGAACACACAATCCCACTCTTGATCATATTTCCATGCCATGATCTTATTTTCTTCAACTGAGTTGGGAGTTGTGAGATGATTAAATAACTGAATCAGAGTGGACTTCTGATCAGTGATTTCTCTGACAGTGGTACCAAGGGGCCATACTTTGCCTGGGATGACTTCCTTTGGTTCCCTGATGAGCTTATCCTTTGCTTTATGCTGATCCTTGGGTTCCACAGTTATTGGATCAGCTGATAGTTTGCTTTGTTTCTCATCAGTTGGATGAGGAACTGTGGTTCTGAATTTGACACCTATTTCCAATTCTACCTTCATTACATGCTCCATCATCCTTCGCAATTCTCCAGTGGTTCTACCTTTAATCTCATGCGGTTTGTAGTTGTGGCCCTGTAACCAGCAAGTCATATTGTATTTGGTAAGTTTGGCTGTGTCACAGTGGCCCAGATCTTTCTTGATCTTCTCCAATGACTGAAAGGTTGTAAAGGCTTCATAATCACAGTTTGGGATTATGAACCTTGCAAACTCAAACTCTTTCAGAGCATTCTTCATTTCTGATGTGTTCATCCTCTCAACCATGTTATATGGAAAACCATGGTTGATGAGGGTCATAAACATGCTAGAATCAGGCCTCTCTTCCATGATGTCTGCTGTTGTTAGAAGATCATCGGCCTTTCCTCCCTTTTCACCAGTGGGGGACTCCATTCTTGTCAACTCCTCCCACTCTTTATCACTATCATCATCATCTCCGGATGGTACCTTCATAGTAGACACATCTACTGAAGGTGTAGGTGCAGGGGATGGAAGTTTTGGTCCTTTTGGTGAGCTTTCATCTTCAGGTTTCTTTGAGTTGCTCCAAAGTATTTTCTTTTCCGGGTGTATGAAATCATTTGCTTAGCAGTTTCACCCGTCTGTTTTGGTTGCTCAGCACTTGGAGCTTCTTTTGTTTTCAGAGCAGATATCTTCTTTTTCAGCTCTTCTATTTCTGCCTCTTTCTGTTTGATCAGTTCAGCTTTATCATTTTGCTCAGTCTTTAAAGAAGCCTCCAACTCTTGTTGTCTTTGCAACAATGCATCAATAACTTCATTGTTGCTTAGAGCATCTTCTCTCAGCCATTTTAGTCTAGCATCTTTCTTCATCAGCTCTTCATCTTTTCTTTAATTACACCTTTCAGCTCTTGAATTCTTTCTTTTCGCTTATTTGATTTGAGTACTAACTTGTTGTACTAGCAACCAAAAAGCTTTTGCTGACAGGAATGTCTTTGTCACTTAAATCATCTTCATGGTATGCAATGACATCCTCAGCAGATCCTTGTACTTCCCCGTGCTCATCAGCAGTTTGTTCATCTTTCAATGAAGATATGGGCTCAGTATGTGCTGATGAAGCTTGTTCTTCTGTGTGTGTGGGTGAGAAAGGAACAGTATGGCTTGAGATAATATCTCTGTGTCTCCTGAGTGTACAGAGTTTACAGACTCAGTTATCTCAAATGGTTCAGTGCCAGCACTTTCCGGTGATGCATGTTTTGGTGATTCTGGTGGTGGTAGTATAGGGGATTGAATGTTTAGTGGAGAGAGAGGTTGAGTGTGATGAGATGATGACTGAGAAGCTGATGGTGATTGTTGTTGGGCTGGAGATATCGGCTGAGTGTTTTTGGTGGATGATGAGGATATTAGTAAAGGTGATTGATGTTGATGAATTGGGGAGGTTGGTTGGGTGTTCAAGCTTGTTGGTGATTGTGATTGTTGAGGGGGTGTTGGTAGGTGTTTGATGTTGGAGTGGTGGAGTTTGGGTTGGTGAGTGGTGTTGGTATGGTGGTGTTTGGAGTGGTGAGTGAGATGCTTGTGCAGAATCAGCAGATGATTCTGCTTCATCTGCCCAAGCCAACTCTTGTGGAAGGTCTGCTTGGGGATCTACTACATGTGCGAACATTGGCATATCTTGCCCCTGGTACCTCCCACTAAGCTTGTTTAGCACAAATTTGCTCAAGTGTGCTTGAACAACACATCGCCAACTCTGTCCAACCTTGGTAGTTCTGAGTTGATCACCAGTTGCAGGAATCTCGGGAACATGTACATCTTGTCATTCTTCTGCAGTTTGACTTGTTCATTCAGACAGTTAAAGATGTATTTGGCGTAGTTATAAATTCTCCCCTCGAATATCCCAATGATTCCAGATGATATGTGCCGAGAGAATCTGTCGAGCCCCGACTTCCTGTTTGACATACACTTTAGGTAGGTATAGCACAAGAATCTGTACGGTTTGCACAGCCTACCCTTTTTGATTTCCCCTTTCTCGTAATCACCATCATACCCATCAGGTTGAATATTTTCTCAATGTATTCATTCTCGAATACATCGGGGTGACCTATCTCTCTATCACCCAGTTCCAAGCATCTTCGTATGGTGCTTTCAGTGATTCGTAGACGTTTGTTTCGAATCTCAGCCACAATTACTTCCTCATCACATTGTTCTTCAACTCGTGCTGAGTTCCAGAAGTCGATTATGTGCGTCTGATGGATCACAGGCTCAGCCGTCAAGGCGTAGAAGAGCCTGGATCGTCGTCAGCGTTTAAGAACGCGCACACATTATGTTCTTTAGCGAATCTATTAGCCATCTGTAAAGAAAATCAAGTCAGAAAACATGCAGTTGAATCGTTTTAATGGCAATAACCGATTAACCAGTTCGTACTGATGTTTAAGACATGATTTACCTTCGCAGTAACGGTAATCGATTACTGGATAATGTTGATAATGTGTTCTTGGAACGGATTTTTTAAATTTTCAAAAAGAGGGAAAATGGGCGATTTTCTAGGTTAAAAGTGAAAAAGTGCTCTGTAAAAATATCAGAAACCTTATTTATAGGCGAACACATTAATTTCTTTTATTAATTATGTTCTTTTATTAATTATGTTGGGCCCACTCCCATTCATTCCTATCCGCATACCAAGTTTATTTAGAATGCATTACTTCTTCCGCAGAACATCTGCGGAACCTTGACATCTGCGGATGTCTTAACATCTGTGGATGTAAAAGTTCAAGCAATGCATTTGTTTTGCTGCTGAATCAGAAATCACATATACTTCTACGGATGAGTGGTATTACTGAAACTTCTGCGGAACATAAAAGTTTTAAAACTTTAAATGTATGATATCTACTGAGTAGAATCAAATGTTGATGTTGGACATTGTTGACTTTATTTGCATGGCAATTAAGTACAGGAAAGCAAGTTTCCTGTATCCTGCATTCAAGTTAGTGCTCAAGTTCCAATTCCTTCAAAGTAATTCAAATCAATTATCAGTTTTTATTGTTTTCATGCATGAACTACTCCCCTAAATTTGTGATTAATGTGAGACTGTTACATTTATCATAAATTTAAGTTGTAAACAGGCATGACAGGCATATGACAGTCTAAATGAGAGAAAGTCAGTTGAGATAACAATTAAACATCTGACTTAAACAGTTACATGCATGCATATATATATAGAGGGATCATACTATAACTTGGCTTCTGCTGATGTTGATTAGTTGATTCAATACATACCTGATTGCAAGTATATAGATCCGCTTAAATTCAAACATGAGTATTGTATCAACTAGGCATGCTATTTATCATGTTGTGAAGTTTGTTAATCAGTAGCAATCATGAGTCCCACATTCAATTATCATTAGAGTATGTCTTCCGTAGGTGAGGCAAATCACTACATTCCACACTTAATGACTATGTACATTAAGTTATAAGTTCTATCTTGAGACATATTACAGTCTCATGAATGCTTTGATGTTGAAGCTCTTTGACTTGATGTACAATGGATCACAAGTGATTCCTTTTTAGAGCTGAAATATGATCTTCATAGTCACCAGGTCTTTACTTTCGTAAAACAGAGGTGAACTTTAACCCAGGTCTTTGTTTACACAAAACAGAGGGAGAATGAAGATCACACTTGTTAATCACATTCCCAGGTCTTTGTTCACACAAAACAGAGGGAATATGACTTTGCAAAGATAGAAGATTATAAAGTATTTTACATAGTGTGCTTGTGTAAGTGATTTGATCACATCAGGAGAGAACATACCTTCCTGATTCTCAAATGGAATCCTCACAGACAGTTACCTGATGCTTTTAGTTTGGCATGCTCTTAGCTTTGTTTCCACTCAAGATGAACCTACTCACATATCAGTATGATATAAGTCAGATTGAGGTTTTTTTTTGTTTAATAACCAAGTATAGTCTACTATCATTTCCCTAATATAATGCATGTATAGATGTTCTATCAGACACTTAAGTTATCCTTAACAATTACTCTGCACAAAGTCAGTCATATGCTTTTGTTGATTTATTCTAAGTTAATCATCCCCAAAGATTCTATCAGAAAATTAAATCTGACAGAATCAAATGCTTTAGTGAACAAATCAGCAAGCTGATTGGTTGTGTCTACTTTGACTAACTTGATTAGACCCTTTTCAGAGCAATCGCTCAGAAAATGGTATCTGATTTCAATATGTTTTGTTTTACTATGTTGAACTGGGTTAGCAGTTATAAACATAGCAGCTGAATTATCAATATGAATTGGTGTATGAAGGAAATTGTAACCATAATCAAGTAATTGGTTCTGCAACCAAAGTACTTGAGAGCAACCTGCTAAAGCAGCTATGTACTCTGCTTCAGCTGTGGATACAGATACATTTGTTTGCTTCTTGCACTGCCATGAAACAAGTCTTGGTCCTAAAAACTGACATCCAGCAGTTGTGGATTTTCTGTTGTTGTTGCACCCTCCATAGTCACTATCTGAGTAGGAGTAGAGGCTAAAATCTCCATCTTTGGGATACCAAAGTCCCAATGCAGGTTTGCCTTTCAGGTATCTGAAAATCCTCTTTACAGCATTCAGATGGGACTCCTTTGGGTCTGATTGATACCTGGCACAAACACAAACAGCAAACATGATGTCAGGTCTACTGGCAGTTAAGTACATTAAAGAACCGATCATTGATCTATACAATCTTTGATCTACGGATTTTCCAGCAGGATCAGGCACAATCTTGTCTATTGTTGATGCTGGTGTCTTGCATGAAGTGGAATCAGCAAGATTGTACTTCTTCAAAATTTGATGAATGTACTTTTCTTGATTGATGAAAATACCATCTGGTTTCTGATGAACTTGTAAGCCAAGGAAGAATGTCAATTCTCCCATGGAGCTCATCTGAAATTCAGATTTCATTAAGTCTTCAAAGCTTTGGCACAGCTTCTTGTTGGTTGATCCAAATATTATGTCATCAACATATATTTGAACCACCAAAAGATCTTGATGTTCATGTTTGAGGAAGAGTGTCTGATCAATTGTTCCTCTCTTGTAGCCATTCTTCAGCAGGAAGGATGATAGTGTGTCATACCACTTTCTGGGTGCTTGATGAAGACCATACAAAGCTTATCAAGCTTGTATACTCTATGTGGATAATCAGGGTCTTCAAATCCAGGGGTTTGATCAACATAGACTTCTTCATCAATTTTCCCAGAGAGGAAAACACACTTCACATCCATTTGATAGACTGTGAACTTCTTGAAGGAGGCATAGGCTAGGAAAACCCTTATAGCTTCAATCCTGGCAACTGGTGCAAAGACTTCATCATAGTCTATTCCCTCTTCCTGAGTATATCCTTGAGCAATAAGCCTAGCCTTGTTTCTCACTATGATACCTCTGTCATCCAGCTTGTTTTTGAATAGCCACCTTGTTCCAATTTGATGTTGACCCGTAGGCAAGTCTACAAGAGTCCACACTTTTTGTTTTCTGAATTGTTGTAGCTCTTCTTGCATAGCCTCAATCCAACTGTTGTCTTTTAGTGCAGCTGTAATGTTTGCAGGAACTGTTTGGGACAAGAAGCAGGTGAACAAATAAATGTTTGCCACACCTCCTTTGTTCCTTGTAGTTCTTCTATTCAGATCTCCAATGATATTGTCTGTTGGATGAGCCTTGTGGATTCTGCTTGTTGAGACAGCATCAACTGGAACTGTGGATTCCAAGTTTGAGAAACCCATTGAAGCAGATGGAGTCAGCTGAGAAGTTGAGTTTATGAAATAATCAAAAGGCTCATGTTCATTTTGATCAGCTTGTGTATGAGTTGCTGCTGGGTTGTCTTCTTCCGCAGGAAGTTCTACGGAAGCAGCATTTTGTTCGTCCGCAGGAGGTTCTACGGAAGCAGCATTTTGTTCGTCCGCAGGAGGTTCTACGGAAGCAGCATTTTGTTCTTCCGCAGGAGGTTCTACGGAAGCAGCATTTTGTTCTTCCGCAGGAGTAACTGCAGCATCTACGGACGCATTTTATACTTCCGTAGAAGATGCATTACCATCCACGGATGAACATTGTTGTGTTGCAGGCATGGTTTGTTGATTTAACCCCTCCTCTTTATCCCTTAGTTCAGCAGCTGAGGCAGGACTTACATCTGCGGATACTGATGCATCTGCGGATGTATTTACGGATGTAACTTCATGTTGCTGACTTGATTCTTGCTGAGGTGCAGTTGAAAGTTGTGCACGTGGTGGGTCAGCTGTCAAGGGCACTTTATTCAAGCTTGGAGGTACAAATGGATAGCATGTATCCGCAGCACCTGCATTGATCAGATAACCAGTGTTAAATGATTCTGTTAATGCATCTATATCAAATAACCAAGATGATCCTTTTACATTAGTAGTAAACATGGATTCATCAAAAGAAACATTGGGAGTCTCTTTAACTATGTTATGTTCTGGAATATAGACCTTATATGATTTAGAAGTGGATGAATATCCAACAAAGAAACCATCATAGGCTTTTTCAGAAAATTTTCCCAATTGTTCTTTAGTATTCAAAACAGACACATGACACCCAAAAGCTCTAAGATATCCTATAAAAGGTTTCCTTTTAAATAAGAGTTCATAAGGTGTTTATTATGTTCTTTGACTATCAAAGTTCTATTTTGAACATTGCAAGCTGTATTCACAGCTTCTGCCCAGAAAGTAATGGGCAACTGAGAATCAGCTAGCATTGTTTTGGCTGCTTCTATGAGTGTTCTATTTCTCCTTTCAGCCACTCCATTTTGTTGTGGAGTTCTTGGTGCACTGAATTGTCTTGCTATCCCTTTATTCCTGCAAAAAGAATCCAGATCAGCATTAACAAACTCAGTTCCATTATCACTCCTAAAATTTTTAACTTTTAAATCAAGTTGATTCTCAATCTTGATCACAAAGTCCATTAATGTTTCAGATGTTTCACTCTTATGTTTTAAAAAGAAGACCCATGTGAATCTAGTGAAATCATCTACTATCACCAAACAATGTTGCCTTTTTCCAATGCTCAGCACATTGGTTGGACCAAAGAGGTCCATGTGAAGCAATTTGAGTGGTGTAGTGTTAGTGTTAATTGTTTTGGATTTATGAGACACTCGGTGTTGTTTTCCTTTATAACATGAAGAACAATGATTAGAACAGTGAAATTCTTTCTTTGGTAATCCAATGACTAAGTCATTTTTCACCAATTTATTCATGTTCTTCATGTTGGAATGGACAAGCCTTCTATGCCACAGTTGAGATTCATCTTCTGAAGATTTAGACAGCAGGCATGTCTCATGATTAGTGAGTGTTGTGTTGTTCATATCCAAGATATATGTGTTGCCTTTTCTTGATGCTTTGAGAAGGATCCAGTCTGCTGGAACTGTAAAACCTGGCTTAAGTATGTAACAGTTAGTGTTATCAAATAGTGTTAAGTAATTTGATCACAAATTTGGGAAACACTAAGTAAATTATACTGCAAATTTTCACAGTAATTTACTTTTTCAAATGTTAACACACCATTAGTTACCATTCCTTCACCAACAATTTTACCTCCCTTCTTATCCCCACCAAATGCCACATAAGAGGCATGTTTATGTTTGAAGTCATGGAGAAATGCACAGTTGCCTGTCATATGTCTGGAACAACCACTGTCAACATACCACTTGTTGTCAGCTCTCCATGATTGTTCCTCTCTGGCCATAGGAGGAACTTTGTTTTCCATATGTACCATTAATGCTGATTCTCCTCTATCACTTCCTTCTCATACAAACTCCAGTCACATGTTCCATCTTGAAGGATGATCAGCCCTGACTCCTTAGGATTGCTTGGTCTGCTGATGTATTTGTGGCTGGTGGGGATGTTAGCTGAGGTTGTCTATGCAGAGATCTTTGAGAGGTTGATTGCTGATTCTGATATTGTTGTTGCTGCTGATTTTTTGTTGCTGATGCTGATACTGCTGAGATGATTGATGGTTGCATTCTCTAGAGAAGTGACCATAGAGATTGCACTTGAAGCATCTGACTTTTGATTTATCAACACCAATTTTTGATGTTTTACTTGTTGCTGCCAAATTTTTATTTCTCCACAGATATTGCTTAGCTCTGTAAGCAGTCATTGCCATCTGCCATTGTAGATCCATCTCTTCTACTACATCAGGAGGGAGTTCCTCCAAATCTTGCTGACAGATGTTTGCTGATGTAAGTGAACTTCCAAGATATGCTTGAAAGCTAGAACTAAAAGCTGCAAAGGTTGCTTTTTGTTCTTCAGAATCCAATATGACAGTTATTGGTTCTGATTGTTTGTTATGTTGAGAAGAGTTTGCATTTGCTGATGTTTCTCTTTTCTCTTCAGATCTTCCCTTTTCCTTTTGATTTTTACTTTGAGATGATTTTTTAGTGGGTTTAGATGCATAAAAACTAACTTCCTCTTCATCATCACTCAAAGTACAAGAGTTATCACTTTCATTGTTTGAGATAAATGCACTTCCAGCATTTTTGGTTTCCTTGAAGTGATATGGTGAGACATGAGTTCTCACACTCTTGTTTCTTGATTGTTCATCCAGTTCAAGAGCTTCTGTAACATCTCGTATTTTATTAAATAAAAGTTAACCCCGTTATTCTTGTAAGGACCTTTTTAAACCATTTGTAAAACTTGAAGGGCTGGTTATGTTTGTTTAGTTAATTTAAAAGTTAATAAGTTAATGTTTAAAATAATAATAATAATAATAATAATAATAATAATAATAATAATAATAATAATAATAATAATAATAATAGAATTGTAAAAATTAAAAATCAAATTATAAGTTGAAGGGGCTAGTTGTCAATTTTGAAACGTCAAATAAAAGTTTTATGCATAAAATAAAAAGAAATCAAACCACAGGGACCAAAGGTGTAACTTTTTAAAAACCCAAACCACACCCCGTCGCCCTTCTCCCCTCCGGCCAACTTCCGGCCATTCTCTGGCGAAGCCTCGCCGCCCAAATTACACTATTTCATTCGAATTAAAAGCTACCGACAGGTTCGCGACAAAGATTCGAAGCTATGACCCTACACAATTCGAAAACTTACCTCGTTTACACGATTTAAAACCAAACCCGCTTAAACCATTTGAAACCAAATCCAATTCAAATGAAAACTCGACAAATTGACTCAATCAACCAACCTGTAATCGCATAATCACAATTCCAATCACAATCAATCCATTAATTTAACATAAAATCTGTTCAAACACAATCATATTCAAACCGAAAGTTCGACAAACAAATGAAACTCGTTCGCATGGCTTAACATCAAATTACCCACTATAATTAGAGGGCAAACACTCATTCACACTCACTCGAACTCTCAGCAACTCAAATTCGATCTAAACACACACACACACACCGATTGCAGATTGGGCTCAAGCCGAGACCCACTCAAACTCGAATCCATCCATCTCTATACAATTACAGGTAATTGAACACACTTACATGCTCGATTTCCTATGGGGAATCAAAGCCCCTATCATTAATTTCATTAACAAAATCATTTTCGGGTTCAATTTGATCGAAATCGAACCTAGGGTTTAATCGGATTTGGGGGTTTCCTTTGAAACTATTTAAAAGAATTTGAAACGAAGTTCTAACGCGGCTGAGGCCTTTGGTTCACTGGTTCTGTACATGCTTTCAAACCTTGAGGTCCCGGGTTCGAACCCGGGCACCTACACTATTTTTTTAAATGCTTTTTAAGCCTTCAAAAATTACAGAAAATTTCCTAAAAATTATAAAAATCATTTTTATAAACATGTTTATTTTTAAATCAATAAATTACCTTCTGTAATATATTTTTTAATTATAGAAAATTCTAGAAAAAAAATATAAAAATGATTTTTGTAAACTTTAAATATTCTTAGACACCATACTATTTTCTATAAATCTATTTAATAAAATACTTTAATATTTTATTAAATAGTTTAGATAAACATTATAATTAGTTTATTTTTTTAAATAGTTGAAATCACTACGTTATTATTAGTCATTTCGTTATCTTTAATTATGTCAATTATGAAATTTTAATTACATTTTATGAATTTAATCATTTTATAAGAATTTAATTTCTTATAAATTATTATAAAATGGATTAATTAAGCTTTCTTTTATCAAAATATATATGATTTTGATAACTAATTATATTTATAAAAATCCCAAATTCCACCTAAAACCCTAGTTCCCGTTAAAAACGTTAAGCTTAATATAATTAAACTTAAATCTCGTCAATAAATATATATTCTTAGGTATCTCGTGAAGGTTTACATTGGAACGTCGCCTATTATCCTTATTAATCATCATCCATAAACTTAGTTACCATGTGAGTATTTCTATACCCATTTTATCATTTTCACACTTTTGGGTGAAACATGTTACCGTATAAACGTTGCACTTGTAAACACGTTTGATTCTTGTAAACCTATGGCAATTTACTTGTGTGTTGTGATTAGTTGAATCTTGTAGCTACCATGTAATGTCGAATACATGTACAATCATTAACTATTGCTATCCTGGCGACGTCATAGATCTATGGGCCTGACAAGCCTGCTTGGTTGATCCAAGTACACTTAGCTAATCGTATATACTTGTAAACGTTTGAGAACTTGTAAAACTTTGTCAAGGTTTGATTGCGCATTCTTTTTACATCCCTAGTTACCTTGTTCGCTAATTTACAACATGAATTGCCATCTTTTATATACTTATGTATTCAAAACTATAGAATGCTCACCAACAACATGTTGACCTTTTATTTTAACATGTTTCAGGCAATAGCGTTATGTGGCTGTGAACAATCGTAACTCTCACACTTCGACGATTCCGCCGTCAAGGTTGGGGTGTGACAGATTGGTATCAGAGCCCATAACTATAGGGATTTAGGTTATTAGAAATAGTGACCTAGACTATAGTTGCATGAACCTCATAGAAAGATCCTTATACTTTTGTGCTTACATATTGTTTAAATGCTACATAATGCTATTCCTTTTTGTGCAATTTGATGCCTTAGCATAGGATTTCCTTATGTATGCTTAAAACTTAGTTACTTGACTCCCTAAACTTAACTTTGACTTTTGACTCTCCCCGACAAATGTACTTCCTAAACCTATTCTCAATGACATGTGGAATTATATAAACTTTGGTTGATCCTGAACCCACGATGAGGTTCAATTCCTTAGACTCTATGTCTAATCTATGAAAATCTCATCAAGGTTTTGATTTCATAAACCAAAGAAATTTGTGTGATACATAGACACCTGTATTCTGGATTTCCTGGCAAAAGGCCTTCGGGCTAAGGCAAGCATATCGTATAAATCTCATTGTGAGACCTGTTATGCTTACCTGGGGATTTCTGGGATGAGTGATAAACTATGGTCAATACACAAGTCGCTAAGGTAAATGGGTCAATTTACCTTGACGTGTCAACGATTCCAAATGGTAATACGTTACCAAATGGAACCATCCTTTTGTATCTTAAAAATCCTTGAATTCTTGAACTGGTTTATCATCAAAGTTTAAATACTTTCTCATTCTTAACCTAAATAATATTCATGTTAATATTAAACCCATCCTACAATTCAACTCTTACGTTTAAATGCTCAACGTGTAACGTGTAACAGTATTGAACTCGGCATTTCATGTAACTATTTCTATACCCTGACCAACGTGAACATGGATTCCAATATACCCAAAGATATTGAGAATCTAAACCGTATGGTCTTTAAAACTTTAAACCGTTACTTATGGTTCTCAAATCCTCTTAAGGAGGTGTCCCATAACTAAGAACATGCAATGCTGTAGACGAAATTCCTACATCTTGGGATACTTTGTCTAGGCAAAGTGTAAATGGTGATCTGATTTGATCATTGAATCCGTTTACTTGACTCGAAACTCTTGTTATAATTGATCACTTATAAGTACGCGTGTCTTCAATAAGGTTATGGTTGACCTCATATTTTGAGAAGTCCATATGTTCCTTTCGATTGTGAATCGAATGTTCACATCTCATTGTGATGTCGAATCATTTTGTCCTTGATTTCGTCTTCCGACTTAAACCATCCAAGATTTGAATACCATCAAAACAAATCCTGTTACCTCAAACTTTGACCTTAAATTTTGTAAGCATGATTTTCCTTTTGGTTACATTGATGTAACTTGAAATTTTCCGAATTTCTAATTGATATCCTTTTCTTTTGTTGTTATGTCGAACCTTAAACCGTTTGCACCGTGGGAGATGCAAGAGTTGTAAGTCAACCTATGATTAAGAACACTCGTATCCCCTAAATGGTTCTATCTCATCAAAACAAGGGTGATTCCCTTACTTTGATGATTCTCTATTCGTTTCGATAAATGGTTTCCAATTGTGTATTTTATGAAATTTCATCCTCTGGATTGGAGTGATTACCTTATCTTGAGGATTGACTCCAAGTATTCTCTTTTGAATGGCTTTTCACAAATGACATGATCTCACCAAAATAGGATTGAAACCCGTACTTTGGTGACAAATGTTAATCTTTGATTGTTTCCTTGTTATTATAAAGCTCAATCATCAAGATAGGCGTGAATTCCATACCTTGATGATAATTTCATTTTTATGGATTGTATTCTCTCAAATGAAACGATCTCATCAAAGTAGGAGTGAATTCTGGATTTTGATGAAGAAGTTCATCCTGTTATATTTTGTTTTATAAACCTTTATCGTTAAGATAGGAGTGATTTCCCTTACCTTAATGGTGAGTTACCTCGTCTTATTTATGTGGATCCTCAACAATGAGTTGGGATCGAACTTTTTGATTGGTAAGTTAGTGGTCATATCTTGGGAATACACCATCAAGTTAGGAGTAAAAACCACACCTTGATGACTACTCTCATTTCTTGATCTTCAACTTACCATGGTTGTAATCAAGTGACGAGAAACATGTAGTAACTTGAAGGGTGAAACAATGATTAGTGTTTCGACCGATCAAGCCAAAGCATGATCTCTGAACTTAAAAGAAGACCCGATCGTTTTAGGTTGATTTTGACTTCAACCTTGGAGCATGTAAATTCTTAAATCGATTTCTTTCCCTTTTATCTTCATGTTTTGACTCTATCAAGCTACATCGAACCATTTATTCCTTACTTATCAACTTTAATTTTGAGATATCATCAAACCCATAAGTATAATCTTCCTAAACAATCCTTTGTCAAATAAAGATATTAACAAATACCTTTCTTATTGTTTGTGTCATTCTTGAATCGTTTTTGCATCATTAACCTTGAAAATCATTGAAATTCTAACTTGGTTTTGAACAACAAGACTCGTTATTATCCTCACTGCGATGTGGATATAATGGTTCATAAACCTTCGTAACTTGTAGTCATGGGTTTGGCATAAAGGAAAAGACGTAACTTGGTATGTGTCCAAGTGTCTTACCTTTCCATATGACAAAACCTAATCTCCGTGTTCCCGTGAATTTTCTGTTTAACTTTTCATCCACTAGCTGCCTATTATTTTAACTGTCATGATGACAATTGGTGCATTATAGACCGATTGGCTAAAAATTCAATTCGACCCATTATCTCACAACGTCGAGAAATTGACCTGTATCTGTTTCAAATATTCATATACCGTGGTATGACATTAAAACATCGATCGTTATTTTGAACGATTCGTTCATTCTCTGTTTTTTTTATAATATTCTTAACCATCGTTGTGAACTTATTCCAAGATCTTCGCATAACGTATTATTCTTAAACCAATGGTTGGTCAAAGGAGAAATACATATTCACTATATATGCGTTAAGGTCGTTTCATATGATGACGTTTGGGATTCTTAAATTCCGACGGTTAACCTTGCTTACCATTGTTGGTCTTTTATTGATTTCTAAACATCACCTTACCATGAAATATATTCTGGAAGTTGTGATTTATAAGTCTAATATACCATGGTAACTCGTCCTCATTTCCACTGTTCCTCTCAAAACATCTCGTATTTCACTGGAAGAGTCAAGTTGGCATATATTATGAGACTTGAAGGATTCCATAAAGTGAAGCATCTGTAATCAAACGTCTATCCTCCATTTAAACCCTCTTGTACGTTTAGGTTCATTCTTAATTTCGAAACGAAATCCTTTAAAGTAGGGGAGACGGTAACATCTTGTATTAACGTTCATTCTTAATCAAACGTGAAAGCTTATAATGTTAACTAGAAGCCACACACTTTAGACTCTCTCTTTACCTCTAATGACTCTGCCATTACACATAAAGTAAACACTAAAGCGGTCAGCTTAATCGGTGATGAATTTTCTTCTATTGATACCTTATCAAAACCCGAAAGTTCTTCAAAGTATACCTCAGAAAATGAAAACACAAACTGCATGAAGAAAAAAAAAGAGAATCACTATGACCTATCTGTGGCTTCATGCTCACCTTCTGATTCACCTAGAAACGTAAGGACCAAATGAAATCCAAGTATCCTCGTCTTTTCATTTCGGTCTCCTCGTGAACAAATTTCGGGACGAAATTTCCTAAAGTAGGGGAGACTGTAACATCTCGTATTTTATTAAATAAAAGTTAACCCCGTTATTCTTGTAAGGACCTTTTTAAACCATTTGTAAAACTTGAAGGGCTGGTTATGTTTGTTTAGTTAATTTAAAAGTTAATAAGTTAATGTTTAAAATAATAATAATAATAATAATAATAATAATAATAATAATAATAATAATAATAATAATAATAATAATAATAATAATAATAATAATAGAATTGTAAAAATTAAAAATCAAATTATATGTTGAAGGGGCTAGTTGTCAAATTTGAAACGTCAAATAAAAGTTTTATGCATAAAATAAAAAGAAATCAAACCACAGGGACCAAAGGTGTAACTTTTTAAAAACCCAAACCACACCCCGTCGCCCTTCTCCCCTCCGGCCAACTTCCGGCCATTCTCCGGCGAAGCCTCGCCGCCCAAATTACACGATTTCATTCGAATTAAAAGCTACCGACAGGTTCGCGACAAAGATTCGAAGCTATGACCCTACACAATTCGAAAACTTACCTCGTTTACACGATTTAAAACCAAACCCGCTTAAACCATTTGAAACCAAATCTAGTTCAAATGAAAACTCGACAAATTGACTCAATCAACCAACCTGTAATCGCATAATCACAATTCCAATCACAATCAATCCATTAATTTAACATAAAATCTGTTCAAACACAATCATATTCAAACCGAAAGTTCGACAAACAAATGAAACTCGTTCGCATGGCTTAACATCAAATTACCCACTATAATTAGAGGGCAAACACTCATTCACACTCACTCGAACTCTCAGCAACTTAAATTCGATCTAAACACACACCGATTGCAGATCGGGCTCAAGCCGAGACCCACTCAAACTCGAATCCATCCATCTCTATACAATTACAGGTAATTGAACACACTTATATGCTCGGTTTCCTATGGGGAATCAAAGCCCTATCATTAATTTCATTAACAAAATCATTTTCGGGTTTAATTTGATCGAAATCGAACCTAGGGTTTAATCGGATTTGGGGGTTTCCTTTGAAACTATTTAAAAGAATTTGAAACGAAGTTCTAACGCGGTTGAGGCCTTTGGTTCACTGGTTCTGTACATGCTTTCAAACCTTGAGGTCCCGGGTTCGAACCCGGGCACCTACACTATTTTTTTTAAATGCTTTTTAAGCCTTCAAAAATTACAGAAAATTTCCTAAAAATTATAAAAATATTTTTATAAACATGTTTATTTTTAAATCAATAAATTACCTTCTGTAATATATTTTTTTAATTATAGAAAATTCTAGAAAAAAAATATAAAAATGATTTTTGTAAACTTTAAATATTCTTAGACACCATACTATTTTCTATAAATCTATTTAATAAAATACTTTAATATTTATTAAATAGTTTAGATAAACATTATAATTAGTTTATTTTTTTAAATAGTTGAAATCACTACGTTATTATTAGTCATTTCGTTATCTTTAATTATGTCAATTATGAAATTTTAATTACATTTTATGAATTTAATCATTTTATAAGAATTTAATTTCTTATAAATTATTATAAAATGGATTAATTAAGCTTTCTTTTATCAAAATATATATGATTTTGATAACTAATTATATTTATAAAAACCCCAAATTCCACCTAAAACCCTAGTTCCCGTTAAAAACGTTAAGCTTAATATAATTAAACTTAAATCTCGTCAATAAATATATATTCTTAGGTATCTCGTGAAGGTTTACATTGGAACGTCGCCTATTATCCTTATTAATCATCATCCATAAACTTAGTTACCATGTGAGTATTTCTATACCCATTTTATCATTTTCACACTTTTGGGTGAAACATGTTACCGTATAAACGTTGCACTTGTAAACACGTTTGATTCTTGTAAACCTATGGCAATTTACTTGTGTGTTGTGATTAGTTGAATCTTGTAGCTACCATGTAATGTCGAATACATGTACAATCATTAACTATTGCTAGCCTGGCGACGTCATAGATCTATGGGCCTGACAAGCCTGCTTGGTTGATCCAAGTACACTTAGCTAATCGTATATACTTGTAAACGTTTGAGAACTTGTAAAACTTTGTCAAGGTTTGATTGTGCATTCTGTCTTACATCCCTAGTTACCTTGTTCGCTAATTTACAACATGAATTGCCATCTTTTATATACTTATGTATTCAAAACTATAGAATGCTCACCAACAATATGTTGACCTTTTATTTTTAACATGTTTCAGGCAATAATGTTATGTGGCTGTGAACAATCGTAACTCTCACACTTCGACGATTCCGCCGTCAAGGTTGGGGTGTGACAGCTTCTACCTTAGCAACCAATGTATCCAGACCTGTTGTCTTGAGATCTATGGTATTCTTGAACATGGAGACTGTTTGCTTCCAACTTTCAGGCAAAGTGTGGAGCATCTTCTTGTTTAATTCCTCAGTGGTATATTTTAACTCCAAGATGTTCATCTCAGTAACAAGTTGCATAAATCTATGGAGTTGCTGAGGAATTGATTCACCCTCAATATGATGAAAAGTTTCATATTGTGATCTAAGGGTGTCTTTCCTTATGCTTCGGATCTCATCACTCCCTTCACAGAGAGTGTGAAGTATCTTCCACAGGGAGTTTGCTGTCTTGTAGTTTTCACACCCGATCAAGATTTCTTCTGGCAAAGCCATACTAAGCAAGTTGTATGCTTTAATATCGACTTTGACTTTCTTGACATCATCAGGTGGCAAGTCTTTAGTGCTGATTGGCTTATTCTTGTCATTATAATCCGGCCCAAGAGTGGGTGGAATATAAGGACCTTGAGTGATGGACTCCCACAAGTCAGAATCTGTGTAGTTCACATGATTCCTGAACTTGATCTTCCAGGATTTAAAGTCAGCTTTGGTTTCCAACTTTGGCGGTTGATAAGATCCTCCACCAAAAGTACTCATGTTTAATGCAAAAGAATTAATCAAAACTTAAATGCTAAAATTGATAAATCTATCAAAGACGCAGATCTAGTATTCAATTGATTTGAATATAGATCTAAATCAAACAAGCAATGAGACAGTGCTTGCTGAACGATAAGTTGTTGATTTAATTGTTTGAAAATCAATTAAACAATTTTAATACTGATTGATCAATTGATCTAAATCAATGAGCACCAATGCTCTGATACCACCTGTGAATCCAAGGATCGCGATTCAGGAATTATCAGTATTAAAATAAATCAATTTAATGATCGCGGAATTATCACTAATTGACGTTTAATTGTTTTAATGATTAATGATGAACACAACCACAGAAACACAATAAATGCGAAATCAATAATAATTCAAATGTAGTTCATTAACTATAAGGTAATGATTACAAAAGAATAATAACTGATAACTATGAACAACGAATTCTATGAATCGAATAATGTTTGATGTTGATATGACGGCAGATAGGGTTGCACAATGAACTCTTGACAGCCGTAATAATGATTGATTGTGTTCCTTGAGATATGAAACCTAGGACTCATATTTATAGATGATTTGAGTCGGCTTAGGAAACACCAGATCTCTCGGGATTTGTTATTGATTGTGTTGACTTGTTTGACTTCTTGATAGTTGCAATCCCACAAGTATAATGTTCTTCCGCAGGTGTCTTGTCGTCCGCAGAACTTTTGTTCTTCCGTAGATGATTGGTCTTCCGTAGCAGAGTTGTTCTTCTGTAGGAAATCCTTTTTCCGTAGGAGTCTTCAATTCACGGTACTTGATCATCCGCAGGAACATGTACTTGGTCATTTTGTCTTGTAAGAAACATATCTACGGATTAACAAAATTGTTCATCCGTAGATGTTTCTTACACTTGGTCAATTCCAGGAATCCGTCCAAGTATATTGTTTTTCCCTGTCAAGTCACAAATCAACACACATATATATGGGGTTATCCTATAGATTCAAAGCACACACATATATATATATATATATATATTGACTGTTACAAATATTAATTACAAGACTTGATTTTCAAGTACTAAGCCTATACAAAAATGATCTAGCCCTATACAATCTAGATCTAACAGTAAACAATTAATACGAATAGAAATCATAAGCGAGTTTTTCTAAATAAAACAATAAAAATTACATTAATTCATAAAAGTAAACAATTAATTCATTACGAAAAATAAACAATAAAAATTACATTAAAATTAAACCAAAGAAAACAAAATATCCATATTTCGAATACAAGTTTTTCTAATTTAATCGTCTTCGTCGGTTTGTGTGCCGATACGTTGAGACAAATCATAAGCGAGTTCTTCGTCGGATAGCGGTGAGGATCGTCCGGTTTGTACCTCGTGTTCGTGTATTTCTTCTTCAATCGGTGTTTCTTCTTCAAGGTTTGATATGTGTTGTCTTCGTTCGGCCGCATCTAAGTGGTCTTTTAAACAAATACACATCTCTAGCGATGTTGGAGTTAGCCTTGTTCTTCTAATCGATAAAACCCTGCCACTAACAGAAAATGCAGACTCCGAAGCTACCGTGGAAGCTTGGACGGTTAGTAAATCACGTGCCATGGCAGCTAGGACCGGAAATTGTGATTCCTTTCCTTTCCACCATGTCAGAATATCAAATTTCAAGAATTTATCGGGAGACATAGTGGCAAAAAAATCGGTTCCCATGTACCTCCCGAGTTCGCTACTTGGGGTGTTACCCCTCTGACGTTTACTGTTTTCATTTCTCAAAGTATTATATAAACTAATCATCGGGTCTCTACTTGAGCTCGACGAACTCGATTCCACGTTTGATGGTCGGTGGATGTTTGATGTTGCACCATATTTTTCAACATAAACATTAAACAATTTTTTAAAATTTTCATTAAATGTTTGTTTTGTATTAACATTAAAAAATGGATCTAAATCATGTAAATCTAAATCATAAGTTATCTCATCTATTAAAGTTTCTACCCCCGAAACATTTAAACACGGGTCTAGTGTCACACCCCAACCTTGACGGCGGAAACGTCGAGGCGTGAGGAATACGATTGTTCACAACCACATGACGCTATTATTAATTCCAAATATATTAATCAAGATTCAATTGTAGCAATGCAAGTAAATGTTCAAACATCCAGAATACAAGTATAAAAGTATCCAGATCATTCGTTTATTTCTCTAAGTCCAATCCTAAGTGTGATAAGCTTCAAAGAGTAACCTGAAACATGTTAAAAATAAAAGGTCAACATAAAAATGTTGGTGAGCATTCCATAGTTTTCAATACATAAGTATCTAAAAGATGGCAATTCAAGTTATAAGTTAGTGAATAAAGTGATTAGGGATGTTATGAACAATGCAACAATCAAACCTCGACAATGTTTTACAAGTCTCAAACGTATACTTGGACCAACCAAGTTATAAGTATATACGATCAGCTAAGTGTACTTGGATCAACCAAGCAGGCTTGTCTTACCCATAGATCTATGACTTCGCTGAGCTAGCAATAGTTAATGATTGTACATATAACGCCATAACATGGTAACCACAAAAGTTCAACTAACCACAACTCACAAGTAAATTGCCAAGTCTCGAATAAGTTTACAAGTGCAATGATATAAGTTAACATGTTTCACCCCAAAGTGTGAAAATAAGAAAAAGGGGTATAGAAATACTCACTTGACAATTAAGTATATTATGATGATTAATAAGGTCAATATACGTCGTTCCAAATTATTTCTTTACAAGGTACCTAAATATGTATAGATTTACAACATTTAAGTTTAATTAATAATAACTTTATCTTTTTAAAGAGAATTAGGGTTTTATATTTAAATTGTAACACACATAAGTTTTAGAAAAATATATGTATTACTTAAATATTAAATTTTAAAGAAACAACAAGAATAAAATTTATTTGTAGTAATTGATGACGTCTAAATAAACCTGTGTAATTATTTGAAATACTCATGATTAATAAATTAAATGATGATTTTTGCTATAATAATAGTTTAGTAGTTTAAACTATTATTTAAGGTTTATTTTTACAAATTAATCTAATTATAACTTTTGAAAAATAATTAATTTATCAAAATATTTTAAGAATAAATTTATAATAAATAATTTGGTAGCTTTAAAAATATACTAAGTTCATAAAACATTTTTTTATAATTTTTAGAATTGTTCTTATATTTTTTTAAGGCTGAAAAAGCTATTTAAAAAAATTAATGGGGTGGCCGGGTTTCGAACCCGCGACCTCTGAGTTTGCAAGGGAGTACAGAACCAGTGAACCAAAGGGCCTAAGCCGCGGTGTTCATTGGTTTCAATTTCTTAAAAACAATGCACAGCAACCCTTCTTCAACCCGATGAACCCTAATTCGTTTGAATCCAAATCGAGCAACCAAACACAGACGTTAATGGAATTAACCATGGGGCTTTTGTTCCTCTAATGAAATCAAGTGTAAAGATGTAAATAATTACCCATATGATGTCGATTTGGTGTTAAACCCAACAAGAATAGATCGCGGCCACTGTTTGCTCGATTGATGCTTCAAACAACGATTATAATCAAATTAATTTCAAGGGACGCTTCGTATGATGATCTGGACCAATAGCCCCTTATCAAGTTTGATTAAAATCAGTCGGAGATGAGGTTTAAAGGAAGTTGCAGGTCGCGGTTCTAAGAGGTGTTCGAATGGTGGATTTGTTGTGTTTCAGATCGAATTGAAAGAAATGGATACTTGTAAATGATTAAAGTTTGATAATGCGTGATTTAATTTGATTATCTTCGAGGTTTTAATGCGATTTATGCGTGTAAAGTTGCCGAGAAACATGGGATCGAGAAAGAGGACAAAGGTCGATGATGGGTGGTGGGGTTGGAGAAGAAAGTGTTTTTGATATTTACACCAATGGTCCCTGAGGTTTCCAAAAGTTTACACCAGCGATTTACAGTTTTGTTTTAGTTTTAGTTTAATTACAATTTAGCCCCTTGAAGATTTGTATTGTTATTATTTCATGTAACAATATTATTAGTCATAAGCCTTAATATATTAAAACCTATATTATTATTATTAATGTTATTATTATTAACATTATTATTATTAGTATTAGTATTATTATTAATAATATCAATTATTTTTAAGATTTTACAAAGTTAATTTTTTTACGAAAATTACGAGATGTTACATCTAGTGCGGCGGAACACGTAAAAACCGGGGGTAGTTCAATGAAATATTTTTTAAATTTTTCTTTCATCGGCGCTACCATTGCTGAAAATATTTCGTTTCTTTCTTCATATTCACTTAATTTATGGTTCATTAAATAAATTTGATGAAGTGTTAGACAACTTGTCGGATAATAAACCCCCGACAATTTTGTAGTTGCGTTTTTAAAAAGCTCTAAAAATTGAGTTGTTTCTTGAATATATTCCCAACCCTCTAACGGAAACGGAACAACCCGACCCCGCATCGCAAGACTATCGTGAAAAACATGAAGCGTTTCTTTTTGTCGCAAAGCACTATTAAACATTTTCCAAGTAGAATTCCATCTAGTCGGGACATCCCAATTTAGTCCTAAACAAATGGAATTCGTATCGTGACATATTTTTCTATAATTAACATATCTTTTTCTACTAGTTTTAAAAACGTCACGTAACATGTTTTTGAAAGACGTTTTAAAATCTTCCACTTCAGAAACTCCAAGACCATCTTGCACAACTAAATTAATAATATGTGCAACACATCTTGAATGAAAAAATACGCCGTCACAAACCGGTTTATATTTTATTTTCAATTTTTCAACGACGGATGTGTTGTTCGAGGCGTTATCAAATGACATTGAAAAAATTTTGTTTTCTAATTTATACGTTTTGATTACATAGTCTAAAATTTGAAAAAGATTATCACCGGTATGCGGATATCCAAATAATTCAAACGCAATCGTACGTTTCATCATTTGCCACGAACTTGGATCTATCCAATGGGCGGTGACGCAAAGGTACGATTCCGGTAAACCGTGTGGGGTGGACCAAACGTCGGTAGTTAAGTTCACACCGGTTTGTAAATTTTCAAATAAAACCTTTAAATCATTTTTTGCTTGTTTCCAAAGATTTAAACAATCACGTCTAAGGGTGGTGCGACTTACGTGAGTGTAGCGTGGTTGAAGAGTTTCTTGAATCAATTTTGTTAACCGAGGGTTGTCGAAGTGATCGAACGGTAATCCTTCTTGAATTAAAAACTTTGTCATTCTATCTCGAACCATATCGACGTTGAAGTTCCATAAACCACCATCGTTTCCGATTGATGTTTGCCCTTGACTCGGTGTACTTTTCAAAGACTTGCACCATTTGGTCATATGATTTCTCAAAGTTGAGTTTGAATCCAACTTGAAAAACGAACCACAAGCCTTGCATCGAGCTTTATGTTGACCATTCGACATTTCGCATAAGTCGAAATTACACCAAATCTCTTGGTTTCGCGTTGTTGAAAGAATTCTAACAACGGTAGCGGCACTTGAGGATCCACCGGTTGGAACGGAAGATTCAGAAGCCATAATTCAAGAGATTGAGAGAATAGAAAGTTGAGAGTGAGGAGCGTTTTTGCGTTTTTAAGCACGTTTTTTAGCGTTTTTGAAGTTTTGAGTGTTGTGACTAAACCATAACACCCACTACCTATTTATACTATCATATAAGGGCAAAATGGTCCAAAAAAAGTGCAAAAAACGGTCAAAAATACCCTCAAACGGCCATATAGCCGTTTTCTAACGGTCAAAAAAAAAACGGTCGAAAACCGGTTCCAAACCGGTTTTTTTGGACCGGTTTCGAAACCGGTTCGGGTAAAAACCGGGTCCAAACCGGTTTGGTCTAGAAATTTCAAAACCGGTTCTGAACCGGTGGGTTTTTTCGGGTTGGAACCGGGTTGGGGGTATACCGGTTCCGAACCGGTTCGGGTCCGGGTCGGGTCGTCGGGTCGGGTTTTGAACCCGGTTCTTTTGTGCACCACTACATAGATGGGTTACTGAATTAAGTCATCAGATTTTTATGCTAGTCCACATTCGATTTAGAAAAAAGAATACGGCCCAACACAAAAAATAAAGTCCAATAGCTATAGCCCATTAGTGGGCTTGTCAAATGTCAAGTGTACAGTGCATGGTTATGGAATGAAAGGTCCAAAACAGAGTAGAATTAGGCCATAGGCCCGTGGGCCTTTTGATAGATCGGCCCAGATGATAACTAGAAATTATAGTTGGACGTAACAATGGGTTCAAGATTGTTGATCCGGGGGAACAAAAACATCATTTTGGGCTTTTAATGCTTTCCCATTGGTTTGTAACATTATTCCTCACAAATAGGGCATATTTGTTAATCTAATTGGTGTGTGGTCAGTGGTGTGGTGATGAAAAATGCGAAAAAAACTTTGGGTTATGAGTAATTGGACCCTTGACCGCCTTCCTACCTTTATATACATGCCCGTGTATTATAACACATTAATCTTATTTAGTAGTTATCAGCTTACCACATTAAAAGCCTTGTGAAGCTCAACTATTTACTACCGGTAATGAAACTTTAAAGCCTAACTAGAATATCACTAATTCTTATATATATTAAAGATATAAATTTTAGCTACAGTACCTTCACCTCTGCCTCAGCTTCTTCTTCTCCTCCCTTCTTCTTCTCCGCCCTCAGCTTCCCCACTTCTGGCTCGACACCCTAACCCTAACCAACTTCACCCTCACCCCCAACTCCCGATTTCTAGGGTTACACATCTTCAGCGAAAACTCCTTTGATAATCCTTTACACATCTTCAGCGAAAACTCCTAACCTGTGAGGAAGAAGGGGGAAAGCTCGATCGGGAGCTGTGTTCAATGTCTCCACCAGCATAATAGGTGCCGGGATCATCGAACCGTCGCAACTTCGACCAGAACCCTAGAAACACGAGGCCGGTCCACCGCGGCGTCCAGAACCACCCGATCAAAACTCCGATCGATGATGACGATGATGCACAAATTGAGTTTGATAGAAGTTCGTTTTCGAAATTGCTTCGAAGGGTTTCTTTAGCTGAAGCGAGATTGTATTCTCAAATGTGTTATTTGGGGACCTTAGCTTACTCAATACTTGAAATTAAGGTAACAATCTTCTATGTTGTTTCATTATTGCAGATGAAGTGTTTGATGAAATGACTCATAGAGATCGTATTATTGTGTGTATATACCATATGCACATGTCTCTGTTTGTGTCTGCAAATGTAATTAGGAGCTTGTTGTACGGTGATCTGTTTAATCGTATGAATTTGCAGTTTTATGATACGAGCGATTTGTTAGGTCGCAATTGAGATTGAAATCGTAGTTTCGTTTAAAGGAAATGCTTTGTTATTTGCTCGAAAGCAGTCAACAGTTAGGTTAAGATTCTGATAAGTCATGTCTATAAGTGTTATGGTTCTTGTGCATGTGACGGTAGAACTGTTTGATTGTACGGAGATCAGAATGACGACTCGATAGAACTTACTTTTTGGATTTGGTTGTTGAAGTTCTTATAAATAGTAGTGGTAGTTTTTTCAGCGTTTCAACCTGTGGTGAGAGGAATTGTGGATGTTTTATGGCGTTTGAGCCTAGAGAAATGATGAAGAGGGTGACAAAGAAGGTGGGGAAGTATGAGATTGGGCGGACAATTGGTGAGGGTACCTTTGCAAAGGTGAAATTTGCGAAAAATACAGAGACCGGTGAGGCGGTTGCTGTCAAGATTCTGGCTAAAAGCACAATACTGAAGCATAAAATGGTGGATCAGGTTTGGATTCCACTTACTGTTGTTCTCTCATTAACCCTAACTAATGTATACAGCAGATGAATGTGGTAGATATATTAGATATTAATCTTGTTTTGTTTCTCATATAGAGTTGAACTTCTGGTTTTTCTGTTAAAAACTGTGATTTTACTATTTATTATGGCTTTTAAGCTTGTATCAAATTTTGATCATCATCTTAACTGAAGTCAAAGAAGCAGACAAGTGCACTGCTTGAAGGAGGCTGAA
This sequence comes from Flaveria linearis, assembly GCA_024085815.1. Taxonomy (NCBI): domain Eukaryota; kingdom Viridiplantae; phylum Streptophyta; class Magnoliopsida; order Asterales; family Asteraceae; genus Flaveria; species Flaveria linearis. The sequence goes on from CM044002.1 coordinate 25,530,836, forward strand.
AAAATGGCATTGAAATATATGCAAGTCATACGAATTTACGCAACAAACCCTATTAGGTTTCATTAATAGAAGATTATGCTGTGAGGTGTAAAATATGTAGATAAGTAGACTTGAAGGGTTGCATATGAACCCACCAAAAATATATAAGCAAACATTATAACTAGTAGACAGAGGGTCAGTTTTCATCTTGAAATCCCTTGTCTTTGGTGTATATATAAATTTTCTTTCATGGAGCCATCTGATTAGTCAGTCAACCCAATTTTCTAATGCATGTGGATTTGAACTCATGTCTTCAACAGCTCTTTATGTAGCATCGTTATTTGGTGCTAATTAAATATATCAAAGTGTGAGTTGTTTGGGCGACTCCGGCAAAGTAAGGGCTAGAAGTTGAAATCTTTAAAATATATTTGATCACGCTTGATATCTTGCATACTCTTGTCTTTAATGGATATATTTTTTGACCCCTCACACCTTTGATTGGAAAAATATGATGCTTTTAGTTCTTTTTCCCTTTCAGTTTCCCTAAGGTTGGTTATCACTTATTTTAAGTTGATTTGCAGATTAAAAGAGAGATATCCATAATGAAGATAGTGAGGCATCCTAATATTGTGAGACTGCATGAGGTATTACTGAAATCCTTAAAATCTATTTGAATACAAATGTTATTTCTGTGCAACTGCTGTGATATCCCAGTGAATACGTAGTTTCAGATTATTTATAAACTATTTTTAATGACCTCAGCCTTTTCTTCTGTTAGGTTTTGTCGAGCCATACAAAGATATATATAATACTGGAGCTTGTCACTGGAGGAGAGCTTTTTGACAGAATTGTAAGGTTTACTTATGATAGGACTGTGCTACATGTCAACACTCACATTATCCTCAATATTATTTTGATATGCGATTATCCATCTCATTATTTCTTTCTATCTTCCACAAGTCCCCTTTATCGGGTGGTGTTGTATTTAGACGTCCTTGTAGAATTTTATTCATGGTGATACATGCTTGATCATATCAAGTAATGTGTAAGTTAGACTTGCAGAGTAAACTTCTTCACACGGTAATTAACGTACAAATTATTAACTGAAGCACCTGTGATTTGCAATATGCAGTCCGCTGTAGCATAGGGACCACTATGGGATTGTTGTATATTTTTATGAATTTAGGAACTACCGACTGCATGGTTATTTCTTATGTTTAGTAATTGTGTTTTAGTTATGTATTACATCTCGTGTGGCCGTGTTACAAAATGGCCATATTTATATGCAAGATTGAGCTCATGTATTTATAATACTTATAATGTAATGGTGCAGGCTATTGTTGGAACAATTGCTGTGATTTTTGGTGTTATTACAGTGAATGTTGCAGGTTTGAGGTAAGATCAAAGTGATGATTCTGTATGTTCTTGTATTTTGCTCTTTACATACCATTATAAGTTTGAACTAATACAAAGAACAAATTTTGTTATCCATTAATCCCTATTCCTGTGATTAGATACAAGGAGTATCAACTCCAAGATTATGGTTCTTGGTTTATAAAAAAAGTAAGTGTAATTCCTTTAAACATGAGTCCAAAAGTTATCCACTTTATATAATAACTGTCCGCATTTGTTTCCTGTTTCTCTTTCAGTTGAACGACACCCATAACTGGAAACACCTTCGAAGTTGTTTTGTGAAAACCGAGGTTTGCAACAGCCTGCCTAGAAGATACAGAGTATGTGTTCCAGTTCTATCTATATTCCAATTCAAATTAATATGACATGTTTTGTGAAAATCAACCATTTAATCAAATTAAAAGTTTACTATGGTGTCCTTATTGCAGACTCTCAAACAATACAAATTGTCACACTTAACTCCCATTGAAGCCGGTTGCTGCAGACCACCCTCTCAGTAAGGCTTCATAAACTCATTCATTCCCTTTGATCTCCCCGCGGCAACGCGCGGGAGAAACTCCTAGTTAGTAATCAAATACATTACAAATCAATAACTTGTATTCTAATTCTAAGGATACCATAAAATAATATTTAGTAATATTATTTTATTATATTTAATATTTTATTATATTTAATATTTTATTTATTAAACCCGTGTAATACACGGGTTCACTAAAGTTAGTGTTTCATGTTTGGGGAAATTAACAGCAAACCCCCTCCCCCTCCCAACACACACACGCTTTCTCTCTCAATGTCCAGCCACCACCACCACAACGAACGTAGAGCCACCACAGATCGAGTATGCGGCATATCTAGTTATTAATTAAAGGATAATATTAAATGATGAATTATAAATGCATTCCTCATGTTAAATGGAGACAACTTGAGAATACATGCATATCAGACTTGTATCATGTGCTTAAAAAATCATAACCAACTTGTTAGTGTTTGAGCAAAATGACTATTTAATCAAATAGACGTATTATATATAATGTCCATCCAACTCAGGGATTAAATACGCTACGTTTGTGCAAAGTTTTGAACTGATTTTATAATTTTAAAAAGTTACCGATCTTGTAATTTTAAATAGTTAAGAACCAAAAGTGAAATCAGAACACATCACAGGGACCATCCGTATAATTAAGCCATTATATAATAATAAGAGATACGAAGAGATACGCTGATAACGGTTGGATAATAATGACGTTTAGATTACGCGATAATATATTACGTTTAGAGACGATCCGATCCTATAAGAGTATTAAAGAATAAAATGTATAGTTTTGTTTTTACATGTACTAGTGTGTAATTACTTTATTGTTGTAAACCCATATTGTAAATTCATCTCTTATATATTAAATCTTCTACCAATTGGTAGAGCATTCAGAACTACAATTATACATATGGTATCATTAGCCAATTAAGAGGTTGACTCCCCTATTCTCTCCACCTTCCTCACTTTGCCTTTTCCTTTCTATTCCAGCCGTTCTCACCCCTTTCTTCTTCCTTGCCGATCATCTTCTTTTCCCTTTCCCATGGCTTCTGCATCTTCAGAATCCTCTCTTCCTCTCAACACTTTAATCCATATGCTCACTGTTAAATTATCATCCACAAATTACCTACTTTGGAAGAATCAAATGGTACCGATAGTAACTTTTCAGAATCTGATTGCTCATGTGGATGGGTCGTCTGTTGCTCCCCCTCCGACTCTTGTTCAGGCTGATAAAACCATCGACAATCCCGACTTTTCTACCTGGCTTTCCGCTGACCAGAAGACCGTGATCATCCTTCATGCCTCTCTCTCTGAAGAAGCGGTCACGGTTGTTGTTGGTCTCTCTACGGCGCGTGAAATATGGGTCGCTCTTGAGGTGCCTACTGTAACTCTTCGGTTGAGCGTCTTCAAAATTTCTGTGACCAACTCCGTCTCACTCAAAAAGGCGACAAGACCGTGGCGGAGTTTGGTCGTAGTTTCAAACTTCTTTGTGACCAATTAAGTGCGATCGATCACCCGGTCTACGCTTCTGATCAGCTACATTGGTTCCTCTGTGGTCTTGGACCAACTTTTGAATCATTTTCGACCTCCATCCGTTCTGCTAGGCCTCCGCCATCCCTCTCCGATCTATTGGCTCGCGCTGAAAGCCATGAAATGTTTGTGAAGTCCATTCACAGGTCAGTTCCAAACCCGGTTGCTTTTTCTGCTCAAAACAATCGCTCACCCCCTGTCAATAGGGGTCGCGGTGGTCGCTTCTACCGGGGGGCTGCTTCTGCAGGAGGACGTAATCAAGGTCGACGGTCACCTCATTGTCAATTGTGCAGAAAAGAAGGCCATGTTAACTCCAGTGGACCTGATTGGTATGTCGATTCGGGAGCATCGGACCATATGACCGCCTCTCCTACTTCCGTTACCAACCCGACTCCCCCATCAGGTAACGAAACTGTGACCTTTGGGAATGGTTAATGCCTTCCCGTCACTCATACAGATCACACCTCTTTATTTAATACACTTCATTTACGTGGTGTATTGGTTGTTCCATAAATTACTAAAAATCTTTTATCGGTCCGAAAACTAACAAAAGACAATAATGTTGATGTTTTGTTTTCTTACCCGTCTTTTTTGATTCAGGATCGACAAACTCATCAGGTCCTAGCCCTGGGATGTCTTGAAGATGGCCTCTATGTTTTGCACACCGATCATAAAGCCTTTATGGCTACTTCATCTTGTCCTAAAGCATCATATGAAACTTGGCACTCACGCTTAGGACATGTTTCTTTTGCTAATATAAATCTTTTGCAAAAACTTGGTTGCCTCTCTTTAACATCTATTTTGCCTAAACCTACTGTTTGTTCTCCATGTGAACTTTCCAAATCACATCGGTTACCTTTTAATGAGAATAATAAACGTGCTTCTCACCCTTTAGATCTTGTGCATTGTGATTTATGGAGACCTGCTCCAATCATCTCAAATGATAATTTTTTGTATTATGTTGTATTTGTTGATGTTTACTCAATGTTTTGTTGGCTTTATCCTTTACGAGCCAAATCCGAGTTTTATAATGTGTTGGATATTTTTATAAAGTTTGTTCAAACACAATTTTCAAGAAAGGTTAAAGTCTTTCAAAATGACATGGGACAGAATTTGTCAATCATCGTGTTCGTAAGTTATTTGAAGAAAATGGGACACTTCATCGCATGTCATGTCCATACACACCCCAGCAAAACGGTCGGGCCGAACGTAAACATCGACACATTGTCGAAACGGGTCTAGCCATGTGTATTTCATGCTCGGCTTCCACCTTCATATTGGGTGGATGCTTTTTCCTCTGCCGTTTTTATTATTAATCGTGTGCCCACCCCGACCTTAGAGGGCAAATCTCCATTTCAAATATTGTATTCATACCAGCCGGATTACAACACATTGCGTATATTTGGTTGTAGAGTTTTTCCGATGCTTCGTGATTACTCCCCTCATAAACTTGCTCCTCGGAGTCTAACATCACAATTCCATCGTCTGACGCACCCAACCCCTGTCCGATAATTGACTCACCATCTCACAGTGTTCCACCTCCACCCCCATCTCATCCCATGACTACACGAGCTAAGGCGGGAATTTTTAAACCCCGTCATCGTGCCGACATTTCATTCGTCACAAACCCCTTCCATACTGCTCTTTTTGCTTCCAATGACCCAAAAACATACAAAACTGCCATTAAAGACCCTAAATGGATCCAAGCCGTGCATCGTGAATTAGAGGCTCTTCGAAACAACAACACTTGGTCTCTTGTTCCTCGCCCAGTGAATGGCAACGTTGTTGGTTCCAAATGGCTCTTTCGAACCAAGTACCACTCTGATGGATCCATTGAACGTCACAAAGCACGTCTTGTGGCTCAAGGCTTTAGCCAAGTTCCTGGTCTTGACTATTCTCATACATTTAGCCTTGTTGTAAAGGCAACAACTGTGCGAGTCGTTTTGTCTTTAGCTATCACAAATAATTGGAAGTTGCATCAATTGGATGTAAATAATGCATTCCTACATGGCCATCTCAAGGAGTGCGTGTACATGGAACAACCTCCGGGCTTCGTCAACCTAAACTTCCCCAATCATGTTTGTAAGTTAAAGAAAGCTCTTTATGGGCTCAAACAAGCTCCCCGTGCTTGGTTTTATCGACTTAGCAATTTTCTCCTAAATAACGGCTTCACGTGTAGCCGTGCCGACACGTCACTCTTTGTCTTCAAACGTGACTCTTGCATTATGTATATGCTCGTTTATGTCGATGATCTCATTCTAATAGTAAATCAACCTCATGTTCTTGCTAAGTTTATTACCCACCTCAACGAAGAATTTGCAATTAAAGATTTAGGGGAGCTCAACTATTTCCTTGGGCTTCAGGTCACTTATACTTCTAATGGTTTGTTTTTGAATCAGTCCAGGTACACAAAAGACATCTTGGAAAGGGAAAATATGCTTACTACCAAACCCGCACATACACCATTAGCTACCAATGTTACCTTCACTACTTCAGGAGAACCCTTCTCAGATCCGACTTTGTATCGCTCTATTGTTGGTGCTCTCTAGTATTTGACAATCACACGTCCGGATATCTCCTATGCGGTTAATCAAGTTAGTCAATTTCTTAAAGCTCCAACCGTCATGCATTACCAACAAGTCAAACGAATCCTTCGCTATCTCAAAGGAACATCGACATTTGGGCTCACTTTTTGCAAACCATCTAGTTCATCTATTATTGGCTACTCTGACGCTGATTGGGCTAGATGTATTGAAACACGTCGTTCAACATACGGATACTCTATCTTTCTAGGTGGAAATCTCGTGTCCTGGAGTGCAAAGAAACAGCCCACCATTTCTCGGTCAAGCTGTGAGTCCGAGTATCGTGCAATGACAAACACCGCTGCAGAAATAATTTGGGTGACTCATCTTCTCCGTGAGTTACATGCGTTACCACCAAATCGCCCAACCCTATTGTGTGACAATCAAAGTGCGTTATTTCTTACGCAAAATACTGTCTCTCACAAAAGGGCCAAACACATTGAACTTGATTATCATTTTATTCGTGAACTTGTGGCGTCTGGAAAATTATATACTAAATTTATACCAACCAAGCTTCAGGTGGCAGATATCTTTACGAAAAGTCTTCCGCGCTACCAGTTCGAATCCTTTCGCCAAATGCTTCATATTGGACCGCCACCCTCTCGCTTAAGGGGGGATATTAAAGAATAAAATGTATAGTTTTGTTTTTACATGTACTAATGTGTAATTACTTTATTGTTGTAAACCCATATTGTAAATTCATCTCTTATATATTAAACTAGGTTATACCCCGTGTACTACACGGGTGGTTTAAACAATTACAATATTATTTAAAATTAATTACTTATTAAGCGTAATAAAAAGTAAGATCAATAAGTTGCAAATTCAAAACATTAATTTAAAAGAGCAAACGTACAAACTAAAGTTTCTCATAGATTTCTGAACACTTCTTTGTATACAACGTTTTGTGTTTCGTTGGTAATGTTACCATTTTGATCTAAGATTAATAATTTAATCCCGTCTTTCGTCTTCACCCTTGACAAAGCAACGTATAACTGACCATGAGTGAAAATAGGTTCTTTAAGATACAAACCTACTCTTGACAACGATTGTCCCTGACTCTTGTTAATCGTCATTGAAAAGCAAACAGTAAGTGGAAATTGTCTTCTTTGAAACTTGAAAGGAATTTTTTTATCAGATGGCACGAGATTTATTCTTGGAATAAACGTTCTGCAACCAATATTACTTCCTGATATTATCTCTGCTTCAATAACACGTTTTCCTAAAGAAACAATTTGCAGCCGAGTACCATTGCAAAGGCCATTTTGCTGGTCAATATTACGTAGAAGCATGACCGGAACACCAACTTTCAATACTAACCTGTGATTTGGTAACCCGGATATCTTAAGTCCATTTAAAAAATCCGGTGAATATAAATCTTGTTGTGACATATTATTAAAATGTTCAGTTTGACATATGCTATCCGAACTAAGATACTCTACCTCATCACCGGGAAAAAGTGAAAGCAAACGATCTGTTAAATTTATTTACCATTCCTTGTAAGCTTACCTCCACATCCTTAAAGCAAGAAAATAACCAACATTGTAATTAAATGTAAAAAAGTAGCAGCTCTAGTGTCCTTAAGTGTAAAGATGTTCTATTAAAGATAATTAGGGGAAATACACCAGCACTGCAATAAAAAAAATAAGTATTTTATTATAAGAACATAAGATTATTTAAGCTCTTTTAAATGAATGAAGTAGCAGCTCTGATGTCCATGTGGTTAATTTCAATTGAATTGATCTGGGTTTGCCTAATTCATGTAAAATTATTTAAAAAAGTTTATATAAATAAATTTAATCAAAATCAAATGGAAATCAATACATATTTATAAAAAAATATAACTCTACGTAATCTTTTGTATAATTGCTTTTATTTCAAGATTTGCTTAAGTAAGTTCTTCATGCAGGGTATTCTATGCTTTTGTTTCTTGTTTAATATTTGAATACATGATTTTGGTATAAGTTAGGTAAGAGGATACAAGTAATATACAGTCAATAATACATACCTTTAATGATGAATAAAGATAATCATAACAAACTCATCTATAAAAATATAAGAGAGGAGTTTCAATACCATAAGTCAAAGGTAAATAACAGTTTTGAATAGAACTAAGTTAAAAAATATCAAAGTTACAAATATTTATCAAATACATTAGAGATGAAAGCAACTATTGATGTTAAACAAACACTTGCGTAGAAACCCTTTGCAAAAATTCTACAAACACAAATAACCATCATCAGGATACTCCCATAATTTAATATAATAAAATTAAGGAACAACCTACATAATTTAATATAATAAAATTAAGGAACAACCTACCTGAATGAGTGTTTTGAGCCCATACTTAGAATACCTTGAAGATACACCATTAGGCTAAAATCAAAAGTCTTTGTGACAAATAAAAAAACACACAAATAGACAAACAAACATGCTGAAATTAAAGAAAACAAACACCAATCAAGCAAAAACAAAGCACAAATCATGGAGAGACCCGTTTCAAAGTTGTCAAATACCTATCTGATGCTTATGTTGTAACTTCTTTCAATAATAAAAACCTAAATGTTACCTAAATGCTGCAACTCATTCAACAAACCTTATTGTTAAATTCACAGAATCGATTAAAATAAAAGAAATCACAAAAACCTTGCCTTCTCATTAAAACACATAAAGGACCACAGATTCGATAGAAACATACAATTAGCAACATGCTTCATACAACAAAAGACGATTAGCAAGCAATAAATAAAATGAATAAAATGAATGTATTTTATTTATTAACTGTCACTTGATTCAGCAAGCAATCCTTTATGTTTTTTTTTTCTGCAGTTCCAACTTTGCAGATAAAAAGGAAGATAATCGAACTCAAGTAAACAAAGCATTAGTTAGATTCTGATATGGAGATGTTATTCTGCTCAATTTTGGAGGATTTGGACTGATTTGGCCCGATTTTAACTGAATTAGTGGACTTTAAGTGAATTGTAATCAAAATTAAGCTTAAATTTGACCTAAATTCATTAAAATTGGATTAAAATGGGTTCAATCAGACATATTCATTGATTTGGAGGTGATTTTCGCTTGAACGAACTGTTGGAGATTAGATTCTGCTCGAAATTGACAGTTTTCGCTTGATCTGTAAGTTTTCGCGTGCGAAAACCGGGAGTTTTCGCTCAGACAGTTAGATCACCTTTTTGTGCGATTTCGCGTGAAAAGGTAACTTGGAATTTCGCACGAATCGATCTCTCGCGCGAATACTTGTGTCGCGCGAAATCTGCCGTCGCACGGTTTGAGTTTTCGCACAAGAAGTCTGATTTTCGATTTTCTGATCAACATGTCTTCAACACCAAATTTGAAGCATATTAAACCAGAGGAAAATGAGAATCTGTTTGCCGAGTTTATATCTGGTGATCTTTTGTATGGAGTGTTTGCTGAGAAAGAGGAAGCTGAAGGAGTGAAGGAGAATGTTGAAGAAGAGAAAGAGAAAGCTATGAAGAAACATCAGGTTAAGAAGGTTGCTGAGGAGAGGATTGTGATTGAGAAGTACACTGTCGAGCTTCCAGTCAAAAGCCCATGTGTTGATCCAAAGACTGTTGATGTTGCTCCAGCGGAAGAACCAGCTGCTGAATTGAAAGCATTCATGGTCAAGAAGGAAGAAGAGGCTGAAAGGGAAATTTCAGAACCCAAGGTATATGATGGTTTGTGCAAAAATTCTTGTGTTGAGAAAGTTCAAAAATACAGAGTTCACAATGAGAGCCTGATAATGGAAGTTGAAAAACTTCAGTATCAAGCTTGCAAACACAAGTCAAATGAAAAGATTTTTAAAGAAAAACTTGAAGGTTTAAACAAAACAATATATAATTTAAAATTAAATCTTCATGATAAAGAATGTACCAATAATGACTTGACAGTGAATTAGCCACAGCTAAATTGACCGTTGAGAAATTTGAACTTTCATCAACAATGGTTGAAGGAATAATCAAGTCACAAATGACTCAGAAGATCAAAGGAGGAAAATGTGGTGTTGGATTTTCTAACATTGCTCCTCCAATTAATCATGATTATTCATGTTTACCTTCATCTGATAACATTTGTGATTCTGATATGGTATATGGGATTGGTTTCTTTCCATCTCAAGACTTAAAACCTTCAGTCAAAGTAAATTTATCTGTTGATCCTATCATAGTACCCAAATCTAAACAATCAACTGAAAACTTTTGTGCAAATAAATTGAAGGTGGATGGGTTGGTTGAAGAATGGGAGAGTGACTGTGAGAGTGAAAATAAAAGTGAAAATTTGAAAAATAAAAATGTGAATGATTTCAGATCTGGTTGTAATCAAACTTTATCAAGCAATGAAAAGATTGTTGATCTGAATGTGCCAAAATTAAATATTAAAAGTAAATTGAATGCAAATCAAAGGGCAAATCAGAAAGAAAAATTTGAAAAAGATTTTAAAAGTAGATTTGTTTCAAAAGGTTTAATTGAAAATGAAGAACATATTTTTAAAGAAACGAATTCTCGATTCTTTAAAAATAAACTTCATTATAATGCTAACCTTGTGAATCAAGATATTTGTAGCCCAGATTTGCAAGTGAAAGCTCCTTCTCCAGCATCCATTCGCATATCAAAGTCTGGTCCTCCTCCAGCACAAATTCGAATAACAAAGCCTGGTCCTTCTTCAGCAGAATCAAAGACTATTCCTATTCCAACACTACCAATTCCAAAAGTCAAAACTGCCAAATCTTCAATCCAAAGTGGTCATAATTCTTCGTTTTCCTCGAATCTGCAAAAGATGAATGTGCAATTGTCAAACGAGACAAAGATTCGAGAGACTGTGGAGAAAGTTAAACCTAGTCAATATGACTTTGGTTTTTATGACAATTTTCATAATTGTCATCCACAGTTTGTTTTCCACACACAACAAAAGAGATGTTATCAGTGTGGAAACACAAATCATTTGGCAAATAATTCCTTTTCGACAAAAATCATTAAGCAAACAACGATTTCATAATTCTATTGCTCATAATAGAAAATTGTTTTTCACTCGTGGAAAATTTGCAAAACAGATGAAATCAAAAGTTGATAATGCTTACAATGTCGAAAAGCATAAGAGTTTGAAAAATGATTTAAAAGAAAGAATCAAGGTGAACAATGTTAATGAAAAGACTGATGTGCTGAATAAATATAACAATCTAAAATCTTTCTGTCTTAATGCAACACATAATGTGCTCAAGTCATGTTTGACTTGGGTACCAAAAGCTAAGTAATTTGTTACTTATGCAGGGACAACTGCAAAGGATCATTGAGAGCTTATGGCATATAGACAGCGGTTGTTTAAAGACATATGACAAGAAACTTAAAATTGCTTCAACATGTTCAGTCATATATCGAAGAAATTTAAAATAAGCTTTGAATAATATTTTTGGTCTTAGGGGGAGTCAAGACTGGATCAATAAAAATGAATTTTCATGATTAAATGAGAAATGATTTTACAAAGTTCAAAAAGAGTCTAAGTACTTTCAAAAGCTTAAATACGAATAGATTAGGATTATGTTTGATGTGTCAATAGGCTTTGCTTTCAGAACTGAAAAGATCATAATTGAGTGATTACACTTGACTTAAAGAAATATGATTTAGTGGGGAACATATCAGGATTCTATGCCAAAAATTTTCTAACACAAACTGAGAGATATAATCTTGTCATACTCAAGCCTGTAAGTGATTGATTCAGTGATTATCATAACTATATATATATATATAGGATAAAATTCAAAAAGAAACAAAAAGAGAAAAACACAAAAAGAAAATAATTGAGCAAAAAGATGCCAACAAAGGCCATATAGGATATAAGATGCCAAAAGGCACAACAAATCAAAAGATATGTCTAAAAGACATACATACTATATGGTATATATTTTCTATTTTGAGAATAGTTTTTAACTTTGGAAGGCAAAATCAAAAGTTGGGGCGTGTAAGTCCGGATGGCTTGTAAGTCCTAAACATCTTGAGAGGGCAGACGTAAGTCCGGATGGCTGTCACTAAGTCCTTAAACTTGTTAATATTCCGGGTTAAAAAATATTTCTCAGGCTAGTTATGCTCAAATAGTTATATTTAGGAATACAATAAATAGTATCACTGATCATCAATGCATGGTTTAAGTCAAATTGGGGTGACTTGAAAATCTCGATAGTGTCTTGAAGGATAATAATTACCTTACAGAAGTTCTGATTGTGGGATCCACTGACTTATATTAAATCAACACAAAACATGATATATATCACTCATTATGTTTCTGAGTAAAATCTGAAGTATAAGTTTAAAGGGACAAAAGATATCGACAATCAACTTAACCAGTTTATTTTAAATAAAGCTGGACAGAGTCTTGACTTGATAAAGAACTATATGATCTCATTTTGAAAATTCTTTCAAGAAAAGGAAGATTCCAGTCCATGCTCCTGTTCCTCCCAACTCGTTAAAGCATCTACTATCATGGAGATGTGAGAAGGATTCCGGTCACGCTGTGATCAGATGCACTGACAAGTCATTTGAATTATTGATCCAGCAGACTTGATGAAGTTTGGCAAAAACGAATTACTCAAGCTGTTACACTGCCCTATTTCAGCTGATGAGTCTGTTTATTTTCTATCTTGCCAGTACGTATGGATGATTGACCGGATCCTGAGAAACAAATGGTATGCCTATGTTGGCTCTAACAAGAAGGCGAATGTTGACTTTGATTGATTATGTTTCACCGAGCCTAGGGGGAGATTGTAGAAGACAAATCAAGGCTCGGCAAAACAAACTGCCTGTGCGAAAGACTGAATCCACGCGAATTAAAGAAGTCACGCGAGAAGCAGATCCCACGCGAGTCGCAGACCATGCAAGACAAGCTTCCACGCGAGATAAGATGCCACGCGAAAGCCATTGCCGCGCGAAATACCTGTCGCGCGAGAACTCACTGTTTAGTATAAATAGATGTATTTCGTTTTGTAAAAAAAGCTTTTCGTTGATTATATCATACTGTACTGTGCGAAAATAGCACAAGACCTTTTATAGGTTGTTTATTTCAATCAAAGAAGCATTTCGTGTTCAATTCGATCATCTCTTCTATCCAATCATGTTTATATTCCGCATTCTCGTGATTGAGATCGTGTGTTATTGATTCTGGGAGATTTTCAAGGTTTTACATTGTGATTGTCAATATGGGGTTGCAATGTGTACATGTTTTGATGTTTCTCTAGGATACTCAGTACCAGCTATGCATATAATCTATATGCAAATACCGTTCCTCGCTAGCTGTTATTACATAAAAGAATATGTCAATATATAAAACAATGAATTTAGAAGAAATGGTCCCTTTTTATATTAAGTCATTATATTAGTTGTCAAACAACCTACTATTCATTTATTGCTAAATTAACAAATCACATATTCACATAGTATTTCCTACGGATGTTTCTATTACCACTTATTACTTAATATAACATATAGCAAAGTCAAGAAAAATATCATGAAAACAAAATGCACGAGGAAAAAGTTATTATAAAAATATATTATGGTATCATAAACGATAAAGGTAAGCATTTGACAATGATCGAATATGATCCTATTTTTCAGATTATGTATCTAATCTTGAATTTAAATAATCAACATTATTGATAAAATGTACTACATGCATCATAACCAAGGAAGGTAAGCATGAAACTTGCAAGCTCAAAGTTTTATACACTATGATAACCAAACACAAATACCTTACAGCCTAAAAGCTTATTATCCAATATAACCAAGCAACACAAATGCACTACAGTGGCCAGATCAACATGTATGATAACCGAAAACAAATATCTCACAATCTAAAAGCTTATTATCCACCAAAGACAAAGCAGGTGGCCAGATTATACTTCTTCTCATCCTCTGAAAATGAATGACAAAACAAAACAGTGAAGCATTACTTTAGCAGACTTGTAACAATTGATTCGTCAAAAGCACAACCATGACTATAAGTTAATTTAACAAATCAATGTGATTCAGCCTTATTCGAATCGATACATGCTTAGAACCAATAATAAAACTGGCAAGTAAATAACTTTAAAAAAGAATTGAAAACAACTAATTGATGTGAAAATTCATTAAATCAATCCATGAATCATGATGTGTGTATGAAACGGAGATTAATCAAACTAATTTAAACTACCTTTGATCATGATTTCTATGAGGTGTTATGTTTTGAGGGTTTGCTTCAATCATATTTTGATAATGCAAATAGATTCTATTATTCTATTGATCATTCCCGTAACAATCACCACTTGTTTGATATAACACCTAAAAGACGATAAAATCACAGAATCAAGCAAATGCAACTTCTTTTCCTATAAAAAGAAAATCGAGCATTTCATCAAACAATTGGCTTGCATTCCATGCTTTCAATCATAAACTACAATTTGACTCCACATTTCACATTATCTCTTTGCATGAAAACCAATAATAATAAGGATAAAAACATGACATTTTCTTAGGCGTACTTACTTTGTATAAAAACTTGTTTCCATTCAAATGTTGCAATGCTCAAGTGATGAAGAATACACATAAAATTATAAAAACATGCACTGATGAATGATAACATCATGACAAACCTTAGATAGAGACTATTGGTTTCTCTGTGTCTGTCCCCTGGCTTTATATACAAAAAAAAGGAATATATTTTACTTTTTCATCACCTCTTTTACGGTTTTGGCAGCACCTTTTTCCTTCTATGCTGCTTCCATACAAACAATTAACACAAGAAATCAGATCAGTAATCAATGAATAGCAAGGGAAGGAATGCAAAAAATGATGTAACCATAGCAAAACGATTTGAGGGTGAAATGGTCTCAACATACACAAACAATCACTCGTCCGATGCAAATCAGAAAAACGGTGTAATGCAAACATAAGAAAAATATCGTCGTTAGGATTGTTACAACAAAAAGGTTAATACTTGATTCCTACTGCATAATGTTCACCAGTAATGTGAGGTTTATAAACACAACCACCATGGTTAAGATGAAATCGAAAAGCATAGTTGCATAATGGAATATAAAACAGAATGAAGTTAAAATAAAACTAAAAAGCATATTGATAACCCCAATCAAAAGCATAGTTGCATAATGGAATAGAAGTCATATTTTTTTCACTAAAGGCATGTGCTAAAGGCAAAGCTATTCACTAAAAAAACAACATTGTTTATCAAGTTTACACTTACACTCTTGCTTCCTGTTGTTTAACTTGCAAAAGGGGAGTAACTCCAAGCTTCTACCTGCATTCAAACACCAATATAGCATCCAATTATGTAATAAAAAACAGAAACATCTTAACTTCATCATCTTAATACACTTTGGCATTTTATCAAACAACTTATGGGCGTAAAAGAATAATCACAGAAACTTTATGGATCTCATTTAACCCATATCACAGAAACTTGCCACCTAATAGATAAACTATTGTTCTTCAATTCTCAACCTAAATCATTCTCTATTGTTTACATCACACATAGCAATAATAAAGTTGTTAATAACCAGACTAGTAATACTCCTCTGTTTAATTAGTAATGTAGCATAAGGTAGGATTGAAATCCTCATGAATTAGTAATAACTGAAGATGCAAGATTCATGTGAAGAATCTAGATTCAGAACAAAATATAAGGAAATAACCATGAAATATTCAACAAAAACACATAATCAGTCGTGCGATTGAGAGCACAGAACTGAAAGCCTACATCAGATTGACAACAACTACAACATAATCAAACGATTAAGAACAAAATATAAGGAAATAACCATGAAATATTCAACAAAAACACATAAAAAGATTAGATTGTTAAACATGCACAGCAGATCTAACAAAAACCATTACAAATCGAAAGAATCATAAAGTATAACAAAGTTTGAGAAGTAATTACCAACCTGCAAAGAAACGAATGATGAACACCGACAATCTTCACGAAACCGAATGATAACAAACAGGAAGAAAAACACGGCATTAACCGAAAATGGCGGATTAGAAAAGTGGTCGGAGATTTAGGGTTGGGAAGAAAAGCAGAAAGAACAGCAGATATAGGTCTTATTTGGGGAAGACCCGATTTGATATAAAACTCAGGTGGGATCCGCGTGTCTACCCGGTAAAAAGAGCGGGAATTGAAAACCAAGAGTCGATGAGAAAGTGACATGTGTAAAATAGAGGAGCTAAGAAATGAACGGGTGACAAAAAAAGATTTGTTTATCATATTGGATACATCTTCTACCAATCAGCAGAGCATTCAGAACTACAATTTTACATAAAGAGGAACCTTCTCCCTCCAAAATCCCACAGAAATTCACCATCGAAACTACAAATACAACTAGGGTTTTAATCCAAACTAGCTTTCACACCAGAGAATATCCTCTAAAACCCTAGACGAAGCTTTCAACAAATTCACCATCGACTGTTAAAGGTATCTATCTTTTCATGGGGTTTTGATCGGAGATTCATGCGGTAGCATTTCACTCAAAACCAGGGGGTTTTCTCTTGAACAGATCATTTTATACTCCGATCCTCTTCTATGGTATTGCTTTCAAGCGCTCCTACATTTTGCAGGTTTTTGTTTTTTATTGACTAAAAGCACAGCGATCGAGAGAGATCAAATATCGTTAACTTTAATGTTCACACAGGTTGGGACCACTTTTCATGTGTGTTTCTGATAACTTGAGACTTATCTAGATTTTGAGGACCAGAGCTAGGCAGTTTCCTGCTGTTTTTCTGCATATTTAGAGGACCTGAGACTAATTTTGGTCTATGTTATAGAGTTTCTAACCAATTCTAGGATTTACATATTGAAACCGTCTGTTCATAGCTTACAAATTTAATTAACAGGTGATTTGAAACTATTTTTCTTACTTAAAAGTCTATGGGTATTGTAACATGTGTAGCTTATAGTTGTTTTTTAGAAAAATATAATGGCTGACTTTATTTTCTTAGTCCTTTCTGTTGTTATAACAGGAGTTACAATACACATTTCACATTTGAATACCGACTTTTAAGTGTTTTTAGGTTTGATTCTCTACTGGTAATGTATATGTTCTTCATTCACATCACTTTCTTCATTCATTAATTTTAGTGGATAAATGCCAACAATGCTTTTCAAATTGGTGATGAATTATGTTTCGTGCAACTGATCATTTTATCCTCTTGAACTAAATGTTGGCTTTCAATTTGGTGGGTGAACCTTGGAATCAGATGTTCCTGGGGCATGAAAATCTAGTGTTAGAACAGCGGATGAGGTTGAATTTGAGATTCTGATGCGTAAAATTCAGGTGAGATACCGCTATTGATGATTTTATTGTCTGTTTGAGTGGTGTTCATCAGTTGTAGTCTAGGTGTTCGTTCAAATGTGTCTGAAGAAGTATACTTCTTGCTTTATCAACCGTTAATGTGATTTTTAAAACTATAAAAGTTTGTGTCACGAAATCCCATTTGAAGGTTTGAAGAAGTATGTTTCGGGTGGCGTAGGAATTGTAGGGCTCTTTTTTTTGATCGCTTGTCGTAAATTATTGTTCATGAATTCGAACACTTTTCTGAATACTGAATGCTTGTTTGTCAATTATTTTATGCTTTATTTTGTGTTCAAATTCTTTTTGTTCAACTGCATGGTATTAGAAAACCCTTTTTGGTTGAATATCGATTAGATTACTAATCGTTAATTGTATTTGCTGATTTGGATTTCATCTATGTTTTTGTTGAATTTAGATACACTACTTTGTGATTTATGTTAATTTGGAACCTGGGATTCTGTTGAATTTATGCTAAATGTGGGATTTGGGAGGGATACAGTTTAATCTTGGGACTCTGCAAAATCGTATTCTGTTAAATTTATGTTAAATTTTAGTTCTCCAGATGTTGCCAAATACACAGTCGATTCATTTGACTAACATTCTAACAGGAACTGTGAAACTGTGTTGGATGGTGTGAGTGAATGACAATTCAGTTAGATTGTGAACAATGGCGAGTCAAATGGTGCAAGTTCTGACTCGAATGGTGTTTAATTTTGTTTCATAAGTGTTATCAAGGTTTGACCTTCATATTAGTTTCTTCATTCATTTTCTTAATCAAGACAGGTCCCTCTTTTAATAATTTATTCAAATGGTGCAGGTGTACATGTTTTGGTGAATGTTGATGACAAATGGTGTCTATAAACTATGGTCGTAATTTTTCAAAAGAATCACCACACAATGGTAAGTCTCCTAATATTCTAATTACCAAAATAGTTAAATTTTAGTTCTCCAAATGTAGCCAAATAAACAGTCAATTCATTTGACTAACATTCTAACAGGAACTGTGAATCTGTGTTGGATAATGACAATTCAGTTAGATTCTGAACAATGGCGAGTCAAATGGTGCAAGTTCTGACCCAAATGGTGTTTAGTTTTGTTTCATAAATGTTATCAGGGTTTGACCTTCATAGTAGTTTCTTCATTCGTTTTCTTCATCAAGACAGTTCCTGTTTTTAATAATTTATTTAAATGGTGCAGGTGTGCATGTTTTGGTGAATTGTGATGACAAACAGTGTCTATAATTTATGGTCATTATTCTCAAAAGAATCACCACACAGTGTTAAGTCTCCTAATATTCTATTTACCTTCTCTACTTTTGGCATCATTTGTTATTCTTTTGTCTTGTCTGGGATTCCTATAAATGAATTTATTATTTTCCCACAACAGGTTTTGCTTGCTCGTGGATTGTCAACACCCATCTTTTCCAATGTCCCGTGTTGCTATTCTGTTGTTCTTTTGAATTTTGGTGTCCTCTCATGTGTATTGCTTGCATGATGTGATTTGTTTTGTTTGTTGGGATGGTGCCAAACATTACGTACCATTTGTTTGTCTTCTATGATCCTTGCATGTTCTATTTATGGCATTGTTGGTCTTACCTGTTCTGTCATCATTTGTTATTTTTCTATCTTGTCTAGGATGCCTAAAAGCCTAAAGGAATATATAACAACCCCACCATAGGTTCGGCCGTGCTCAAGATGTTTGGATTGTTCTGCTTGCTCGTGGGCTGTCAGTACCCATCCATTGTTTCCCTTATTTCTTGTTGCTAGTTTGTTCTTTTTTTTGAATTCTGATTTCGCCTTGTGTGTATTGCTTGCATGACAAGATTATGTTTTTGCTGCTGGTTAGTCTGTGGTTAGTCTGGCACTGGACATCATGGTGATTCTACCGGCTTTTCTATAAATTCTAATCATCGTCTTTTGATGTCGGCTTTACTGTTTTTCTGTTTCTTCGTCATCATGAGGAATTTGCAGGAGTGTGGGATTAATAGTACGTTGTATGTGTTTTGCAAATAGAGCAACAAATTATTGGACGGTTGGTTATTTGTTGTATATGTGGGTTTGTTCAATTTTCATTGCACTTCGATGATCTTTTATAAAGGTTTGCTGCTCCATGTGGGTACGTCTTGCCAATTGGTTGCTGGGCGGATAATGATTACGTTCTTTTTTGCCAGGGGCTGCTGGTATTTTTTTTAGCGCTTCAGATTCTTGGGGATTTTTTATGATGGTTTACTGAAGTATCATCTTCTTTTCATTGTGTAGAAGGCCTCCATAAGATACCTAGGCACTTTCTAATTTTCTGTTTCTTTTTGTTGGGTTATCTTGCTGTTCACATTTTTTTAATTGATATAAGTCATGGGAGATTTGGAGATTTGGCTATGTTCTCTTAGAGTTCACACGGCTAGTTTCAACCGCTTTCTCTCTTTGTTTTGTCGTGTAAAAAATTTTCTTCTTGCCCTCGTAATTAGTAGGCATGGATGGTACTTGATGTTGATTGCTTGCTTATAGAGGCATATAGAAAATTCGAAAATCAGATTATGCTTGCAGGAACATGCGCTTTGTCCTTAATGACCTTCTCCTTGCTGGTTGTTGATCCTGGCGCCATTTCTTTTTTAATTTGATTTATTTGGTGTTTTTGCTGCATTGTTGAGGTTGGGATAGTTGTTTCACTGACGGGTTTTGAAGGGAAGTGGTTTTTAGTTTGAGGACCATCATGCTCTTGACTTGTTCAGGCTTTTTGTGCATCATGTTGTGTTATTTTTGTAGGCTTAAAAAAGCATGCATGTAGAGTGGGCCATCCATGTCCTTCTATCTCAGGCTCACCTGTGGTGCTTTAGGCTATCAAAACCATGACGTTCGCTTAATTCTTTTAATGCTCACATGCTCGGTAGCTCAGGTGATAATTAATTTGCATGACCAATTTCTGTTTATTGGTGCTTGGATAAGTTTGAATGGCTTTCCCTTGCCTGTTAGATGCCTCTGTGATGGTTCTTTTGCAAGTTGTGGATCTTGTGTCGTGCTTGCCTTCTCACAAATCGGTCCTTCAAACACCTTAGCATCTGTTTCTTACTCTGTTTTGTTAGTTTTGTTCATCATCTGATTTCGATGTTCTCTAGTGAGTTTACGAGATCATGTCTTATATGTAGGGTTGGTTGGCCTCAAACATTGCCCACCCAATTGTCTTGGTCACCATCTGCGGTTTGTTTTCTATGATTCTTATGTTCTTTATTTATGGCATCATTGGTTTTATGTCTTTTATTCCTTTTTTATTATTATTATTTTGGCTGTCATGCTAAAAATGATATGTTATTGATCAACAACCGGCTTAGACATAACTGAAGACAACTGGATTGTTCTGCTTGCTTGTGAATAGTCGGCACTTCTAATGTTACTTATGCCTAGTTTGGTTATTCTAGGACTCATTTTTTCATTATTGGGGTTCATCTTTCTCATGGACGTTTCCTCATTTTTTGATTCTTATGGTCGTTTCCTCTCTTTTTTTTTTCATTATTGGGGTTCATCTTTCTCATCATCATGATACAAAATTGTCTGTCTGTATATTTTGCTGATAGGTCTGCATAACTTGTGCTGGTTGGATCTTTGTTCTCTATGGTTTGAATACCCGGGGGATAGCTTACGGAAAGTGAACAAGAGGAGAATTATAATACTTTATGGTTTTCTTTTTTATTAAGAGTTCTAGTGTTAAAAGAAGATTTCTCTTGATGACGTCAAATGTTCCCTATCTTCTATCATATGTTTTTTCACTCATGGCTTAGATGCCTAAACAAATATATTATAAACAACTTTTCTGTTTATGGCGTCATTCGTTCATTTTCTTTTATCATAGGTTTTTCCTCTCTTGGCTTGGATGCCAGAAAGTATATATAATATTTGCTGTAGTTGAAGATGGTTGGATCATCCTGCTCTCATTAATTAAGTCAACGTTACTCTCTTCCTGTCCTGATTTTTGCTTTTCCTTACCATGTGTATGCTTGCATGACCATAATATCTGTTAATGAGATCTGAGCCACGTTGTGTGTTTGCCTCCTGTTTCCGGCAAGGCCAAAGCCTCTGTGGTCTCCGCCTGTATCTGCTTACTTGAGACATGAATTTGATGTTTATGGGTTTTGTCCTGAGATGTTTACTTGAGAAGTTTTTGATTAGAAACCCTAGCCTGTTTCTAGACACAAAGTTGAATTATTAGTCGATGATGATGATGTGTTCCTCATCTGAGACGTTGTATGGTCACGGCTTTTGATCTGTGACGGTTAGGATTTTCTCATCTAAGACATTTTGGCTTGGATTTATTCTATTCTGTTCTTCGGATGATAGTGACGGTTATCTATTTTTTGATGGCGTGTTGATGATAATTAATACATATGTTCATCTGAGGTCATCTTTTTTGGGGTTGATTGTTCTAACGATGATCGTGACACTTATGTATTGCTTAACGGTGGTCTAGATGTGTTGATGACGATGAACACAAATTCATCTAAGGCCATCTTATCCAGATCCGATTTCTTACATTTCGTTTGAAATTATTTGTTGTTTCATAACTGTTAGGATTGACTTTTGTATAAATATGGATGATAGGCGATGACGATGAACACAAATTCATCTAAGGCCATCTTACCCAGATCCGATTTCTTACATTTCGTTTGAAATTGTTTGTTGTTTCATAACTGTAAGGATTGACTTTTTGTATAAATATGGATGATAGGCGATGATGATAAACGAGTGCCCTTTGATATTTTTGTTTTGGCGTGGTAAACAATTAGTTTGCAGCCATAACAAACTAGGATTTCTGAGCCTTTTATCGAGTTTTCTGAGTATCGATTCAACCCCGTAGCGGGGGAGAAAACAACTAGTTTCATTTCATAAATAAATAAACCGAACCACATGAATGAAAGAAAAGAAAGGAAAATAAAGCCACCGCTGACTCGGCGTTTGACCAACGCTACGCGTTAACCGACATGCATACCCTATAAATTATAAACAATTAGTTTAGACTTTAGATGCCCAACCCAGGTTCTTCTTCGTCTTCATGGGTTTTATTTCAAAGGTGTTGATGCAGATCTTCCTCCGCTAGGGTTTCATACTCTACAATAATCTCTGTATCGTCTACGTCCGGTGATTTGGATGCGATAGAGCTTTTGTCGGCATCGAACGATGAGTTTGATTTTGAGATTTGTTTGTTATCTCATCGCCATCGTACTTTGGTTTGAGATCTGAGAATTAAGATTACGTATTGTTATCTGAGGTTTTCTGTGATCAGACATGATTAACTATAATCATACGAGCATGACGACAACGGATTTCAGGTTTAATGGTGTTTAGGTTTATCATCGGGTCTCTTCTGTATTTAGGATATCGTCTCGCAAGCCATCTGTTACGGTCGATCTGGTTGTTTGTCTATGTTAACAGGTGCGACAAATCAATCGATTAATTATCTCGTCTATGATAACCGCTTGTAGTCTTTTACGGGTTTGAGTATTAGTTTTTTACTGATTGTTATCGATTGCGAGAATCCTGTTGTTTCAGATCCGTCAGTTAGGTGTTCAAAGTCGTTTCTGATTGTCAAACGCCCACAGAACTTATCTCAGCATAGCCATCAGGTTATTATTTTTAGGAGGAGTTTCTGATAATAGATTTTAACATGGAAAAACGCTATAAACTTGACTGAGGTTGGATTCCTCTTTTGTGAGTCTCCTATTCAATATGGTATATCGTTATCCACTTTTGTAATTTCTTGTGTAGGGGTTCTGTTAGATCCTGATAAGTGTCTGGATGAGTGGATGTCGCTTCAGCATTTCCTAGCTATTGGTTGGGTTATATCCATCTATCTCTACTACTCTTCTTACCTCAGTTATTTTTTTGGTGCGTCGGAGTACACACAGCTTCAGTTATTTTGTTTGCTGGTATAATAATTGAGTAGTTTATGGGTGGGTTTTATTTTCATTGTGCTTTGATGATCATTTATGTGTGTAGAGTCTTGCGAATTGGCTGCTGGGCGGATAGGGGTCAGCTTCTGTAGGCTGCTGGTATCTTATTACTGGCTTCAGTACGTTTCTTTGGATATTTTTTGACGATGGCTTGTTGAAGGATGATTTTATTTCCATTAATGATAGGTCACAGAAAACCTCGGTGCGGTGTCGCGACACTTTGAAACATTCTGTTTCATAGGGTTGGGTTAGCTGCTGTTCATAATTTTTGTTGATTAACATGTTATTTTTTCATTTTACACTGCTAGTTTCTACACCTTCTTTTGTTGTTTGTTGCTTAGCAGAATTCCTGTCAACATTCATTATTAGCAGGGATGGGTGGAATTTCTTGCTTGTAGAACCAGATAGAATAGCGGGAGGTAAGATTATGCATGCTGGTACAAGTGCTAGGTACCTAATGACCTCCTAGCTGGTTGTTGATCCGCATACCGTTTCTTTTTAGTTAAATTTGATTCATACTTCTATGAATTATGGTGATTCGTCAAGGTTATGTCTCTTCATGATTCAGGGGGGGTGCTTCAAGTATTATTGGGTGTGCACTTGTTGTTATAGCGGTGAGGTTGGGTAATGGGTTTTGAATGGAAGTGGTTTTCAGCTCGAGGATCATCACGAGCATCATGATTATTGGAGCCTTTTGACTTGTTCTGGCTTTTTATTGTGTGGGTGGTTGCAGTCGTGGGTCATCTTGTAGGTCAAAAAATCTGGAATGAAGAGAGGGCTGTCCTTGTTCTTCTGTTTTAGGCTCATCTGTGGGGTTGCATTAGGTTAAAAGCTTCTAAACCATGACCTCTATTTCAATCTTTTTCTGCCTCACATGATTGGTGGCTTAGGTGATACACAATTGCATGACTAGAATTTTTGTTGATCAGTGCTTGGACATTCAAACTGATGGGTGAAGGGAAGTGGTTTTCAGTTTGAGGATCATCACTGTCATCTCATTGGAGACTCTTGACTTGTTCTGGTCTTTTTGTGTATGGGTGGTTGCAGTCATGAGTCGTATTATGTTCTTGTAGGTCAAAAAAGCTTGCATGAAGAGTGGACTTACCTTGTTCTTCTGTCTCAGGCTCAACTGTAGGGGTGCATTAGGTTGAAAGCTTCTCAACCCTTACTTATAAATCTTTCTTTTTCTTTCTCACATGATTGTGGGTGCAGGTTTGTGTGGTGTGTGGCGTCGGACAACGTTATCGAATTGGCACCTCCTGGGTTTTCTTGTCCTTATGATTCTTTTTTTATGTTTTATTGTTTTTCTGTGTTTTCATCATCACAAGGGACTTGCAGTAATGTGGTGTTAACTGTACTATGTTCGTCTTGCAGAAAAGTAGCAACTACGTATTATGCCCGTTGTCATTTCTTGTCCAAAAACCTTCTCTGTTCCTGAGACAAAAGTAATGTATATTGTTTGCAGGGCTATTGCACTGGTCAGTTCCCATCGATGGTTTTGCTTCGACCCTTACGGGCGCTTTTTTTTTTCTTTTCTACAGTGTTTGATTTTTTTTTCCTTTTCTACATTGGTTGATTTCTTCCTTTTTATCATTATGAAAGCACTTTAGTCTTTCATGTGGCTGAGATGGGCAGGGATATGTTCATATCGCCACAGCAGTGTTTTTATCGCCCCACAGAATATCTTTTGTGTAGGTTAATGTGGCATCAACATGGTTGTCAAATCACCACCTACTGGTTTCTCTATTAATCTTATGATTTCTTTTATCTTACCATTATTCTTTTTCTGTACATGTTATTATGCAAGTGTTTTGCAGAATGAGCCTCTCATGATTGGGCGTATGCATTCTGATTAACATATCATTTCGGTGTCCCCAAACGCACTTTGTTTTTTGTTCCATGATTGACCAACTCTCTTTTAAGGTTTCCTGAAACATGATAATTGTGTTTTGTTTGTAGGTTTGCTGGGTGACCAGTTATCATGGTGACCATCCTTGGTTTAATCTTGCTGCAATTCTTTTGCATATTTGTTCTTTCGTTTTTATCGTCAAATATTAATCTTGCTTATTTCTGGCAGGTCTAGTAAACTTGCAGTTTGCTTGGTCGTTTGTCCTCTGGTTTGTTGCCATCTTGTTTATGATTATACCTTTGACTTTAGCTTGTTTTTGGAAAGTAATGAATAGTGATTGTATTCTTCCTCAAAGTCCCTCTATATGTGCTATTCTCTTCTATTAAGGAGTTGCACTGCTTCAAAATGTGTTTACTTAATATCTTTATTGGTTTGTTGTCTTCCATTGTCCAATGTTTTTTCTTTCTTGGCTGGGATTTTAAAGGATACGTTACTGACGCACCATAGGCTTAGACCTTAGTGTAATTGGAGATGATTGGATTAATTAGCTTGTTTGTGGATCACCGACCCATCCATCTGTTCCTTATAACGGTGTGTTTCTTTCTCTGATCTATTGAGCCAGGGGTCTCTTTGGAAGCGGTCTCTCTACCTATCTGGATAGAGGAAAGACTTGCCACCACCTACCCTTCTCAGATCCTGCTCTTGAGTGGGATATACTGGGTTTGTTTGTTTATTTGTTTGTTTTCTTTCTCTGATCTATCATCTCCTTGTATATACTTGATTGATGAGGTTATGTTGTCTGTGCAGGTAAGTGTGGCATTGAACATAGTTAGCCCACGACACCTACCAGTTTTTGTATAACTTTTATGTTTCCATCGTTGTTCACCGTCTTTCATCATCATGAGGAGCTTGTAGTAGTATGAAGTTGATGTCACTATTGGTTTTGCATAAAGTGCAACATGTGAATGTAAGTATGCATTTTGATGTGTATCACTTTTGTCCTAAAACCCTTTTTGTTTGTTGTTCATTCAATAATGATCAACATTCTTTCTTGGTTCCTAAAACAAAAGAAACTTGTTGATTGTTGGTTCCTCTTTCCTATTTGGTTTCTCTCCATTTTTTTGGTGATCGCTCTTGACCTAGGGCTCGCTTATTTGAAGTGATATACGAGCATGCTATTATTTCTAATTAAGGGGTTCTGGTGCATCATTGGTCTTTTATTTTCTATGATCATATGTTTTTGTTTTCCCTTTGAGTCGGGACGCTTAAAATGGTACATTATCGACCCACAACAAGCCGAGTGTTGCCTCTGGCTGATTGTGATTGCTCGTGGATCATCAACACCCATCTATTTGTTCCTTGTGTTCTCTCTCTTTGATTTATCGTTTTGCAGAAAGAAGTCAAAGAGCAACAGATGATGCATTTTTATCTATATCATTTTGTCAATAAAACCCCGTATTCTGTTCTTTGTTCCATAGTGACCGACATTCATATTTGGGTCCTCTAACAATGAGTTATTTTTGTCTTCTCATCATCATGAGGAACTTGCAGGAAGAGCATTGTGTTAAAGGTACTATTTAATTTTTTTGGTTTTCTTGGAGAAACAACCCGTGACCAGATCTTTGCATTAATTCCTTGGCTTTCTATCATGACACTCTTTTTACCTTGCTCTTTCATTGATAGAAAGCCTGGACTTGGAATCCTTGGTTTGTGGTGGCTTTGTTTTTTAATCCTTTACAACATGAAATTTGCTTAGGGAAAGTAAAATTAGAAAATATATGATGGGTTATGTCTTCTACCGTTTGTTATTTTTGTACCTTCATTGAAAGAATATATATTATTGGCCCATAACAAGCTTTAGACGTAACTGAAGATGTTTGGATTGTTCTGCTTGCTCGTGGATGATTGGCATTTCTCATTATTCCTATTGACTATACAGTTCATTCTTTGAATTCTCATTTTCTCTTGTGTATGGGTTGTCGGTATCTGTCCATCGTTTTTTTTCCTTGTTGCTATTTTGTTCTCAAGTGTATGTTTATGAATGGCGGCTCTAAAGTACGCAGTTTGGAAGGATTGGATTATTATAGTTGCTCAGTTTCTTCATACGTAGTATCTGAACAACCTAACAACATCGTTCTAATCGGTTAGGAACTAGGAGAGGAAAATGTCGACCGTCTTATTTTTTTCATTTTTATCATGTTTTTTCAACTTCATATTTTATACATTTTTGTTTTTAAAAAAATAAACATGTTTTTAATTTATCAAAAAATCTATTTTATAAGTATATAAATAAGCAGTCCGTAGATGTTAAAAAACAAACAATCTTTTTTTTGCAGACTGCAGACATTTGGTCCATCTCTTCTGCTGCAGATGTCTGCAGATGTGGTCCGCAGACTGTAGACATTTTCCTGCAGAAAAAACAAACAGCACCTAAGCATTATGCTGGACATATTTTGGTTTTTTCTAAACCTGATTTAGTTATTTTGCATGGTTTGTTCACTTCATTTATCTGATCATGCAATTTGTTCAATGCTGATGGGCCCGGAAATCACCATTTTTACAATGGTGCTTCGCTTGTTTGTTGTTCAGGTACTTGAAAGATAGATCCCAACCCTTAGCCTTAAGAGATCATAGACACAACAGAATTAAGAACGAAAAAAGAAATAGGCTTCAAAATGGTTTAATGTCGTTGGTAAGGGTGAGGATTAAACTTTTTTTTTCCAATGCCATGATCCTTCCTTATAACTCTCGGGGAACTGTTAATCCCTAAGAATAATGAATTTCTAAATTATCCAGACTCTTTGTTAGACTTACCAATATAGATGATACTATACCTAAGCCAAATTGGCAAGGAGATTTTTTGGTGACAAGATTATCATACAAGGTACAGAGTGAGTAATAGAACCCAGAAAGAAAAAAGCGGTTCAATCGACTAATGGTAATAAAGGGTACTAACGGTACTACCCTAGAATGTCCTACACAGTATTGATTTCTTTGGCTTCTAGCATATATTAATCGAAATACTGCTTAACATAAGTACATTACACATCCATTATACAAATTTAATACGTCTTTTATTTTCGCATGACAATTCATCGAATAGATTTGGGCGTACCACAATGTTAGTGAATGAATATACATACAACCATCACTCATTGTATTAGTCTTGTAATTCACGAGTATACAAATGCATTATTCAGTGACGGGTTAAACACTCCTATAGGGGGTGAAATTAGTTTTTTTTTTGCAGGTTGAGTGGGGTGAAATTAATTTCTTTTTTGTAGGTTGATGGGAACAAAATTGATATATATATATATATATATATATTTATATATATTAGAAACCCATGTGTTTTACGGGTCGAATTAAAATATTAAATTAATATTAAGTAATAATGATTCGAATTACGTATAATCAACTACTTTAAGTAATAATGTAAAAACAGTATTTTTTAAACTTTCGTTTTCAAACAACTTTACTTTAAAAAATAATTTGTAAGCATTCTAATTTTTTATTTGTTTTTTAAAAAGCATTTAAAAAATGTTATCTGTATTAAAAAATCATATTTATTTACTTTTAAAGGAATTGTATTTTTTAATAAAAATGTGTTTTTAAAATTTAAAAAGAAAATAAATAATATAATTAACATTAAATATGATCATTAAATGGTTTCCTTTTTATTTTAGTGACATATGACATAAAGGGTGTTAGAAGATGACATGTGCCAGTGATGGTGTGAAGAATATAATGTGTGAAAATTTTATTTTGATTTATTAGCATAGATATATATTACACTACCAAACAAAAAATGTAGACTATCGGACATAAAATTAACACAATCGAACAAAAAAAGACAAAAAAAAGGGTGGCGGTGGCCCCTCCTAGCCCACTTTAAACCTTGTAGGGCACAACGTCATCAGTAGTCGTCAATTGATTTCTTTTTTATTTTAAAATACTTATACGTAACTCAACTATATCTTATTTAAAAAATATTTCTATAATTTTAATTTTTATAAACAAACAAACATATCTAGTATATTTCACTCAAGAGCAGGGTCTGGGAAGGGTATGTGGGGCGAGTCTTTCCTCTATCTTGAAAGATAGAGAGACCGTTTCCGTAAAAACACCCGACTCGTTAACAATTTTAACTTTTATAAATTATTTAATATTTCATTTATTTAATATATGCAATTCAAAGAATAGTATAAAAAATAGTAATAAAAATATATATAATGTTAATAGTGTGGATGTTAATATTATATATATGTTAATAATAGAATGGAATGAATAGTAGAGGTACTATCATTTATGCGTTAGGTGCAAGCTGTAATTGCATACGAGAGGGTCTGATGCGTTGGGTACAATTAGTTGATGCAACACCAAACTCACCACCCCCCTTGCGAGTGTCTTTCACACGAAGGGGTACGCAGTGGTGCCATGGTGGAGTCTGTTGGCGGTGGTCGTGGTACCGGGAAATATCGTTGCGGTTTTCTGCCTGCTCTTGCCAACAACGGTTGTGCCGGGTTGTCGGGGGTGCCACCGGCTTCAAAAGCATTTACGGTCTCTAGGTGACAGAATAGCGATGGACCTTTGACATGGGCAGATGGTGCCGACAGTGATGGTTGCTACAGGTTTTGGGGTTGTCGTTGTGTGAGGGATTTTGCCTATTGGCTACCTGTTTCTACCAAGCGGCCTTCATCTATCCATTTCCGGTAAGTCGGCCCTCGCCGATGAGGGTTATGGGAGTTACCACACACTTCCAACCTATTTACTAGCTCTTAATGATAAAAATCTGGTAGGTTTATACCGTCAGTGGATGGTGTCGCCAGAGATAGTTATTATAGGTTTTGGGGGTTGCTGCCGTGTGAGGGATTTCGCCTATGAGCCGCCCGTTTCCGGCAAGGCGACCCTCATCTACTCATTTCTGGCAGTGCTGCCCTCGCTGATGATGGTTATGGCAGAAAGTTGTTGGCCCTGTGAGGACGTTTGCCTTTTGGGTTTGTGTGTTTAATTCTTGGTATCACATGCATTCAATCTTTTAAAATGCAGACGGGTGCGTAATAAGGAAATGAATTCCTTTATACATATCAAGGCATTATTCAAGTTTAACATTTAAATACGCACACTTAGGTTGGCAGTTGACATCCTTGCATTTATGTTTATTTTTTTTAGGGACACTGTGGGTTTCAAATTAATGACACTTTAGTGGTTCATCCGATTAACAACAAGATTGGTGTGCTTCTGGTTTGTTGTAGGTTGTCAATTGTTAGGGTTTGGCTGCAACATGCATCTTTGTTTTTCATGATTTGCTCGATGACGATGGCCCTAACAACATCCGAGAGCTAATGGTTCGATTCATCTGCCGGTTTACTAGATCTGGTTGAGACAATGATGCAAAAGAAAGCTAAGACTTTGTTGTTTGGGTGTGGTGTTCCTGTAGGTCGCAACCAACAAGGTCGTATTTCTTAGTCTCCGAACACCCTAACGTTGGTGGTCTGGCTTATGCACAAGTACCTTATGCCGAAATCTTTTTTTTCCAATGTTCTTCAATCGTTTGATGAAGTTGTGTTTTTCTTTCCCTCCCCTTTAAGCATGACAGGTTGTATGTTATGCGTAAATGCTATGATGGAAAAGAATGTTGTGCTTGTTGTTTGGTGAGGCATAGCTAGCTATTCTGAGCACTGGCTACTGATCAAACTGATTGTTGTGTATATAGTAGGTGGTAGTCAATTGCGCATTCTTAGTCGCTAAAAATCGCGCAACGCGTGACTTTGTTAATACCTAGTTATAATAATAACAAGATCTTAATAAACAAGATCACGAGATTTCCCAAATCCTTTCCCCAAATAAAAAATTGGGAGTGCAATCTATATATACCCCTTCTAAAACCCTAATAGAAATCCTCAGATACACCCTTCGATATCATTACACAGACTCTCGATTCAACAACTCTCTGATCCCTCTTGCGATTCGTTTTCCGGCGATGTAACCGAATTCCGACGATATAACCGAATTCAGATACACCTTTCGATTACATTACACAGACTCTCGATTCATCCTGTGATTCGTCTTCCGGCGATATAACCGAATTCCGACGACCGGATGCTATCTCTGCTACACCGTTCTATTGTGTACACTGTTTACTTCTTATGATACTACATTTTTAGTTATGCTTAGTTTCATATCTGTTATGTACACGATTCTGTTTTACAACTGTTCTGTTATGTGTTCACTGATATGCTCAGGTGTTAGGTTTTCAGGTTTATATAGGAGGAAGTGAAGAGAAGACTGAGAGCTTTAAGGTTTTTATCATTGATTAATGTAATGAACTGTTTTGGATTGCGTTAGACCTTCACCTTAAGTGTTTCTGAAATTTCCATTTGCTTTCGATTCATGTGATAGTGACACGTTACTTCTATTTAAGTTAGGTTGTTATAGGTAGAGGGAGTTGTATGCTCTTATAGAGATTGACGTAATACTTTTTACTACTTAAGCTTAGGAACTGTTATTGTTATTCAAACTGAACAGTACATAAACTCATGAGTCATAAGGGTTGTCTGTGTGCAGGAGTTTTTCACCAGATACAGTATTAAGTTGCATGAAATTTTATTATTTAAAATTAAAATTAAAATAAATATATATAACATAGATGCTTCTTACATTTCACTCTAGCAGTCTAGCACAGGATGCATATATGCGTTAATATTCCCACATTCTTTTATAAGTATCTGATACATTGAGTTCCTGCTGAACCATTTTTCTCATTTATTTCCTTCTTCTTTGAGAGACTTAAACCATGATCTGTCTTTCTAACCAATCACTTGATTTTTTGCTTTTGGTGATGGCGGTTTCGGAGGAGAAGACTTGCCGGTTATTGCTTTCTTAACCTTGGCGATCGAATGTTTGACCTTTGACCCAACACCTGACAATATATTATGAGATTTCTTATGAGCCTTGACATCCATGTCTTTTGATGCTTCTACCATAACAGGTGCATCAGAGCATGAACCCATTTTTTCATCATCGTCATTGTCCTCTTCTTCTTCTTCTTCATCCTCTTCATCCGTTTTCACTCCACTTTCACCAATTTCATTTTTGTTTACTTGCTGATCTTTTGTCAGAGCTGAATCTCTCTCTCCAATCAAGTTTTCAGCCACTTCTGAGTTTCCTTTTGCTGGTTCGTGCATCACGCCAGTCAAAGAAATCTTAGCTGGTTCTACAGATTCAGACTTCTCTTTTTGACCTATGAAAACTGTATTGTTGCATTGTGGTTCAGTGTCTGAAGCCTTATTGGCTATTGAATTTGCTGCCTCATGAATCAATGACTTCGCAATTGGCTCCCCTTGCTCATGTGATGAACCTACTTTCTCAGTAAAGATTTTGCTCTTAGTGCTCTCTTTTGGATGTGGTTCATTTGGAAACTGCTTACCTACAGTGCTAGTTGGAACGCCATATTTTTGTATTTCTGGAGGAGTCTGGCTTATCTTCATAAGGTCATCCGTGACCGATTTCTGGGAAATCTTCAAGTCCTCTGTAGCTGCAGTACCAAGAATCTCTGGTGCGTCGAGTCCCAATGGTTCCTGCAAAAGATTATAGCTTGTTAGTTGTGAGAATGGCCATTCATCTGCTCCTTTTCATCTTTAATACCCTATTTTGTTTTTCGTTTTTACATCTTTAGTTCTTTTTTATCTTTTTGTTATGCGATACATTATTCAGGCGTTGATGATGTTACCTGTTTCACTCCAGAAACCTCTTCTATGGGTTTGCTTTGGTTACATGCTGACTTGAGAGGCTCCTTGTCTTTTAGAAGTCCTTTTACTGTCTCATGCACTTCAACTGTCTTATTCTTTGCCTTATCAGCTGTTGCATCCATGACAGATGGAACCTGAAGGTCCACACTTCCAACTTCAGGTTTCTTTGTTGAAGTTTTCACCTGTTTGAAGAGAATAGCAAATATGACTCTATAATAAATTAAACAGAAAATGAATTGAACATGTTGCATGATGTTGAAGAAAAGCGCATACATGTTCAGCTGGAATTATAGTCTCTATGCTTTCATTTGCTTCTTTTTTCTGCTTTCTTTGTATTTCTTTTTTGATGAATTCCGATGTTGCTTCTTTTGTGTCGAGATGCTGTGGTTCAATTTCCGAGCATTCTGTATTGCTTACTACTTCAACGATTCTAACTTTGGTTTCGTGATCAGGGTCCTCATGCTTTTGAACATCTACAACATCTTTCTCCACTGCTTGTAGAACTTTCGGATCTTCAGTATTCTTATCATTCTGTGATAGCAACGTGTTGTCCTGAGATGGTTCTTGTGACCCACAGGACACCAGTTCTTTTTGCTCTCTGATCTCAACTTCTGTTGAGGGTTCAACAGGTTTAATGCTGGAGATATGTTCTTGAGCCTGTACTGCTTCTTTTTCTTTGTTCAGCATATCACCTGGACCATGCTGTTTGCCTTCATCTAGTTCTGAATTTAATGTAGAAACTTGAAGCCCTCCTGTCTTTTCATCTGACAGAGTTGACAAATGCATGTCGACAAGAGTTGCATCCTTATCTTTACTTTCGTCTTCATGTTTTGCTAAAAGCATCACAGTGGAAGCTTCCGGAAGATTGTCTGTCAAAATTACAGAAGCTTCTCTACACTCTGGGACTATTTCAGCCACTTCAGATACGATTTTAGAATCTTCTGTGGTTTTTGCTGACTCATCTTCCTGTGGTTTGTTTAATGCCTTTTTCTCCTCGTCTGCATGAACTTCTATTTTAGTTTCTACTGTCACCACATTCTCCAACCTTTTGAATTCAGAGACAACAATTTCAATGTCTTCATTTGGTTCTTTCATGACAGTAAATGTTTCATCTTTTACAATGAGGTTGTCAGCCATAAATTTCGCATCTTCTGTATCTTCAACCGAATCTTTTGCCTCAAGTTCATCGGATCTTGAACTTTTGATCTGTTTGGTGAACAATTTTTGTGAGCAAATTATAGGAAAAATAGTGTTTTTGAGAAATACGATTTTTTAATATTCAATCGGACCTGGCAAACTTCATCTGTGTATGATGTCAATTGATTAAGTTTAGCATCTTCGTTGATGATATCCTCTTTGCTTTTACTCTCCCTGGCCTTTTCGTCTTCCAAAATAACCTGTAAATTAGGGAATGATTAATATGCCAACTTAGAACCAGAATTGTTCTAAGCTTATACAAGAAAAAGCCACTTGTACTATGGTGTATTTGTTGCTGACCTTATTTATAATAACATCTTCCACAGTCTCATCTCCACTTTTTCCATCTTTAATTCCTACACCAAAGTTACCTTGTGCCTTTTCTTTGATACATCTTTCATTGATACTTCTCTGGTCTTCTGAAAGAGTTTGTAATTCAGATATCAGTTTATTGTTCTTTTCTTCTAAGATCTCCCTGTCTGTTAACTGATAAGTAGGTTCACCTTTCTCTTTAATAGTTTCTTGTGTCCGGCAGGCCGTGTCTTCTCTTTTCATGCTATCTTGGGCATTCGAGGGAGTATCAGCTGATTCTATTTCTGATAAGTTAACCTGAAGTTCTGAAGCCTCGGGAGCTTCTAGAGCTGGAATTGTTTTGTCCTTTGATGCTTCATTTTTGCCGTCTTCTCCAATTATTGGGATAGTTTGTTCAGTATCTTCATGCAATTCCACTTTTGATGTTTCTATGATGGAAGATGCTTTTGATAAACAACTGAGATCTTCTGTCCCCTGTATATTCTCTACTTCTATCTGGCTTTCTGATTTCACTTCTTTTACTTCAGTGTTTCCAACCGGTATCGTCTTTGAGCTTATTATCTGCTAAGTTAATTTTATATTTCAAATTTCTGCTAAATTAATTTTATATTTCAAAATTACTATATCAATAAGGTAAAACAATTTACATTATAGTTTTCTTCATACTGACCTCATTTTCTAGTTCTTTTTGATTTGGTGTTGATGTATTATCGAGTTCTGTAGGACAATTATCTTCCTCTGAAACCTGTCTTTCAATTTCATAACTTCCCTTTTCTTTTTCTGTCTGCACAGCAACCTGCTCAATCATATAAGATTGTATGTAAGCAAAACTTCTTAATTACCTTGTGAAAAAGAATATCTTATCACTTAGGGTAATTTTTGATGTACCTTGTCTGTCAAGATGATATTCTTTGTTGTTTCACTATGACTTTCTGTGCTTTTACTCTCATTTGCAGGTGCGAGTGTAACATCCTCTTCCTTATCCTTTCTTCCATCTTCCAACTTTTTTCCACTCGTACACTCCAACTTGGATTCCAAAATCTGTTCTTCCATTATATTTTCACATGTGATGTTTGATTGTTCTGGTTGAGACTTTATTTCAATAGCCACTTGATCTTCTTCTATCTCTGATTCAGATGTGGGCTTGAGTTCTCCATGTATATCAAGATTCTATTTGCCAAAATGAAAACAGAGAAATGGGATGACACTAAGTTAGAAACAATAATGTTTTTGATAGCTAGAGTGAACATCCTTTAAAGAAAATATGTACATTTAATTTTCCCTATAGCAAGCTTATATTAAACTGGATTCTATCTGATTTTAAAGAAGGGGAAGTTAATTGTTATCTGACCTCTTTGGTTACAGCCTTTTCTTCTATGAT
Organism: Flaveria linearis; assembly: GCA_024085815.1. Classification (NCBI taxonomy): domain Eukaryota; kingdom Viridiplantae; phylum Streptophyta; class Magnoliopsida; order Asterales; family Asteraceae; genus Flaveria; species Flaveria linearis. The sequence goes on from CM044002.1 coordinate 25,566,644, forward strand.
CAAGTCAGGACTCTTTGCTTCATCACTCTTAGTGGGTATTTCTGTTACATTTTTCTGTTCTTTATCTGGTGCACTTGCAATTTCATTAAATTTTGTGTCCTGTTCCACATTGTTTTCATCTGTATAGTCTGCTGTTTCTAAGACAGTGCACTCTTCCGTCACTTTTGAGTCTTCTGAATCAGCGAATATTTCAGGGATTTGCACATCACAATCAGTTTCAAGGGCCTTTATGCTAAGTTCTCTGTTTCTGAAGGATAAGCAGTAGATTCTGTGTTTGACAAGCTAACTTGAGATACTACTGTTGCAGCATCTTCTAGTGATGGAATTCTTTCTTCTTTTGGTTCCTGATTAACTCCATCATTTGTAACTTTTGACGCACAACTGACATCTTCTTTACCCTGCAAATTCTCTAGTCCTAGCTGCCCATCTGCATTCACTTCTGTCACCTCAGGGTTTTCAACAGGTATTGAATCTGAGTTTGATATCTGCTTTAGAAGTCTGCATGTTAATAACTATAGACATGAGGAAAATATTATTTAATTTTTGTTATATCTACACTGACCTCATGTACTATTTTCTTTTGATTTTGTGCTGATTTCTCTTCTAGTTCTAGGGAATAATTATCTTTCTCAACAGTCTGTTCTTTAAAGTCATTCATTCCCTTTTCGTTTTTTATCTCCAAAGGCACCTGATCAATTTATATAACCTTTATGTAAGTAGGCATCTTTGATGACTTGATATGTAAAAAGTTAAAGTGAAATTATGCCTTAATCACCTCTTCAGCCATGATGAGACCTTTTACCTTCTCACTGCGGTCCTCTGTGCTATTAACTTGACTTTCTTGTGTAACATCCTCTTTCATATCTCTATTTTCATTCAGCGAATTGATCTCACCAGTTTGTTTCACTTGCGTTACGTTTTCTTCTGTGGTGCTGTATAAGTTCTCTGGTTGCTGTGTTGACCCATGTGTTTCTAGATTCTATTTTGCATAAACAAAAGAAAGAAGTGAGCTACAGGTTAAATAGTGAAGCTAACATGTAAGTAGGCAAAAACAAGTGTGTTAAGGAAGATGTGCTTTATTTTAAAGCACATAAGAAATGCAAAAAAAGATGTTTTGAACTGTAAGGATATTATTCTCTATGTCTGACCTCACAACTTGTAGTTTCTTTTGTTGCTGAAATAAGGCACTCTTCTTTCATCTTTGAACCTTCTGATTGGGCCATTACATCAGGGATATGCATTTCAGCGACAGATTCAAGTTCTTTTGGCAAAATTTCACTTTCTACTTTTGCCTCATCTGAATGTGAAGTTTCTTCTGTTGAAGTTTCTAGTGAACTGGAGGGCTTGACATCTTCTTGAGGTTCCACTGCTGTTGTTTCATTTGAATCAGTAAAATTTTCACTTGATACTTCATCTTGACTGTCATTCTGTTCTTTTACAGGCTCATGCTCTAGTATAAAGATTTCAGTCTCTTTAGTAATTCCATCTGGAAAGACCTTTTCTTCTTTAGAAATACGTTCGTTTACATGCTCTATACTGTCATTGGATACATTGGATGAACCTCCGTCTTTTGTGTCCTTGTCTTCTGTCTTTTCAGTTATGGTGTCATTTGGACATGCCTGGACTTCCTCAGTCTTTTGTTCCTCAGGTTGTTCAAGTTCCTTTGTGACCTGGTTAACATGGTCTTTTCAGTATGATAATATTCATATCTATCTTTATAGTAAAAGAAAAGGGCAAAGGAAGTACACTTAAGTTTGATTGTTTTTCCAATATACCTTTTCAGACAAGCTGACCTCATCTTTCTTCTCACTTCTATCTTCTGTTCTGTCAGCTTGGTTTTCTGCTTCTAGGTTGGATTCTATTTCCTTGTCCCCTGCGTCTGCTTCTTCTTCAATACTACGGTCAATGGTTTCCCAACAAGAGTTTTCAGGTTTGTTGACATTTTCCTCAGGCTGTTGTTCTGTTTTGTCTTTTGCTTCTTTTTCACATTGCTCACTCTCAATAGTTTCTGTTTTTGCCGAGCTGCTAACATCCTCGTGTTTCTTTTCGAGATTTTCCTCTCTGCTCACTGTTTCATTCTTGTCATTCTCTATAGCCTTTTCATCATTCTTTTCTTCATTTTTTATATTTCCTTCATCGGTTTCAATCTGTGGCGAGCTGCAACCGTTGGTGGCAATGACATGCTCTGTATTTTCTTTTGTTTCAACATTATGTTTGACTTCTTCAGTATCTTCATCTACACATTCTGTACTTTTATTGAAGTCGCCTTCATCATCTTTGTTGTGGTAGGTCCTTTCTTGCAAGTCTTCTTTTTCTTCAGATACGTCGTTCTGTGAGTTTGTAATGACCTCTTGATCCTTTTCTTGGTTGTCATCTTTGAAACCTGTTATCTCTTGCTTGTTTATCTTCATATCAGAACTATCACAAAGTTCTAATCCTTCTCCAATTTCAGCTTTTTCTGAGCTAGTCTCTTCACATACCTCCTTGGCAGTCTCTTGCTTTATTTCTGTTGTCTGATCTGTTTTCTGCATCCAAATAATGTCAAAAGTAAGTTAAATAAAGCTCAAAACAAATGCAATAAAAAATATTATGAATGGTAAGGGGACTGCAATTTTTAGCTGACCTCATCACATGAAATTTCTTCTGTAACAGTTCCCTTTACTTCATCCGAGTGTGTTCGCGTTTCTGAAATAAAAAGCTCATCTTTCAGTGCCGACTCTTCTGATTTGGGCTCTGATTCAGGGATATCTACTTCACTTTTTGCGTTTTCCATCTCCAAATTTGAAGTGTCTTCTGTTGAAGTTTCTAACGGAGTGGAGTGTGTGATATCGTCTTGAGGCTCTACTTCTGTTGTTTCACTTAAAACTGGGACCTTTACTTTTGATACTTCATCCTGACCGCTATGCTCTTCAACGGGTTCATGCTCTAATGTGCATTTTTCTTCTTTAGTAGCTCTATCATTTGTATCCTCCACACTTTCAAGAGATATATCTTCATCCTCTTTCTTGATCTCATCTTCTGTATTTTCACTTATGATTTTACTCGGACATGTGTCACTCTCCTCAACATTTTGTTCATTAGGTTGTCCAAGCTCTAATGACATCTGGTTAACATGTTTATCAAGTATATTTAGATATATATTTACTACTAGAAGCAGCAAATTATATGGTGTATGAGGTGTATAAATGTATAATATGGTATTATAGATTAAGCATTGAATCTTCACGTACAATGAGATGAGAAATCAATAATTCACACACGAACTCTATAGCATCGCTTATGACTCATGTATTGCAAGTTTTAGAAAATAACCTATTAGAATAGTTAAGATATTGCTTAGAATTAACATGAATTACCTCTTTAGCATCAATTGATCTGTACTCTGATTCTTCTATGTGAATCTCTTTAGGCACTGCACTCACACCCTGCCCTTCCTCAACATAAGCTACAGTGGTATCATGTTGACAAATCGTTGTTTCTTTTATCTCCTCATTGGATGCATTACTTGAGCTTGTAACATCATCACTGCCACCTTGCAGTTCTGATGTTTCTATTGCGTCTTCCTGTTCCAATTTGTCTTCTTTGCTCATTTTTTCATTCTCTTTCAGTGACATACTGAAACTATCATTATGTTTTACCCCTTCTTCAGATTCAACCATTGCTGAGCTTGTTGCTTCACGTACTACCTGAACCAATGAGCTTTCAGGCTTCTTTGCTTGGCCATCTTTATTTCCTATCGTCTCTTCATCGTATTCTTCACATTCTGTAGTTTTTTCAGTTTGTGTTGAACTGCAAACATCAGGGATGATGACATGCAACAACCCTTGTTGCTCCACATTTTCTTTCGTTGGATCACTAGATTTGGCTTCTTCAGTGTCCTCATCCACACTTTCTCTAGTTTTGACACTGGACATGTCAGAAAGATGTCTTTCTTCTTCAGATTCAGTTTTGTTTACGTCACTCTCAATTGCATTTTCTTCATTCTTTGTAGCCTCATCTTGAGATTCAGTTTGTGTTGATATACAAACATCCTTATCTTCATTTGTTTCAACACTTGGTTTGATTTCATCTGTATGCTCCTCTGGTTTTTGTTCTCTTTCATAGTTTTTTCCATCATCATACTGAGTTTCCTATATGATAAAGTAATTTAATTATAAAGAAAGAACAAAAGAAATGAAACATGATGAGCTTAATGTATAGGCTCAACTTTTGTGAGAACAATCTTTTTGACAACTTATTTCTCGAAATGTTTATGACCAGAAGTTGCCATTAACAACTTTATAACATGGTTATGTTATTGCATTCATTGTTTTCTAAAATATCATTTCAGATACACATGAAATGTGCTGTGGTCACTTCTTTTCTCAGCTAAGTTTACGAAATATTGGAGATGTATATGGTTGTTGGAATTGTTTTAAATAGTTGTAGCTTATTAAGATGAAAATGAATTACCTCTTGAACAACAACAGATTTATCCTCTTCTTCGCCTTGGACCTCTTTTATCACTGCACCCAGACTCTGCCCCTCAAAATAGGTCACGGTGGTAGCATGTTTACCCACATTTGTTTCTTCGACATCCTCTTGTTTCTTTTCAAGATTTTCCTCTCTGCTCACTGTTTCGTTTTCATCGTACTCTACAGCCTTTTCACCATTTTTATCTTCATTTTCCACAGTTTCTTCATTTTTTTCTATCTGTGTTGAGCTGCAAACATGGGTGGCAATGACATGCTCTGTATTGTCTTTTGTTTCAGCACTAGATTTGATTTCTTCAGCATCATCATTTACAGCTTCTTCGCTTTTAATGAAGTTGCCTGCGTTACCTTCATCGTGGTGGTTTTTTTCTTTCAAGTCTTCTTTTCCTTCAGATACTTCATTCTGTCTGCTTGCAATGTTGTCATCACCTTGTTTTTCTGCTGACATGTTGACTTGATTGTCATCTTTGAAAGTTGTTACTTCTTTCTCATTAATCTTCACATTGGAACTATCAGAAAGTTTTAATTCTTCTCCTAGTTCATTCTTTTCTGAGCTAGTCTCTTCACATACCTCTTTGACAGTCTGTTGGTTGATTTCTGTTGTAAGTTCTGTTTTCTGCATCTATTTAGTGTCAAAGTATGTTAAATAGAGCTCAAAATAAATACAAGTAAAAAATATCATGAACAGTAAGGGCACTGTATGTTTTTTCTGACCTCATCACTTGAAATATCTTTCATTACTGTTTCTTTTTCTTCAGCAGAGTGTGTTTCCGTTTCTGGAACAAAGCACGCTTCTTTCAGAACCGACTCTTCTGATTTGGGCACTAATTCAGGGACATTTACTTCATCTTGTATAAGTAAAATTTCACTTTCTGCCTTTTCCTTCTCTGAATTTGAAATGTCTTCTGTTGAAATTTCTAACGGAGTGGAGGGTGTGATATCTTCATGTGGCTCTACATCTGTTGTTTTATCTAAATTGGTGACTTCTTTTGATACTTCATATTGGCCACTGTGCTCTTCAACGGGATCAGGCTTAGATGTGCATTTTTCTTCTTTAGTAGAATTATCATTTGTATCCTCTGTACTTGCATGAGGTAAGTCTTTGTTCTCTTTTTTGATCTCATCTTCTGAATTTTCGCTTGTGGTTTTACTCATACATGGGTGGGTCTCCTCAACATTTTGTTCGTTAGGTTGTCCAAGCTCCAATGATACCACCTGGTTGACATGTTTATGGAGTGTAGTTAGATATATATATATATATATATATATATATATACACACACACACACACACACTACTTCTATATACTACTTATATATCACACATTGAATTTTTCACATCGCTTATAATTAAGGTATTGCAGGTTTAGTTGAAACTATGTACAACTAAAACCGTATAGAATAATTAAGGATCTACTAATAGCCAACATGAGTTACCTCATCCACAGATTCTCTAATTCTGACCTTGGAGCTGTCAGAAAGCTGTCTCTCTTCTTTGGATTCAGTCTTCTTTAAGTCATTCTCTTCACGTACTTCATTGACAAAGGGGTTATATGACATTTCCTTTTGATCACCATCACTCGCAATAACATTTTCTTCATTCTTTGTAGCTTCTCCTTGAGATTCAATTTGCGTTGAGGCACAAACATCCTTTTCTTCAATTGTTTCAACACTTGGTTTGATTTCTTTGGTATTTTCCACTTGCTCAATTTTTGAAGAAGACTGAGTAGTTTCATTAACACTTTCCTCTTGTTTTTGTTCTCTTTCATCATTGGCTCCATCATCATATTGCCTATTTTCCTATATGAAATAGTAGTTTAAATATATATGAATGAAAGAAACAAAACATGATGAACTTAATGTATAGACTCAATGTTTGTAAAAACATTCTTTTTGGCATCTAAAACATTTCTCGCATTACTTTATGATTTCAGTTTTGCATGTTCAGGTTGGAATGATGTTCTAGTGAAAGTTATTGCAATAGTTAGCGGCTGTCTACAATGAACATGATTACCTCTTGAACATCAGTTAACTTGTCCTCTGCCTCTACAAGGATCTCTCTATGCGTTGCACTCTGTTCCAGCGCCGTCTCTAAATAGGGTGTTGTGGTATCATGTTGACTGATAGTTGTTTCTTTTATTTTCTCGTTGGATGCATTTTCTGAGCTTGTGACATCATCCCCGCCACTTTGTCCTTTTTCTGACACGTAAATCTCTTGTTCAGTTTCTTGATCTTCATCTTTTTTCATATCATTCTTATTTAGAGCCATACTGGAACTGTCAGAAAGTTTTAACCCTTGAGATTCAATCTTCTCCGAGACATTTTCTTCACTTATTTCCTTAACCATGGCGTTTCCAGACTTCTTTGTTTGACCATCATCACTCGCAATAGCCTTTTCATCATTCTTTACTATAGTTTCTTCTTCTGGTTTTGTTTGTTGTGGGATGCAAACGTCAGAGGGAATGGAATTTACCAGCCTCTGTTGTTCTGTTTCTTCAATAGATCTGATATCTTCTGTATCTTTCTTTGTACTTTCTTCAGCTGTAACAGCTTCATGTTCATCATCTCCATTGTGGTGGTTCTTTTCTTGCAAGTCTTTTTCAAACGCCATGTCTTGTGCACTTGTAATGCAATCCTTATCTTCATATTTTTCTAACTGGTTGACCTCTTGATCCTTTTTTTCATCTTCTACTTCATCTTTGTGTACAGCTTCTATTGCTGAACGTTTTACCTCTTCGTATCCATCTTTCTCTGTACCTGTTTCTTCACACACTTCCTTAATCAAGGGGCTATCAAGCTTTTCCTTCAGACAGTCATCATTTTGAGCATCTTCTTTTACATGTTCCGCTTTCTCTACTTGAGATTCTATTTGTGTTGAGATGCAAACATCAGTGGGGATTGATGACAATAACTCATTTTGCTCTTTTTTCTCCTCTATTTCAACACCCGCCTTGATTTCTTCAGCTTCTTCTTCATCTTTCTCAATCTCTTCTTCACACACTTCCTTGATCGAGGGGCTGTCAGGCTTGTCCTTAAGATCTTCATCATTCTGAGTGTGTTCTTCTACTTGTTCTGCTTTCTCTACTTGAGATTCTGTTTGTGTTGAGATGCAAACATCAGTGGGGATTGATGACAATAACTCATTTTGCTCTTTTTTCTCCTCTATTTCAACACCCGCCTTGATTTCTTCAGCTTCTTCCTCTTTCTCGATCTTTTCTTCACACACTTCCTTGATCGAGGGGCTGTCGGGCTTGTCCTTCAGATCTTCATCATTCTGAGTGTCTTCTTCTACTTGTTCTGCTTTCTCTACTTGAGATTCTGTTTGTGTTGAGATGCAAACATCATTGGGGATTGATGACAATATCTCATTTTGCTCATTTTTCTCCTCTATTTCAACACCTGCCTTGATTTCTTCAGCTTCTTCCTCTTTCTCAATCTTTTCTTCACACGCTTCCTTTGTTGAGGGGCTGTCAGTCTTTTCCTTCAGACCGTCATCATTCTGAGTGTCTTCTTCTACATGTTCTGCTTTCTCTCCTTGAGATTCTGTTTGTGTTGAGATGCAAGCATCAGTGGGGATTGATGACAATAACTCGTTTTGCTCTTTTTTCTCCTCTATTTCAACACCTGCCTTGATTTCTTCAGCTTCTTCCTCTTTCTCGATCTTTTCTTCACACACTTCCTTGATCGAGGGGCTGTCATGCTTGTCCTTCAGACCGTCATCATTCTGAGTCTCTTCTTCTACTTGTTCTGCTTTCTCTACTTGAGATTCTGTTTGTGTTGAGATGCAACCATCAGTGGGGTTTGATGGCAATATTTCCTTTTGCTCCTTTTTCTCCTCTATTTTAGCACCTGCATTGATTTCTTCAGCTTCTTCCTCTTTCTCGATCTTTTCTTCACACACTTCCTTGATCGAGGGGCTGTCAGGGTTGTCCTTCAGACCGTCATCATTCTGAGTGTCTTCTTCTACTTGTTCTGCTTTCTCTACTTGAGATTCTGCTTGTGTTGAGATACAAACACCGGTGGGGATTGATGACAATATCTCATTTTGCTCATTTTCCTCTATTTCAACACCCGCCTTGATTTCTTCAGCTTCTTCCTCTTTCTCAATCTTTTCTTTACAAACTTCCTTGGTCGAGGGGTGAGTGTCTTCTTCTACATGTTCTGCTTTCTCTACTTGAGATTTTATTTGTGTTGAGTTGCAAACATCAGTGGTAATTGATGGCAATAACTCATTTTGCTCTTTTTCAACACCTGGCTTGATTTCTTCCGTTTCTTCTTCTTTCTCAATGTTCTTGACACTTTCCTCTGGGTTTTCTTCTATATCTTCCTTTGCTCCCTTTTCGCACTCTTTACTTGCCTATATGAAAAAAAATATATCCTCAGTATGCAAGACTGCATAAAAGAAAACAAATGACAGCTTATACATGAATTGGCTCAAAATACGTGTCAAAACTTTGTGGCATCTATTCTTCATTAATTTTAGTCCAATTCTTTGTGTAGTATCATATTAGATAGATCTATGAAGCACCTTCCTACATGATCAAGTTGCATCACTATTCAAAGATATTATTATGTTCTAGAGATCATGTGTTCTTTTCTTGTAGTGGTGGCAAAATGGGGAAGTTGGGTAACAATCCAAAGCAAGTAGCTCTTTGGTATGGATCGAGTTGGGTTGACCCAAAATGCTTCTTATACAGTTTTATAAAGTAGTTATCATGTTAAATGGCTACAAAAACTAATAATGACAATATTATATAGTTATTTGCAAGAAACAGTATCAAAGATTGTATGCATTAAGAATGCATTTTGAGTGACTTAGACATGCCAACACTTAAACCTATTTTACCATTTTTAATAAAGTTTATTGATTCGGGCCCGCTGACCCGCCAAAGATGAAACACAACTCGAATGCACTAATACATAAGAAAAAGGGTAAAAGATTCCACCTCTACTTGTTTTTATACCTTGTAGGGAATACTACATACTACTATTCAAGATATTCCAACTATCATGGGAACCGCACTTACTCTTAATACTTATTTTAAAAAAGAATGATTATGTAGCATATTTAGAAAGTACTTGGGTTGGGAATTCATTACCTCTTGAGCATCAAGTGATTTGTCCTCGGTTTTTTCCCTGATTAACTCCTTGGGCTTTTCATTCAGATCTTGCTCCTTGAAATCAATCACAGTAGTTGCATGTTGAACAGTGGTTATTTCTTCTACATTCACACAGGATGCTTCTTGAGAGCTTGTAACATCATCACTCTCACCTTGGTCTTTCTCTATCATGCTGAGAGTTTCTTTCTGACTTGGTTCTATTCTGCCAGAAATTTCTATTTCAGCCTTCTCTAGGCCATTCTCTGCAAATACAACCTTCTCAACAGCCTTTTCATCATGCAGTTCTTCATGTTTGGTAATTTCTTCAACAACTGTTGTTTGTGTTGAGACACAAACATCAGTATCTTCCTCTACACTTTCTGTAGCTTTTACAACTTCATGTTCATTATCTTCATTGTGGTGGTTCTTTTCTTGTAAACCTCCTTCAAACGTCACCTCTTGTGCGCTTGTAATGTCATCCTTTTCTTGATCTTTTTCTAACACATCGACCTCTTGTTCCTTTTCTTCATTTTCATCTTTGTTGGAAGTTGACGTTGCTTTCTCATCTAGTTTCATACCTGAACTTTCATTTTCAGCTTTCACTGAACTGTTCTCTTCACATACTTCCTTGATCAAGGGGTTGTCAGACTTTTGAGCACCGTCTTCTTCATGTTCTATGGTCTCTGCTTGAGCTTTTGTTTGTGTTGAGATGCAAGCATCAGATGTTATTGCTTGTGATAACCCATTTTGCTCCCTTTTCTGCATTTCTACATCTGGCCTGAGTTCTTCAATTTCTTCATCCTGTTCAATTTTCGTGACACTTACCTCGGAATTTTGTTCTTCAACATCGTTTGATCTGATTTCACACCGCTCACTTGCCTAATACATGAAATCATTTAGATCTTCAATTTATCGGAAGAGTGACAGATAATCTTTGATAACTTATATGAATACACTCAAAGTTTGTAATAACTATCTTTGTAGCGGCGTGGCTTCATCATTCTTCATACAGTTGTTAGAAACGTTTGTTATCATTTTGTGATGTAAGTTAACATTTTAGATATGTGTATAAAGCCCCTTCCATCTATATTACATATAATGCTGTTTCATTTCCAACTATTTTGGAATGTGCACTTGCTAAATTGTCATACACATAAGTAGAAAGGGCAAAACGGAAGGTCGGTGAGTCAGGTAATGGGTCAAAATTGATCAATTTAGTGTGCTACTTAGAACGTGCTGGTCTCACTAAAATTTATTGAATTTTTTATTAATAATAATAATTTCGCTTCTTAAATAAATCAGTTCTTAACGTTGTAAGCATTTGAACACACAACTTTGACTTGTTTAATCCATTCGTTTATAGCCAATTGTTTTATATAGGGAAAATAACCAAGAGTCGGAACTAAAAAACCTGAATTTGACAAATTTAGGAGTGCTTTGGTTGACTTCCTTCACAACTTGACTGCTTGGTTTATAAATTTTGAACTTCCACTTGTAATCTGGTCAGAACATTTACTCTTTTTGAAGAGAGAGAACTTCTTGTTCCTCACATTACCTAATTTACTATCTCTAATTATCTTTCTTGAGTAATTTTTGGTTCATATATATATTTTTTTATTTAAAAAAAAATGCAAACCGAATTATGCTTTACCGTTTACTAAATATATACAACCTCGATTGACCTGTTTGATGAAACCGCCACGTCTACCCTTAAGCCACGTAGCAGCCTTTTGGAATAATTAGAAATTACTTAGGTTGAACATTGATTACCTCTTGTGCATCAATTGATTTGTCATAAGAATCCTTGGCAAACTCTCTAGGCGTTTCATTCAGATCTTGCTCCTTGAAATCGGTCACTGTGGTTGCATGTTGTTCTGCACATGCAGCATCTTTTGAGCCTGTAACACCATCACCGTCACTTTGGTTTTTCTCTAACACGTTTAGAGCTTCTTTCATACTTGCTGCTTTGCTGTCAAAAAGTTTTGATCCTACTTCGTGTTCCGCCTTCTCTGGGGCATCATCTTCGCATCTTTCACTCACGACAGCCTTTTCTTCATTCTTTAGAGTTTCTTCTTCAGGTTCTGTTTGTTTTGCAGCCTTGAAACTTTCTGGTGTGTTGCTGTGTTCATCAGCAATGACCATGGAAACTGAGAGTGCTTGGACAAAAATTCCACTCTCAGTGATTGGTTCACCGGTTTCTAGTTGTGTATTTACAGTTTCTACCACTGGGCTGCTAGTTTCAAGTTGCATCACTTTGTTGCCGGAAAATTCGGTTACCTTTTCTTTAAAACATTCACTTATCAGTGCAATCTCTTCCCTTTCATCTTTCTGCAGGAATTTACATAATCAGAATCAACTATATGTTTACATGAATTATGTAATTATGTTTTCTGAACTTAGAGAAGTTGTCAATGTGCATGTATTATAAGGTAATCACATATCTGTGAAGCCAGGGTGGTAATTTTGACCCATGTACTTATGAATGAATTGATTCAGGTTAAGTTCTATCTCTAACAGGCCAACGGGGAAAATAAACTACCTTAACAGTAAAACAAGTCAAACATGCAGAGTTATGGAAGTGTATTGTTTAATGAATAAGATCTTGTAAATCTTTTTATTCATATAATTAGGTTAGTATTGAAATAGAAGTTTTTCTAATTATATTTTACAAACTAGTAGTTATAAACAAACTTCACAAGTTAGAAATTGTTTCAAGTCGACCTGTTTGATCCCCCCCCCCCCCCCAAAAAAAAATCACCGGTTTTTTATCCTAACCCATATCGGCATGTTATTAGCATTCCCCACCCATTAGTTTTGCCACCTCTAGTGATAAATAACAAGAGTAATATCTTCAAGGTTTGAACTGCTGCTTGTGATCCCTGTTTTAAACCTTTCAACCATAAAACGAGTGGTTTACACTTGTAGGGTTATGATCACCCACTTACATATAAACTACACTTTTATATTTATAAAAAACACAGCGCGATCCTGCTATCAAAACTGTTCTTACTAACTGAACTATTAAGGTTTTTTTTTTTTTTTTTGGTAAATTAATCTATTATCATTCTATAGAATCGCATGATTGGTTCATACTCATGCATATATATAAGATCATGTTACTTTTCTAAGATCTAGAGTTCTAGACTCCAGCAACATCATGTAAATGAAATAAACAAATCACAGTTCATGATCATAGAGATAAACCATAGTTATAACCAACACAAAACAAACAGTTAAAGAAGATACAAGGTATGATCACTAACCTTTAAGCATACAGATTCCTGAATACTAGTTTCAGTTGCCATAGTTGATGTACTGTCACAAGCAAAATCTCACAGTTAATTATGTGAGATGATGACTAAAAGTCTTTGCTTTGAGATGCCTTCAACTTTCAAAACTGCATACTATATATACATATATATGCATGTATGTATGTGTATATACATATTTTCGCCTTATGGTCCCTTGATTGAACATATTGATAAAGTAGGAAGTAGATGACAAAAATGCCACATAGACGTTGCTTTTAGTACATTTTCATGTAGGCCTTGGTATCCTATGGCGCTGAATGATATATCACATGCTAAGCCAGGCTAATAAAGAGATTTTAGTCCAACTTGCTAATAATTCATACTGTTTCAAATAGTATCCTAGCACTAAAGAATGTACTTCTTCAGCTTCCAGGAGTACAAGTCAGCAATGCATGGATATTGGTTATGGTTTAACTTAAAGTTTACAACTTATTTGATTGGCTTGATCATTTTTGAATGTTTAGTGTGTCAAATATGATTTAGATTATTTTATTTTGTTATGACTAATATTTGGAATATAAACCATAAGGTAAATTTTTTTTACATGACCTGCTAGCTAGACATAAAATATAACTCAAACTGACTCATGTATAAGTATGTATATTGGTTTTCATTTTATCTAGAGTTTAACATTAAGTTGATCTTGATCATATATGAATGGCTAGAGCGTTACGTATGATTCACTTAGATTAATACTTTAATATTTTGAAATATATACTAAAAAGTCATACTTTTAAGACCTTAGATCAACTTCATTCTACCACTTGGGTCGTGACTCGGTGGTAATTAAGAAGCCAAGCCTCTTTACAGTAAACACAATCTCAAACTTGGTAGGGAATAGTTTATGATGTAGTTAAAGAGTAGTGGAGTTTGCCGTTTAAAAAAACTAAAGATCCGACTTCCTTCTAACTAGTTATTTTCAGAGTAAATTGTCATTTTCGTCCTTGTGATTTGGTGAAAATTACCACTTTAATCTAATAGTTTGTTTTTTCGCATCTGGGTCCCTGTGGTTTACAAATCTTGTCATATTCATCCAGTCCGTTAACTCCATTCAAAATTTCCGTTAAATGAGGGGTATATTGGTCATTTTACATATATGTTTTTATTTTTCTTTTTTTAAACCTGATTTAATATATACTCTTTAAATACATTGCTATTTTAGTCCATATGGTTTGAGCATATTTGTCAATTTAGTCCAAAAATAACCACCATACCACTACACGTCACAAGAACCACCGAACCACCGCCACCACCCCATCACAAAGCCACCAACACCACACCAGAGCGTCCACCACCACCACGCACATCGGATCGTCGCTACCATGTAAACCCTAAAATCAACAATCAATATTGGATTTGTAACATACTACTTCAAAAATGCATATCAAACCCTACTAATACCTCTACAATACTCGTTTTTCAAGGGTTCCATATACGTTTTCGAAGGGGTTTATTATAAGTTCGAGATTAACGGTTGGTTTCTAGGGTCCACATGGTGGTGGTGATCTAGTGTGTGATGGCGGAGATCTAATGTGTAGTGGTGGAGATCTAATGTGTGGTGGTAGTGCCCTTCTGGTGTGGTGTTGGTGATTTTATGATAGGGTGGTGGTGATGATTTGGTGGTTCCGATGGAGTGGTGGTGGTTTTGCGGCGTCGTGGTGGTGTGGTGTGTAAATACGAGGTCCAACTCTGGATGGTTCCGGTCTTGTTGAACTTCGATCCACCAATGCCCTCTAAAGCATCACATCTACGCATAATGAAAACAACACCAATTAAGGCGTTCCAGGGGGAAATATCCCTGGAACGACCCTCTGGCGTGAGAGTAAGTATTGGTTGAATGGAAATATGTGATAGGGAGAATTAAGGGGGAGTTTTTGTGTGTATTCTTTTGTGAGGATATCGATCCTCCTTACATGGTATTTATAGTGTTTGCCTGCTGTAATCGTGTGCTGATTTACAGAGATTATTCCCCGGCAAATCCATTACCTTTTATGTTCTCCGACCGTTACTGAATTATCGGTTATGATTGGGGTGATTCCAATATAATTAAATGTGGGGCACGTGTCCTGCTTGCTTACCCGTTCCGCCCCCATGGGTCGGGCTTTCGGGTTCGAGTACCCGGTTTTGTGTGGGTTATTTGTACCCTACGTATACATGGTGGTTTCATCACGTGTGGTGGTGATATGGTGTTTTATGCCAAGGTGGTGGGATTTTTGGACTGAATTGGCAAACATGTCCAAACCACAAGAACTAAAATAGCAATTTATTTAAAGGAGATATATTAAATGGGGTTTAAAAAAATAGAAAAATAAAACATATATGTAAAATGACCAATATACCATTCATTTAACGGAGAATGTTGGATGGAGTTAACGAACTCGATGAACATGACAAGATTTGTAAACCACAGGGACCCAGATGCGAAAAAATAAACTATTGAATGAAAGTGACAATTTTCACCAAAACACAGGGACGAAAATGGCAATTTACTCTTATTTTTTTATCTCCTTGATGTGCTAGACTTTAAATATAACTGAATCGACTCTAATGTATAAGTAAAATTGTTTAAAAAACATCACCTATGGTTTAAACTCATCAAGGGAACCTAATTGGTATATCAGTTCGGGTTCAGTGATCATGACCATCTTTTTAACGTCATGTGGAGTTTAGCACAATTTTAAGCAATTTGGGGGTGTGACAAATTTAGGATCTTTTGATGTGATTTTGGAGCTAATCGCTGGTAGTAAGTGGGTATTTCCATCACGATACAAGTTGGCTAAATGTCGACATAGAGTTGCTTTCTGGGGTCCAGATGTGCCATCTTATCGACTTGAAGAATTATCGCAGGTATTAATGCTATTGATTAGCTTCCTAATTAGTCAAAAGATAAAAACAATGATGTTTAGGACTTTTTAACAGCACAGAAGTCTCCTGTTATGTACAGTCTAAATGTGGCAAGGATATGACCAGATCATGTTGCTTGAGGAGAAGGTTGTAGGAGCAAAACATGCAACATTTTTTTTATAATCATTTTATTTATTAATAGGTGGTGTATTCCTATTGTTTTTAAATTCCGTAGAATGTTAGTGTAATGATTTTCAGAGTAAGGTAAATATAGAGTAGATAGTGTATGTGTTCAAATGTAAAAATAATTATTTAGTATAAAAACAAAACCCTTGAATGAATTTATAGGTTATACAAATTCTGAGAAATTAAAATTGACAGCCTTAGATTTGAAATTAAATGAATAAACAAACGTTGGAATTAATAAGTTTCATGATATAAGTATTTTTGTAATCAAAATGGAATGCTTTGAATCACTAATTTTATAGGTCAATTGTTAAGAGTTATAGTTAAAGCTCCAAATGATGGAACCTAAGCACCCCTTTCATATAAATTAAAAGTGACACACATTGGAGTATTTTTTCCCTTCTTTCTTTCTTTCTTTTTTGAACGATAAATGTATGATCATGTTTCGAAGAATATGTGTTATCTTAATCGGCTCTAATTATTTGGTTTTCATCCGGTACCACACCCTCAGCCTCCTTGGAGGAAACCCACAACTAGAACAAACCTCAGTTGGCACATAATAGAGCATTGCTTTGAACGAGACGACTCCAAATTTTTAATTGTGTTGAGAGTTGGCCGTTTCTCTAGCTTATGTTTATATCTGGCACATAATAGAGCATTGCTTTGAACGAGACGACTCCAAATTTTTAATTGTGTTGAGAGTTGGCCGTTTCTCTAGCTTATGTTTATATCTGGTTCCTTAAAATACAAATAACTTTGAGATCCCATAACACTTTATATGAATCAAAAGTGGTACCTATCTGAAGTTAAGATTTTTCTCTAACCTACTTATTTCTATATTCTCTAGTTGGCCATTTGGATGGTAAATGTCCAAGTGATATACTCCACAATAAAAAGAATTGAAAATTTAAATTCAGGAGCGTACGATTGTAGTAAAATTATTCTAAAAAATCTAATTTGCTGTTAAGAGAAGTTAATTTTTACCTATTTGCTACTTATGATTTAAATTTTGCAAGGTTCATGCTGTTTCGTTGGTGTCCTGGATCTAAAAAATACAGGTGGTCAGTTTTTTATAACTATTTAATATTTATTTTAAGAGGTGACAGATGCTTTTTCTGAGTCACCAAATACAGAGATGTATTGAAATTTAGTTCGCAGTCTTATTCTCCTTTTACGAATTAAACAAACATAACGTACGTTTGATTCTTTAATTTTTTTTGTAGAATATTAATTTATTTTTGTTCTTTTCCATTTCTATGGTGTATCTTCAAATCTTTAACATCAAACTTTAAACATGATGTGATAATTTCATTTAAACGACAAAAATCAACAGGTTGGCATACAAAAATTGGGCCCTGAAATTATTATTATCATGATGAATTTTAATAGGGTGGCGAGGTAAAAAAATTAAAAAATATACTTAATGGAGCCTCAAGTTTTTTAGAGTTTAACTTATATGGCTTTTAGAAACTGTATAGAAAATGTAGGCCATCATAATATCATGTGTTAGAATCATAAGCAAAAAAATAGTTCTTTTTAGACTCCCATCCTAGAATCCAATTTAGGTTCCAAAAGAATTGAGTCGGCCTTGAATTTTAACGCGTAAGATTGTCTTACTATACTATTACTTTCATATAATTAGCAACTTTTAAGTTAAAAACTAATAATAAAGGGGTTATTGGATTTTAATAATCTCAACTTTCATATATTGGTTTGTATTAATCCAACTTTTAGCTTAATTTCCTCCAACGATCTCTTATTAACAAAGAGTCAGCACGTGTTAATTTTTTTTATGAAATGAGGCCAACTTTGAGTCATTTTTCAACTCCGCTGCCTCTCAGCATCTATCAAGTCCGTTTTTGGGAGTCTAGCCTCCAACGTTACCTGAAATCTACCTCCAACGAGTCAAGTCGGTCAGTTAGGAGGTGAAGATTGATGGGTTTTTAGGCTGATAAAAGTTTCAGATTGATGGATCTGATGGTTGGTTTTAACTTTTGGTTTAGTTTTTTGGTCATATAAGCAATCTACGTCATAAAAAAAACTCACGATATTAACTCTCAGTTAGTAAATGATCGTTGGAAAAAAATAAATTTAAAGTTATAAGTACCTATAAATATTTTTTAAATTGAAATTAATTCCGATAAATAAATAAAAGTTGAATTTATTAAAATCGAATAACATATAACAAAGTGATAACAAGATTCTTTTAATCAACTTGAGAATAAAATGATGGTGGACTCAATAATCAATAATGTATGGTTGCATACGTCAACCGACCATATCCTAAAGTTTTATTGTCCTTGCTCGCCGCCCCTTATGTTCATTGGACGGTCCATGTGGCCCACCTTGAGATGACGTGGCATCCACCAAATCCTTTCAACGATTGTGACACTTTAAAACATTCCGCCCAATGTAAACAAACATAGATGCCAGTTGTATCGTAGATCTAACATAGTTTATGATGTAATTTATAAGTAGTTTAATTTCGTTTGTTTAAAATAAAATGTAAACAAAGGTCATTAAAATATTAAACATTTTTACTCATTTGTTAGAACATTTTTAATTCTAATGCTAACATGTTAAACACCCATAAACATGTCACCTCAGCGTTCACGTTTTTACTGATTTCTTCTGTCGCACTACATCTTTTATCAAACATCCTTATATTTCATTATATCTACATCATTACATGTTTATATAAACTAGATTATCTTTTAATAATAATCTACTTCTATATTTTGTTTTATTTAATTAAAGATATGATTAAAAATCACATTAGTTAAAATTATATAAACTAAAGTCCGCATAATTAATTTGTCCTTCATTTTCAGATTTTGTAAAAAAAAAATTCATCTATTCCACTAATGAATGCTAGATTATCCTCTTAAATCTAGTCATGCGTATTGTTTATTGGGTAAACTAATCCTATTAAAAAAATAAAAATAAAAATATTGCTTTAGGTTATCAAAAGACCATTTTGCCTCACATGAGAGACATATATACCCTATACACCGTTAATGTAAAGGATGAAAAATTATCATATGATATAGACATTAATGATCATTTCTATATTATTTTAACTTATTATGAAACCTAAAAGTTTGTATTAACATAAAAAACGAAAAGCATATGAACAAATTTTGTGACAGTTTATACATCATGACATTGTGGGTAAACGTTGAATATATATGAACAAATTAGTTTAATTATTTTTTATTTATAATATGAACACGTATATGCATGTAAGAAGTATAAATCTTAAAAATATAAATCATTCATAAAAAATTAGATAGTCAATCTTTATTTGGCATGCTTTAGCGAAATTTAGTGTCTTGTAGTTACTTTTATTCTAGTTATTATAATATGTTTTTTTTAACTTTTGTTAACATCATATTAATTAAAAAGAAGTTAGCACCACTTTTAACATTTAAATAGGTTTAATTTATAGGTAAACGTTAAGATAAAAATGATGGCTTACGTAAGAAGTGTAAAAATGAATTATAACTGTCCATCTTTCTAATAAATAGTTGACATCAAATTATAGTAACATAAAAAAGTTATTAATAAAAAAAATTAGTTATAACTGTGTCTGTTCAAGTATTTTTTTTCTTAAATGCTTATAACTTCTACACATGATGTCATAAAAATAAGCCTTTATTAGTTTTTAAAATAAGCATAGTATCTCGATATATAAGTTAGAAAATATTACATCGTTGTGTCTTTTTACATGTCACTATGTATTACTTGTTTTTATTGTATTTTCTTGAAACCATTATGTACTTCTAATATGTACAATACAATGATAAAATAACAATCAATTTATCTAATATATTAAAAATAATAATAAAATAAGTCAAAATGATATAAACATAAAAAACAAATGATAAATATGTCATTGTGTTTTACTGAACATGTTTGTGTTTCTTATAAAATGATTAATATTGAAAAATACACTGGTGAAAAAATTATTATGGTATACTTCTAATATGTAAACCTAATTATAAGATAATAAACTTATATGATACATAAAAAATAATAAAAATAAAATAAAATGATCTAGAATGTAAAACACACTACAAAATATTCGCCCATTAGCGGCGACAACTATCGCCGCTAATACCCCTTATTGTCGCCGCTAAAGATATTAGCCGCAATTTGTGTCGCCGCTAATACCCTAGTCGCCGCTATTGGCCACAGTTCTTGTAGTGACATAATTTTGAAAAATAGTAGACACAATGTGTCACACCCCAACCTTGACGGCGGAATCGTCGAGGCGTGAGAGTTACGATTGTTCACAGCCACATAACGCTATTGCCTGAAACATGTTAAAAATAAAAGGTCAACATATTGTTGGTGAGCATTCTATTGTTTTCATACATACGTATATAAAAGATGGCAATTCATGTTGTAAATTAGAGAACAAGGTAACTAGGGATGTAAGACAGAATGCACAATCAAACCTTGACAATGTTTTACAAGTATCAAACGACGTTAATATTCTATTAACGTTAAAAGTATATACGATTAGCTAAGTGTACTTGGATCAACCAAGCAGGCTTGTCAGGCCCATAGATCTATGACGTCGCCAGGCTAGCAATAGTTAATGATTGTACATATATTCGACATTACATGGTAGCTACAAAATTCAACTAATCACAACACACAAGTAAATTGCCATAAGTTTACAAGAATCAAACGTGTTTACAAGTGCAACGTTTATACGGTAACATGTTTCACCCAAAAGTGTGTGAAATAATAAAATGGGTATAGAAATACTCACTTGGTAATTAAGTATATGAATGACGATTAATAATGATAATGGACGACGTTCCAATGTATACCTTCACGAGATACCTAAGAATATATATTTTGATGAGATTTAAGTTTAATTATATTAAGTTTTAACGTTTTAACGCGAACTAGGGTTTTTGGTAGGAGTTTGGGGTTATTTTTATAAATAAATTTAATAAACGATTATTTATACTATGTTTGATACAGATGTATCATTTATACAATTTTTAAGAAAATTTAATCCTTTATAATAATTTGTGAAATTTAACTATGAAATACATATAATTTCTACGAGAAATTCATAATTACGTTTACATCGTGACCAATAATAATTTAATCTTTTAAACTATTATTTAAAGTCTATTTTTATAAAAATAAACTAAGTATAATATTTATAAATTAATATTTTATAAAAATATTGTAAAGTATTTAAGGTTATAATTAAAAATATACATTTACTATAATCTTCCCTTTAAAATTCTAAATAAAATATAAGGATATTTGTGTAAATAATTTACAGAAAATATCTTTATGGTTTTAAATACACAAAGTTTATAAAAATAATCCCTTATAATATTTAAAATTTTTTTATATATTTTAAAAGTAACAAAAACGTTTTAAAAAAAATATTGGAGGTCACCGGGTTCGAACCCGTGACCTCTAAGTTGGGTAGTGAGTATGGAACCGGTAAACCAAGGCCTCAGCCGCGTTACAGAATGGTTCTTAATTCTTTTAAACACTGATTCAAATCACCCCCAAATCCCCAAGAACCCTAGATCGAATTGAGGCCAAATTGACTCCGATTCGATGTTGTTAGGGTCGATTATCATGGGGCTTTTGATCCCCATGAGAAATCGAGTGTGTGTGTATGTTTAATTAACCGTATGATGTCGATTTGGAGACAAACCCGATGAAGAACAGGTCGCGGTCCAATTGGTGATCGATTGATGCTCAATCGATGATGATAATCAAATTCCTCGTGTGGGAAGCTTCGGATCACCATCACGAACTATAGCCCTCAATCAATTTGAGGTTTTCGAGTCCTAAAGGTGGTCTTCGACCAAGTTGCAGGTCCGCGGTTGAAGGTGATCGAATGGTGGTGGTTTCGGGTGATTTCAAATGAAATTGGGGATGTTAACAACTTAGAAACAGATAAATGGTCATTCCACTTTGATTTAATTTGATTTAAAGTTAGTGTTTGAGTGGGTTGTGAGTTGGATTCGGATCCGAGACAAAAGTGAAGATTTATAGCCGTTGTTGACTAATTCAACGCATATTTTCGTTGGATACCTGTTCGAAATGGATCCAAGAAACAATTTGGTCCGGTTGTGGGGCTTAAAGTTGGGTAATTTTGGCGTTTTGGTCGTCGCCGGAGTAAGCCGGAATTCGGTGCCGGACTTTCACCGGAAAACCGAAGGTGAAAAGGGGGGAGGGGTTGGTTTTGTAAATTCTCAATTTACACATTTGGTCCCCGTGGTTTTGTAACCTTATAATTTTATGTATAAACTTTCTTTTTAAAGTTTGATAAATTACAAGAATCACCCCTGGACTATATTATTGTTATTATTATTATTATTATTATTAATGTTATTATTATTATTATTATTATTAATATTATTATTATTATTACTATTATCATTATTATCATTATTATTATTTATTATTATTATTATTATTATTGTTATCATTAGTATTATTATTATTATTATACTTATTATTATTATACTTATTATTATTATTATTATTTTTATCTTGTTATTATTATTATTATTATTATTATTATTATTATATATATGTTATTATTAACGCACCGCGAATATACGAGATGTTACACAATGATATGATATTAGACAAAATGAAGTTATGTATTTAATACAATGATAAAAATATTCTCTGTTTTAAAAACAATATAATAACACATAAACAATATAATAACACATGTCAATCTAGAATTTTTTTTAACATTTTTAGATTAAATACTTATATAATCCATATATTCGTTTGATGTTATGTATAGGTACCCATGATATGTAAATATAAGAAGGTAATTGAAGATGAGTCAGGAGGATTTCTCAGCAATAGGCTTCCTATTGAGAGGGTTGAGGGTGCGGGTGCGGCTGAAAAACGAATAGTTGAGCCCGATTAAGATAACACTCATTTTCCGAATCAGGATCACACCGTTGCCGTTAAAAAAATTAATAATAGCTTGCATTTCGTCTACCTTAATTAGTGTCAAACATTTATTTGGCGAAACATACGTTACTTATTTGTTAGACAATGTTTTTGTATTTTTTTTTTCAACTTAGAACTTCTTATCGTATTTGAGTGTTCGGCACAATATAAAAAAAGTTATTTGAAATATAAAATTTCATTGTGTTAAGCCACGTGTGACTTTGCAAAGAGTTATTTTTTAATGTGTAAAAGACTAAAAAGGGCATATTTCTAACTTATATAATGAGAACACTATAGCCTTGATACCTATGAAACAAGGAAATCCCTTATAAAATTTAAAGCTTTTGGTTTGAAGTTCAAAATCATGACACAGAATTAATTAATAATAACATTTACCAATTGATTGTCTCATTAGCTAGAAAAGTTAGATTAAATGTCAATAGTCTTTTAAAGCATTTATAAAGTTTCTTAATATTTTTCGTTTTGCAACTGCTATTTGAAACCCTATCTATTAAAATTCACTTGATATATATCACAGCTTATTTACTTAAACTTGTTTTAGGCGGGATTTGAAATATTAATCTTAATAGAAGCTTCACCACTATAACTCCAAATGACTCTGTCGCTAGCCCCAACCCCCCACCCTCAACCCCAACCCCAACCCCTTTTCTTAATACTAACCTTTGAATTTTATCATTCCTTACAAAAACCAATAAATTGCTTCTACTCTAGAGGAAGTGTTTCTCTAATACAAGCTACTTATGAAACATCAAGAGCGAAATGAGAAAGTAAAAAAGAGAGGAATTTTGTGTGTCTACAAATGTTTACCTAGATAAGTTATTCTAAAGCAAATTCTTTGAAATTAAAATCAAGATTGCATTGACATGTTTAAAATACACATTATTTGTTTGACATATACGCATTGTGTGTTTTGATTTTTTTCTTTTACTTCTAATCGATCAAGCTTTATCAGGATGAGATACAAGTATAGAAAAATTATGATATGAATGAGTGCTATTTCATGATAAATATTGATTTGGATATTGTTTTACTATGAGCGTCATTTTTGTTAACTTTTAGTTTTAATTTATATTATTCATATTGTTCTTTAAATTTATTTGTGTAAAGCTCAAAAACAATAAAAAAGAGTTTACTATATCTTTTGGTTTTATGCATCACTAGGTTACAATCTCGTGTAATACACGGGTTGAATAGATCTATTGTTATATAGTTAGCAATAAAAAAGTTATGTTTAAAACATCGTGTATTACACGGATTGAATAAACTTGTGTATTAAACATATTTGAAAATTTGAAGTTAACATATATGAATTTTTTTTAAAATCAGCCAAAAAAATTTATTATCATTATTCTTTCTTATTTTTTCTTAATATATTAACAAACATAATTTACATTTGATGATATTTGAATAATTATATAGAAACTTTTAAGTAAAAAAGTAAAAAAAAGTAAAAAAATTAATAATTAATTTTATATTAAATTCATTTAGTTAATGCTATACTTATTTAGGTAACCAGTGAATAAAGTTTGGTTATCATATTAAAGCTCATAATAACAATCCATTTTAATTATTGATAGTTATTAGTGAATTTATAACATTTATAATTAAATTTTATAGTAAATACATAAAAATATTTTCTTTACCTTTGTTATTTAAGAGGAGAGAGAGAGACGGAAAAACAATTATTAGATGACTTAGAATGCTAACAAGTGTTAATCTATTTTAATTTATTAGTATAAAGATATGTTACCGTTAAAGTTAAAAGACTATAGTTAAATTCTTATAATCGTATTCCTATATATGATAAATTACATAAAACCCCCTCAATCTCTCACTTGAATTTGTCACTTTAGTTTGTTAATAGATATAAAAGGATATATACGTCCACAAAAGAATAAGATAAAAACAATGAGTAATTGATCGGAGTTGGAAGGGTTGAACACTATTATGTCAATACACGAAAAGTTCATTGCTCTGGGTATTGATTCGATCAATACTAGTTTGTTTTAGTGGGGTTGAACCGGCCGGTTGATCTTGAGTCGGCGGTTGGAACCGGTCGAACCGGGGGTTGGACGGTTGAACTTGTTTCTTATACATATATTTTTTAAATTTTCAGTATTTTTTACATATATTCATATATATAAATATAAATTTATCCGGTACTTATATACGATCCGACCAGTGAACTGGTAAAGCGTTTGGTTTATTGTTCGATCCGGTTCTAAAAACGATGCTTGGAATGGTAGATTGTGTCTTTAACTTCTGGATAAAACATCAAGTACATGTTTAACGAGTTATAAACATTTCAATCTATATTATCTATTACAAGTATAAAAGCAAGTTTAGAATTTAATTTTCCTAGCTTTTGATCAGTAAAACAAAACTCAGTTTCTTGTAACAAAAATAGGAAATTTAACATCAAATGGGAGAACAAGATTAAATTAAATTATTTCATTGTTCTTTTAGTTACTTTTTAATCTCGTGTTTAGTTTCTTGCTAGCAAGTAAAATATAAAATACAATCACTTTATGAAAGAAAAAACCAAATAAACCAAAAACTCATGAGAAATTCATAGCATGGATATATTGATGCTTCCAAAACACTTGAACCATATCTAGGTAGTGATTACACAGCCCGCTAAGCTTTATTTTGTCAAAACTATTGTTGTGTTCTTCTTTATTATACAATAGCACATTGTCATGGAGAAAAAAAAAAGAAAAGGAGAAAAAAAAAAAGAAAAAGGAGAAAAAAAAAAGAAAAAGAAAAAAAAAAGCCTAGTTTCACTAAAATTCATTAGTTTCATTCTTAAAGAAACCAGGCATGTGAACGAACAAAACAGATAGGAACGTGCTTATTTGAATTTATTTGTTTACTTTAACTGATAAAACTAATAAACACAAACACTTATACGAATAAATCTATTAGTCATATTCGTTCCTTAAGAAAATAAAAATGTTCTTATACTTTTATTTCTGTTCACTTTTATTTGAATAAGTGCATATGAACATAATGAGCATAAATAAATGTATTTTAACCCATTTACATTATATATAAAATCACATAATGTTTCATTTAATTTATTATATAAGTAATTTATAGTCGTACATGTATACGTAGAGTATTCTTTTGCTTTTATATGGGATTGAATTTGTATACAAACAACGTGTGACTAAAAAATAACAACTTGATGCAGTTAAATTTAAGTGGGAGCACGAACATAATATTATAACTAGTAATATTTTTTTGTTCAACTAGGTAACTACAAAAATTATGAAAGAACAATGATATACTTTTTATTTATCTTTCCTTCTATAACTGGACAAATTAAATAACTAACTTATGCAAATAAGTTTGGGTTAATCCGTCAACAACTTGTTGTCCGAAAGTAAAAGTTTAATATATGAATAGTTTATAGAGGAAATATATATAAATAATTGAGATCTTTATTCTCTTATGATGTCTTTTTTAATTAGTGGCTTTGGATTTGGGTTGGATTACAAACATCCAACTCACATAAACGTATTATCTTGTTTACTTGAAAGCTACAAATGAAAGACCAATTTGGTGGACATTGGGCACCTCCTTAGGTCCCATGTCATCAAATTTCTAAGAATCTCATTGTCTCCATAAATACACATAGATGTGTTACAAATGTCATAAATATCTATTTTCTAGCGAGGTGAATATATATAGTTAATTAAGTATGAACAGTGGCGGAGCTTGAGCGAAAGCTTAGGGGGGCGGGGGCGAAAGTAAACTATTTTAAGGGGGGCAAACTCTAAATTTTTTAAAAATTTTACATTACCGGATCGAAAATTTACACTATCGAGCCGAAAATTTACACTACTGACGAAAAAAAGAAGCCCCCCCCCTAAAGCTTCGCCATTGAGTATGAATGTTGGTATTGACCGTGTTGACGAATGATGTCTTTATCTCAATAATGAATGAGTTTGCGTCTTGCATATGATCATGATTTACTGGTTTTCGTCATGTATTGGACGTGTTGGGACACTAATATTCTTATTGTTAGTGATTTTAGCATAATGAAATCATTTTAGTTAGTTGGATTTTACTTTAAGTCCAAAGGGGAATTTGAATAAACGTTTGCTACAAGTTTGGAGGTTTAAAGTCCACTCTTGTTCTGAGAATGTTTAGATTTTCTATATTATGAATAGTTGTGTCTTCTCAATTGAATGTTTTTCAATTGAATGTTGTGATGATTCCTCAACTATAAACAAATGTTTTTAAACTACAAAACATACACTTAAACCTCAAGTGATCCGATTTTTGATGGCGATGAAATGATTATACACTTGTAACATTTACTACATCATAATCATTTGGGTACTTTTAAACATATGAAGTGGTAGAATCATCCCTTCAGCTTGTAGCTCGTGACTACATGTACATATTAAAGAAGTATTACATAAAACATATGATATATATTATTTTAATAAATACTTTTACTATTAAGTTCTTTGTATGCCTTGATTGAAAATTCTGGATTTATTAGTATTTTTGGTATGGCTCTAATATCTTTTTTTAAATAGCAAATGTGTGACCCTGTTTCGATTATATGTGTTATCTTAATCAGCCTCATCTATCCTTTTTCCAGCTGGGACCCCACCGAATTTCTATCGTGTATTTATTGATCTCCTACTTGATATGGACTACCATGGAAAACTTTACCCATTGAGAGATATGGAAGTGTTTGTATTTTGTATAACGTTGATTATTAATGCACTAAATGTACAATCAATAATGCAATAAGAGTCATCATATGGTTCACGTCTCGATCTAATCCATAACTTGTCGTATTGACATTGTTATCCTTGATAAATTGAGATTTGACAAGTGATATTTCGATTAAGCAATTCATAGTTTATAACATATATGTTTTTTATTCACTATTTTTAACTTTTATTTAGAACGACTCCTAGTTGTCTCCTATTAACCATCTAATTATACATGTAACATTATTTAAATCTTCAAACTCTTTGATAAAGAATTAACATTTTATCTCTATAATGTTCCTTTCAAACACTGTTTTAACTATTTACTTGATTAAATTAGAAACATGAAGATAATAAAAACAAAATTATATATATTCATAGTTGATAAATGGATGCATTTCGAATATCGTAACTTTTCTTATTTATTGAATTTAATTAGAATCATATTATGTCATTTATGAATTTATGATGCATACTACTTTTTTCTCTCGTTTTAAATGATTAAAAAAATACAAACACACACTTGTAGGCAATGTTGTTAGGACCGGATCGGACCGGCCGGTCCGACCGGTTCGACCGGGATTCGGAGGCCTGTCCGGTCCGGTCGAGGGTGGTTCGTTTTTGGAGCGTTGAACCGGCCGGTTCGAACCGAGTCGGCGGTTGGACCGGCCAACCGGTTCGGGTCCGACCGGATTTTGAATTTTTTTTTTTTTTTTTTGATTTTAGTGGGTAAAAACGGGGTGTTAAACCATAAATTAGTACTTTGTATATACAAATATAGTTAAGTTTTATATATAACTATAAAATATATGTATAAATCATATATAAATTACTTATATTTAATTACATATATAAATATAATTAAAATATAGTTAAATCCGGTCCGACCGGTCCGACCGGTCCGACCACCAAACCAGTAAGCCGTTCGGTTCGACG
Organism: Flaveria linearis; assembly: GCA_024085815.1. NCBI lineage: Eukaryota > Viridiplantae > Streptophyta > Magnoliopsida > Asterales > Asteraceae > Flaveria > Flaveria linearis. The sequence goes on from CM044002.1 coordinate 25,595,208, forward strand.
TCCGATCCGGTTCTGAGAACATTGCTTGTAGGCCTTACTTAAAAGGTATAAAACCATTTAATTTTATAAAACCTCATTTTAAATTATCAATTACTCTAATTATAATTATAAAATTATTATTACTTCTATATAGTTTGCTAAAATTTAAAATTGACCACCACCATCATTCACATTGATAACTTCATTACCATCAATAAACCACCTTCGTCTACAATAAGTTTTAGTGTTGCATTCTCGAGTTCTTTTCAATGAGAGAAGTGGAAGGCTGGGAAGAAACATACAAAAGATTTGTGTTTGAGAGTTTTTTAATAAAATAAATGAAAGAAGAAAGATAAAGATTTAACAAAAATCTTCCCTCATAACTAGAACAAATAATTAGATACACTAACTAACTTATCTATAATCTATGATACATAAGCATATAATAGTATCGTTGTAGCTTCTGGGTTATTATTATTATTATTTTTTTTCATTGTAACTTGATAACACATAGGATCTTTAGTTTTCTTTTCTTCCTAAAACACAGGAACATAACGCAAAGTATTTGGTTTTTCTTGAAGGTAGTCTTTTTGATGTTCTTGAACCAACCACCACCACATGCCACCGCCACGATAACACCACCGAACACCATAGATCTCCCCCTCAAACACCATAGATCCACTCAAATCTATGACCTCATGGAGACACTATCAATAACCCTTCCAACACCCACCATCGACAATCGTAAAATCCAAAAACCATCAAACCACCATGGCAGATATTTGTTTATGACCTTTGCACCCTAAAAAGTCAGATCGAGTACATAGAAATGGTATTTCATGTTGCATGATTGTTCGGTGAGAAGCCAAGTGTATGGTATTACCCATCTTTTCCCACCAACTTGTGTTAATTATCTCGCACGGTTTTGCTAAAGCTAAAGGTTTATCCATCTCGACATGAGAAAGGTTAAAGCAGTCTAGCTAAGCCAAGTAAAGTTGTGCTAAATACGGATGAAATTGTTGTAATTTATAGATCATGAATACAAAAATAGTGTAACTAAGGTTTTTAAATTTTATAATAATTATAATTCTGAATTACCCTTTTTAATATTATCAGTTAGTTAATAAGATCAATTTGTTCATCAATTAATGATTAACACACCCTCTAATCAATACCTACTCTACGTCTAAAATCTTCACATCTGTACTATATAGGATTTGAATCCACCACTTTACTACTAAGATGTCTCCTTAAAGCTTTTCCACATAAGAGTATTACAATTAGTCTCGAAGAACCTAATGTTCGATTGTCTTTTAAAAGAAGCTCATTATCATAATATTCTTGTACTTTTATATCATTTATCAATTTGTTTATCATGTTTAGATTCATATATAATATCGTCAAAAAATAGGCTTTAAAACCTGAACGAAAATATAGGATTTAAAGCAATTAAAAAGTAGATGACTAAACGACCTTTGTAAAGGGACAAAACATTGTATGTGGGCACATTCAAAGTATCATGCATGGGCAAATGCATGTCGTTAAGGTACATGTTACCATTATGGAGACTAACATAACACATGGTGTCCTTGCTTTGAAACATTTGAACCTTTTCACATGTTATATGTCCCTTTTGGTATATTCGAGTCGAAAAAAAGTTTTATCGTATATAGGATTTTCGCTATCTCAACCTTCCCAAATAAATTGAGAAGCATTGAGTAAAGAAGACTAGGTTATTTACTTAAAGTGTAAGAAGAAACTCAATTAACATCAGACACAAATTATTTTTATGTAAAAATATTATCACTTTCGCTTAATTTGACGTAAAAGTACTGTCATTATGGAACACCATATTATTTTTTGTTAATTGAACATGTTTTTTATTATTTATTCATTGGTTAACCAAACCCAAAAATATCTTGGGATGTATGGTTCAAATACCGATCATGATTTTTTTACAAACAAATAATGATAAGCTCAAGATATATAACTATTTCTTTATATATTTAGTTGTTTTCAGTAATAATTTTTACGATTTAAATCATGACAATTTTGTTACAACGTTTATTGCATGCATTATAGTGTTCTAATTTGAGTCTCGAGATTTTCAACCCTCTATATCATCGTTCAAACTCCGTCACTGCTCTGAATTACTTTAAAGTAGGCTAAAGAGGGTGCTTCTTATTTTGCCCTGAATTACCTTTAAACATTTTTAAATTAAATTAAAAGTAAACATTATCATTGATAAAATAAATAATAATTACAAATGAATAAAAAACATAACTTTATGAAAATAAAATTAAAAAACTAAAAGTTACAAGCACAACCCCACATCCCCGTTATGTCATATTTTATATAAAAAAAGATGTTCAAATACAAAAAAAATCATAAAAAAATTATATCTCACAATCTAAATCGAAGTTCAAAAAAGTAATTCCGAGCTTTTGTTCCCCTAGCCGTCCTCACTAAGAAAAAAAATAAACAAAAAATAAAAAACAAAAAATAAACGTTTTTTATTGTGTCATTTATGAAAGACACATTGTGCCATTTATGAAATACACATTGTGCCATTTATGAAAGACACAATGACGTCATTGTGTCGTTATGAAAGACATAATGACGTCATGTATCATAAAAAGACACAATGAATTATTTATTTATTTATTTATTTTTCTGAAAGAGGACGACGAGAGGAACAGAGACTCCGAATTACTTTTTTGAAATTCGATTTAGATTATGAGATATAATTTTTTTTAACTTTTTTAGTCTCATTATGTCTTCTCACGCACCCTTATATAAAATCTTATTGTTAGATACGGTTGGTACAAAATGTCTATGGAGCCATAGTTTTTGTTTGAGTTCAACATAAATTTCTTTGTAGCTAAAGTACGGATAAAAGAAATTTAGATTTTATATATATAATCAATGAATTCAATGATCGTAAGTCGGAAGATGCTTATAGATTGCTTTTTATTCTTATGTCAAAGATTAATAATATCACGCAAAAATCTATAACTATACGTAATAATATAATAAAGTGAGAATAACCTTAAGCATGGTCCTATGGTCTAGTGGTCAGGACATTGGACTCTGAATCCAGTAACCCGAGTTCAAATCTCGGTAGGACCTTGATTTTTTTAAATCTCCCTTAATATAGCATAAAATGCAATTAAACGTCAAATCTATTATGGCCTAATTTCGTTAACTATTGATTTTTTTTAAACACGTATTTACGAGTATCCTTAACAGTTATGAATTACTTTTAGTGGTTTTAAAAATTAGTAGGAACTAATAGTTTTAAAATAGTTAAAATAAAAGGGTTTAAACATTTTACTAGTCTGGTTCACTCAACTATCACGATTAATTTGATTTGTTGTTTTTTTAATGTAGTTAGAGGTTGTTTGGTAGACTCGTAATGATCATTAAAAGTTTTTTTTAATGGTTTATAACCTTTTAATGACTAGGAAATAAAGTTAATGTTAAATGGTTAAAATGTATCATTAAGACTTTATCTCTTAACAATTCAACTTAAGATTACATCTTAACAATTAATAGACTATAAACCATTAAAAGATAATCTATACTATATAATAAAAGAGTAACTAGGATGTCACATGGCATCCTCATGTTACTCCTCAAAAATATTTTCCCGCCTAAACTAATATATTATTTAGTTAAGTTTTTTATTTTAAGAAACTCAATTAATAGTAATAATTTATTTTGTTTTAAATTTAATTTTTTATATTATCAACTTAATTGTGTAATCATATTGTTTTAAACTATACACATTTTTATAGCTAAATAAAATAAACTAAAAAGAAAAAAATATTTATTGACATATTTATATATTTTAGGTTAGTGTGATTTTAAAATAACTGGTTTTAATTTTACATGGGTCAATTATATATTATATCATTCAAAAAAATATTTGAATATTTATAGTTTATAAATGTAACTTTTTAATTTTCATTGTTATAGTAATACGTAACTTAATCATACGAAATATTTGTACATTTATGAATTATGTTGTTTTAATATTTTCAACCCGTGTATTACACGAGTTTACTAAAACTAATATTTTAATAACCATTAAAAGCTTATCAAATAACCCTACGAACCTTTTTGAAGTAGACTATGAATGCTCCAAACTGACGTACTTAGTTTAAAAAAATGGACTTATTTCATACCAATTATTTATTCTTTACAGGAAAATATGCTTAAACAAATTACGAGAAATACGGTTTTTCTTTATAGAAATGGTATCTATATATGTTTGTGTGAATGAGAAAGTGGAGCTATGAGCTAAGTCGATTCAGTTAAAATGTTTGTCAACTATAAAGGCGATCAAGGTTCAACAATACGATGCAATACACATGACACACCAATTGACATGATGTCTTACACAACATGGTTAATTAGCAACGAGACACGATTAACATGATAAATAATCATCTTCCCATCTGCCGCCTTATCATCAAGGACATAAAAGAAATTGACACTCAAAAAGTTGAATTCGTTTTATTCTTTGCGTGAGTTTTTATCCTCACAAGTCATAAACATATTTTCATCTCCTATACATGTCAATGAACTCTAACCAATTATCTTCTATTGTTACATTAGGATGCTCCTAAATTCTAAGCAACTTGTATCTCATTCATATTCATTACAATACTAAATGATCTAGGCTGACGAGTGTTAAATCATAGCTAATATATACAAAACAAAAAGTATTGAAATAATTAAAAAAAGATTTGCTATAAGTAATCAAGTACATTAAGTGTAAAGTTTTAGGAACCTTACTTTTTTTTCACGGTTTTAACAAGTCACAGGTTTAATACTAGTTAATTGTGAAACGTAACCCCTTTTTTTATAGTAAAGACTGAGAAGACAAAGAGCTTGAACTCATATTCAACGGGGTCACTCACTAACAACAATGTAATGACTTCATGAATTGCATACTTTTAAGCTTTCAACAAATCAATCTGATAGGTTATTACATCTTTGTCTGCTAGGCCCCTTGCCACAAGCAAACCTATAGTATTGAGACTCCCGCATACATTATCATACGAGTCCAACGGAGTTAAACCAACTTAAACCTAATGTATACATCTTTATTCCTTAACATGTATTTGTACAAGAAATTGTGTTATGTCTCCACATGACAACACACGATCACAAATTATGGTTCTTTTAAGGTCTAGCAATCGTTACAAGCAATAGAAAAAGAGCCCTAGAATTCCTATTCCACCGAATATCTATATACGTGTCATACGCTACTCGTACAGAAAACGCACATCACTAAATTCACAGATCGACCTCAATTGCAGTCACCAATATCTAGATATGTAGATGAGTGAAGGGGATAACTGAAGATTTTGTAGGGACCAACGTGGAAGACGATAATTTAGCAACAGAAGACTGAAAAGCTAGCAAACAAAGACAATAATTCAGCACGAGAGCAGCCTACATGTGCTTTTTCAAGAAGAATCGATAGGCGTCTAGACGATAAAGATCATAAGTGATCTGTATTATCTTCCAGAGAAAAGGGAAACAGCACTAAACAGCTAGGAGTAGCAGAAAAAGAAAAATCTTTATCGAGTGAACAAAAAAGGCAAATATACTACTAAAATAACCAAAGGTGAGTATACGCTAATGGTTTGAAGCGAATACCACACAACACACTAACCTGCCTTCAAGTCAAGCAGCCTTCCAAATAGGGGTGCTAATAGGTCGTGTTTGGCAGATCCAACCCCACCCAAAACCGAACACGACCCGAACCCAAAAATTGTCAGACTTGTCAAACCGAACACGCCGGAATACATACCTAAAGCACATTATACAGCAACTAACTCCAAAACGAGAGCCCACCTGCTGACATGTATAAGAAGTTAGCACATGTACAGGTAAAAAAAAAGGAAAAAAAATAGCAGTTAGCATAAATACAACCAAACAATAACATACATGATAGTCTTCAAATGAAAAAAAAAGAGCGGTAAATATAATATTTATTATCCACTGATATAGCGAAAAAGTAGTGGAATCTGTGTTAACTGCGACTTCAATTGAAAATGATTGCTAGATACAATACTACGTTTCCAAATATTATAACAGATACTGCACCTTACATCATTAGTTCTTGTCAAATTACATTACTCACCGCTGCCCTTAATATATATTTACTTTAATTCAAAGCCGTTTGTAAGGACAAAAAGGAAAGACCAAATTGAGAAGTTGTAAGTTGATGCTATTCTGTTTTTTTGACTTGATTGTGGTAGTCTGTCTGTCTATTGAGTTATAGTAACATAACACATAACACTCAAAGGTGTGTTGGGTTAATCGGGTTCGTTCACGGGTCACGCGAGTCATGGAGTTAAACATCGAGTCAGGTTGCGGTTTTGACTAGGTCACAGGTCAAATAAGCTGCTTTTAGCAAAACATAAAGACGAAAGTAAAGATAAGGATGCAACTCTTGTCAGCATGTATTTGTCAACTCTGTCAGATGAAAAGACAGGAGGGCTTCAAGTTTCTAGATTAAATTCAGAACTAGATGAAGGCACACTGCATGGTCCGGGTGATATGCTGAACAAAGAAAAAGCAGTACAGGCTCAAGAACATATCTCCAGCATTAAACCTGTTGATCACTCAACAGAAGCTGTTGATGAAATCAAAGAAAGAGAATACAGGGAAGGAACAAATAGATGGGTGTTGATGATCTACGAGCAATCACAATGATCCAATCAGCCAGTGGTAAAACTCGGCTTGTTGTGGGTCGATAATGTACCATTTTAAGCATCCTGACCAAAAGGGAAAACAAAAACATGTGATCATAAAAAATAAAACAAAAACATTCGTATAGTCGCTTCTAATAAGCAAGCCCTAGGTCAAGAGGGATTAACCAAAAAACGGAGAGACAAGAGAGGAATAGAGGATGAATGTCAAAGCCAAGAACAAGTTCTCCACGCCTATCAGCAAACGGAAGCATGTACATGGTCAAATAATGCCTCGCCACCCGACAAACCAACAAGCAAAATAAGTTTCTTTTGCTTTATGAACCAAGAAAGAATGCATACTTGCATTCGTATGTTGCATTTTCTGAAAAACAAATAGTGGCATTAACTTCATACAACTACAAACTCCACATGATGATGAAAGACAGTGAACAATGATGGAAACATGAAAATTATAGAAAAACTGGCCAAGGGTTAATAGGATAACTATGTTCAATGCACACTTACCTACACACAAAACATAACCTCATCAAACAAGCTAATTAATCCAATCATCTCCAATTACACTGAGCCTATGGTGCGTCAATAATATATCCTTTAAAATCCCAGCCAAAAAAGAAAAAACATAGAACAACAAAAGACAGCAAACCAATAAAGTCATTAAGAAAACACATTTTTAAGCAGTACAATTCCTTAATAGAAAAGAATAGCAGGAAGAATACAATCAATATCCATTACTAGACCTGCCAAATATAAGCAAGATTTATATTTAAACGATGATAAAAACGGAAGAACAAAATATGCAAAAGAATTGCAACAAGACTTGCATGAATAAAAAACAAATGATGGTCACCACGAAAACTGGTCACGCAGCAAACCTACAAACAAAACACAATCGTCTTGTTTCAGCAGCAACCTTAAAAGAAAGTTGGTCAATCATGGAACGAAAAACAAAGAAAGAGGGTTTTAGGACACCGAAATGATATGTTAATCAAAATGCCTACGCCCACTCATGAGAGGCTCATTCTGCAAAACACTTTCATAATAACATTTACAGAAAAAGAATAATGGTAACATAAAAGAAATCATAAGATTTATAGAGAAACCAGCAGGTGGTGATTTGACAACCATGTTGATGCCACATTAACCTACACAAAAGATATTATGGTCATGCAAGCATACAAAAGGTAAGGAAAAGGAAAAATCAGGACAGGAAGAGAGTAATGTTGACTTAATTAATGAGAGCAGGATGATCCAATCATCTTCAACTACAACAAATATTATATATACTTTTAGGCATCCAAGCCAAGAGAGGAAAAACCTATGATAAAAGAAAATGAACGAATGACGTCATAAACAGAAAAGTTGTTTATAATATATTTGTTTAGGCATCTAAGCCAAGAGTGAAAAAACATATGATAGAAGATAGGGAACATTTGACGTCATCAAAAGAAAACTTCTTTTAACACTAGAACTCTTAATAAAAAAAGAAAACCATAGAGAACAGGTTATGCAGACCTACCAGCACAAGTATTCAAACCATAGAGAACAAAGATCCAACCAGCACAAGTTATGCAGACCTACCAGCAAAATATACAGACAGGCAATTTTGTATCATGATGATGAGAAGGATGAACCCCAATAATGAAAAAAAAAAGAGAGGAAACGTCCATACGAATCAAAAAATGAGGATTCCTAGAATAACCAAACTAGGCATAAGGAACATGAGAAGTGCCGACTATTCACAAGCAAGCAGAACAATCCAGTTGTCTTCAGTTATGTCTAAGCCAGTGGTTGATCAATAATATATCATTTTAAGCATGACAGCCAAAATAATAATAAAAAAAATGAATAAAAGACATAAAACCAACGATGCCATAAATAAAGAACATAAGAATCATAGAAAACAAACCGCAGATGGTGACCAAGACAATTGGGTGGGCAACGTTTGATGCCAACCAACCCTACATATAAGACATGATCTCGTCAACTCACTAGAGAACATCGAAATCAGATGATGAACAAAACTAACAAAAACAGAGTAAGAAACAGATGCTAAGGTGTTTGAAGGACCGATTTGTGAGAAGGCAAGCACGACACAAGATCCACAACATGCAAAAGAACCATCACAAAGGCATCTAACAGGCAAGGGAAAGCCATTCAAACTTATCCAAGCATCAATAAACAGAAATTGGTCATGCAAATTAATTATCACCTGAGCCACCGAGCATGTGAGCATTAAAAGAATTAAGCGAACGTCATGGTTTTGATAGCCTAAAGCACCACAGGTGAGCCTGAGATAGAAGGACATGCATGGCCCACTCTACATGCAAGCTTTTTTAATCCTACAAAAATAACACAACATGATGCACAAAAAGCCTGAACAAGTCAAGAGCATGATGGTCCTCAAACTAAAAACCACTTCCCTTCAAAACCCGTCAGTGAAACAACTATCCCAACCTCAACAATGCAGCAAAAACACCAAATAAATCAAATTAAAAAAGAAATGGCACCAGGATCAACAACCAGCAAGGAGAAGGTCATTAAGGACAAAGCGCATGTTCCTGCAAGCATAATCTGGAGCGATTAAGCAAGCCCTAGGTCAAGAGCGATTACCAAAAAAATGGAGAAAAACCAAATAGGAAAGAGGAACCAACAATCAACAAGTTTCTTTTGTTTTAGGAACCTAGAAAGAATGTTGATCATTATTGAATGAACAACAAACAAAAAGGGTTTTAAAAGTGATACACATCAAAATGCATACTTACATTCACATGTTGCACTTTCTGCAAAACAAATAGCGACATCAACTTCATACTACTACAAGCTCCTCATGATGATGAAAGACAGTGAACAACGATGGAAACATAAAAGTTATACAGAAACTGGTAGGTGTCGTGGGCTAACTATGTTCAATGCCACACTTACCTGCACAGACAACATATCCTCATCAATCAAGTATATACATACAAGGAGATGATAGATCAGAGAAAGAAACACAGTAAAAAGGAACAGATGGATGGGTTGGTGATCCACAAAGAAGCTAATTAATCCAATCATCTCCAATTACACTAAGCCTATGGTGCGTCATATCCTTTAAAATCCCAGCCAATAAAGAAAAAAACATAGGACAATGGAAGACAGCACACCAATAAAGACATTAAGTAAACACATTTTTAAGCAATGCAACTCCTTAATAGAAGAGAATAGCACATATAGAGGGACTTTGCGGAAGAATACAATCACTATTCATTACTTTCCAAAAACAAGCTAAAGTCAAAGGTATAATCATAAACAAGATTAATATTTGACGATAAAAACAAAAGAACAAATATGCAAAAGAATTGCAGCAAGATTTAGGTAAATAAAAAACCAAGGATGGTCACCATGATAACTGGTCACCCAGGAAACGTACAAACAAGACACAATTATCATGTTTCAGGAAACCTTAAAAGAAAGTTGGTCAATCATGGAACAAAAACAAAGTGTGTTTGGGGACACCGAAATGATATGTTAATCCGAATGCATACGCCCAATCATGAGAGGCTCATTCTGCAAAACACTTGCATAATAACATGTACAGAAAAAGAATAATGGTAAGATAAAAGAAATCATAAGATTTATAGAGAAACCAGTAGGTGGTGATTTGACCCACATTAACCTACACAAAAGATATTCTGTGTGGCGATAAGGACACTGCTGTGGTGATAAGAACATATCCCTGCCCATCTCAGCCACATGAAAGACTAAAGTGCTTTCATAATGATAAAATGGAAGAAATCAACCAATGTAGAAAGGGAAAAAATCAAACAATGTAGAAAAGAAAAAAAAGCGTCCATAAGGGTGGAAGTAAAACCATCGATGGGAATTGACCAGTGCAATAGCCCTGCAAACAATATACATTACTTTTGTCTCAGGAACAGAGAAGGTTTTTGGACAAGAAATGACAACGGCCATAATACGTAGTTGCTACTTTTCTGCAAGACGAACATAGTACAGTTAACACCACATTACTGCAAGTCCCTTGTGATGATGAAAACACAGAAAAACAATAAAACATAAAAAAGCAATCATAAGGACAAGAAAACCCAGGAGGTGACAATTAGACAACGTTGTCCGTCGCCACACACCACACAAACTTGCACCCACAACACAAACTTGCACCCACAATCATGTGAGAATGAAAAAGAAAGATTTATAGGTAAGGTTTAGAAGCTTTCAACCTAATGCACCCCTACAGTTGAGCCTGAGACAGAAGAACAAGGATAGTCCACTCTTCATGCAAGTTTTTTTGACCTACAAGAACATAATACGACTCATGACTGCAACCACCCATACACAAAAAGACCAGAACAAGTCAAGAGTCTCCAATGAGATGACGGTGATGATCCTCAAACTGAAAACCACTTCCCTTCACCCATCAGTTTGAATGTCCAAGCACTGATCAACAAAATTCTAGTCATGCAATTGTGTATCACCTAAGCCACCAATCATGTGAGACAGAAAAGATTGAAATAGAGGTCATGGTTTAGAAGCTTTAACCTAATGCACCCCCACAGATGAGCCTAAAACAGAAGAACAAGGACAGCCCTCTCTTCATTCCAGATTTTTTGACCTATAAGAACATAATATGACCCACGACTGCAACCACCCACACACTAAAAAGCCAGAACAAATCAAGAGTCTCCAATAATCATGATGCTAGTGATGATCCTCGAACTGAAAACAACTTCCATTCAAAACCCATTACCCAACCTCACCGCTATAACAAGTGCACACCCAATAATACTTGAAGCACACCCCCCTGAATCATGAAGAGACATAACCTTGACGAATCACCATAATTCATAGAAGTATGAATCATATTTAACTAAAAAGAAATGGTATGCGGATCAACAACCAGCTAGGAGGTCATTAGGTACCTAGCACTTGTACCAGCATGCATAATCTTACCTCCCGCTATTCTATCTGGTTCTACAAGCAAGAAATTCCACCCATCCCTGCTAATAATAAATGTTGACAGGAATTCTGCTAAGCAACAAACAACAAAAGAAGGTGTAGAAACTAGCAGTGTAAAATGAAAAAATAACATGTTAATCAACAAAAATTATGAACAGCAGCTAACCCAACCCTATGAAACAGAATGTTTCAAAGTGTCGCGACACCGCACCAAGGTTTTCTGTGACCTATCATTAATGGAAATAACATCATCCTTCAACAAGCCATCGTCAAAAAATATCCAAAGAAACGTACTGAAGTCAGTAATAAGATACCAGCAGCCTACAGAAGCTGACCCCTATCCGCCCAGCAGCCAATTCGCAAGACTCTACACACATAAATGATCATCAAAGCACAATGAAAATAAAACCCACCCATAAACTACTCAATTATTATACCAGCAAACAAAATAACTGAAGCTGTGTGTACTCCGACGCACCAAAAAAATAACTGAGGTAAGAAGAGTAGTAGAGATAGATGGATATAACCCAACTAATAGCTAGGAAATGCTGAAGCGACATCCACTCATCCAGACACTTATCAGGATCTAACAGAACCCCTACACAAGAAATTACAAAAGTGGATGACGATATACCATATTGAATAGGAGACTCACAAAAGAGGAATCCAACCTCAGTCAAGTTTATAGCGTTTTTCCATGTTAAAATCTATTATCAGAAACTCCTCCTAAAAATAATAACCTGATGGCTATTCGGAGATAAGTTCTGCGGGCGTTTGACAATCAGAAACGACTTCGAACACCTAACTGATGGATCTGAAACAACAGGATTCTCGCAATCGATAACAATCGGTAAAAAACTAGTACTCAAACCCGTAAAAAAACTACAAGCGGTTATCATAGACGCGATAATAAATCGATTGATTTGTCGCACCTGTTAACAGAGACAAACAACCAGATCGACCGTAACAGATGGCTTGCGAGACGATATCCTAAATACAGAAGAGACCCGATGATGAACCTAACTGAGCTAGGACCCTTCACAAAAAACTCCACAGATAGCTAACAAGCCAAGAATTCAGGCACCTAATCGCCTGATCAGAAGTACAAACTAATAGCCAGAACTTCACACAAATCACAATTTCACCAATAGTGATGAGTGATAAACACAAAGGCAGAAGTGCAATACCTCACAATGATAATCATCCAGGAGCAAGGAAGTGGTAGTCAGCAGAAGTACAATACCTCACAATGATAATCATCCAGGAGCAAGGAAGCGGTACTCAGCTGACAGAATAGAACCGATAAACAGCAACACAAACTGATAGCCTCTAAACACATGCGCACAAACGCTAACTGCCACCTGATGGAAAAAAGTACCGCGCACAGAATCCAAAGAAATTGCAATTATGACAAACTAAAAGCAATCAAATCACTCAAAAAAGAGGTCTATGTTGACTTAATTAGTCAAAAACACTTCCACAGACACGAAGATGTAAGCAGCACATCTTTGACTAAAGCTGAAGCAAACCAAAATTCAGTCAGACCATGTACTCATTAGTCATTAGCACCTGAAATCACAAAACGAATGTAAACACAACATTTAAATTGAAGTTACCATCGAGTTAATCCTTGCTAAAAAACTTCACCTGTGCTCTAATTCGTAAAATAAAAACATCCCAAACACGAACCTTATACTGAGCATGAACGGTTGCATCTCAAAAAGCAAAATATATTCACATAAGAAAGCATGCCATCTTCTGATCTTTTAACTAATTCGATCATCATGGCCAGCGAGACATTGAATTAACCTAACCAATAACCACTCGAGCAACAGGCTTTGGCAGGACATGTCCGAAAGCAAGTGTTTACAGCAAAAATCAAAACAAGCCTCACATCTTTAGTAAAATATCATTCATAAGTGCCTTATTCATGTACAGAAAACAGAATTCATAACTGTTGGTAAATCAAATCATATAGAGCAAGTTACCAAGCTCGAATTGGGCAAAAAAGGGGTCAGATCACCATGGCTGCAATGGAGGTTGCAGGTGAGCACCTACCATCCTCCGAAGTTTCCAAGCCAAGGAAAGACCCTCGGCATTCAGAATCGCATGTGCCAACCACTGAATGACATACCCGACTTCGAATTTCATGTAAGAAACCCTAACCACGGAAAACAACACAAACCCGACCTAGGGTGGGTTTTATAATAGAAACCCTTACAGACAAAGACGGAAGCAGAACATAGCACCAAAAGTGTTGCAGAAAACACCTATTTAGGGTTCGTTCTATATGAGAACCCCGATCGAACAAACAGATGGAGCAAAATCAAAATAGAAGCCAAGGAACAAACAGAGCATAACTAAAAATGTAGTATCATAAGAAGTAAACAGTGTACACAATTGAACGGTGTAGCAGAATCCGGTCGTCGGAATTCGGTTATATCGCCGGAAGACGAATCACAGGATGAATCGAGAGTCTGTGTAATGTAATCGAAAGGTGTATCTGAATTCGGTTATATCGTCGGAATTCGGTTACATCGCCGGAAAACGAATCGCAAGAGGGATCAGAGAGTTGTTGAATCGAGAGTCTGTGTAATGATATCGAAGGGTGTATCTGAGGATTTCTATTAGGGTTTTAGAAGGGTTATATATAGATTGCACTCCCAAATAAAATTCGGGGAAAGGATTCAAGGGAAATCTCGTAATAAGATCTTGTTTATTAAGATCTTGTTTATTATTACTAGTAACGTGCCGGCGCGCTGCAGCGGGTATGATACTTTTTATTATGGTACTCGTCTCTGGTTAGTTTTATATTTAAAAAATTGAATTTTTTTTAAGCATATTGTAACAAACATGAAAGATATTGTATATAATTAGAGATAGAAGGGTATAGATGTAAATAGTTTTTAAATTTCATATTTTTAGGAGTGTTTAAATGACATAAATACCCCTGTGAAATTGATTTTTTGAGTTGTACATTGTGCTTAAAATGTTCAAATCTTTTAAATTATGATAGAAACCCTTATTCGTGCATTATAATATAGTATAGATATTAGCATCACACTATTAATTAAACTTATATATTTTATTATTATTTTTATACTCTTCGTGAATTACATATATTAAATAATAAAATATTAATAATTTATAAAAAGTTAAATTTATAAAAAAAATATTTTTTAAATAAGATATAGCTGAGTTACGTATAATTAAGTATTTTAAAATAAAAAAGAATTCAATTAACGACTACTCATGACCTTGTGACCTACAAGGGTATATATACATATAGGAGATCAAATAAAACCATGTTTAGATAATAATAAAAAACCACATCCAACCGATCACATGATTTTTTTTAATTAAATCAATAACAATATATTAGTAAGGTTACATATTTTTAATTATGGTAAGGAAATTCGAATCAAAATCACAATATTTTTAGTTTGACTAAATCCAGATTTTTAAAGTTGTTAATAAAATTAATTGTACATTTGTACCATGTAAGCTTGTGTGTTTTTTTTTTTTGTCTTGTTCTCTACAGTAGGGGTGTCGTTTTTACCCGAACCCGATTAAACCGACCGATCCGAATCATAATCGGATAGAATGGGTCGGGTAGAACGGTTATCGGGTAGAACTTATTCGGATATTCGGTTAATCCGAAGTAGATCGGATCGGAAATGGATAGAAAAATAATCAATTCGGGTTACCCGATTAACCCGATTAAATTTGAAGTTTCCTAAAAGGCTCCATAATCATATCCTAGATAGCTAGATGCTAGAGTGCTTGATTAATACAACTGTTGTACACTTGTACCTTCCTTTACGTGAAGTGATAAATTTCAAAATTATATTCCCAAGAAACTCCAAGAGTCCAAGCTGCAAATGACAATCTTGAATCTCGACCCTCCAAAGCAAGCAGCAAGCTATCTTCATTAATTCACAAACCTACATACAAGCAATCTTCATCGGTTCGCAATTCTTAAATCGTTCCCGAAGCGATCATCAACTATCACGATCGTTACAAGGTTTTTATTATATGTTTACCTGCGCTTTTTTTTTGTTAAACATGCTTCTCATCAAGATGTTTGATTATGTTATGAATTGATAGATGTCTGGATCAAACAATTTAGTTGAAGAGGAGACGGTTGACCTCGAAAGAGATGAAGAAACTACACAAACAAAAGAGAAGCAACCTAAAATATACCAACCGAGATCAAAAGTGTGGTTGCATTTCGAAAAGTTTACTGACAACGAGGGTGTTCTAAGAGCGAGATGTAAACATTGTGCTTTAAGCTACAGATATGGATCAAAATCTCACGGTACGAGTAATCTTAATCTTCATTTAAAGAAATGTGCATCTTATTTGGCTACAATCAGTGATGGTCAAACACAATTAGTTTTTCAATTTGGGGATGAAAACATATTGACGTCTTGGAAATTCGATCAAAAAGCAATTAGGAAGGCTTTAGCCCAAATGATAATAGCTGACGAGCTTCCGTTTAGTTTTGTGGAAAATGCGAGGTTTAGGTATTTCATGAGCGTGTGTCAACCATCGTTTAAAGTACCATGTAGAAGTACAATAACAAAAGATGTTTACCGTTTGTTCGTGGAAGAAAAAGAAAAAGTTGGTGATTTTATTAAAAAAACGTTGGTAGGATTTGTTTGACAACCGACACATGCACTTCTAGTCAACAATCTAGTTATATGTGTCTAACCGCCCACTTTGTGGATAACGAGTGGAAATTAAAAAAAAAGTGTTGAGTTTTGTCCACAAGAGAATCATCATGGGATTGATATTGGGAAAACGATTGAGAAATGTTTAAAAGAGTGGGGAATAGAAAATGTTTTTACAATTTCAGTTGACAATGCAAGTGCTAATGATGTGGCAATTGAATTCTTGAAAAGAACATTTCAAAATTCAAACAAGTGTCTCTTGAATGGAAAATGGACACACATTCGATGTGTTGCTCATATTTTAAACTTAGTAGTGCAAGATGGTATAAAAAAGGTTGATAGATCGGTTGAGATAGTTCGATGGGCGGTTAGGTGGATTAGGCAATCACCTTCTAGGATTGATAAATTCAACAACTTTGCTAAGATTGTTAATTGTGGTACAACAAGACACTTGATTAGAGATGTTCCAACAAGATGGAACTCCACTTACCATATGTTAGATATTGCCCAATCTTATGAACAAACTTTTGAGAGGTATGATCTTGAGGAACATGATTTTAAGACCGACATTGAAAAAGCGGGTCTTGCAATACCTTCATCAACCGATTGGCAAAAGGTTAGACATTTATGTCATTTTTTGAAGCCTTTTTATGATGTCACTTTGAGGGTTTCGGGGACACTTTATGTGACATCAAATTCATGCATTGAAGATATTTATTCTATTCGTACCATCTTGTATGATGCTATTCATGATGATAATCTCCATGATATTGCAATGGCAATGAAAGTGAAGTTTGATAAGTATTTTGATGACTTAGACAAAATGAATTTGTTGTTGTATTTTGCTTTGATTCTTGACCCAAGGAACAAAGTAAAATATTTGGTTATACTACTTGAAGATTGTTATGGGGCAAACGTTGTGGAGTCAAAAAAGGCATTCATAATGGATTCTATGTATGAATTGTATAATGATTAGATTCATTCGTCAAGTTCTACTTGTAGTACTACCGAGTCTACCACTTCATCTTCGATTTTAGGGAAACGCCAAAACCCGGATGCTATGGCATCAAAACCACCATTGAGAAACAAACTAAGAGAAAAGATGAAAACAAACATAATTGAATCGGTTGGTGAGTTAGAAAAGTATGTGAACGAAAGTGTTGAAGAGGATTCATCAATGTTTAATATTCTAGAATGGTGGAAAGTGAATAGTCCTAGATTCCCGATTCTATCTTTAATGGCTAGAGATTTGTTTGCCATTCCCGTGTCAACCGTGGCTTCGGAGTCGGTTTTTAGCACTACTGGAAGGGTTTTGGACCCGTTTAGAAGTTCATTGACTCCTAGAATTGTTGAAAGTCTAATTTGCACACAAGATTGGCTTCGGGGTAGCTCAAGTGACAAACCCGAGTTTGAAGAAGATTGGGAAACAATACAAGATATTGATAAAGGTATTTTTTATCAATAAATATATATTTGTACATATTATATTTACCTATTTTACTAAGTTTATTTGAATTTCTTTATATAGGATTGGATTTGGCTAGTTAAAGTCATACTTAATGCGTAAGTGAAGCCCATGAAGGTAGCAATACGAAGGTGAAGAAGAATGGTTTTAAAAATGACACGTTTTGTAATTTGTATGATGACCAAATCAGCAAATTGGCTTAATTATTGTAGTGCTTTTGTAACAATGGAACCTATCTAAAGATTATGTTAATTATTTGCTTATTGCATTTTGCAAAGTGGTAAATTCTGCTTTGTTCTATCTATTTTTAATTGGTCATTGTTATATTTTTTATTTTGTGAGTTATTTGCTTATTGGATTTTGCAAAGTGGTAACTACCCGAAAACCGAACAATCCGACCCAATGATAACCGAAAGCCAATTTACCCGAACCCGAATAACCGAACACTAATATGGATCGGTTATCGGTTACAACATGAAACTTAAAAAACCCGTTTAACCCGACCCGATCTACCCGAAACCCAATTAAAATATCCGAAGAACACCCCTACTCTACAGCCTACAGATTCTTGGCTTTAAACCATAAAAATTCCAAGGATTGTAGCCATATTTTCTAAGTGAACGTGTTTTAATCCAAATTGCAAGAATAACATCTAATCTAATAACATCTAATCTTGCTGCAATGGTTGCTAATTGATCTACCAAAATCCGAGTAGCAGGTGCCATTTGATTTCCCGACAATGGAACCAAATGATAGAACCCAAAACTTCAAATGAAAAAATGCAAAATTAAACAAGATAGTCGGCCCGATTCAAGAGGGCTAATCTCCAAATTCAGATTACAAAACAAATAATAATAACCATAACACCTAAACAAGAAGCTCAAGGAATGTTGAGTTAACCCCGGGAGTTTTCGTCGGAATAAACAAGATCTAGATAGATATATATATATATATATATATATATATATATATAATATATATATATATATATATATATATATATATAGAGAGAGAGAGAGAGAGAGAGAGAGAGAGAGAGAGAGAGGGGGGTTCCCCTAAAAAATAATTTTTGCCTAAGTATGCTAAGAAGTATTCTTAGCCTTCTAATTATCTAATTAAGGGCTAAGATCAAAGTGTAGAAAAAATAAGTAATCAAGGGTAATTTGGGTATTTTATTATATTACTCACAATTGTTGACTTTTTAAAATTTTCCCCCTATTTTTTTAAATGCTAATAACTTTTTCATACGACATTATTTTTTAAATAAATTACACCATAAAATCAAGCATTTTTTTCTCTTTAATTTGAGTATAGTATTACTATAGTTTTTTACAAAAAAAAAAATAAATTATGTGAAATTGTGCTACATTTTAACGTTTTGTGCTGCATTTTATAAAACAGCACGAAGTTGTGCTGTATTTCATAAAACAGCACGAAGCTGTGCTGTATTTCATAAAACAGCACGAAGCTGTGCTGCATTTCATAAAACAGCACGAAGCTGTGCTGTATTTCATAAAACAGCACGAAGCTGTGCTGTATTTCATAAAACAGCACGAAGCTGTGCTGTATTTCATAAAACAGCACGAAGCTGTGCTGTATTTCATAAAACAGCACGAAGCTGTGCTGTATTTCATAAAACAGCACGAAGCTGTGCTGTATTTCATAAATCAGCACGAAGCTGTGGTGTATTTCATAAAACAGCACGAAGGTGTGGTGTATTTTATAAAACAGCACGAAGCTGTGCTGTATTTCATAAAACAGCACAAAGCTGTGCTGTATTTCATAAAACAGCACAAAGCTGTGCTGTATTTTATAAAACAGCACAAAGCTGTGCTGTTGTGTTGTATTTTATATTCAACAACAATTAATCAGCAATTCACTTGATCACTTACAATCATCAGATATTCAGATCCACCGTCTACGAGGGATGAACCTTCTTCCCCTTCGACGCCACCGTCCTCGTCGCTGATCTCATCGACGCCGTAGCAGCGCTCAACGCCGCTTCAACGTACTTACTCGAAGCCACACTCGCCGCTTTCTCCATCGTCTTCCCCAACCTCCTCGCACTTTCTCCGATAGACACCAGTGTTTGAAGCTCCTTGTTCGATTCACGCTCCATCTCCTCCTCGAACCTCCGGAACTCCTCCATGGCGTCATCCATGGCGGAATTGAGCTCATCCTCCGCTTGATTCATGGAGGATTCGGCTTCTGTGAGTTCGTTGTGGAGGTGGAGCTCCATCGCCGCCCATGATTTGTAGGATTCGAGGTCGAAGAGGCGCATTAGGTCTTCGATTGTTGAGGGATCGAAGGCTTTGTCGGTGAGAGCTTGATCGGAGAGGTGGAGCTCCATCGCCGCCCATGATTTGTGCTGCATTTTGATAAAATACAAACGGGACTAATGAGTGTGTTTTAGGACCATAATGCCCTTTAACCCTAATTTTAAGAGTGTCACATGTCATCTTCTTATTCCTTCTTAGCATACTTAGGCAAAAATTATTTCTTATTAGAACCTCTACCTATATATATATATATATATATATATATATATATATATATATATATATATATATATATACTATACTAGTAGAGACCCGCGCGTTGCGGTGGCGACAACAACAATTTATAATGAGATACTTATTTTTTGTTAGTTTATCAATCTTCTTGTAATATATTATATTATACGTCAATTATTTTTCTTATTGAAAGCATCGGGAATATTGTACAACTCAAGATTCAAAATAGCCAATGGTTTATCGAAGTCAAAGCTTGTAAGATGCGTAGATAATTTTCAAACATAAGTAAATTTTCACTTTTATTTTTTTACTATTATTTTCCTTGTTAATGATTTGTCAATAACAATTTCAAATCAAAACCTTTTTATTATCACATAAACAATTAACGATCACATGCTACAATGGAACACAAAATAATTCAAATTATATGAACATGCACATTCATATTCACTTCACTAAATAATTCAAATCAAACACACCTGTTGGTAAACGTTATAGTGGGTATAGCAAGCATTGGTATAGTAAGAATGCGTATTATAATGTTTTGTTTCAAACGGGTCAATTTAGATAAGTATACACACTTGTTATAGTAAGAAAGCATTATGCATGCAGCCTTAATAATATTCACCTGATAATGCAATTGTATGAGTAGAGACCAAAACATACAACCGGTACACACTTTATGAAATCATAATAGCCAAAACCATCAACAACAAAGACATCCAATGAGAAGCCATCAGCAGTGGAGAAAGCATGTGCTTCTTGAATGTTCAATTTCTTGAATGTTCAATCCAACCTCAGAAAGTAAAGAGGTCAATTTGGAGGTTGCCATTTCGATTCATTTACTTAACAATGGGTTGATAGCTAAAAGGAATCGGGTCAAATGGGTCAAAAATAAGCTAAAGTATATAATGCATAAAACTCCTAAATCACCTTTAAAGTAGTATTGAAAGACTATTATTCTTGTAATCATTCTTGAATATTAACTATTTAGAAGAAACTAATCCTATGAAGGGAAAAATTGTTTATCAAACTAGTAGAGACCCGCCCTTACAAATGTTCAAGTAAGATAAGAAGCAACTCTGATGAGTTGCTTTGATGTTATGCCTTTGATCTTGTAAAAATGTTCAAGAATTTTGAATATTTAATGCTATTTTGGGTTATTGTTGTAGGTCATTATATACCACAACTAGCCGAACTTATGGTTAAATTCAACAAGAATCAGAAGATTTTCAATTTAAAAGGAATTGCTGTAAGTGTTACCAGATGATCCCTTATTCTTTTATTTTGTAGTTTCATATCAGACAATTCTGTAGAACAGAAAGAACAAAAAGGACACAATTTCCTTTATTCCATTAAGATGTAAGTTTTAACTTATTAAATTTATTAATATTGTTCAATCTGTACTTCAGATATCATAGAATTAATCAACCAAATCAAACAGTATTATGATTATTAGCAATGAGATAAAATTAAGAGTAAGTCAATTAGGATAATTATCTTCATTATACATCCACAATGTACAGCGTTGACTTTGTAAAGTCAACCTTTTCATATTGTAAAGTGTAAACACTATTTACAAGACCATAGTTAATTTATCTGTGTTAATGTCAAAATGCAGTTAGTAAATCCAGCTTTGAAGGATGGTTATGATAGTAATGTTGATTATACATTCAAATCCAGTTTTGAAGTCAACCTTTCAATATTTTTCTGTCTTGATGTAAATGTGCAGCTAGGAAATCCGGTTTTGGAGTATGCTACCGATTTGAATTCGAGGGCGGAGTTTTTTTGGTCACATGGTCTTATATCAGATTCTACTTACAAATTGTTCACCTCCGCGTGCAATTACTCGCGCTATGTGAGTGAATATTACAGAGATTCGGTTTCACCAATATGTTCAAAAGTTTACAGTGAAGTAAGCCGAGAAACCAGTAGATTTGTCGACAAATATGATGTCACTCTAGATGTTTGTATTCCATCAGTACTCTCACAATCCAAGATCATTTCACCTCAGGTACATATTGTTTAGCACCACATTGTATAAAAGTTACACAATGGTAAATTGCATATAAAACAAACATGCTTTCAGTAAAAAGATTGGGTCTTTTTATATAAAATACCAACGCGATTTAAGAGTCGGCTTCTTAAAGGATATTTTGACTTAAAAGCACATACCTTTTACGTGCATTTTGACCTAATATAATTATACTACATATAATAAGCAAATGACAAGGGCAAAAAAGTCTTTTCACCCAAATCTCTTAATTTTAAGAGATGTACATCTTTTAAAGCATAAGTTACAACTCAAGAGGAGAAGACTTGCTTTCTATCTATCTGACTTGCTTTCTTTCGGAGAGAGCTGCAAAAGGAGTGTACAAAAGAAGAAGGTCTGCAACCTTCTTTTCTTCTGCACATCTGAAAAACGACTCATCAAGCTTTGAATCTCCTCACACACACACTAAAAACATCAAGATTCGATCAATTGCCATTTCAAAATTCAAACCGCTTGGCTTACTCTCTCTCCCTGTGAATCGATTAACAACAAGAGCAGAAGAGAAATCGAGCAGTTAGGGTTCCGGCGACCCCAAACATATGCTTTCGTACCAATGTACACCACACAACAGAGGCTAACAACACGTTCGGAAACCCTATCGACGTATCAACAATACTTCAGGGAAGGGTAAGGCGGTGGCGTTTATCGACGGTCCGCCACCGCCGCCGCCGCTAGGGTTGTTGGATGAGAACAGTGGCGATGCGGCGGCGTTTATTTTGCAGTTTTTTGGTTTGTTGTTCTATTCAGACTTTTGCTTTTGTAACTAGAATTTTGAATGTTTTCCGTTGTTGTGTTTTTGTAATTAGTACTTTGAATTGCTTTTGGAAACTACAAACTAGGTTGAAGATTGTGATTAGCTTCTATGTTCGTGGTGGTCGAGATCGTAAGTTCAAATCTCATCTTTGCTTTCTAGGGTTTTGAGATTCGTAACACACGTATATATGTATATTTCTTATCTTTGTGTATTTATAACTGCAAATTTTGCAGATTTGTATCTGGAAAACTGGATGGTGATTGTTTCTTTAGGTGATTTGATGTATAAGATGCTTAATTTGGGACGGATGTTTGGGGAATTGGGTTTTTTTGAGTAAGCAATAGTTTACAGAAGGTTATTGTGAAATTGTTTACATCATGTTTTGTGAAATAAGGTCATTAAATCGAGATATGAAGTATGTCAAATATGTGATATAGTAATCTCCATTGTTGCAGTGGTGAGAAAGTATTTAATTGAGATGTTCATCTTGCTAACATGGTGCAGAGTAATTAAGTTTGTGTCTCATTTTTGGAATATCGGATTGGTTACTTGTTGTTGTACATCTGTAGTATTCATACTCTCCTTTTTATTTTGTTTTGATTGGCTTGCATATATCCTGTATGCAGTGATTTGAAGACTTGGTTTAATACAACTAATTGGTTTATAGTTGTGGTTGATGGGTTCTTGTATCATGAAGCCTTAATATCTTTGCGTTTTATGGTTCTGAATGCTTTTGCTTTATGCTATGTGGCATACTGTCATAATCCTTTTGGTACTTTGTGTTGTGGTCTGTAGTGTTTACACCTTATTATGTTTTATTTGCTGTTATTTTACTTCTGATGTATATCTATAAGTAGTGCATATCTGCGTAATTGGAACATAGTTATCAGCAGTGGCTTTATTGGCATTCGGCTAATTATTAGTTACCATTATATTCTTGTAGATTTATAGTTGCAGATTTGCAACTCTTGTGTGAAATATGGAGTATCACATGGTAGAACATGAATAAAATAAACTGCTTATTAACATAATATATGTTTACTGTGTGCAGAGTTTAGCTGGGATGATGTGAAGGTTGATAAGTATAGAGAAAACTATCTTGGTCACAGCCTCAAGGCTCCTGTGGGGAGATGGCAGAAAGGTTAGACTCTTTGTTACCAGTTAAATATCAAAAAGGTTTTGTTAGAATTCATAATCTTACACTATGTTGCTTTTGAAAATTTTAAAATATTATTCGATAGTGATAACTGACTGAAAGTTATAATTTATTTGTGATTGAAATCTATACTGACCAACATCTGTAATGGTGAAAAATGGACAATTATGCAACTATAGCTTGAAATTTTGCAAAAGGGAAATTTGCAATTAATCTGCAACGTATCATACTGGAATTCTTGAAGAAGCTTTGAGATTTATTAACTTATTTTTAATATCAAAGATCTTTGGCAAACTTAACTACAGTTATGTTGTTATTTTAAGCATTGATACAAGAAACAAGAACCAGGTTCACAATATTTGCAAATTAAATTGATTTATAAACCCTAACTTAGTTTTGTTGTTGTTTTAATGTTTTTGGTTAATGATGTTAATGTACATGACAAAGATGCGATGGGCTTACCTGGAGAAGCCGATCTAGATGGTGAAGCTCAGGCCATCGAGGATATTATTTATGTGTATTCTTCAAGATTGTGAATTTTTGATGTTATGTTGCTACCGGAGTTTCACATTGCAGGTACATAACCGACCTTCATCATCTTCGAAAGTTTAACTTTTATAATTTACTTTTTTGTTTTATTTATAGGGTTTTGGTGATTGATAAAACTGTATTTATGTGTATTCTTCAAGAGTGTGAATTAAATTCTGTTATAAAAGAGGGCTGTAAGACCCTTTTATATTCTCCTTCAAGAGTTAGATAAAGAACTAATATGCTAAATTTGTTTTGACTAGATGTATAAATTAAACTCTTTTTATCATATAGTGAGAAAATGTAACAAATATAGTGATTGATTTTGAATGTATATGTTTTAAAGCTTTGATTTTGGATGTATAGTCATTTGAAGCTTTAAGCCTTTGATCTTGTATGTACTATGTAAATTGAATCTGATTTTGGTTTTCTTGTTGCTAATCTTGTAATAAAAATTATTACTATTATGCATTTCAAGAACACTAGGTTTGACTTCAATAGGTTAGACTTTTTTCGGGTCAATCATACCCATTTCTGGATCGGAGCTTGAAAGGGGTCAGATTGGGTTATGAAGGAGAAGTTCTTTCCTTAAAATAATGCCCACTTGATACATCATCAGCCCACTTGATACATCATCAGCCCACTTAAAATAATGCCCATGGGCAACATTCAGTAGTTTTAGCTGATGACAGGTTTGCTTGAATCTTTAGCCTGTAAAGTTCTCATCTTTTGTGATTTATTATAGTTTTAAGTAAACTTTGTGATGTATTTAAGTTGCAGGCCTCGTGGGCAACATTCAGTAGTTTTAGCTGATGATGTATCAAGGTACACAGAAAACCGCTATGATCGTAATATTCCAAGTCCGGGCCCGATTGTTAGTGGGTCAAAGCAAATTTATTTAACATTTTTACAGCGGAAAGCACCTTCACCGAAGACGATGTTGCCAACTACTTCAGGTAAAACTTGTAGCTAGAGGTGAAAAAATGGGCGGGTCAAGTGGGTTAGGTGAGTGGATAATGGGTCAAAATAGGTACTTTTGGGCGAGTTGGGATTAGCTTGACAAGTATTAATTATTAGAAAAAAGATAATATTCCATAACAATCTATCTTTTTGAAATTAAAAATATTATGAAGGTTTTATGCATTAAAAATACACTTTACGGGACTTTCGATCTGTTTGACCTTCTAAAAGTGCTTGACCTGTTAGAAACCTAACTTTCATGGATTTTTTTTACATTGTTACATTGAAAACCATAAAGGGATATTTGAACGGGATTTATGACTTATGTCTTTATATTATTTAGCAACTTTGGCCCGGTTAATGATGTGAGTAATTTAGGGTATTTATCATATGTATGTATGTATGCTTTCTATGATGTCATTGTTTTATTTTTGTATATTTTGTTTCAATCTGCAGAGGTATATGCAGCAGCACAATGAAGTTGAGCTTTCAGCTCTTGGAATGAGTATAGTCTTTTCTATCTTCATTAATTACACCTTTATTGGTTTTCCTTTTTGAAAATTATATGTTTGTATGGGATGTTGCAAGCAAAGTTTCATATTTTGGCATTCAAATTGTCATGGGTTCATACATTTTTCATATTTTGGGAATCAAAACTTTCAGATTCTTGAGGTAATGGAAGAATATGCAAGCAATTTGGAATCTTTAGTTTGCAGATTTGCTTTATGATCCCCTGTTGCGAATATAGTTAGCATTTAAATATGGTTGTGTTTGCTGATATGTAATTGATTTCTGTTGCAGCAACTGCAACTGTTGTCACTGTGGCTGAAATCCTGAAGAACAATGGCTTCGCTGTTGAAAAGAGTGAGTTATGTTTGTTATGGAAATCAGTTACTGAAATGTATGACTTTAGATTTATATTTGAATACTTTTGATATCTTGGTATGCAGAAATAATGATATCAACCGTAGAGATGAATGGTGAATCTAGGGGAAGAGCAGTCCAAAAAGCCAAAGCAAGTATCATTGTATAGAAGTAAAATGTATTAATCCGTTATATATGTAGGATAAGCTGTTAGTTGTTTGAGCCGATTGCCTGTAAACTAAAATGTGATATCAAAACTGTCCAAAAATAGGCATAGTTTTGTAGTCATCATTTTATCTTAAACAGGTCATATGGAAAAAATTATTTAAGGGGGTGTTTGTGTTTTCAAGTCATTATTCAGTTGGTCTTTTCTTCATTATTGCTTGGTGTTGTGTTCATATTTTTTGGTCTGCTTAGTTAGTTTTGGGTAAACAGAATAATTGTGTGGTTTGTTCTATGATGTTTGTACCACATGTATGTTGGAACCTGCAATTCCCATGACATTATTAGTCTGTTTATTGTTGATTTCAATATGATGTTTCTATACAATAGAAGCCACGTATGTATTCAGAAAACAAATATCGCATTGTGAAATATGTCGATGTCGTCGCCGCCGCATCGCGCGGGTTCCTTACTAGTACTATACTAATATGCATTTGGGATGGGCAAGAAAGTCTTTTCACATAAAACTCTTAAATTTAAGAGTTGTACAATCATTTAAACACAAGTTACAAGTATTAAAGCCATGTAGATTGGGTTTTAACTCTTAAGAGATGTTTTCAAAATTCAAATATACCTTCAGATCTCAAACTCTCTTTCTCTCTGGTGACTGGATTTGGCATACCGAACACTTCTAACCTTCTTGTCTTCATCTTCATATCTCATGAAAATGGTGTGTTCTATCCTGTATCTTCTTCTTCATTTAATCTACGCCTCAATCACCAGAGACTATTTCTTACAATTTTGCAATTTTGTTACTTCATTCGTAAATTCAATGGTATATTAGGGTTTCGAAAAGCTTCACATGGGAATGATAGGAGGCTTTACAAAGGTGAACTTCAAGCACATAAGATGCCTGAAATTACCGATATGTAATCGGAAGCTTATTACATGTGAGTATTGTTCTGATCTTGAAAGGATTCATTTGGTTATTTGCTTGATCCTTATTAGATTCTTTTAGTGATTTGAAACTTAAGTGCAAATCATGATTGGATATGGGAGGAAACAAAGAGAGCGAAAAAGAAACAGAAGCCTTCTTCCTGCGCATGAAAACCACGGCCAACTAAAATCAAATCTTAGAAGACGCTTTAGTTGCGTTGTCCCCGTTGCTATAATATCAACTATTGGTTATATGTTTATTTGTTGCAGTCAATATGCAAAGTTGTTATTGCTAGCCATTTATAAGATGCTCAAAAGATAGTTGTTGCTAATGTCTACTAATGTCAAATACATAATTGAATGTGTAATTACAGCTGAAGTTCTTCAAATTAAAACAAGCAAACAACAACAAACAATTGATGCTGCCACTGGAGATTTTGACAAATAAGAATTCAATGTACACCGGTACAACAAAAGTTGGAGATAAAATGGTATCTACTTTAAATACCTTCACCATTTCAGTTTAAAAGGTATCTATTTATGTAATAGTGTTTTCTTCTTTCACACTCTTTTAGGCTTCCCTTTTAAGCTAAAAACCTTGTTGATTTCATACACAACTATCAATGAGGGAATATGTATATGCGTATTTGCATGAGAGGATTGATCTTACATTTGGGTGAGCTCTCTTGGCCTTGTTTAACAGGATAAGTAAGGGGCTGATAGAGGTAGTCTTCTTCTTCAGTTTGAAAGTTTGAAATTCCTTAAGATTACAAGGCTTTGGAATTATTTTTCTAATTGTTCACTAATTTGCTTTCAATTGTTGTAGTAACATATATAGTAGTTTCCCAACATCTAATACGAGTTTGATGAATTATATATAATAGAAATTTACAATCACATTAAGCCCCACAATAGCTATAATGATTTGTTTATAGTCTTTTAAGGTATAATAATCAACTTCAACCTATTTTTGTTAATCAAGTCATACTCAAGTTGTTTTGTTATCAGGTCATGCTCTTGCTGTTTTGTTTTCTAACATCCACTATTACAAAAAAATTATTAAATAGCTGATTAAGTTTGACTTTCTTGATTATATTATAGCAATAACAACCATAATTTTAGATAATCATAATATGCAAAAGGCTAATTATTTGATATATAATTTCAAACAAATAAAATATATCCAAAAGTTTTAGTAATTATTTCAAACAAAGGACGTCATTTCCACTTAAATGAACAAAAGCTTTTCTGTAACTATCCTTAAATAGATAAAACTTTTGCAAAAGAAGGAAGATTTTAATTGGCTAATATTGTTGACTTAATAGTCTTGGTTATGTCATTTCTTCTATACGCTTAAATGAACAAAAGTTATTTGGTAATTATGCTTAAACAGAAATATATACACCATTTGAAAGCAGCTTCACATATGTGTAGGCCTTTACCCTCTGTTTACGGTTGAACCATAGAAAATGAAATCACTTTTAAAGCAAGTAAAATAACTTAAGTTTCTCAAGCAAGTCATACTTGGAATAAGTTGACGATGAGAACATTTTCATTTCGCTATAATCTTATTTCTAACACAAAGCTTGAAATAAAGGTTCAAATATTTTATTATTTTTCTAATATTAACAAAAAGTGTGAATTCCCAAACAAATCAAGTTTTTTACTTTTAAAAAGAATAAGTATGATGATACTAATAATCTGCATAAATAGTGTTAAGTCGTGAAGTGTGAGCCTTGGACATAGATGCGAGTTATTTAAAAATCAAGGCGCATAACTAATGATGCATGACTCTAGATTTCTCTAAAACTATATTTTGTTTGTTTACAACATGCATGAGCCTTATTTTCACTCTATTTACTTCATGACATAGTTGTACCCTTAGGTGGGTATTAAAAGTTACTAATGACGTCTAAGGTGATGTTAATTGCAGGTTCCATTAATGTGCTAAAATAGAAGGATATGTCGTCAATAGTAGATGGTTCCCTAGAGGTCTGCATGATGATCAAGTTGTAAAATTTCCCTTTAGGAAATGTAATATATAAAGCTTTAATATGCATGCAAGTTTGATTATAAATGATTTAAACGAAGGTAATAATAGATTCTGTGTGAATAAACCATTAAGTCGGAAATTTATAAATGGTTATAGGGGTAATTTTTGTGTAATTGAAAAGAAATAATGAGTTAAT
The DNA here is from genome assembly GCA_024085815.1 of Flaveria linearis. Taxonomy (NCBI): domain Eukaryota; kingdom Viridiplantae; phylum Streptophyta; class Magnoliopsida; order Asterales; family Asteraceae; genus Flaveria; species Flaveria linearis. Next base: position 25,625,127 of record CM044002.1, read on the forward strand.
CAACAATGCCTATCTGGTCATGGATATACGAAGATAATTATATCAAAATCAACAATGCCTCTCTGGTCATGGATATACGAAGATAATTATATCAAACTATCTAAACCATAATATTTCATCATGTGCATTGGTCATTAACCAAACTATTTGTACTTGAGAATAATTAATGACACTATAATACAAATTATGTTAATATAATAAGTATTTTATACTTTTAAAGCAACGCAATTGTAATCGATCATAACTTATTGGCATAATATTGGTAAGGGTACTTTGTTCCTGCTCATCATTTTAATCTAATAAGAAAATTGCTCATCAATTTAATCTAATTAGAGATTTCTCTTAATTGACGACCTAACCTGTTCATCTAATCAACTTTTAATTCAGTGATTATGACCAAGCACACCATGTTTCTTTTCATTAAATGATGTTTTGATCCGGTCAATATTTTGATGGATTGTTTTGTTTGCTTGAATCATAATTTTGAGTTTCTTTTTAGAATCCATTATAGGATTTGTTGACACCTTATTGTCATGGTTGTTTTTAAGCTAATGTTGATGCTATTGACTTCTTTGTTGCTATTTAATTGAAGTCAGTAAGACTCATATTATAGATAAACTATATCGATACTATGAATACGAAAACTATCAAAATTACCATATAAATCATGATAGAATGGATAAGCTAACGAAAGCAAGTATTGCATTGAAGGCCCGCAGCTGCAACGCGCGGGTTTCCAACTAGTATATATATATATATATATATATATATATATATATATATATATATATATATATATATATTCTAATTCTCATTGGAAGTTTGCACCCCCACTTCCCCATGTCCTGATTTTTTGGATCAACCACTCATACTTTCTAAATGTTTGAATTAATTCTGAAATTAATTCCCACCAACGGCTGAGTTCGTATCAAGTAATCTCCTATTCATCACAAGTCAAAGGGATGATCACAAGTAACGGAAAAGAAAAGTGGCAACAAACCAGTACAAAGGTCCAAGGGAACCACAAGTTCACAAGACCTAGCAACAAGCAAGATTTAAATAGTTGAATAATGATAAAATGAACACACAAATATGCGAAACAATTTCAATAAGAGTAAAAGAAAACTAGAGATAACATGAGTAAAAGAAAACTAGAGATAACATGATGACCGATCACCCAGCAAACCTACAAACAAAAAACAATTATATTGTTTAGCAACCTAAAAAGAAAGGTTCACAACATGGAATGAACAAAGAATAACGATGAATCAAAAGAAACCTAAATAAGAAGTAAATAATCTAAACCATCTTTGTCTGTTCACTGCTGTGGAGACCCAAAAAAATAAGAATCAACAGCACCAACATTGTAATGCCCCAAATATATATTTAAATACTTGCAACATGATTATAAAAGAAAGGAAAACATTAATTAAAAAAACGACCATAAAAATCAAAAGAAAAACCATAAGAAGGTCATCATGATGCATAGCCACCCAACAAACCTATGCGTAGAAGATAAAACATATGACACAGAAGATAAAACATATGACGTAGAAGATAGTGAACAAGCGATGGTCATAAACAGGAATCTTTAATTAATCAGTATTAAAATTTACATGATGCACCACTTGTTCACTTTCCATAAGCAATCCAAAGGGGATTCAGAAAGACGCAACAAACCAGAGAGAACTGTCCAAGACAAGCACTAGTTATGTAGACCTATCACAAACAAATGCAATGTTTAAATTCTTTCATGATGATAGAAAAGAAGAAAACCAATAATGGAAAAAGAAGAAAAGTAAGCATCTATAAGAATCAAAGCAAACCATTGATGGTCAACAGGCATCATCCTACACACAAAACAAAATACTTCGTTTCAGCTATCTAGAAAGAAACGCCGGTCATATCAAACAAAGAAGGGAATAAGAAAGAAAGAGAAATTAGGACAAAAGTTGGCACTGAAGAACATAATGCATAGGTCCAATCATTCGTGCTCTTTATGCAGAAAGAAAACTCCACACTCCTGCAAGTTCCCCATGATGATAAACAGATAGTAAGATAATAGTATGGCATTAACACAATCAAAAGAATCATAGAAAAACCAGTTGGTGGTGATTGGACAACCGTGTTTGACAGCACACGAACCTACACACAAAACATAACTCGTCATGCAAGCATACACACGAGAGAAAACAAGAATTCAGATACTGAACAAAATAACCAAAAAATGAAAAACACTGACCATCCGCAAGCGAGATGTACAATCCAATCATCTTCAGTTGCATCTAAGCCTACGGTGGGAAATATAACACTCCTCCACACTTTTGGGCATCCTGAAAAATAACAAATGATGACAAACGCAATAAATCAAGGATGCATAAACACAGAACGTAAGGATGGACAGATACTGACAACCCACACGCAAGCAGAACCATCTAATAATCTTCAGTTGCATCTAAGCCTATGGTGGGAAAATATAACATTTTTTACCATAGTACTAACAACCAACAAAAATGGATGAAAAGGATAGCCAATTTTTCCTTCCAGCTGTACTGCAGAGAGTTCCATAAGCTGGCAGGAAACGATTACAAAACAACAATATAATGGCAATCCACTTGCAGCTTTTCAAGGACCCATTAGCATCTAGCAGTGATAAGAAATAACATAGGGACAAGGAGAGCACAACCAATCATGTTAAATGTAAATAAGAAAATAATCATAAGAACTAAAGAAAAAACCAGCTACTTATGAACATATGATGAGTGGACAGGGTTTTAGGCACCAACAATCCTACAAAAAAGAACATAGCCTGGTCATACGCTATTTCCACACAATAAATTTTGAAGTGACAGAAGTACAGAGAAAAGCTCAAAGAAAGAAGAAAGAGAGTGCGACAGTCAACCAACAAGAACAACATCCCAATCTTTTATCATCTCTGTCCATTGCCCAAAGCCTTCCAAAATTAGGTCACTGATCTACGCGTCTCAAACACATGCAAAGAAGATGGCAGAAGCAACAGTAGTGGGCAGCCCACTCAACAAAGAAAGAAATGAAATCAGATAATATAGAAGACCCAAAACAAAGTAAAGGTGAAAATCACATCAGATAATATGCCCCGAAGGTAAGATGATTATACAAAACAGAAAATTTAGAATTTCACACACCTTATCGCCTGATTCTCAGCCATGGTGCATAGCTCTGTAACATAAATACCATCAATGACGGTAGGAATATAAGAAAAACCTTATCAACTAGGGTGAAAGTAAAAAATATGAATGGAAGCTGCTATGCCTAAAAGAAAGCTGAAGGTATTATATTTTATGACCCTAGATAGAAATGATGATCTACTCTGCAACCTACCACCAACAATCAAAGCATAATCCTCCCTCATACATAATCTGGAAATCATCATAGTTTATGGAAGGAGAAATCTACAACTATTCATGATCTGACCAAAAGAATCTACAGCTGTTCATTCATCACTCAACACCCTCCGTAGGCCATGTGCGGCTCATTACACCAACCAACTCTTCTCGCTTGATGATAAGTATCCTCATTGATCTTCCCTTTTTAAAATTTACGGGAAAAAAATGTCCGACTGGATTAAAGCAACAAACCGAGAGGAAGTAGAGCAAATGTCCAAGTGAAGCACAAGTTACGCAAAGTCACAGACCTATCAGCAAATAAAAAGACAAAAAAACTTTTATCATGCAAAAATGAAGAAAACCAATAATACAAAAAAGAACACAAAGATGGGAGATGGTCATTAGTGCAAAAGTTTTTATCATGCAAAAATGAAGAAAACCAATAATAAAAAAAGAAAACAAAGACGGGAGATGGCCATCAATGCAACAGACATACAAACAACATTTGATGATTTTAACTTAGGGATGTAGAAATAAATTTGGTGACATCAAATGAAGAACAAAAGGAGAGGGTTTAGGACAAGTAAAAACACCGGTCATGATGCATAGGTCCAATTATATGTTGATCTTTCTGCAAAATACAAACATAGTACCATTAACTCCAATTGAATGACAAAAAACAATAAAGCCGCCATAAAAACAATCATAAGAACAATAGAAAAAACCAGTAGGTGGTGATTGGACAACAATGTACGAGGCCACACAAACCTACACAGAAAACACGATTTCATCAGCCAAGCATACACATGAGAGATGGGAATTCACACAAGAGATGGGAATTCAGAGAGAGAACAGAAATAACGGACACGAGCTGACAATCAACAAGCAAGCAAAACAATCCAATAATCTTTAGTTACACCCAAGTCTGCGATATTCAATTCCTTTAAGCTTTTAGGCATCCTATTGAAGATGGACAGAGAACAAATAATAATAGAACACATAAAACCAATGATGCCAGAAATAGAGAATGTGAGCATCATAGAGAACAAACAGCACATGACGACCAAGATGATTAAACCTGTAATGTTTGACACCAACAAACCTACAAACAACACATAATCTTGTCATGCGAACTCATAAGAGAAAAAAAGAAATCAAACGATAAGCAACATGGTAGAAAAGAGAAAACGCAGAGACTAATTATCGGCCATTAATCCATTTGTATGCAGCTATATCTAAAGTTGTGGTGATAACATACCCCTGCACATCTCAACCACACAAAGAGACAGAGAATTACAAGTCATACTAAAGTTCAACAAGGACTCTTGCTACTACAAGCACACTCCATAGACAAGATAAGAGAGACGACTTACACAACTGCAAGTTACAAAAGCATAGACTAGACACATAAAGCAGAATAGGACTGCCCACTATGACTCCAATCCTTCTGAATAAAGACCTGTTAACTAGTTTATGAAGAGATGACGTGGAAGCAATAGTGATTGCCCGCTATGACTCCAATTCTTCTTAATAAAATCCGTTAACTGGTTTATGTAGGAGTGACGTGAAAGCAACAGAGATAATAAGTTAGTAACTCCCAACAAGAATAAAAATGATAGTCGATTGTGATTCCAGCTATGCAATTAGAGTTTACAACTGCTAATGAATTAAAAACCCGAAATATGAAGCCTCGAAATTTGAAGTTCGTAGAAAGATTATTTATTGGGAAATGTTGTGAAATCATCCACCTACAAGCAAAACCATAAACCTAGCATATGCCATTAACCATAGTGACGAATAACAAACACAAAAACAGAACTACAATACCCATAATGGTAATCATCCAGGTGAAAAGAGGTGGTAGTACAGCTGGCAGAACAGTCACAGCAACACAGACCCATAGCTTCCAAATCAACTACCAAACCAACATAATGAAAAAACAGAAAGACCATAACAAGACCCACCAAAGCAAGTAGCCCACAGGCTCATAAAAAGAACAATGATAGAACAATGGTGATTACGGTCATGCTGATCCTCCAACTGAGAACCACTTCTCCTCAAAAACCATCAGTGAAACAGCTAACCCAATCTCACCACTGCAACAAGAACACACCAAAAAAAACTTCAAACAGTCAGCCCTAAGAAGCAAATAAACCATAACCTAACTTAAAGCACCATGAATAGAATCAAACCAAGAACATACGATACGAGGATCAACAACCAGCAAGAAGAAGGCCACTAGGGACCGATCCCATGTACAGGTAAAGCATAATCTGATCTTCCAAAATCCTATCTGGTTAGCAAGAAACACATATCAAGTTGCGCCCATGCCTGCTACTTATGAATAAATAAATTTTCTAGCACGTGATTCAAAGAAAGAAGTTGCAGAACATTGCCAAACCTCCCATGACCAACTTTCAATCAAAATAAATGTGTATAGAAACATAACCCAACCCCACGAGGCAGAACATCACAAAGCGCGCGCCAGGACATCGCACATAGACTTTCCATAACCTATCTACAATGAAAAGAAGATGATCGATCCTTCAATAAACCCATCATCAAAAGAATCTTAAGAATATGAACCGGTAAAAGAACACCAACAGCTCACTGGATGACATTCTCGCCACCCCCTCACACTCTCCGGTCAACACACCGGATGATTATACCTAATCATGTCTCCAGTCAGGTTCTGCAATGTACAGTAGTCTCGCAATGGATTTTGTAGTCAATACCTACGAGGGAAGATAAAAGAAGAAAAACCTGCAACCCGTTGTCGTCATCCAACGAACAGCTACGATGATTATACCTAATCATGTCTGATCACAGAAAACCTCAGATAACAATACGTAATCTTAATTTCTCGCACCAGATTAAAACGGAAACAACAACCACATATACCTTAACTGCAAAACGATAATCCCACGAAACCAGAGGATGAACTCATCAACCTAGAAACCATTACACCAACAACCAGATCTCTAACCAAATACGATCGATGACATACATAACAAACAAATTTCAATATCAAAACTCATCGTTAGATGCCGATAAAAGCTCTTTCGAATCCAAATCACTGGACGCAGAGATTATTAAAGAGTATGAAACCCTAGAGGATGAATATCTGCAACAACACCTTTGAAATAACAACCATCGATCCAGATCTAAATCGAAATTGAAGAGTAAAAGAACCATGAAGATGAAAAAGAACTTGGGAATCTAAACTACTTGATGAACACACGATTATAGGCGGTATATATAGGCGCATGTATGTCAAACGCATAGCGTAGGTCAAACGCGAAAAAAGTCGGTCGATTGTTTTATTTTGTTTTATATTATTTATTTTTTGTGGTTTGGTTTTTCTTGACCGCCAAATGAATGGTCAAAGGTTGATGTGCTTTGTGCCAATCATATCTCAACGTGTGGTGACAACTTGATAAGAAATTAACTCCTAAAATTCTTTCTCAACCCGTAATAATAAACAAATAAGAATTAGATTCATGTCATCTAAAAACTCTGTTTTTGTTTCAGAAACAATTTTTACCTATCCATTGTCAGTTTAAAAACATCATATTGTATACAAAATAAGATGGTCCATAAAGTTAATTTTCTTGTAAGGTATTCAAATTTAAACTCACTTATTACACGTAATATTTTTGGATCTAATGTTAACTTGATACCTTCAACAAAAAACTTTATACCTATTTTTGGGTTTTAATAGAGATTCTGATCTTGTAACATTACATGTATAACTGTGGATCGTTGTTAATACAATCATATAGTAAACCAGTTTTTTAAAACAGATTGAATTAAATAACTACAACTATTTAAGTGATTTTGTAAGTGCAACAAAATATTTAAACCACGTTAAGCTTTCATTCTAATGCAAACTTGACCTCTAAAATATTCATACGTGGAATACATTTTTATAGTGTTGCATAACATAAAAAAATATTTAAAATGTATAAAAACGTGTCATGGCACTTGGGTGATTATCCATAGTGTCAAAATTTTCTTGTAAACCGTTCATATCGCTCAAGTATCACCAGGTATAAGTTGAACAATGAATCAGTGTTGCTATTTAAAAGGAAAACTGAAGTAGCGACATTTATAGCCTCAGTAACAAACGTTCAGTGCCTTGGAAAAACAATATAACTGACACAACAATCATAGAAAAACCGTTAGGTGGTGATCGTGATCGGACAACAATGTTCAACGCCGCACTAACCTACACAAAACATAGTCTCTTAATGGACTCACATACACAAGAGAAAATGAGAACTCAAATTTGAATGAACATAGTCAATAGGAATAATGAGAAATGCCAACTATCCACGAGCAAGCAGAACAATCCAATCATCTTCAGTTACGTCTAAGCTTGTTATGGGCCAATAATATATATTCTTTCATGAAGTTAGAAAAATAACAAATGACGGTAGAAGACATAACCCATAAAATATTTACTTTCCCTAAGCAAATTTCGGATTAAAAACCAAAGCCACCACAAACAAGGATTCCGAATCCAGGCTTTCTATCAATAAAAGAGCAAGGTAAAAGAGTGTGTCATAATAGAAAGCCAAGGAATTAATACAAAATGCAAAGATCCAGTCATGGGTTGTTTCTCCAAGAAAACAAAAAAATTACGTAGTACCTTTAAAACAATGCTCCTCCTGCAAGTTCCTCATGATGATGAGAAGACAAAAATAACTCCTTGTTAGAGGACCCAGATATGAATGTCGGTCATTATGGAACAAAGAACAGAAGATGGGTTTTAATGGACAAAATGATGCAGATAAAATGCATCATCTGTTGCTCTTTGATTTCTTTCTGCAAAACAGGAATTCAAAGAGAGAGAACACAAGGAACACTGATCCAATCAGCCAGAGACAACACTCGGCTTGTTATGGGTCGATAATGTACCCATTTTAAGCGTCCCGACTCAAAGGGAAAACAAAACATATGATCATAGAAAATAAAAGACCAATGAGGCAACAGAACCCCTTAATAAGAAATAATAGCATGCTCATATAGTCACTTCAAATAAGCAAGCCCTAGGTCAAGAGCAATTACCAAAAAAATGGAGAGAAACCAAATAGGAGAGAGGAGCCAACAATCAACAAGTTTCTTTTGTTTTAGGAACCTAGAAAGAATGTTGATCATTATTGAATGAACAACAAACAAAAAGGGTTTTAGGACAAAAGTGATACACATCAAAATGCATACTTACATTCACATGTTGCACTTTCTGCAAAACAAATAGTGACATCAACTTCATACTACTACAAGCTCCTCATGATGATGAAAGATAGTGAACAATGATGGAAACTTAAAAATTATACAAAAACTTGTAGGTGTTATGGGCTAATTATGTTCAATGCACACTTACCTGCACAAGACAACATAACCTCATCAATCAAGTATATACATACAAGGAGACGATAGATCAGAGAAAGAAACACAGAGTAAAAAGGATTAGATGGATGGGTTGGTGATCCACAAACAAGCTAATTAATCCAATCATCTCCAATTACAGTAAGCCTATGGTGCGTCAGTAATATATACTTTAAAATCCCAGCCAAGAAAGAAAAAAACATAGGACAATGGAAGACAGCAAACCAATAAAGTCATTAAGGAAACACATTTTTAAGCAGTACAACTCCTTAATAGAAGAGAATAGCACATATAGAGGGACTTGCGGAAGAATACAATCACTATTCATTACTTTCCAAAAACAAGCTAAAGTCAAAGGGTATAATCATAAACAAGATGACAAAAAACCAGAGGACAAACGGCCAAGCAAACTGCAAGTTTACTAGACCTGCCAGAAATAAGCAAGATTAATATTTGACGATAAAAACGAAAGAACAAATATGCAAAAGAATTGCAACAAGATTTAAGTAAATAGAAACCAAGGATGGTCACCAAGATAACTGGTCACCCAGCAAACCTACAAACAAAACACAATTATCATGTTTCAGCAAACCTTAAAAGAAAGTTGGTCAATCATGGAACAAAAACAAAGAGGGTTTGGGGACACTGAAATGATATGTTAATCAGAATGCATACGCCCAATCATGAGAGGCTCATTCTGCAAAACACTTGCATAATAACATGTACAGAAAAGAATAATGGTAAGATAAAAGAAATCATAAGATTTATAGAGAAACCATTACAAAGGTCCAAGGGAACCACAAGTTCACAAGACCTTCTAGCAACAAGCAAGACTTAAATAGTTGAATAATGATAAAATGAACACACAAATATGCAAAACAATTTCAATAAGAGTAAAAGAAAACTAGAGATAACATGATGACCGATCACCCAGCAAACCTACAAACAAAAAACAATTATATTGTTTAGCAACCTGAAAAGAAAGGTTGATAAAATGGAATGAACAAAGAAATAACGATGAATCTAAACCATCTTTGCCTGCTCACTGCTATGGAGACCCCAAAAAAATAAGAATCAACAGCACCAACATTGTAATGCCCCAAATATATATTTAAATACTTGCAACATGATTAAAAAAGAAAGGAAAACATTAATTAAAAAACGACCATAAAAATCAAAAGAAAAACCATAAGAAGGTCATCATGATGCATAGCCACCCAACAAACCTATGCGTAGAAGATAAAACATATGACACAGAAGATAAAACATATGACGTAGAAGATAGTGAACAAGCGATGGTCATAAACAGGAATCTTTAATTAATCAGTATTAAAATTTACATGATGCACCACTTGTTCACTTTCCATAAGCAATCCAAAGGGGATTCAGAAAGACGCAACAAACCAGAGAGAACTGTCCAAGACAAGCACTAGTTATGTAGACCTATCACAAACAAATGCAATGTTTAAATTCTTTCATGATGATAGAAAAGAAGAAAACCAATAATGGAAAAAGAAGAAAAGTAAGCATCTATAAGAATCAAAGCAAACCATTGATGGTCAACAGGCATCAGTCCTACACACAAAACACAATACTTCGTTTCAGCTATCTAGAAAGAAACGCCGGTCATATCAAACAAAGAAGGGAATAAGAAAGAAAGAGAAATTAGGACAAAAGTTGGCACTGAACATAATGCGTAGGTCCAATCATTCGTGCTCTTTATGCAGAAAGAAAACTCCACACTCCTGCAAGTTCCCCATGATGATAAACAGATAGTAAGATAATAGTATGGACATTAACACAATCAAAAGAATCATAGAAAAACCAGTTGGTGGTGATTGGACAACCGTGTTTGACAGCACACGAACCTACACACAAAACATAACTCGTCATGCAAGCATACACACGAGAGAAAACAAGAATTCAGATACTGAACAAAATAACCAAAAAAATGAAAAACACTGACTATCCGCAAACGAGATGTACAATCCAATCATCTTCAGTTGCATCTAAGCCTACGGTGGGAAATATAACATTCCTCCACACTTTTGGGCATCCTGAAAAATAACAAATGATGACAAACGCAATAAATCAAGGATGCATAAACACAGAACGTAAGGATGGACAGATACTGACAACCCACACGCAAGCAGAACCATCTAATCATCTTCAGTTGCATCTAAGCCTATGGTGGGAAAATATAACATTTTTTACCATAGTACTAACAACCAACAAAAATGGATGAAAAGGATAGCCAATTTTTCCTTCCAGCTGTACTGCAGAGAGTTCCATAAGCTGGTAGGAAACGATTACAAAACAACAATATAATGGCAATCCACTTGCAGCTTTTCAAGGACCCATTAGCATCTAGCAGTGATAAGAAATAACATAGGGACAAGGAGAGCACAACCAATCATGTTAAATGTAAATAAGAAAATAATCATAAGAACTAAAGAAAAAACCAGCTACTTATGAGCATATGATGAGTAGACAGGGTTTAAGGCACCAACAATCCTACAAAAAAGAACATAGCCTGGTCATACGCTATTTCCACACAATAAATTTTGAAGTGACAGAAGTACAGAGAAAAGCTGCAAGAAAGAAGAAAGAGAGTGCGACAGTCAACCAACAAGAACAACATCCCAATCTTTTATCATCTCTGTCCATTGCCCAAAGCCTTCCAAAATTAGGTCACTCTACGCGTCTCAAACACATGCAAAGAAGATAGCAGAAGCAACAGTAGTGGGCAGCCCACTCAACAAAGAAAGAAATGAAATCAGATAATATAGAAGACCCAACACAAAGTAAAGGTGAAAATCACATCAGATAATATGCCCCCAAGGTAAGATGATTATACAAAACAGAAAATTTAGAATTTCACACACCTTATCGCCTGATTCTCAGCCATGGTGCATAGCTCTGTAACATAAATACCATCAATGACGGTAGGAATATAAGAAAAACCTTATCAACTAGGGTGAAAGTAAAAAATATGAATGGAAGCTGCTATGCCTAAAAGAAAGCTGAAGGTATTATATTTTATGACCCCAGATAGAAATGATGATCTACTCTGCAACCTACCACCAACAATCAAAGCATAATCCTCCCTCATATCATAGTTTATGGAAGGAGAAATCTACAACTATTCATGATCTGACCAAAAGAATCTACAGCTGTTCATTCATCACTCAACACCCTCCGTGGGCCATGTGCGGCTCATTACACCAACCAACTCTTCTCGCTTGATGATAAGTATCTTCATTGATCTTCCCTTTTTAAAATTTACGGGAAAAAAATGTCCGACTGGATTAAAGCAACAAACCGAGAGGAAGTAGAGCAAATGTCCAAGTGAAGCACAAGTTACGCAAAGTCACAGACCTATCAGCAAATAAGAAAGACAAAAAAACTTTTATCATGCAAAAATGAAGAAAACCAATAATACAAAAAAGAACACAAAGATGGGAGATGGTCATTAGTGCAAAAGTTTTTATCATGCAAAAATGAAGAAAACCAATAATAAAAAAAAGAAAACAAAGACGGGAGATGGCCATCAATGCAACAGACATACAAACAACATTTGATGATTTTAACTTAGGGATGTAGAAATAAATTTGGTGACATCAAATGAAGAACAAAAGGAGAGGGTTTTAGGACAAGTAAAAACACCGGTCATGATGCATAGGTCCAATTATATGTTGATCTTTCTGCAAAATACAAACATAGTACCATTAACTCCAATTGAATGACAAAAAACAATAAAGCCGCCATAAAAACAATCATAAGAACAATAGAAAAAACCAGTAGGTGGTGATTGGACAACAATGTACGAGGCCACACAAACCTACACAGAAAACACGATTTCATCAGCCAAGCATACACATGAGAGATGGGAATTCACACAAGAGATGGGAATTCAGAGAGAGAACAGAAATAACGGACACGAGCTGACAATCAACAAGCAAGCAAAACGATCCAATAATCTTTAGTTACACCCAAGTCTGCGATATTCAATTCCTTTAAGCTTTTAGGCATCCTATTGAAGATGGACAGAGAACAAATAATAATAGAACACATAAAAACCAATGATGCCAGAAATAGAGAATGTGAGCATCATAGAGAACAAACAGCACATGACGACCAAGATGATTAAACCTGTAATGTTTGACACCAACAAACCTACAAACAACACATAATCTTGTCATGCGAACTCACAAGAGAAAAAAAGAAATCAAACGATAAGCAACATGGTAGAAAAGAGAAAACGCAGAGACTAATTATCGGCCATTAATCCATTTGTATGCAGCTATATCTAAAGTTGTGGTGATAACATACCCCTGCACATCTCAACCACACAAAGAGACAGAGAATTACAAGTCATACTAAAGTTCAACAAGGACTCTTGCTACTACAAGCACACTCCATAGACAAGATAAGAGAGACGACTTACACAACTGCAAGTTACAAAAGCATAGACTAGACACATAAAGCAGAATAGGACTGCCCACTATGACTCCAATCCTTCTGAATAAAGACCTGTTAACTAGTTTATGAAGAGATGACGTGGAAGCAATAGTGATTGCCCGCTATGACTCCAATTCTTCTTAATAAAGATCCGTTAACTGGTTTATGTAGGAGTGACGTGAAAGCAACAGAGATAATAAGTTAGTAACTCCCAACAAGAATAAAAATGATAGTCGATTGTGATTCCAGCTATGCAATTAGAGTTTACAACTGATAATGAATTAAAAACCCGAAATATGAAGCCTCGAAATTTGAAGTTCGTAGAAAGATTATTTATTGGGAAATGTTGTGAAAATCATCCACCTACAAGCAAGACCATAAACCTAGCATATGCCATTAACCATAGTGACGAATAACAAACACAAAAACAGAACTACAATACCCATAATGGTAATCATCCAGGTGAAAAGAGGTGGTAGTACAGCTGGCAGAACAGTCACAGCAACACAGACCCATAGCTTCCAAATCAACTACCAAACCAACATAATGAAAAAACAGAAAGACCATAACAAGACCCACCAAAGCAAGTAGCCCACAGGCTCATAAAAAGAACAATGATAGAACAATGGTGATTACGGTCATGCTGATCCTCCAACTGAGAACCACTTCTCCTCAAAAACCCATCAGTGAAACAGCTAACCCAATCTCACCACTGCAACAAGAACACACCAAAAAAAACTTCAAACAGTCAGCCCTAAGAAGCAAATAAACCATAACCTAACTTAAAGCACCATGAATAGAATCAAACCAAGAACATACGATACGAGGATCAACAACCAGCAAGAAGAAGGCCACTAGGGACCGATCCCATGTACAGGTAAAGCATAATCTGATCTTCCAAAATCCTATCTGGTTAGCAAGAAACACATATCAAGTTGCGCCCATGCCTGCTACTTATGAATAAATAAATTTTCTAGCACGTGATTCAAAGAAAGAAGTTGCAGAACATTGGCAAACCTCCCATGACCAACTTTCAATCAAAATAAATGTGTATAGCAACATAACCCAACCCCACGAGGCAGAACATCACAAAGCGCGCGCCAGGACATCGCACATAGACTTTCTATAACCTATCTACAATGAGAAGAAGATGATCGATCCTTCAATAACCCATCATCAAAAGAATCTTAAGAATATGAACCGGTAAAAGAACACCAACAGCTCACCGGATGACATTCTCGGCACCCCCTCACACTCTCCGGTCTCCACCACACCGGATGATTATACCTAATCATGTCTCCAGTCAGGTTCTGCAATGTACAGTAGTCTCGCAATGGATTTTGTAGTCAATACCTCGGGAAGATAAAAGAAGAAAAACCTGCAACCCGTTGTCGTAATTCAATGAACAGCTCCGATGATTATACCTAATCATGTCTGATCACAGAAAACCATACGTAATCTAAATTTCTCGCACCTGATTAACGGAAACAACAATCACATAGACCTTAACTGCAAAACGATAATCCCACGAAACCAGAGGATGAACTCATCAACCTAGAAACCATTACACCAACAACCAGATCTCTAACCAAATACGATCGATGACATACATAACAAACAAATTTCAATATCAAAACTCATCGTTAGATGCCGATAAAAGCTCTTTCGAATCCAAATCACTGGACGCAGAGATTATTAAAGAGTATGAAACCCTAGAGGATGAAGATCTGCAACAACACCTTTGAAATAACAACCATCGATCCAGATCTAAATCGAAATTGAATAGTAACAGAACCATGAAGATGAAAAAGAACTTGGGAATCTAAACTAATTGTTGAACAAACGATTATAGGCGGTATATATAGGCGCATGCATGTCAACCGCATAGCGTAGGTCAAACGCGGAAAAAGTCGGTCGTTTTTTTATTTTATTTTATATTATTTTTTGTGGTTTGGTTTTTCTTGACCGCCAAATGAATGGTCAAAGGTTGATGTGCTTTATGCCCATCAAATCTCAACGTGTGGTGACAACTTGATAAAAAATTGTTTAAAAAGCCATTTTTTCCTAAAATTCTTGTTCAACCGGTAATAATAAACATAAACAAATACGAATAAGGTTCATGTCATCTAAATACTCTGTTTTTGTTTCAGAAACAGTTTTTATCTATCCATTGTCAGTTAAGAACACCATATTGTATACAAAATAAAATGGTTTCATAAAGTTAATTTTCTTATAAGGTCTTCAAATTTAAACTCACTTGTTACATATAATTGTTTTGGATCTAATGTTAACTCAATACCTTTAACAAAAAAACTTTATACCTATTTTTGGGTTGTAATAGAGAATCTGATCTTGTAACATTACATGTATAACTGTGGATCGTTGTTAATACAATCACATAGTAAACCAGTTTTTTAAAACAGGTTGAATTAAATAACTACAACTATTTAAGTGATTTTCTAAGTGCAACAAAATATTTAAACCACGTTAAGCTTTCTTTCTAATGCAAACCTGACCTCTAAAATATTCATACGTGGAACACATTTTTATAGTGTTACATAACGTAAAAAAAATTTAATGTATAAAAAAGTGTCATGGTACTTGGGTGATTATCCATAGTGTCAAAATTTTCTTGTATTGTCGTTAACATTCAATATCGCCAGCTTAAACCGTTCATATCGCTCAAGTATCGCCAGGTATAAGTTGAACAATGAACCGGTGTTGCTATTTAAAATGAAAATGAAGTAGCGACATTTATAGCCTCAGTAACAAACGTACAGTGCCTTGGCAAAACAATATAACAAACACAACAATCATAGGAAAACTGATAGGTGGTGATCGTAATCGGACAACAACGTTCAACGCCACACTAACCTACATAAAACATAGTCCCGTAATGCAATCACATACACAAGAGAAAATGAGAACTCAAAGAATGAACATATAGTCAATAGGAATAATGAGAAATGCCAACCATCCACGAGCAAGCAGAACAATCCAATCATCTTCAGTTACGTGTAAGCTTGTTATGGGCCAATAATATATATTCTTTCATGAAGGTAGAAAATAACAAATGACGGTAGAAAACATAACCCATCAAATATTTCTATTTTTACTTTCCCTAAGCAAATTTCGGATTAAAAAACAAACCACCACAAACCAAGGATTCCGAATCCAGGCTTTCTATCAATAAAAGAGCAAGGTAAAAGAGTGTCATAATAGAAAGCCAAGGAATTAATACAAAATGCAAAGATCCAGTCATGGGTTGTTTCTCCAAGAAAACAAAAAAATTACGTAGTACCTTTAAAACAATGCTCCTCCTGCAAGTTCCTCATGATGATGAGAAGACAAAAATAACTCCTTGTTAGAGGACCCAGATATGAATGTCGGTCATTATGGAACAAAGACCAGAAGATGGGTTCTAATGGACAAAATGATACAGATAAAAATGCATCATCTGTTGCTCTTTGATTTCTTTCTGCAAAACAGGAATTCAAAGAGAGAACACAAGGAACAATGATCCAATCAGCCAGAGGCAACACTCGGCTTGTTATGGGTCGATAATGTACCATTTTAAGCGTCCCGACTCAAAGGGAAAACAAAAACATATGATCATAGAAAATAAAAGACCAATAAGGCAACAGAACCCCTTAATAAGAAATAATAGCATGCTCATATAGTCACTTCAAATAAGCAAGCCCTAGGTCAAGAGCGATTACCAAAAAAATGGAGAGAAACCAAATAGGAGAGAGGAGCCAACAATCAACAAGTTTCTTTTGTTTTAGGAACCTAGAAAGAATGTTGATCATTATTGAATGAACAACAAACAAAAAGGGTTTTAGGACAAAAGTGATACACATCAAAATGCATACTTACATTCACATGTTGCACTTTCTGCAAAACAAATAGTGACATCAACTTCATACTACTACAAGCTCCTCATGATGATGAAAGATAGTGAACAATGATGGAAACATAAAAATTATACAAAAACTGGTAGGTGTTATGGGCTAATTATGTTCAATGCCACACTTACCTGCACAAGACAACATAACCTCATCAATCAAGTATATACATACAAGGAGACGATAGATCAGAGAAAGAAACACAGAGTAAAAAGGATCAGATGGATGGGTTGGTGATCCACAAACAAGCTAATTAATCCAATCATCTCCAATTACAGTAAGCCTATGGTGAGTCAGTAATATATACTTTAAAATCCCAGCCAAGAAAGAAAAAAACATAGGACAATGGAAGACAGCAAACCAATAAAGTCATTAAGGAAACACATTTTTAAGCAGTACAACTCCTTAATAGAAGAGAATAGCACATATAGAGGGACTTGCGGAAGAATACAATCACTATTCATTACTTTCCAAAAACAAGCTAAAGTCAAAGGGTATAATCATAAACAAGATGACAAAAAACCAGAGGACAAACGGCCAAGCAAACTGCAAGTTTACTAGACCTGCCAGAAATAAGCAAGATTAATATTTGACGATAAAAACGAAAGAACAAATATGCAAAAGAATTGCAACAAGATTTAAGTAAATAGAAAACCAAGGATGGTCACCAAGATAACTGGTCACCCAGCAAACCTACAAACAAAACACAATTATCATGTTTCAGCAAACCTTAAAGAAAGTTGGTCAATCATGGAACAAAAAACAAAGAGGGTTTGGTGACACCGAAATGATGTGTAATCAGAATGCATACGCCCAATCATGAGAGGCTCATTCTGCAAAACACTTGCATAATAACATGTACAGAAAAAGAATAATGGTAAGATAAAACAAATCATAAGATTTATAGAGAAACCAGTAGGTGGTGATTTGACAACCATGTTGATGCCAAATTAACCTACACAAAAGATATTCTGGTCATGCAAGCATACACAAGGGAAGGAAAAGGAAAAATCAAGGCAGGAAGAGAATAACGAGGACTTAATTAATGAGGAACAGGAAGATCCAACCATCTTCAACTACAGAGAATGTTATATGTACTTTTAGGCATGCAAGCCAAGAGAGGAAAAACCTATGATAGAAGAAAATGAACAATTGACGCCATAAACAGATAACTTGTTCATAATATATCCCTTTAGGCATCTAAGCCAAGAGTGAAAAAACATATGAGAGAAGATAGGGAACATTTGACGTCATAAAGAGAACTACTTTTAAACACTAGAACTCTTAATAAAAGAGAAAACCACAAAGTGTTACAATTCTCCTGTTGTTCACTTTCCATAAGCAATCCCCAGGGTATTCAAACCATAGATAACAAAGATCCAAGACCAGCACAAGTTATGCAGACCTATCAGCAAAATAAACAGACTCAATTTCTATCATAATGGTGAGAAAGATCAACCCAATAATGCAAAAAAGGAAAGAAAATGTCTATAAGAATCAAAGCAAAACCATATGGCAAATAGTCTGATACGAACCCAGATCCTAATCAGATAGGGGGTCTGTGTACTTGGTCAAAGGGGTCACTGCATCAGGGGCTTAGTGGCTGAGAAATAGAAGCAGTTACAGCAGTAGGATGACAGTAGAAATAGGATGCTCTAGGTTTCATTTGTTATTGTCACAGTTTATGTTTATCATAAGTAAGGGTTCTAAAACTTGTATCGGAAATTACCCTTCTCGAACAGGGTCTATCTGTACTGTTTTACTTAAAGTTAATCAAGACGACTTTTTAGGTTCTATCATAGTCACAAAGGACAGACCTGCAAACAATATATAATACTTCTGTTAAAGAATCTAGAAAGAACGTTTGCCTCATCGAACGAAGAACAACGATAGGGGGTTTAAAAACAAGAAATAGCACTGATAATAATGCATAAGCCCAATCATTCATGCTTTTATTTCTAAATCACATCATAGTACCATTAACCCCACTCCTCCAAGTTCCTCATGATGATGGAGGCACGGAAAAAACAACTAGAATAAAAACACTTATTAGACTTGAAGAAAAACCAGCAACGGAAACATAATCTTGTCATGCAAGCATACACAAGAAAAATGAGGATTCTGAGAATAGCCAAAATAGTCATAAGGAACATGGGAAGTGCTGACTATTCACAAGCAAGCAGAACAATCCAGTTGTCTTTAGTTATGTCTGAGCCTGTGGTTGATCAATAATATATCATTTTAGCATGACAGCCAAAATTAAAAGGAAAAAAAACAACAAAGGGATAAAAGACATAAAACCAACGATGCCATATGTAATGTAAGGATCATAGAAAACAAAAAGCAGATGGTGACCAAGACGATTTGGACGGCAATGTTTGACGCCAACCAACCCTATACACAAGACATGATCTCGTCAACTCAATAGAGAATGGAAATCAGATGATGAACAAAACTAACAAAACAGAATAAGTAACAGGTGCTAAGGTGTTTAAAGGACCAACTCGTGAGAAGGCAAGCACGACACAAGATCCACAACTTGCAAAAGAACCATCGTAACGGCATCTAAAAGGCAAGGGAAAGCCATTCAAACTTATCCAAGCACCAATCAACAGAAATTGATCATGCAAATTAATTACCTCCTGAACCACAAGCATGTGAGCATTAAAAGAATTAAGCAAACGTCATGGTTTTGATAGCCTAAAGCACCACAGGTGAGCCTAAGATAGAACATGGACGGCCCACTCTACATGCAAGCTTTTTAAAGGCTATAAAAAATAACATAACATGATGCGCAAAAAAGACAAAACAAGTCAGGAGCGTGATGGTCGTCAAACTGAAAACCACTTCCCTTCAAAACCCATCAGTGAAACAACTATCCCAACCTCAACACTGCAGCAAAATACCCCAAAAAATTTTTTTAAGTACATGACCCCGTGAATCATGAAGAAATTAAACCTTGAGGAATCGCTCTAAACTATAGAAGCATGAATGAGATCAAATAAGTAGATTTGAAAACCCTAAAACATCAAAAATCAATTGCCAAAACAACTACACATAGGTAGATTTGAAAACCCTAAAAGGGTATCGTAGAGACATAAGGAGCAACAGAGGTGGTCGCGCCAACACTGTCAACACCGTCAACGGCCAGAAGACCGCCACCGCCACAAGCGGCAACAGCTGCCACGGCCACCACACTGTCACAAGCGGTGGTGCAATCACTCTCGCCTCCTCAACAAAGCCCGTCTCTAAAGAAGAAAAGGGCACAAGAGCACAAACATATAATAAGATAATAATGATAATAATCATAATAATAGTAATAGAGATTGAGAAGCACCGATAATGTCACTTCAGAGCAAATCTGATTGATAACAGAAAACATGCTGAAAACATTAGTGAAAACCCTAAAAGGGTATCAGAGAGACATAAGGATCAACAGAGATGGTGGACCGTCAACGTCCGGAAGACTACCACATGCTCCGGCAAGAGGAGGCGGAGCGGCAACAGCCCTCCACCGTCACACGCCGTGGTGCAACCACTTTCGCCGCCTCTCTCTCGAGAAGAAAAGGGCAAAAAACATATATATAATAATAAGATGATAATAATACCTAGGTTTTTTACCGTCGCGCGATGCGGCGGCATCATACGCAATGTGATAACGTATAGATTACAATCAACTCGACTCGTGTCCGAACTAAATTTACATTGAAACTGTTAAAAACTGGGTATCAAATAACATAAAAACTTGAAATAAAATGCAGGTGCTTATCTATTCCGTAAGTTCACAACTTTAATTCTCATTATGTTATGAAGTATGCTGATAGTTGATGCTGATATAACAGACAATCTTTATTATTGCATAAACATTGTTTTAAAGCTACAAGGCTACTACACATAATGATCTTCAAACATATTTTTTTTAACAGCAATAAAGCTTAACTGAAAATAGGAGCTAGTGGCTGAAAAATGCACCAAGAATCATCAAGAAGTACTATTAACCACTACATATATGAAATGTTTTTTTTCCTTTTATGGTATACATTTCTATCTGCTGTTGGTAGAAAAAACAAATCTGAAGATTCATATTTATATTCTGTTTGGTTCTATTCTTTGGTTCACTTGTTAAAAAGATGATCTTAATATTCTAAAATGAAGTTCAATAAGGTTTCAAAAATATATACAATATACATGGACAGGTATGTTAACATCATATTTCTTAAGTCGAGAACTGAAATGTGAGAAAAACATAAATAACCCAACCTATATTTTCCATAACCTCGATTCAGGCATCAAAACACATGCGCGTAAAAAAGCCAACGCTAAACGGCCACCTAATGGAAAAATGTACCGCACACAGAATCCAAAGAAATTGCAATTATGATAAACTAAAAGAAATTAAATCACTCAAAAAAGAGGTCTATGTTGACTTGATTAGTCAAAAACACTTACACAGACACGAAGATATAAGCAGCAGATCTTTGACTAAAGCTGCAGCAAACCAAAATTCAATCAGACCACGTACTCATTAGTCATTAGCACCTGAAATCACAAAAACTAATGTAAACACAACATTTAAATAGAAGTTACCATCGAGTTAATCCTTGCTAAAAAACTTCACATGTGCTCTAATTCGTAAAAAAAACATCCAAAACACAACGGTTGTAGGGAGAGCAATCTCAGAAAGTAGCTAAATCAACACCTATGCAGCTATAGAGGACTTGAAGATTTCTCAGAAATCTATCACCGAGGACCTTATAAAATAAGTAAAACTCACCCAGGAATACAAATATATGAAGTTCATACTAGCACTGTATGTAAGCAGTTACCACATGAACCACATCCAAAGGAGAGCACCGAAAGCAAAATCTTTACTGAGGACATAGATTCAGCACTTGCGCAAGGGGAGCCAATTGCTAAGTAAATGAGTCCTGAGACAGCAGATTCAATAGCAAATAAGGCTCTAGGCGCCGAACCACAATGCACCAATACAGTTCTCATAGATCAAAAACAGAAGTTTGAATCTGTAGAACAAGCTACGATTTAATTGACTGACGTGCTGCATGAACCAGCAAAAGGAAGGTGGCTGAAAACTTAACGGGAGAGAGAGATTCAACTCTGACAAAAGATTAGCATGCAGACAAAACGAAATTGGTGAAAGTGGAGTGAAAACAGATGAAGAGGATGATGAAGATGAAAAAATGGGTTCATGCTCTGATGCACCTGTTATGGTAGAAGCATCAAAAGACATAGAAATATATTGTAAGGTGTTGGTTCCAAGGTCAAACATGAGATCACCATGGTGGAAATAGCAATAACTGGTAAGTTATTGGTTAGAAAGAAAAATGATAGTGTAACTCTGTCAAATAAGAAGAAAATGAATGTGAAAAATGGTTGAGAAGGAACTCACTGTATCAGATACTTATATAGGAATGTGGTAACATTATGCATATATGCATTATGTGGTAGAGTGAAATGTATGAAGCATCTATGTTAAATCAAAAGACAAAAACAAATAGTTCATTGCGTTAATCAAAAATAAATTCCTTACAGGTCTCAGTCTTCTCTTCACTTCCTCCTAGATATATAAGCCTGAAAACCTAACACCTGAGCATATCAGTGAACATAAGACAAAACAATTGCATACGTAACAGATATGAAACTAAACATAACTAAAGATGTAGAATCATCAATCATATCATAAAAAGTAATGCAACTTGCGCCATGTTAATACCCAAATCCATGGGAATCGTATTTGAGCATCTATTCTTCCAATTTCTTCGATGACTAAAACCTATGTTCCATTTGAATCGCAAAGAAGAATATATTATATGTGATATGGAAGCTAGTGCTAAAGTGGTACAAACCATGCCGTCTTCTTCTTCTTCTTCTTCCCCAATTGAACAACCAACAAGGAGGAGATGAATTGCTGCAAGCCATAGAAGAAAGCTTTTCTGTTTTTAGGGATAACAAGACGATGATGCGTAATCGAAGGAGGATTTCCATTAGGGTTTTCCGTTTTAGCCTTTAGGAGGGGGTATATATAAATATTCCTATTACTATTACACTCCCAATATCAATTTGGGGAAACGATTTAGGAGATCTCGCAAATATCTTGTTTATTATTATAGCACCGTTCCCGCTATTAAATAAACTAAACTACTAATAATAATATAATCATGATTAATTAATAAACAACGTGACGTGTTGAAGTTATAGAATTGCATTGTGAAAAGATTAGTATTTAATTTCCTATTAAACTCAATTATATAATACTAGCCATGAATTCGATAATTATGTATCAAAAAATTTTCAACGCCTTTTTTTTTAGGCCTCCCCTCTTAAATTGGCATTTTAACACAATCTCATAACAGACCAAAGCCCAAATATATTAAATATAAATAATTTAAGTTGTTTTTTTAAGAAAATGAGCCCCTAGGAGAAAAGTAGGGTGAAATCCAAGGGGCATGAAGCACGTGACGGAATATAACAAACTCACCCAATAACCAAGGTCCAGGTATAGTATTGTTTTTTTTAACGACAAATTAATTCTACTCCTACATTACACCAAATTACATCATTGCTTGAGTTGAATTTAATATCTCCCCTCTAAGAGATAAAACCTCTACCAAGTGGGCTAACCCCACGTTAGCTCCAGGTATAGTATTGTGGGGTCGGATGATCCATGTGTTGAATGTTGCAGCAGCCGATGTATGAAATACTATGGAAAGTTGGGCCTCAATGTTCAAGTATAGTATTGTGGGCCTGTGGGGTCTGATGATCCATGTTCCAGCAGCCCATATCATCTTCACAATCCTCAAAAGTGAAAACCCACCGCTGTGCTGACTCCAACACAATCAATGTTTTATGTTTATGAACCAAATACCTCATAAACCATCAACAGTTTCTTCTCTATCACTCAAAAGTCAATAAGTATGTTTGGGTAAGAAGTTAATAAGTTAATTTTAAAAGGTTGAAAAGTAGTCTTTAACAAGTTAAAAATAATTACTTTTCAAAAGTAACTTAAAAATATATAATATGGCCTCTGTTCTCTCTCTAGCACACAAAACTCATTGATCTCTAAGAAGGCCTAATTCAAATGGAAGCAAATCAATTCATGAATTAACTCAGAAAGGTCTGAATTTACTATGTGATTTGGTTGAGATCTAGGGCTGAGAAGGTGTTTCCGCCGATGGTGTGGGGTGGCGGTGGTGGTGTTATGGTTGTGACGGTTAGAGGTGGGCATAAAAACCAAATCCAAATAAAAATCCATGTGTAGCAAAAAATGGATCAAGTTAATCTTCATATTTCATATTATACATACTCCCAGATAGTACTTCAATATAAATTTAAAGAGATATTTTCCACTGAATCCATCAAGTACTCAGAGATCTCTGAAAATAAGTCAAATTAAAAGGGCTTCAAGCAAATATATCAAAATGAAACGAAATATAAAGAAAATTAAGCAGCCACAAAAAAGCATTACAACATAAAATGATTTCAAACCTACAACGGAACAGAAAAAGGTGAATAACTAAAAAAGCTTGTTTACCAACTTCATGAATGCAAATGATGCATTGTATCAAGTTTCCATAACCCATACTAGATATCAAAATATCAAAAAATAATCTTAAATCCAAAACGCCATACTAGAAATCAATTACAAAGTAGTTACACATATTCACCTATTAATAGTCAATATAATGAAAAACAATCAAAATCATAATAAGATAAGAAAAGCAACTAAACAATAAAAGGATTACCGTCACCGAGCGCTACCTATGAAATAAATAAAAGTTATAACCCAAAATGGATGCTTGGAGGATTCTAATATGAAAATAAGTCAAATTTCCAAAATCCAAAATGGATATTGAAATATGATCTCAAGTCCAAAACTGTATGTATTATATAAATCCACAACAGAGAAGGTTGAAAGAATTATTGACCCCACTTGGCGGATGCTAATTATGAAATGAGTTGAATTTCAATAACCACAATTGGGTATCGAAAGATGATCTCAAATCCAAAAGTGTATTCAAGAAAACTACTAGACCTCACTTGGTGGATTCTAATTTAATTGTTGATATGAGTCAAATTTTAGTGATCCAAATTGGGTTGCAAAAGATGATCACATATCCAATAGGGTATTATCCAAGAAATCACATTGAAAAATGTATAAAACTGGAAGTATTAAAAGAATTATTAATAAATCAGATAGATAAAATAATGAAAAAGGGTGCTCAAGAAATCCATACATAAAAAAAAAGAATAATGATTTTAAATCCAAAAGGTATTCAAGTAATCTACTATCCAAAAGTCGATCTCAAATCCAAAAGGATGTTGAAGTAATTCATTGCTGAGAAGCCTTAAAATCGAAATGAGTTCTTCCCTTCACTTGGCGAATGCTAAGTGTGAAAATGAGTCGAATTTCATTTACCCAAAGTCGATATTAAAAGGTGCTCGCAAATTTAAAATGACATTAAAAAATAACATCTTCTAAAAACCATAAAACACAAAGAAAAACTGACGACAAACAAAACTATAAATTGATTAAAAGAAAACCAAGGGTACTTAAACTTTTCCATCTAAACAATCCAAGGGCATTTAGCAATCATCAATTTAAAGAAAATCCAAACACTTTTTGAACTAAAAAGTAACCCAATGCAAGAGTTATTCAATCTCACAAAGAATTTACATAATCACATGTAAAATGAAACAATTAAAAAGATGTCCAACTAAAATTCCAGGAACTAGGAGCCGGTATAAAACTGTTCTTGTATCAAAAATTCCAAACACTCCGACAAAATCAAAGATAATTCACACATTGAGATAAAAAGCAACCAAAAGAAAGTCGATATTTGATTGCTCAAGAGCTTAAATCAAATTAAGAAATCTACGAGAAGACCAAAACCCCAAATGTAAATAACAAAACACTAAAACCATGTAACAACTTGAAACAATGAAAATCATTAACGAGTTCACACAAATATGAGCAAACATATATGATCCAATTTGGCTAGCAAAAGGTGATTTCGTATGAGAAAGGATTTTTTTAAAAAAAAAATCCAAGAATTGAATTGAAAAACATACAAAACTAGAAGTAATAAGATATTTTCATAAATAAAATTGATAAAATAATGAAAAGGGGTATTCAAGAAATCCTTAATCAAAAACTTACAAACAAACAAACAAACAAACCCAGTATATCCCACTCAAGAGCAGGGTCTGGGGAGGGTAGGTGTAGGCGAGTCTTTCCTCTATCTTGTTAGGTAGAGAGACCGCTTCCAGAGAGACCCCCGGCTCGATAGCAAAGGCCATACTGAAAACAAGACACATAGCATACCATGTACAAGAAATCCTACCACACAATAGCATACAGCATACAATAAATCCTACAACACATAATGTACAAAAAGCCATACCGATTGCAATACATCCTTCAAGTAAATCATACGACACATAGCATACAGTATACAATAAATCCTACGACACATAGCATACATTTATCAGGGAGCATGAATAATCACCGTTAAAGGGCAGATATGTAGTACTTAGACATCAGGCCCCGCAACCAGACTTCAAATACCCTTCCTGCCTATTGGTCAAACTAAAAGTCCTTAATTTTAATTTTACGCCTCCACTCACTCCTATCCTCGATCATGTGCTCAGAGAGGTGCAAGTGTATCATATCTCGCCTAATTACCTCATCCCAAGTCAATCTAGGTCTTCCTCTACTTCTCCTACCCTCTAAGATGATGTTCTCTACTGCTCTAACTGGTGCCGCCATTGGTCTCCTCTTGACATGCCCAAACCATCTTAATCTTCCCTCTCGTATTTTATCTGCGACACGAGCCACTTGTAGCTTCTGTCGAAACACTTCGTTTCTTATTCGATCCAGTCTTGTGTGACCACACATCCACCTCAGCATTCGCATTTCCGCTACCTCTATTTGTTTCTCGTGCGATTTCTTTATGGCCCAGCAATCTGTTCCATATAACATAGCTGGACGTACTGCCACTCGATATAGCTTTCCCTTTAGTTTTGCTGTAAACCTCTTATCACATATGATCCCTGATGCTGCTCTCCACTTGCACCATCCCGCTTGAACACGGTGAAAAAATGATCACAACACGTGTATTAGAAATTCAATATCAAAAAGCTTGCAAAACAAAATTGAATTTTGACTTCATTTGGCGGATGCTAAGAATGAAAATGAGTTGAGGTCCAATGACCCAAATCAAGTATCATAAAGATCACACTATTAAGAAGCATACAAGATGGACAAAGAAGATGATCACAATTCCAAAAGAGTATTCAAAAATCTGTTATTGAGCAGGTCGCAAAACAATATGAATTCTTAACCCCACTTGGCGGATGCTAATTTAAAAATGACTTGAATTTCAATAACCCAAATTGGGTATCAAAGATGATCTCAAATCCAAAAGGGCATTCAAGAAACACTATTGAGATGCTTGAATTTTTGACCCCACTTGGTTGATACAAATTATGGAAATGGGTCGAGTTTCAATGATCCAAATCCGCTATCAAAATGTGACCTCAATTCAAAAAGATTTTCAAAATATCTAAGAAATCAAATAAAGAAACATACAAAACTAGAGAAGTATTAAAACATATTCATAATAAATTGCTATAAAAAGTGAAATAGGGAACTGAAGAAATCCATAATTGATAAATTTACAAATAGAAAAAAAATTTGATCACAAATTGAAACACGTATTCAAAGATCAGCTATTGAAAGCTTGAAACACGTCTAACATGAGAAATAACTCCTAACCAATTACCATTGTATGACAAATAAAGCAACAAAATCAAAAAGTATATAACAGGATCACAATCATCAAACACCCATCACACGCAGATGCTTTATATAAGTTTTCACACATCTAATTTCAAAATGGACAACTCCTAACCACTTATGAGGTATATGAGAACAAAGCAACCATGGATATAAAGATGGACACACACAACGCTAATGGATCATTATGACAACAAGTTAGTGCAACCAAATCCAAATAAAGGACCATGTGTAGCCAACAATGGGATCAAGTTAATCTGGATAGTTCATATTATACATAACTCTAATAGTACTTCAATATAAATTTAAAGAGATATTTTCCGGTGAATCCCCCAAATACTCATAGATCTACGAAAGTGAGCCAAATAAAAGGGCTTCAAGCAAATATATCAAAATGAAAGAAAAAATAAAGAAAATTAAGCACCCACAAAAAAGCACCATGTAAGGCTCCGTTCCGGGCACCTCACAGTTGGTCATTCACAGCAATAAACGTACATATTATAAATTAAGCAGCGGAATTATGTTTAGCAAAAGCATCCATTCATTATAAAAACTGTTGCTAAGCAATACATTCTAGTTTCTAAGTCACAAAATAATTGATTGAATGAATTACAGAACAACAGTATCGTCAAAACAAAATGGATGTCAGTCTTCCCGCCAAGTAGCCACCCCTGTGTGCCATTCTCAGCAACCTGTCACCTGCCAACTGGAAAATACATAAAAGTCAGCGTTGCTGAGTGAGTTCTAGTTTTATAGTTAAAATACTTTACTTTTCGTTCAAAAACCGTTCCTCATTTGGCACAAGTGATCATACATCGTACGTACACATAGGTAATATTTTCATTATCTGCATCATCGTTCAATTCGTACTTTTATCATTCCTCTTTAATTAAACTGTGAGTCTGTTGCAACACCAAGTCGCTCACCTCTGAGCCAATCACAAAGATTGACCCATATACTGTGAGTCTGTTGTGACACCAAGTCACTCACCTCTAAGCCAATCACAAAGATTGACCTACATTCCTGTGAGTCTGTTGTGACACCAAGTCACTCACCTCTATATCAATCTCAAGGATTGATCCTGTGTGCATCCTTCGGGGTAGCGAACCCGCATCACAGTTGAGCTAACACCTGCCAGGGGTGTGCACCTCCATTCATTTGCTTGCAAGACTTTCGTTCATTCGTTCACGTTCCATTCCTCTTTATCATTAATTCTTCCACTTTATTAATGATAATAATTATTGATCATGATCATTCCACATAGAACATACAGTATTATTATTACTAAGCATAATAATAATAATAATACAAATAATATTATAAATAATATTATTCATTCTCTTATTAATATTCCTAATCATAATATTAATAATATTAAGAAAAGGGATATTATTACATTCAAACATCATCATACATTCATCTTCATACGTTCATCATCATACATTCCTCATACCTTACTTAACAATATTTTAATAATATTGATAACAATAATGTACTAATAATAATATTAGTAACAATTAGGGTTAATCATACTCATCATTATATGCATGAGACATCATTATTTATTAACCCTAGTCAACCCTGGTCAAACCTCGAACTTCGGGTTTACTGAGAATTTCCTGAAAAATTTCTAAGTGTCTAGGCGTTTTAGCACTATTGGTCGTATAACCCCCTGGTCGTATGAGCACTATTAGCCGTATGAGTCCTGCTGGACTTTTCACCTAACACTTAGAATTATTCACTGGTCATACGACCTGGTCGTATGACCCCTGCTGGTCGTACCACTCTGGACTTAGAAACATATTTGGATCATACGACCACTGTTGGTCGTATGAGCCCATACTTAGAAAAATTCTCATGATCATACGACCACTGTTGGTCGTATGAGTACTATGGGCCTCATACTTAGAAAATATCACATGTTCATACGACCACTGTTGGTCGTATGAGTCCTATTGGGCTCAACACTTAGAAAAATATTCTGGTCATACGACCACACTGTTGGTCGTATGACCACTAGTGGACTTACCAACTTTTGCTGATTTATTCTAAGTCCCATTTTCAAACATATTGCAACCTGTTCATGTGTCTAATCCATAAACCAAGTCCCAAACATCGTAATGCCTAATTCTAAACATAAACATATGATTTTAGGCATAAACTAACATCAACATAAACATACGCACATTCTAATCATACGGGTATCAAACCCAAGTTTTATAAAAACATGTTTACATGCATTTCCAGCCCCAAAACATTTAAAAACCAGTAAAATGGGGTCTAGAACTCACCTTAGCTGTCTTCTTCGAATTTACACCCTGCACCCGAACCTTCTCAACTTGTTCTAACACCTAAAACACACACACCACATCGCCCGAACACACAAGACACACTTATAAGCACACATAGGGTTCTAGAATTATCTAAAACTTCAAAAACTAGAGAATTCTTACCAAAAGCTTCGAATTTCTCGGACCTTTCTTCAGAAATCCGAGGGTTTTCTGCTCCTGCTGCTTTCTCTCTCTAAAAGTTCGAATGAAGTGAAATGCAGATGGTAATGGGCGGCCATGCCACCTTTTTACCAACTTAATAAGATTTTTTATCATTTTGCACTTTTGGTCCTCCAACTTGGGGTTGACTTCTTTTCCTTCTTTTTCTTTCTCTTTATTCTTTTATTTCTTACTAGTAAAAATACGGGTGTTACAAGTCCACCCCCCTTATATGGGTTTCGTCCCCGAAACCTGTTATTCCTCATACAGATGTGGGTAGTGCTGTCTCATTTCTTCTTCAGTCTCCCACGTAGACTCGGATCCCTTCCTGTGCTTCCACTGTACACGCACAAGAGGAACCACTTTATTCCTCAACCTCTTTTCTTTACGATCAATGATTGCTACTGGTTGCTCCACGTAGTTGAGCCGTTTGTCTACTTCAATGTCCTCCAGTGGTACAACCATGTCTTCATCAGCTAAGCACTTCCTCAGATGAGATACATGGAATGTGGGATGAATTCCACTTAACTCATCTGGCAATTCAAGTCGATAGGCCACCTCTCCTACCCTTGCGACAATCCGGAAAGGTCCTATGTACCTCGGGCTTAGCTTGCCTCGTTTCCTGAATCTAATGATTCCTTTCCAAGGTGAGACCTTCAACATAACTCGGTCACCAACCTTGAACTCTATCGGCCTCCGCCTCTTGTCAGCATACGACTTTTGCCTATCTTTTGCCGCCTTCATGAAGGCTTTGATCTTTTCTAGTTTCTCAGTCGTAGCTTCGATCACCTCAACACCTCCTAACTCTTTCTGCCCAATGTCTCCCCAGCACACGGGCGTCCTACATCTCCTCCCGTATAGCATCTCGTAAGGTGGCATGCCAATGCTGGCGTGATAACTATTGTTGTACGAGAATTCTGCTAACGGCAGGTGATCGTCCCAACTTCCTCCAAAGTCAATCACGCACGCCCGAAGCATGTCTTCGAGTGTTTGGATCGTCCTCTCAGACTGACCGTCTGTCTGAGGGTGATATGCTGTACTAATGTGTAGCCTCGTCCCCATCGCATCATGAAATCTCTTCCAAAACTTGGAGGTAAACCGGGTGTCACGATCAGACACAATAGACACCGGTACGCCATGACGAGCTACAATTTCTTTAATGAATAGATCCGCCAATCTTTCAGATGAATACGTCTCGCGGATCGGTAGGAAGTGGGCACTCTTCGTCAATCGATCAACTATCACCCATATAGCATCATACCCTTTCGGGGTACGCGGTAACTTCGTGATGAAGTCCATGGTGATGTGTTCCCACTTCCATTCGGGTATATCCAACGGTTGGATCTTCCCGTAGGGCTTCTGGTGTTCCGCCTTCACTTGTAAGCAAGTCAAGCACTTACTTACGTACTCCACTACGTCGCGTTTCATGCCCGGCCACCAGTAGTCTTTCTTCATATCGTGGTACATTTTGGTAGCACCGGGGTGAATGGAGTATCGTGTCTTATGGGCCTCATCCATAATCCTACTACGTAGATCCCCGTATCGAGGAATCCACATTCGCCCAAATCGGGTCTTAACACCTAGAGTGTTCTCATCCAATTCTGTCACTAGACCTCTCATCCTTTCGGAGTTAAGACGATCTTCTTTCAAAGCCTCATCTTGAAACTCCTTAACCTGTGTCATCAAGTCGGAGGTCATAATCAACTGATAAGCCTTCACCCGGATCGGCTCAGGCCTTTCTTTTCGGCTAAGGGCATCGGCCACCACATTGGCTTTGCCCGGGTGGTAATGGATCTCACAATCATAATCTTTATCAGTTCCAACCACCGCCTCTGCCTCATGTTTAGATCCTTCTGCTCGAAGAAATACTTCAAGCTTTTGTGGTCAGTGAAGATTGTGCACTTCGTTCCGTATAGATAGTGCCGCCAAATCTTTAACGCAAAAACCACCGCAGCTAGTTCTAGATCGTGTGTGGGATAGTTGACTTCGTGGGTCTTCAGCTGTCGGGATGCATAGGCTATTACCTTCCACGTTGCATCAACACGCAACCTAGCCCAGAATAGGATGCATCCGAATAGACCACCAAGTCTTCATTTCCCTCAGGCAAAGTCAAGACAGGAGCTTGTGTTAGTCTCGTCTTTAATTCCTCAAATGCATCCTCCTGTTCTCGACCCCACACGAACTTTACATCCTTGCGAGTTAATTTTGTTAAAGGTGAGGCTATCTTGGAGAAGTCTTGAATAAATCTCCTGTAATAGCCCGCCAATCCCAAGAAGCTACGGATTTCGGATGGCGTCTTTGGTGATTTCCATTGCATTACAGCCTCAACCTTTGCTGGGTCTACCATAATTCCCTCTGCATTTACCACATGACCCAGAAATTGTACCTCGCGTAACCAGAACGCACATTTGGAGAACTTAGCATACAGTTTCTCCCTTCTCAGAGTCTCCAACACTTCCCCAATGTGGCCGGCATGCTCTCCTTCGCTCCTTGAATAAATCAGAATATCATCGATGAACACAATCACTGATTTGTCTAACATTGGCCGACACACTCGGTTCATCAAGTCCATAAAAGCAGCTGGCGCGTTAGTTAGACCAAATGACATGACGAGAAACTCATAATGTCCATAACGCGTACGGAAAGCTGTTTTAGGAATGTCCTGCTCCTTCACCTTCAATTGATGGTAGCCAGATCGAAGATCTATCCTCGAGAACCAACTGGCACCCTGGAGCTGGTCAAACAAGTCATCGATCCTTGGTAAGGGGTATCTGTTCTTCACCGTCAGCTTATTCAGCTCGCGGTAGTCGATGCACATCCGCATACTACCATCCTTCTTCTTTACAAACAGAACCGGAGCACCCCAAGGTGAGATACTCGGTCGGATAAACCCCTTATCCAGCAGCTCCTGCAACTGATCCATCAATTCTTTCATCTCCGTCGGAGCCAAGCGATACGGTGCTTTCGCGACAGGTTGGGCACCCGGTATCAGGTCGATCTGGAACTCGATCTCTCGGTCTGGTGGCAAACCCGATAAGTCCTCGGGAAACACATCCGGAAAGTCACACACCACTGGTACATCGCATAGTTGTGGTGTTGGCGTCTCTACGTTCTTTACATAACATAAGTAGGCGCTACATCCGCGCCTCATACACTTTCCCGCCACCGCCATCGAGATCACCTTCGGAATCGTCGTAACTCGATCGCCATAAATCGTCACCGGACTTCCGTCGGTCGCCGTCAGTCTAATCATCTTCTTTCGGCACACGATATTTGCTTCGTAGGTTGCTAACCAGTCCATCCCTAACACTACATCAAATCCTCCTAGAGGCATCACATGTAACCTGGCAGCAAACCTATGGCCCTCTAATTCTATGGTACAGCCCTCTATCACATCCGTAACCCTAGTGGATTTTCCAATAGCGGTTTCTACATCAAAGGACATATCAATGCATTTACTCCTAACAGGCAGTTTAGCACAGAAAGTAGCAGAAATGAAACTCCTACTAGCACCAGAATCAAATAACACAGAAGCAAGAGTTTGATTTACTAGGAACGTACCTGATACAACATCGGGGTCCGTCCTAGCCTCCTCTCTGGTCATGGTGAAAGCTCTGGCGCTCGCCCTCTGCCCTTCAGTTCCGGCCGTCTTCTTTCCCCGGAACTCTCAGCCCTTGGCTTCCTGCAATCCCTGCTCATATGGCCCGCCTCGCCGCAGTTATAACACCTCAGATCCTTACAATCCTTCAGCATATGCCCCGGCTTCCCGCACTTGAAACACACGTTGAGCCCCGATTTGCACTCACCCGTATGCTCCTTCCCGCACTTGCCACACCTCTTGGGCTTCGAGCTTGATGACCCCACCCTTCGGTCATCCACTTTCATCTTTTTATTGTTCGGAGTAAAACCGCCACGCCCGAACCGTTTCCCATTCCAGTTTCGGTCACCACCACCAGTCTTCTTCACCTCCGCATCTGCTACTTCTCTCTCATCGTAGAGCCTCCCAGCCAAGTCTACTGCCGACCTAAAAGTGCTTGGTCGTGCAGCAATCAAATGCCTACGAATATCGGCTGGTAGTCCCTGAATATACCGGTTAATCTTGCGAGATACCGGTGTCACTTGGTCCGGCACCAGCCTTGCCATTTCATTGAACTTGGCAGTGTATTGCTGGTGGTTCATGATTCCCGCCTCGAGTTGCAGAAACTCCCTCTCGATCTTATCCAGTTCCCTGTGAGGACAGAATTCCTCAATCACCAGCTTCTTCAACTCGGGCCACTTCATCTTGCTTATGGCCCTGCTCCCCTCAGCTTGGACAATATTGTCCCAACATAATGCTGAGTCGGTAAAAGAGTGGGTGGCAAATTTTACCTTCTGATCTTCCCGGCACTCACTGATCTCGAGTACCGCTTCCATTTCCCTTACCCAACGATGGGCAGCAGTAGCATTGCCATTTCCATCAAAAGTCGGGGGCCTGCACCTCTGGAATGCCCGTAATTGCATCCCTTGGTCGTCACCCCAACCACATCATCTTCCTCTTCATCTGATACTACTACCTCAGGATTCGGCCGTTCATCTCCTCCCTTGCTTTCCTTCCCAGTTGACCCTCTCCTATCCTCCTTCTCCTTTCTCTCTTCATTCCTCACAGCACGAATAACATCAGTCACCACAGATGGCATGACTGCCTGCAGGACTTGGTGTACCTCATCAGCAATCGCCTCCCTAGCTGAGGCATTCAGGCTCGCATTCTCGGTTTCTTCATTCCGGTTAGGAACCTCAGGGTTCACAGGAGTCGTCTTAGGAGCTTTAGTGCTGTTCCTAGTCGTACGCGGACGACCTCTACCTCTAGCAGCCTTAGAAGGTTTCTTCCCAGCCATTCTCCTATGCACTATAAGATTCAAACACTAAAACAGTCATTCAAGGAACAGCTTAGTTTATGTCAAGTATAGTAAGTCCCTAATTACAGTGGCCAGTTGTGATTAGCCACTTACTTTACTCTTCACACCCCAAGCATTTCCTATCCTGACTACATCAGTATCTAAATCTACTAAGAACACATAAGTCACATATAGCACACGCACATAAGTCTGGTTAACTTTTAAGAAAACAATACCTGATGGCACACGGCTACTCGGGCTGACATCCTTCTTTCCGTCCCATTCTCAGTTTAAGTTAAGGTTTATTTTGAAAAATTTTACCCAATTCACTTAAACTTTAGCTCTGATACCAACTTGTAAGGCTCCGTTCCCGGGCACCTCACAGTTGGTCATTCACAGCAATAAACGTACATATTATAAATTAAGCAGCGGAATTATGTTTAGCAAAAGCATCCATTCATTATAAAAACTGTTGCTAAGCAATACATTCTAGTTTCTAAGTCACAAAATAATTGATTGAATGAATTACAGAACAACAGTATCGTCAAAACAAAATGGATGTCAGTCTTCCCGCCAAGTAGCCACCCCTGTGTGCCATTCTCAGCAACCTGTCACCTGCCAACTGGAAAATACATAAAAGTCAGCGTTGCTGAGTGAGTTCTAGTTTTATAGTTAAATACTTTACTTTTCGTTCAAAAACCGTTCCTCATTTGGCACAAGTGATCATACATCGTACGTACACATAGGTAATATTTTCATTATCTGCATCATCGTTCAATTCGTACTTTTATCATTCCTCTTTAATTAAACTGTGAGTCTGTTGCAACACCAAGTCGCTCACCTCTGAGCCAATCACAAAGATTGACCCATATACTGTGAGTCTGTTGTGACACCAAGTCACTCACCTCTAAGCCAATCACAAAGATTGACCTACATTCCTGTGAGTCTGTTGTGACACCAAGTCACTCACCTCTATATCAATCTCAAGGATTGATCCTGTGTGCATCCTTCGGGGTAGCGAACCCGCATCACAGTTGAGCTAACACCTGCCAGGGGTGTGCACCTCCATTCATTTGCTTGCAAGACTTTCGTTCATTCGTTCACGTTCCATTCCTCTTTATCATTAATTCTTCCACTTTATTAATGATAATAATTATTGATCATGATCATTCCACATAGAACATACAGTATTATTATTACTAAGCATAATAATAATAATAATACAAATAATATTATAAATAATATTATTCATTCTCTTATTAATATTCCTAATCATAATATTAATAATATTAAGAAAAGGGATATTATTACATTCAAACATCATCATACATTCATCTTCATACGTTCATCATCATACATTCCTCATACCTTACTTAACAATATTTTAATAATATTGATAACAATAATGTACTAATAATAATATTAGTAACAATTAGGGTTAATCATACTCATCATTATATGCATGAGACATCATTATTTATTAACCCTAGTCAACCCTGGTCAAACCTCGAACTTCGGGTTTACTGAGAATTTCCTGAAAAATTTCTAAGTGTCTAGGCGTTTTAGCACTATTGGTCGTATAACCCCCTGGTCGTATGAGCACTATTAGCCGTATGAGTCCTGCTGGACTTTTCACCTAACACTTAGAATTATTCACTGGTCATACGACCTGGTCGTATGACCCCTGCTGGTCGTACCACTCTGGACTTAGAAACATATTTGGATCATACGACCACTGTTGGTCGTATGAGCCCATACTTAGAAAAATTCTCATGATCATACGACCACTGTTGGTCGTATGAGTACTATGGGCCTCATACTTAGAAAATATCACATGTTCATACGACCACTGTTGGTCGTATGAGTCCTATTGGGCTCAACACTTAGAAAAATATTCTGGTCATACGACCACACTGTTGGTCGTATGACCACTAGTGGACTTACCAACTTTTGCTGATTTATTCTAAGTCCCATTTTCAAACATATTGCAACCTGTTCATGTGTCTAATCCATAAACCAAGTCCCAAACATCGTAATGCCTAATTCTAAACATAAACATATGATTTTAGGCATAAACTAACATCAACATAAACATACGCACATTCTAATCATACGGGTATCAAACCCAAGTTTTATAAAAACATGTTTACATGCATTTCCAGCCCCAAAACATTTAAAAACCAGTAAAATGGGGTCTAGAACTCCTTAGCTGTCTTCTTCGAATTTACACCCTGCACCCGAACCTTCTCAACTTGTTCTAACACCTAAAACACACACACCACATCGCCCGAACACACAAGACACACTTATAAGCACACATAGGGTTCTAGAATTATCTAAAACTTCAAAAACTAGAGAATTCTTACCAAAAGCTTCGAATTTCTCGGACCTTTCTTCAGAAATCCGAGGGTTTTCTGCTCCTGCTGCTTTCTCTCTCTAAAAGTTCGAATGAAGTGAAATGCAGATGGTAATGGGCGGCCATGCCACCTTTTTACCAACTTAATAAGATTTTTTATCATTTTGCACTTTTGGTCCTCCAACTTGGGGTTGACTTCTTTTTCCTTCTTTTTCTTTCTCTTTATTCTTTATTTCTTACTAGTAAAAATACGGGTGTTACACACCACCTCATGTTTATCGACAAACAGAATGATTTCAAACCTACAGGCTGCAACTAAACACAAAAAATTGAATAACTGAAAAAGCATGTTTGCCAACATCATAAATACAAATAGTGTATGGTATCAAGTTTCCATAACCCATACTAGATATCAAAAGATGATCTTAAATCCAAAAGGCCATCCAATAAATCAATTACAAGGTAGTTACACATATTCACCTTTTTATAGACAATACAATGAAAAAGAGTCAAATCATAACAATATAATGAAAAAAGAGTCAACAAAAATAACATTTTCTAAAAACCACAAAACAGAAAGAAAAGCTGATGACAAACTAAACAAATTGAATAAAAAATAACCAAGGGTAGTTAAACTCATCCATCTAAACAATCCAAGGGCTTTCTGCAAATCATCAATTTATAGAAAAATCCAAACACTCTTTGAACTAAAAAGTAACCCAATGCAAGTCTTATTCAATCTCACAAGGAATTTACATAATCACATGTAAAATGAAACAAATAAGACAGTGTCCATGAATTAGGAGGCGGTATAAAAATGTTCTTGTATCCAAAACAGTCCAACAAAATCAAAGATAATTCACACATTGGGATAGAAAGGAACCTAAAGACCAAGACCTTACAAATCAAATCAATAAAGCTAGGGGAAAAGACCATAACCCCAAAGGTAAATAACAAAACACTAAAACCATGTAACAACTTGAAACAATCAAAATCATTAACGACTTCACACAAATATGAGCAAACATGTATGAAAAAGGGTGAGAATCATTAACGAATCTAACTTGCCCATTATAGCAGGCTCTAAGCATTAACAAGAACACCTTTAACTTAACGAGGTAAAAATTAGCAGGTGAAAAGCAAGCCAACAAACAAAATCCAAATATTAAGACTAAGAGGTGGCATACATAAAATATAAACTTTTTCCTAGTGCAAGTACACGGAAACGACTACCGATAATACCCAAAAAAAATCCAAACATGTGGTAAACAAATAAATAGTTACAGAAGACAAAAAGAACACAACTAAACATTTTCTAATAAATCCTTCATGCTCTTCAGAATGTTCAAAATAACATATGAACAATTTTAAAAGCATATTTAACAGATTCTCAAGAAATTCTGAACATATAATAGTAAAAAATGTACGAGACACATTAAAAAGAAAAATAATAGACAATGCAAACTGAACTAATAAAAAAGCCTAAAGTAGGATTGTGAAATGAATCAAATTTAAACACAGTAATAAGAATTATTGCCCACTTGTTGAATGCCAATTGTGAAAATGAGTCAGATTTTAACAACTCAAATCATGAGTGGAAATATGATCTTAAATCCTAATGCGTGTTCAAGAAATCCATTACCCGAAAACATAAATAAAAGAAGAACTAAAACCTGCTACAAAGTTTCAAAAATCAAATAAAGAAAAATAAAAGAAAGCTGCAAAATCATAAGATAAACCTAATAAAGCCATTTTTGTCCGCTTAGTGAACGCTAATTGTGAATTGTGTCAAATTTCCATAACCCTACTTACAAAATGGATATCTAAAGATGACTACAAGGTTATTCAAAAAAATCCACAATCAAAAAGCTTACAAAATGTATATCGAAAGATGATCTCAAGTCCACAAAAGGTATTCAAGAATCCATTAGTGAGAAAGATGCAAAACAAAGTAAATTCTTAACCCCACTTGGCGGATGCTAACTTTGGAAATAAGATGACTATTAATAACCCATATTTAGGGTTTCAAAAGAAGATCTCAAATCCAAAAGGGTATTCAAGAATCACTATTAAGAAGCTTCAAAAACAAATTAGATTTTTTAACCCACTTGGTAGATGCTAACTGTAGAAATGAGTCAAGTTTCAATGATCCAAATCGGCTACCAAAAGATGATCTCGAATCAAAAAGGTATTAGAAAAAACCAAGAATCGAGTTGAAAAACATACAAAACTAGAAGTAATTAAACATTTTCAAAAATAAAATTGTTAAATAGCGAAAAAGGGTATTCAACAAATCCATAACTTAAAAACTTACACATAGGGTAGTAAAAAAAGAAGATCACGAATCAAAACATGTATTCTAGAAATCTAATATCAAAAAGTTTGCAAAACAAAATTGAATCTCGATCTAACTTGGCGGATGCTAAGGGTGAAAAGGAGTTGAGGTCCAATGACCCAAATCGGGTATCGTAAAGATACACTTATTGAGAAGTATACAAGAAGGACAAGGAAAGAAGAACTCAAGTCCAAAAGGGTATTCAACGGCCAGAAGACCGCCACCAGCTCCGCCTCAACTACAAAGGGAGGCGGAGTGGCAGCAGCCTCCACCGTCACTCGTGGCGGTGCGACGAATCTCGCAGGTCCTCTCTAGAAAGAAGAAAAGGGCACAAGAACACAAATAACAAAATGATTACAGATGTTAACGGAAACATAATTACAAAAGGTAGATCTGAAAACCCTAAAAGGGTATCGAAGAGAGAGGGGGGTAAAAAAGCAACAGAGGCGTGCACACCACCACCATCAACAACGTCAACAGCCAGAAGATCGCCACCTGCTCCACCTCAACCGCAAAGGGAGGCGGTGCGGTGACAGGCTCCACCGCCACAGTCATAATTGAAGAGGCAGAGATGCAAGCATCCATATGTCCATATGTTTGTAGTACAAAGCATCGATATATCACGAGCATAATCATACAAATAACACGAATATTGTTCAATCAAAAGTTTAAATAACCTTAACCTCTACCTTTTAAGGTAGATCTGAAAACCTTAATAGGGTATCAGTGAGACAAAGCCGCAACAAAGGTGGTCGCACCACCACCACCAACGGCCAGAAGACCGCCACCTTCTGCGCCTCAACTACAAAGGGAAGCGGAGTGGCAATAGCCTCCACCGTCACTCGTGGTAGTGCAACGACTCTCGCAGGCCCTCTCTATAAAGAAGAAAAGGGCACAAGAACACAAACAACAAAATGATTACAGATGTTAACGGAAACATAATAACGAAAGGTAGATCTGAAAACTCTAAAAGAGTATCGAAGAGAGAGAGGGGGTAAAAAAGCAACAGAGGCGGGCACACCACCACCATCAACAACGTCAACAACCAGAAGATCGCCACCTGCTCCACCTCAACCACAAAGGGAGGCAGAGCGAGGACAGGCTCCACCGCTAACGTCATAATTGATGAGGCAGAGATGGGAGCATCCATAAGTCCATATGTTTGTAGCACAAAAGCATCGATATGTCACTAACATAATTATACAAATAACACGAATATTGTTCAGTCAAAAGTTTAAATAACCTTAACCTCTACCTTTTAAGGTAGATCTGAAAACCTTAAAAGGGTATCAGTGAGATAAAGCAGCAACAAAGGTGATCCAACCACCACCATCAACGGCCAAAAGACCGCCACCTGCTCCGCCTCAACTACAAAGGGAGGCGGAGTGGCAACAGCCTCCACTGTCACTCGTGGCGGTGCAACGACCCTCACAGGTCCTCTCTATAAAGAAGAAAAGGGCACAAGAACACAAATAACAAAATGATTACAGATGTTAACGGAAACATAATTACAAAAGGTAGATCTAAAAACCCTAAAAGGGTATCGAAGAGAGAAAGGGGTTAAAAAAGCAACAGAGGCGTGCACACCACCACCATCAACAACGTCAACAGCCAGAAGATCGCCACCTGCACCACCTCTACCACAAAGGGAGGCGGTGCGGTGACAGGCTCCGCCGCCACCGTCATAATTGATGAGGCAGAGATGCAAGCATCCATATGTCCATATGTTTGTATCACAAAAGCATCGATATATCACGAGCATAATCATACAAATAACACGAATATTGTTCAGTCAAAAGTTTAAATAACCTTAACCTCTACCTTTTAAGGTAGATCTAAAAACCTTAAAAGGGTATCAGTGAGATAAAGCAGCAACAAAGGTGATCGCACCACCACCATCAATAACCAGAAGACCGCCACCTGCTCCGCCTCAACTACAAAGGGAGGCGGAGTGGCAACAGCCTCCACCGTCACTCGTGGCGGTGCAACGACTCTCGCAGGTCCTCTCTATAAAGAAGAAAAGGGCACAAGAACACAAATAACAAAATGATTACAGATGTTAACAGAAACATAATTACAAAAGGTAGATCTGAAAACCCTAAAAGGGTATCGAAGAGAGAGGGGGTAAAAAAGCAACAGAGGCGTGCACACCACCGCCATCAACAACGTCAACAGCTAGAAGATCGCCACCTGCTCCACCTCTACCACAAAGGGAGGCGGTGCGGTATAGGCTCCACCGCCACCGTCATAATTGATGAGGCAGAGATGCAAGCATCCATATGTCCATAAGTTTGTAGCACAAAAGCATCAATATGTCACGAGCATTATCATACAAATAACACGAATATTGTTCAGTCAAAAGTTTAAATAACCTTAACCTCTACCTTTTAAGGTAGATCTGAAAACCTTAAAAGGGTATGAGTGAGATAAAGCCGAAAAAAAGGTGGTCGCACCACCACCACTAACGTCTAGAAGACCGCCACCTTCTGCGCCTCAACTACAAAGGGAGATGGAGTGGCAACAGCCTGCGCCGTCACTCGTGGTAGTGCAACGACTCTCGCAGGACCTCTCTATAAAGAAGAAAAGGGCACAAGAACACAAACAACAAAATGATTACAGATGTTAACGGAAACATAATTACGAAAGGTAGATCTGAAAACCCTAAAAGGGTGTCGAAGAGAAAGGGGGTTAAAAAAACAACAGAGGCGGGCACACCACCGCCATCAACAACGTCAACAGCCAGAAGATCGCCACCTGCTCCACCTCTACCACAAAGGGAGGCGGTGCGATGACAGGCTTCACCGCCACCGTCATAATTGATGAGGCAGAGATGGAAGCATCCATACGTCCATATGTTTGTAGCACAGAAGCATCGATATGTCACTGACATAATTATACAAATAACACGAATATTGGTCAGTCAAAAGTTTAAATAACCTTAACCTCTACCTTTTAAGGTAGATCTGAAAACCTTAAAAGGATATCAGTGAGATAAAGC
Organism: Flaveria linearis; assembly: GCA_024085815.1. NCBI lineage: Eukaryota > Viridiplantae > Streptophyta > Magnoliopsida > Asterales > Asteraceae > Flaveria > Flaveria linearis. The sequence goes on from CM044002.1 coordinate 25,668,114, forward strand.
AGTAACAAAGGTGATCGCACCACCACCATCAACGGCTAAAAGACCACCACCTGCTCCGCCTCAACTACAAAGGGAGGCGGAGTGGCAACAGCCTCCACTGTCACTTGTGGCGGTGCAACGACTCTTGCAGGTCCTCTCTATAAAGAAGAAAAGGGCACAAGAACACAAATAACAAAATGATTACAGATGTTAACGGAAATATAATTACAAAAGGTAGATCTGAAAACCCAAAAAGGGTATCGAAGAGAAAGAGGGGTTAAAAAAGCAACAGAGGCGTGCACACTACCACCATCAACAACGTCAACAGCCAGAAGATCGCCACCTGCTCCACCTCTACCACAAAGGGAGGCGGTGAGGTGACAGGCTCCACCGCCACCGTCATAATTGAAGAGGCAGAGATGCAAGCATCCATATGTCCATATGTTTGTAGCACAAAAGCATCGATATATCACGAGCATAATCATACAAATAACACGAATATTGTTCAGTCAAAAGTTTAAATAACCTTAACCTCTACCTTTTAAGGTAGATCTGAAAACCTTAAAAGGGTATCAGTGAGATAAAGCAGCAACAAAGGTGATCGCACCACCACAATCAACGACCAAAAGACCGCCACCTGCTCCGCCTCAACTACAAAGGGAGGCGGAGTGGCAACAGCCTCCACCGTCACTCGTGGCGGTGCAACGACTCTCGCAGGGCCTCTATATGAAGAAGAAAAGGGCACAAGAACACAATTAACAAAATGATTACAGATGTTAACAGAAACATAATTACAAAAGGTAGATCTGAAAACCCTAAAAGGGTATCGAAGAGAGGGGGTAAAAAAGCAACAGAGGCGTGCACACCACCGCCATCAACAACGTCAACAGCCAGAAGATCGCCACCTGCTCCACCTCTACCACAAAGGGAGGCGGTGAGGTGACAGGCTCCACCGCCACCGTCATAATTGATGAGGCAGAGATGCAAGCATCCATATGTCCATAAGTTTCTAGCATAAAAGCATCGGTATGTCACGAGCATTATCATACAAATAACATGAATATTGTTCAGTCAAAAGTTTAAATAACCTTAACCTCTACCTTTTAAGGTAGATCTGAAAACCTTAAAAGGGTATGAGTGAGATAAAGCCGAAACAAAGGTGGTCGCACCACCACCACCAACGACTAGAAGACCGCCACCTTCTGCGCCTCAACTACAAAGGGAGGCGGAGTGGCAACAGCCTCCACCGTCACTCGTGGTAGTGCAACGACTCTCGCAGGCCCTCTCTATAAAGAAAAGGGCACAAGAACACAAACAACAAAATGATTACAGATGTTACGGAAACATAATTACGAAAGGTAGATCTGAAAACCCTAAAAGGGTATCGAAGAGAGGGGGGTAAAAAAGCAACAGAGGCGGGCACACCACCACCATCAACAACGTCAACAGCCAGAAGATCACCACCTGCTCCACCTCAACCACAAAGGGAGGCAGAGCGATGACAAGCTCCACCGCCACCGTCATAATTGATGAGGCAGAGATGGAAGCATACATACGTCCATATGTTTGTAGCATAAAAGCATCGATATGTCACTGACATAATTATACAAATAACACGAATATTGTTCAGTCAAAAGTTTAAATAACCTTAACCTCTACCTTTTAAGGTAGATCTGAAAACCTTAAAAGGGTATCAGTGAGATAAAGCAGCAACAAAGGTGATCGCACCACCACCATCAACGGCCAAAAGACCGCCACCTGGTCCGCCTCAACTACAAAGGGAGGCGGAGTGGCAACAGCCTCCACTGTCACTCGTGGCGGTGCAACGACTCTCGCAGGTCCTCTCTATAAAGAAGAAAAGGGCACAAGAACAAAAATAACAAAATGATTACAGATGTTAACGGAAACATAATTACAAAAGGTAGATCTGAAAACCCAAAAAGGGTATCGAAGAGAAATAGGGGTTAAAAAAGCAACAGAGGCGTGCACACTACCACCATTAACAACGTCAACAGCCAGAAGATCGCCACCTGCTCCACCTCTACCACAAAGGGAGGCGGTGCGGTGACTGGCTCCACCGCCACCGTCATAATTGAAGAGGCAGAGATGCAAGCATCCATATGTCCATATGTTTGTAGCACAAAAGCATCGATATATCACGAGCATAATCATACAAATAACACGAATATTGTTCAGTCAAAAGTTTAAATAACCTTAACCTCTACCTTTTAAGGTAGATCTGAAAACCTTAAAAGGGTATCACTGAGATAAAGCAGCAACAAAGGTGATCGCACCACCACAATCAACGACCAGAAGACCGCCACCTGCTCCGCCTCAAGTACAAAGGGAGGCGGAGTGGCAACAGCCTCCACCGTCACTCGTGGCGGTGCAACGACTCTCGCAGGTCCTCTCCATGAAGAAGAAAAGGGCACAAGAACACAATAACAAAATGATTACAGATGTTAACAGAAACATAATTACAAAAGGTAGATCTGAAAACCCTAAAAGGGTATCGAAGAGAGAGGGGGTAAAAAAGCAACAGAGGCGTGCACACCACCGCCATCAACAACGTCAACAGCCAGAAGATCGCCACCTGCTCCACCTCTACCACAAAGGGAGGCGGTGCGGTGACAGGCTCCACCGCCAACGTCATAATTGATGAGGCAGAGATGCAAGCATCCATATGTCCATAAGTTTCTAGCACAAAAGCATCGATATGTCACGAGCGTTATCATACAAATAACACGAATATTGTTCAGTCAAAAGTTTAAATAACCTTAAACTCTACCTTTTAAGGTATATCTGAAAACCTTAAAAGGGTATGAGTGAGATAAAGCCGAAATAAAGGTGGTCGCACCACCACCACCAACGACTAGAAGACCGCCACCTTCTGCGCCTCAACTACAAAGGGAGGCGGAGTGGCAACAGCCTCCACCGTCACTCGTGATAGTGCAACGACTCTCGCAGGCCCTCTCTATAAAGAAAAGGGCACAAGAACACAAACAACAAAATGATTACAAATATTAACGGAAACATAATTACGAAAGGTAGATCTGAAAACCCTAAAAGGGTATCGAAGAGAGGGGGGGTAAAAAAGCAACAAAGGCGGGCACACCACCACCATCAACAATGTCAACAGCCAGAAGATCACCACCTGCTCCACCTCAACCACAAAGGGAGGCAGAGCGATGACAGGCTCCACCGCCACCGTCATAATCGATGAGGCAGAGATGCAAGCATCCATATGTCCATATGTTTGTAGAACAAAAGCATCGATATGTCACGGACATAATCATACAAATAACACGAATATTGTTCAGTCAAAAGTTTAAATAACCTTAACCTCTACCTTTTAAGGTAGATCTGAAAACCTTAAAAGGGTATCAGTGAGATAAAGTAGCAACAAAGGTGATCGCACCACCACCATCAACGGCCAGAAGACCGCCACGTTCTCCGCCTTAACTACAAAGCGAGACGGAGTGGCAACAGCCTCTACCGTCACTCGTGGTGGTAAAACGACTCTCGCAGGCCCTCTCTATAAAGAAAACGGCACAAGAACACAAACAACAAAATGATTACAAATGTTAACGGAAACATTATTACGAAAGGTAGATCTGAAAACCCTAAAAGGGTATCGAAGAGAGAGGGGGGTAAAAAAGCAACAGAGGGAGGCACACCACCACCATCAACAACGTCAACAGCCAGAAGATCGCCACCTGCTCCACCTCAACCACAAAGGGAGGCAGAGCGATGACAGGCTCCACCGCCACCGTCATAATTGATGAGGCGGAGATGCAAGCATCCATATGTCCATATGTTTGTAGCACTAAAGCATTGATATGTCACGAACATAATCATACAAATAACACGAATATTGTTCAGTCAAAAGTTTAAATAACCTTAACCTCTACCTTTTAAGGTAGATGTGAAAACCTTGAAACGGTATCAGTGAGATAAAGCAGCAACAAAGGTGATCGCACCACCACCATCAACGGCCAAAAGACCGCCACCAGCTCCGCCTCAACTACAAAGGGAGGCGGAGTGGCAACAGCCTCCACCGTCACTCGTGGCGGTGCAACGACTCTCGCGGGTCCTCTCTATAAAGAAGAAAAGGGCACAAGAACACAAATAACAAAACGATTACAGACGTTAACGGAAACATAATTACAAAAGGTAGATCTGAAAACCCTAAAAGGGTATCGAAGAGGGAGGGGGTAAAAAAAGCAACAGATGCGTGCACACCACCACCATCAACAACATCAAGAGCCAGAAGATCACCACCTGCTCCACCTCAACCACAAAGGGAGGCAGAGCGATGACAGGCTCCACCGCCACCGTCATAATTGATAAGGCAGGGATGCAAGCATCCATACGTCCACATGTTTGTAGCACAAAAGCATCGATATGTCACAAGCATAAACATACAAATAACACAAATATTGTTCAGTCAAAAGTTTAAATAACCTTAACCTCTACCTTTTAAGGTAGATCTGAAAACCTTAAAAGGGTATCAGTGAGATAGAGCAGCAACAAAGGTGATCGCACCACCACCATCAACGGCCAGAAGACCGCCACCTGCTCCGCCTCAACTACAAAGGGAGACAGAGTGGCAACAGCCTCCACCGTCACTCGTGGCGGTGCAACGACCCTCGCAGGCCCTCTCTATAAAGAAAAGGCAAAAGAACACAAACAACTAAATGATTACAGATGTTAACGGAATTATAATTACGAAAGGTAGATCTGAAAACCCTAAAAGGGTATCGAAGAGAGGGGGGTAAAAAAAGCAACAGAGGCAGGCACACCACCACCAACAACGTCAACAGGCAGAAGATCGCCACCTGCTCCACCTCAACCACAAAGGGAGGCAGAGCGATGACAGGCTCCACCGCCACCGTCATAATTGATGAGGCGGAGATGCAAGCATCCATATGTCCATATGTTTGTAGCACTAAAGCATTGATATGTCACGAACATAATCATACAAATAACACGAATATTGTTCAGTCAAAAGTTTAAATAACCTTAACCTCTACCTTTTAAGGTAGATGTGAAAACCTTGAAACGGTATCAGTGAGATAAAGCAGCAACAAAGGTGATCGCACCACCACCATCAACGGCCAAAAGACCGCCACCAGCTCCGCCTCAACTACAAAGGGAGGCGGAGTGGCAACAGCCTCCACCGTCACTCGTGGCGGTGCAACAACTCTCGCAGGTCCTCTCTATAAAGAAGAAAAGGGCACAAGAACACAAATAACAAATGAGTACAGATGTTAACGGAAACATAATTACAAAGGTAGATCTGAAAACCCTAAAAGGGTATCGAAGAGAGAGGGGGGGGGTAAAAAAAGCAACAGATGAGTGCACACCACCACCATCAATAACATCAAGAGCCAGAAGATCGCCACCTGCTCCACCTCAACCACAAAGGGAGGCGGTGCGGTGACAGGCTCCACCGCCACCGTCATAATCGATGAGACAGAGATGCAAGCATCCATATGTCCATATGTTTGTAGCACAAAAGCATCGAGCATAATCATATGTTTGTAGCACAAAAGCACCGCCATCTGCTCCGCCTTAACTACAAAGGGAGGCGGAGTGGCAACAGCCTCCACCGTCACTTGTGGTGGTGCAACGACTCTCGCAGGTCCTCTCTATAAAGAAGAAAAGGGCACAAGAGTACAAATAACAAAATGATTACAGATGTTAACGGGGACATAATTACGAAAGGTATATCTGAAAACCCAAAAAGGGTATCGGAGAGATGGACGAGCAACAGAAGAAAAGAACGATAAACTGATATCTGAATTACAAACTGTTTCAGAAGACCATAGAAGTATCAATGAAGGATGCATCGAAGAAAAGGCACAAGGTAACTTTGGTGTAGGAATTAAAGATGCAAAAAGTGGAGATGAGACTGTGGAAGATGTTATTATAAATAAGGTCAGCAACAAATACACCATTAGTACAAGTGGCTTTTTCTTGTATAAGCTTAGAACAATTCTGGTTCTCCTAATATATTGTCAGGTGTTGAGTCAAAGGTCAAACATTCGATAGCCAAGGTTAAGAAAGCAATAACCGGTAAGTCTTATCCTCCGAAATCTTTATTATTGCATAGACATTGTTTTAAAGCTACAAAGCTACTACACATAATGATCTTCAAGAATAATATTTTTTTAATAGCAATAAAGATTAATTGAAAATAGGACCTAGTGGCTGAAAAATGCACCAAGAATCATCAAGAAGTACTATTAACCACAACATCGATTCAGGCATCAAAACACATGCGCGTAAAAAAGCCAACGCTAACTGCCACCTGATGGGAAAAAGTACCGCACATAGAATCCAAAGAAATTGCAATTATGACAGACTAAAAGCAATCAAATCACTCAAAAAAGAGGTCTATGTTGACTTGATTAGTCAGAAATACTTACAAAGAAAGACACGAAGATGTAAGCAGCACATCTTTGACTAAAGCTGAAGCAAACCAAAATTCAGTCAGACCATGTACTCATTGGTCATTAGCACCTGAAATCACAAAACGAATGTAAACACAACATTTAAATTGAAGTTACCATCGAGTTAATCCTTGCTAAAAAACTTCACCTGTGCTCTAATTCGTAAAATAAAAACATCCAAAACACGAACCTTATACTGAGCATGAACGGTTGCATCTCAAAAAGCAAAATATATTCACATAAGAAAGCATGCCATCACCTGATCTTTTAACTAATTCGATCATCATGGCCAGAGAGACATTGAATTAACCTAACCAATAACCACTCGAGCAACAGGCTTTGGCAGGACATGTCCGAAAGCAAGTGTTTACAGCAAAAATCAAAACAAGCCTCACATCTAGAGTAAAATATCATTCATAAGTGCCTGATTCATGTACAGAAAACAGAATTCATAACTGTTGGTAAATCAAATCATATAGAGCAAGTTACCAGGCTCGAATTGGGTAAAGGGTCAGATCACCATGGCTGCAATGGAGGTTGCAGGTGAGCACCTACCATCCTCCGAAGTTTCCAAGCCAAGGAAAGACCCTCGGCATTCAGAATCGCATGTGCCAACCACTGAATGACATACACGACTTCGAATTTCATGTAAGAAACCCTAACCACGGAAAACAACACAAACCCGACCTAGGGTGGGTTTTATAATAGAAACCCTTACAGACAAAGACGGAAGCAGAACATAGCACCAAAAGTGTTGCAGAAAACACCTATTTAGGGTTCGATCTATATGAGAACCCCGATCGAACAAACAGATGGAGCAAAATCAAAATAGAAGTCAAGGAACAAACAGAGCATAACTAAAAATGTAGTATCATAAGAAGTAAACAATGTAAACAATTGAACGGTGTAGCAGAAATAGCATCCGGTCGTCGGAATTCGGTTATATCGCCGGAAAACGAATCACAGGATGAATCGAGAGTCTGTGTAATGTGATCAAAAGGTGTATCTGAATTCGGTTATATCGTCGGAATTCGGTTATATCGCCGTAAAACGAATTGCAAGAGAGTTGTTGAAAGGAGATGAATCGAGAGTGTCTGATGTAATCGAAGGGTGTATCTGAGGATTTCTATTAGGGTTTAAGAAGGGTATATATTCATATTGCACTCCCAAATTTTTATTTGGGGAAAGGATTTGGGAAATCTCCTAATATATTGTTATTTATTTAGGTATATAATAAAAAACTAGGTATGGAACCCACTGTGCGTTGTCGCGTGGGTTATTTTGAATATCTAACGGGCACTAGTATTAAGTAGTCATCTGAATAAAATTTTGCATTAGGATACAAGTATAAATAAGAATATGAGTGAAACCTACGTGTTACTGCGTAATCATCTCAATAAAATTTTCAAATCTAACAGGTGCATGTTTAAATTCACGTCTCGCAAACAACCATCAGTCACAAATGGAAGATACTATTGAATCCTATTGCTTTGTACTTCGTAAAAATCAACTTATAATAGTTTCTAAAATTATATAGAATCAATAAATAATAATTAGGCAATGAAACTTAACTAATCAATGACCAATAAATCAAAATATTTTGGTTGCCACTTGCCATTTGCTTAAGCACAAATGATGCAACGGTGGTCATTGGGAAAGAGTTCCGCTCATTAGCGTCGGCAAGGGTTTGGTCACGGTGGTGATCATCTGCAGCAATGATGCACAGTTCTTGTCTATTTGAGGTGGTGGAAGCCATTGTTGGATGCAACATCACTGGTTAATGGATCCATAGTTTGATAATGATGTCAAGACTCAACAGTGACGGAGCTTGAACATTCCTGTACGGGGGACACTGGTTAATGGATCCATAGTTTGATAATGATGTCAAGACTCAACAGTGGCGGAGCTTGAACATCCCTGTACGGGGGACAGGGGTGAAATTAATTTCTTTTATGAGGGCGAACTCGATATTTATATTAAACTTTACACCACCGTGCTAAAAATTTACACTAACGGACTAAAAATTAACACTCCCTGACGAAAAAATAGAGGGGGGCGCCCCCCGATCCCCACTATCCTCCACCCCTGAGACTCAAGATGAAGAAATTTATAAAAGAATTAGTTTATGTTAAAGAGACAAAATAGTCTTTCTCTTTAACATGTGGAGTGGTGTTTTTGTAAATTGTTAAACTTTGTGGCTAATTTATGATATCCCAAAGGTGACTTTTGTCACCGACATCCGTTTTTAATATATATAAAACTTTACACTACCGTACTAAAAATTTACACTAACAGACTAAAAATTAACACTTCCTGACGAAAAAAATAGAGGGGGTGGCCGCCAATCCCCACTATCCTCCGCCCCCAAGACTCCAGATGAAATTTACAAAAGAATTAGTTTATGTTGAAGAGACAAAATAGTCTTTCTCTTTAACACGTGGAGGGGTGTTTTGTAAATTGTTAAACTTTGTGACCAATTTATGATATCCTAAAGGTGACTGTTGTTATCGACATCCGTTTTTAATATGATATATAATGCGCGTAAGATCTTGTTTAGTGTTATATTGTCCATCCACCCTATTAATTAAACTTATATAATTTATTATCATTTTTATACTACTCCTGTATTACATATATTAATAAATAAAATATTAATAATTATAAAAAGGTAAAATTATAAAAAAAAAATATTTTTTAAATAAGATATAGCAGAGTTAGTATAATTAAGTATTTTATAATAAAAAAGAAATCAATTGACGACTATTCATTACCCTGTGGCCTACAAGGGTATATATACATATAGCAGTTCAAATTAAACCATATTTAAAAAAAAACATCCAACCAATCAAATGATTTTTTCTTTTTTTCTTTTTTAATTAAATCAATAACGATATATTAGTTAGGTTACATATTTTAATTATGGTAAGGAAATTCAAATCAAAATCTCAATATTTTTAGTTTGACTAAGGGGCTGTTTGTTTTGGTGCTGACTCGCTGACCGGACTGACCGCTGACTCGGTCAGCGGTCAGCCCGTTTGATTAGGCTTCGAGCCCGGCTGACCGGGTCTCCGGTGCTGACCCAGGTGCTGACTCGGTCCATGAAAAAAAATATGCTGACCTGCTGACCCTGCCCCTTCGTCGCCCTCCCTCTCGCGACCCGCAGCATCACTCGCGACCGACGACCACCCCTTCGTCGCCCTCCCTCCGCCGCCCTCCTCCCTCCGCCGCAAGCCCTCTCGCGACCCGCAAGCAGCCGCAGCACCACCGCCCACCGCCCCAACGGCGCGCCCACCGACGAGCAGCCCTCGGCAGCCTGTTGCGATGTTGGTTTTGAAGTCGGAAGAGTGGAAGAGAAGGGTGGTGACGGTGGTCGGTGTCTTGGTGGTGGCTTGTGGTGGTGGTAAGAAGATGTGAAAGAGAAGAGTGAAAGAGGAGTGAAAGAGAAGAGTGAAAGAGAAGAGTTGTGGTGTGGGTTTATATTCTTATTATTATTATTATTATTATTATTATTATTATTATTATTCTTATTATTATTATTATTATTATTATTATTATTATTATTATTATTATTATTATTATTATTATTATTATTATTATTATTATTAAGGGTGGGTGTCTTGGGTTTTTTTATGGTTTCTTTGGTGTGTTAAAATAATTTATTAATGGAGTTATTACATAATTTATTAAAATACAAGGGTAATACAGTGATTTTATCATTCAGCATAGTCAGTCAGATACTATATCAAACAATCAAGTTCCAGTCAGATGCAGACTCAGTCAGAACTTCTTACTGGGTCAGCTTCTGACTCAGTCAGATCTTACTCAGTCAGCACAATCAAACAGCCCCTAAATCCAAAATTTTAAAATTGTTAATAAAATTATTTGTAAATTTGTACGATGTAATTTTGTGTTTTTTTGTGTTGTTCTCTACGGCCTACAAATTCTTGGCTTTAAACCATAAAATTCCAAGAATAGTATCTAATCTTGCTGCAATGGTTGCTAATTGATCTACCAAAATCCGGGTTGCAGGTGCCATTCGATTCCCGGTAATGGAACCAAATGATAGAACCCAAAACTTTTTATAGAGAATGCAAAATTGAACAAAGATAGTCGGCCCGATTCGAGAGGGTTAATCTCCAAATTCAGATTACAAAACAAATAATAATTACCATGACACCTAAACAACAAACAAGATCTAGATATATATTCTAATTCCCATCAGAAGTTTGCACCCCTACTTCCCCCTGTCCTGATTTTTTGGATCAACCACTCAGACTTCCTAAATGTTTAAATTAATTCTGAATTAATTGCCCCCAACAGCTAGATTCGTATCATGTATCTCCTGTTCATCACCTTCCATAACCAAGCCCAAGTCAAAGGAATGATCACAAAAAAAGAAAAAGAAAAGTAGCAACAAACCATTATAAAGGTCCAAGGGAACCACAAGTTCACTAGACCTTCGAGCAACAAGCAAGATTTAAATACTTGAATGATGATAAAATGAACGCGCAAATGTGAAGTAAAAGAAAACTAGAGATAACATGATGACCGTTCACCCAGCAAACCTACGAACAAAAAACAATTATATTGTTTAGCAACCTGATGTTCAACGCCACACAAACCCATATATAAAACATAATCTTGTCACGCAAGCAAACACACAAGAAAAATGAGAAAACAGAGAAAAAGATAGCAGAAAGAACTGATAGATGAGCGCGGATGATCCATGTGCAAATCAAAATGATCCATAAATCAGCATGAGTTGCACCCAGCCTGCGTAGGTCAATACTATATCATTTTAAGCATTCCAGAGAAGAGAGAAATATAGGATCATAGAAGATAGAAACTAGAGATGCAATAACATGTCTGATCAATTGAACACCTTGATAAATAAGAATAGCATAGACTGATATGATGCACCTGTTATTCACTTACAATAAGCAATCCCTGGGTCGAGAAGGGTTCTTAAAAAAAAGGTTGAAACAAGGCTCAGAAGACCAAGGTCCAGAACAAACACAAGTTTTCCGGCTTTGCAAAAGTAGGAAAATATTTTTTTTATCAGTAGCTCCTCGATAAAAAATACAGCAGAAACTGATGTGATGCTCCATTGCATCACTTTCCAGAAACAAAGCCCAAGTCAAAGAAATAATCACAAACAAAGTGGAAACAAACTAGAAAGGACGAAGGTCCAAGCAAGGCACAAGTTTACTAGACCTGACAGCAATAAGCAAGAGTCAGATGGAAAACAGTTTCAGTAAGATTTCAAAAAACCACAAAATAGTCACGTGATGGCTGGTCTCACCTGGCAAACCTACAAACAAGACAAAATTATGTGTTTAGCAACCTAAAAAGAAAGTTGATCATCATGGAACAAAGAACAAAGAAAAGAGGGTTCTAAGACTCCAAAGTGATACTAATCGAATGCATTGGTAATAGGTCAAATCATCTATTGCTCTTTCTCCAAAAGACATGTATAATAACAGTAGCACCACACTCCTGCAAGTTTCTCATGGTGACCAAGAGACAGAAAAAATTAATGATAGAAAGCCCAGGTGTTAGTGACTTAATAACTATGTTAGATGCCACATTAACTACACTACAAAATAATCTCGCCATGCAAACATGCACAAGAGAAAAGGTGATATCAGTAAGATAACAAGAGGAAGGACTTAACAGATGAATAGCACAACAATCAAATCATCTTCAATTCGAGAAGTCTATGGTTGGTCAATAATATAACCTTTTAGGCATCCAAGACAAGGGAGATAAAACATATGACGTAGAAGATAGTGAACAAGTGATTATCATAAACAGGAATCTTGAATTAATCAGTATAAAAAGTTACAAGATGCACCACTTGTTCACTTTCCATAAGCAATCCAAAGGGGGATTCATAAAGACGCAACAAACCAGAGAGAACTGTCCAAGACAAGCACTAGTTATGTAGACCTATCACAAAACAAATGCAATGCTTGATGATAGAAAAGAAGAAAACCAATAATGGAAAAAAGAAGAAAAGTAAGCATCCATAAGAATCAAAGCAAAACCATTGATGGTCAACAGGCATTAGTCCTACACACAAAATACAATACTTCATTTTAGCTATCTAGAAAGAAACGTCGGTCATATCAAACAAAGAAGGGAATAAGAAAGAAAGAGAAATTAGGACAAAAGTTGGCACTGAACATAATGCGTAGGTCCCAATCGTTCATGCTCTTTCTGCAGAAAGAAAACTCCAAACTCCTGCAAGTTCCCCATGATGATAAACAGATAGTAAGATGATAGTATTGACATTAACACAGTCAAAAGAATCATAGAAAAACCAGCTGGTGGTGATCGGACAACCATGTTTGACAGCACACGAACCTACGCACAAAACATAACTCGTCATGCAAGCATACACACTAGAGAAAACAAGAATCCAGATGGCAGATACTCAACAAAATAGCCAAAAAAATGAAAAACACTGACTATCCGCAAGCGAGATGTACAATCCAATCATCTTTTGCTATGACTAAGCCTGCGGTAGGTCAATAATATATCCTTCCAGGCATCCCAACCAAGATAGAAAAGTAATAAAATAATAATATAAGACATAAAATCACCAGATGCCATAAATAGAGAGGGCAACTTTAGAAAACAAACCACAAATGGCGACCAAGAAGATTGGACCAGTAATGTTTGTTTCCAACCCTAAAACAAGGCATAATCTCGTCATGCGAAGTCACAACATAAAATAGGAATCACATGATGAACAAAGTAATGGTCCTCCTTGATTAGAAGAAATCACATCAACTGATATGATGCTCCCATATCAAACCCCAAATCAAGAGGGATTTACACAAAAGATGGAAACAAACTAGAAAGGACAAAGTTCCAACCCAACCACATGTTTTTCGGGCCTATCAACAATGAGCAAATTGCATGATCAGATAAATGAAGAGAACAACCATGCAAAAAAACTACAAGTTTAAAGAAAACCCAAAGATGGAAACAAACCAGAAAGAACGAAGTTCCAACCCAACCACATGTTTTCTGGGCCTATCAACAGTGAACAAATTGCATGATGAGATAAATAAAGAGAACAAACCATGCAAGAAAGCTACAAGTTTAAAAGAAAACCCAAAGATGGAAACAAACCAGAAAGGACAAAGTTCCAACCCAGCCACATGTTTTCCAGGCTTATCAACAATGAACAAATTGCATGATCAGATAAATGAAGAGAACAAACCATGCAAAAAAACTACAAGTTTAAAAGAAAACCCAAAGATGTCCAACTTGTTCACTTCCCATAAGCGATCCCAGGTGATCTAAAAATAATAATAATTAAGTCAACAAAAACATAAAGAAGTCTCGGTGCAAGAGAAGCACAAGTTATCCAGACCTATCAGCAAAAAAAAAAAAATTCATGACGAAATAAAATAATAAAACCAATAATAAAAAGGAAAGAAATAAAAGAAAAATTCATAAGATTCAAAGCAAGATGGACATCGGGGCAACAATCCTACAAACAAAATACAATACTTCTGTTAAAAGTCCGCATAAATCAAACTAAAACAAGTCATGGTTAGGAGTCCTACAAACAACATACAACACTTAAGAGTGATAACGATATAAAAAGAACGTTGATCACATCAAACAAAGAAGTAAAGAACAAAAAAGAAGATTTTAGGCCCAAAAGACACTTATCATAACGCACAGATCTAATCATTTTTTGCTCTTTTGCGGAACACATGCATAGTACCATTACCTCCACAATCCTTCAAGTTCCTCATGATGACAAAAGAGACAAAAAAATTAAAGACGATAGGAGTTGGAAAAGACCAGTGGGTGCTATTGGACAACAACGTTCAATGCCACAATAACCTGCACACAAAACACAATCTCATCACAAGCACACATGAAAAGACCGGTGGGTGCTATTAGACAACAACGTTCAGTGCCACAATAACCTGCACACAAAACACAATCTCATCATGCAAGCACACATGAGATAAATGAGATTTCAGAGAGAACAAAATAGCAACAAGGAAAAAAATGGACAGATACCGACAACCCACAAGCAAGCGGAAACATCAATCATCTTCAGTTGCATCTAAGCCTACGGTGGGAAAATAGAACATTCTTCTACACTTTTAGGCATCCCAGACAAGACTGAAAAATAACAAATGATGACAAACGCACAAAATCAAGGATGCATAAACAAAGAACGTAAGGATGGACAGATACTGACAACCCACAAGCAAGCGGAATCATCTAATCATCTTCAGTTGCATCTAAGCCAACGGTGGGAAAATATAACATTCTTTTACACTTTTAGGCATCCCAGACAAGACTTAAAAATAACAAATGATGACACGCACAAAATCAAGGATGCCTAAACAAAGAACGTAAGGATCATAGGAAACAAACAGCAGATGGTGACCAGGATGACTGGACCAGTAATGTTGACACCAACCGGCCCTACAAACAAAACATAATCTCATCATGCAAACTCAAAATAATAAACACAAGTCACATGATGAACAAAATAGCATGAACGCAGTAAAAACAGCTATTAATGCCTATGAGCAAGAGCAGAAATCCACAATCATTTCCAGTTGCATCTGTGGCTATGACAAAAGCATCCATATTGCACGAACATAATCATATAAATAACACGAATATTGTTCAGTAAAAAGTTTAAATAACCTTAACCTCTGCCAGTTGGAAGATATAAAAACATTCCATTACCAGAACTGGTTGATGATTTGTAACTCATGGTATGCGGAACTAGCATACGTGTAGCATGAACCAAGTCCTGCGATTAGACTGCAAGGAAAGATTGTTGCCTAAAAGATATTGATAGTAAGAGCAATCATATCAAAATCACCAATCAGCTCTTGGCCGTCCCCCACTCTATTCAGTCATATCAAAATCACCAATCAGCTCTTAGCCGTCCCCCACTCTATTTCAGCATTAAATTAGTATTTCTACTGCTTTCCAACAAATTCATAACTATTAATGAAAGTACTTAAGCAACATAGAATTAAAAAGCAAGGATGCATCATAGACACACACATGCACACACACACACACATATATGTATCTCTTACCAACGTATTATAGCGATCACATAGCATTGCTCCTCAGTCTGTCCAAATTGGCCAATGGTCCAAACTTCCTCTTAGCCCCTTAAGACTCAAGTGGCTTGTTAACCTTCCATGGTAAATTTGGTGGAATTGTGTTAAAAGAGAGCTTTTGCATCTAAAAACATCTTTTTCAACACACAAGCAGCATCCACATAGCATCTATAGTTAAGCGCACATCATGACATTAGCAAGACAACAATAGAGGGGACATGTCAATGGTAGTTATGATCGGGGCAGTCAGTTGTGGCACCTAACCATAATCGGCAGCCAAGCCAAAGCAACGCAACATTGGGAGAACATACCCAACAGAAGCATAAGGCCAACAACATGGTTGAAGTTCTACAACACATTAGCCTCAGATGAGCTTATATTCCCAACACCAACATCATGGTAATACTATCCATAAGAAGTGCATAAAGTAAAAAATAAGATAAATGCAACATAAGCAATTAATAATTACTAGTGTACCGTGTACGTAGAAGCTCAGAAGCATTTAGTGAGTGGAGGTCCAGCACCATCCACGATTCATGGTTGTTATCATCAAGTCATCCAATTTAGCCTTAAGCAGAAATAATTCAGACATATATAAAAAAGAGAAATAAGATTTAAATAATTATGTGGGTTTGATATCTAGTATCATATGACTTTCATATGTAAGTTTGCAACTTTACTCGGAATACAAGTAACCTTAGCTTCTTCAATCTAACAACAATGAGTCTTTGAAAAATAATAGAAGAAAGAAGCCAGTCGCCACCGTCAAAGAAAGCCGGTTATGGCCACTCCGGGCAGCGATACTGAGGCTCAACAGTAGCATCGGCCAAGGAAATAGCCAAAACAACACAAAGGTAGATCTGAAAACCTTAAAAGGGTATCAGTGAGATAAAGGAGCAACAGAGGTGGTCGCACCACCACCATCAACAGCCAGAAGACCGCCACCTGCTCCGCCTCAACTACAAAGGAAGGCGGAGTGGCAACAGCCTCCACCGTCACTCGTGGTGGTGCAACGACTCTCGCATACCCTCTCTATAAAGAAGAAAAGGGCACAAGAGCACAAATAACAAAATGATTACAGATGTTAACGGAAACATAATTACGAAAGATAGATCTGAAAACCCTAAAAGGGTATCGGAGAGAT
Source organism: Flaveria linearis (assembly GCA_024085815.1). Taxonomy (NCBI): domain Eukaryota; kingdom Viridiplantae; phylum Streptophyta; class Magnoliopsida; order Asterales; family Asteraceae; genus Flaveria; species Flaveria linearis. The sequence continues at coordinate 25,684,814 of CM044002.1, forward strand.
GGACGAGCAATAGAGGTGGTCGCACCACCACCAACAACACTGTCAATGGTCAGTAGACCGCCACCTGCTCCGCCTCCACCGCCACTGTCATACACTGCGGTGCATCCACTCTCGCTGCCTCAACAACCCTCTCTCTAAAGAAGAAAAGGGAACATGAGCACAAATAAGATAATAATAGAGATTGAGAAGCACCGATTGGCAGTTGCGACTGCTAATCATAAACGACAGGTAAGCCAAAGAAACCGACAAAATTCTTGCAGTATGATGACAGCCTGCGGCCAATGTAAACAGTGGAGGCATTATCTTATGTGTTAATAAACCAACGAAAGGAACACTATCATGAAGCACCCAAAGCATTCGGTCTCATATCATAAACCTGATCATAGATTTATCATTATCATCGACCACAACTTTGTTTGACCTCATCAACATTGGGAAAACATACCCAACAGAAGCATAAGGCCAACAACATGGTTAAAGTTCTACAACACATTAGTCTCAAACGAGCTGATGTTACGAGCACCAACATGGACAAAATGATTTACCTACAAACAGCATCGACGCAACGATATACCCAACAGAAGCTATCAGTTGAAGTGAACCCAGTCCCAGTCTCAGGTGAGCCAAGGCTCTATCATAATCGACGTAGCATTTTCCAACAGCAGAACTAAGCAGACAACATGGTCAGAACAAACATCATCAAACAAGCAAAGAAAAACATAGTCAGAACAAAACATCATCAAACAAGCAAAAAAACATGGTCTGAACAAACATCATCAAACAAGCAAAGAAAAACCAAAACAAAACATATGCATGTTTAGAGCCAGAGATGAGAATCAACCCAACAGCAACATCACCGAACATAGAAAGAAGCAAGCAATCAACAAAGTCTCAAATTTAGTGACCCTCATCATCATCAACACAACTAACCTTCAAACAGACATATGAGGTAACCTAACTTCAACATTAGTGACTAAAGAAAAGACCAAAACATAAACAAAATCTCAGATGCGGTAATCCTCATCATTGATGTTACGGACTTAGGCAACCCAACAACAACATCAATGAATAAAGAAAAGACCAAAACACAAACAAAATCTTAGATGATATCATCATCACAGTTGACACAAGGAAATAAACATCAACAAAACAGCAACTCTAAACAAAGAAAAGACCGAAATAAACAAAGAAGCGGTCGCCACCATCGAAGAAAGCCGGTTATGGCACTGCGAGCGGCGATGACCAAAAAATAACAAAGTCTTAGATGACCAAAACATCAACAATCAATAGCCAAAACACCTACACATAGGTAGATCTAAAAACCCTAAAAAGGTAATGTAGAGCAATAAGGAGCAACAGAGGTGGTCGCACCACCACCGTCAACACCGTCAACGACCATAAGACCGCCACCGCCACAAGCGGCAACAGCTGCCACGGCCACCACCACCTTCACAGACGGTGGGCACCACTCTCGCCTCCTCAACAAAGCCTGTGTCTAAAGAAGAAAAGGGCACAGGAGCACAAACATATAATAAGATAATAATAATAATAATAATAATAATAATAATAATAATAATAATAATAATAATAGTAGTAGTAGTAGTAGTAGTAATAATAATAATAATATAATAGAGATTGAGAAGCACGATAATGTCGCTTCAGAGCAAATCTGATTGCTAACAGAAAACACGCTGAAAACATCAGTGAAAACCCTAAAAGAGTATCAGAGAGACATAAGGATCAACAGAGATGGTGGCACCACCACCGTTAGCGTCCGGAAGACTACCACCGTGCTCCGCCAAGAGGAGGCGGAGCGGCAACAGCCCTCCACCGTCACATGCCGTGGTGCAACCACTTTCGCTGCCTCTCTCAAGAAGAAAAGGGCACAAATAGTATAATATATAATAATAAGATGATGATAATAATATATTAGTCATTAGCACCTGAAATCACAAAAACTAATGTAAACACAACATTTAAATAGAAGTTACCATCGAGTTAATCCTTGCTAAAAAACTTCACATGTGCTCTAATTCGTAAAATAAAAACATCCAAAAACACGAACCTTATATGAGCATGAACGGTTTTAGGGTGAGCAATCTTAGAAAGTAGCAAAGATCAACACCTATGCAGCTATAGAGGACTTGAAGATTTCTCAGAAATCTATCGCCGAGGACCTTATAAAATAAGTAAAACTCATCCAGAAATACATATAGATGATGTTCAAACTAGCACTGTAGGTAAGCAGTTACCAAATGAAACACATCCAAAGGAAAATCTTTACTGAGAACATAGATTCAGCACTTGCGCAAGGGGAGCCAATCGCTAAGTAAATGAGTCCTGAAGCAGCAGATTCAATAGCAAATAAGGCTTCAGGCGCCGAACCACAATGCACCAATACAGTTTTCATAGATCAAAAAGAGAAGTTTGAATCTGTAGAACCAGCTAAGATTTAATTGACTGACTTGCTGCATGAACCAGCAAAAGGAAGGTGGCTGAAAACTTAACTGGAGAGAGAGATGCACCAGTTATGGTAGAAGCATCAAAAGACATGGACGTCAAGTCTCATAAGAAATCTCATAATATATTGCAAAGTGCTGGTTCAAAGGTCAAACATGTGATCACCATCACCAAAAGCGAAAAATCAAGTTTTTGGTTATAGACAAATAATCATAGTGTAATTCTATCAAATAAGAAGAAAATGAATGTGAAAAGTGGTTGAGAAGGAACTCACTGTATCAGATACTTATATAGGAATGTGGTAACATTATGTATATATGCATTATGTGGTAGAGTGAAATGTATGAAGCATCTATGTTAAATCAAAAGACAATAACAAATAGTTCATTGCGTTAATGAAAATAAATTCCTTACAGGTCTCAGTCTTCTCTTCACTTCCTCCTAGATATATAAACCTGAAAACCTAACACCTGAGCATATCAGTGAACATAAGACAAAAGAATTGCATACGTAACAGATATGACACTAAACATAGCTAAAGATGTAGAATCATATCATAAGAAGTAATGCGTTTTAATAACGAAGCTGCCAAAAATGTATAAATAGTATAAAAGGCTCGGAGAAGACGGTTCGTTGTGGCTGCAAACATTGTGCTTACCGCGCCATAACAACAAACATATCTCTTTGGTATCGTCATCGCCTATCAAGTGGAGACCACCCAAAGTTTCAAACGACCCATCATTTTCGCCATCAACCTAGCTAGGAACATCGACACAGGCACCACCGTCACAGAACAAAAAACAGCCTCAAAAAAGGAAACAAAAAGATGTAAATGAGGATTCAAGGTTAGACACCTCAACCGATTGAATACGTACCTCAGATGAGGAGCCTCCCAATTCCCATCATCATCAAATAATTTCACCCATTCAAAGAGGAAAGGAGTAAGAATTTGCACCCAAAAAAAAACAACAAACACCGGAAATAGCAACCACAACAACCACCACCGGAACAAAACCACCACCGCCTACCCGTTGCCGCCTAGGGTTTACAAAAAAAAGACACACAAACCTGGCGGCGACGAAGAACGCATCTCGAGACGATGGTTACAGCGGTGGGTAGCAAGACACACACTGGTGGTGCTTTACGCCATGGTAGCGGTGGTGCAGCGTCGGCGGTACAGCGGAAGACGACGGCCTTACGAAAGCCGGATCTGGTGATGTGAAGGGATGATTTTCCCTTTTCCTCTTTAATAAAGTTTAAACTCATATATATGGAATTAAACTTAAACTTATAAATTAAAACCACACACACAACTGTTTTTTAAGTTGCATTAAGTTAATATCTCGTGCATTAAAAAATAATTTTTAAAATAATTTTTAAAATATGAGAAATTATATTTAATGTAGTTATTAATATGAGAAATCTTATCTTATCTTACTACTCTAATAAAAGGGTAACTAGGGATGCCAAGTGTCAGCACCACATTCATTCTGATCAACTTTTCCCGCTTCTCTCTCATATTAAATAACCACATTAATTACTAATAATATTATTTTTTATTGTTACATTATAATTATAATTAGTTTTTTAATAAATTAAGAAAGAAAACTTTTTATTAATATTATTTCTATAGAGATAGTTTGTTATAAAAATATTTTTTCTAAAAATTCATAGTATTTTACGTAATATTTAAAAATAATTTTAAAGTAATTTTTTTATAAACAAAATAATTAAAATAGGGAGTTATAGTAAGGAAATTTTTAAAAATAAAAATTTCTAAAGCGTTATTTGAAACAAAATATTAATTTATCTTTGAAAAAAAATTAAAGTTCATATTATTGTTTTATTACTTATAGTTATACTTATACATAATTCAATATTATTATTTCTTATTCTATCGTTTTAGAATGAATAACTTCTATTGTATTTAATATTTTTTTATTCAACCCATGTAATACACGGGTTTACTAAAGCTAGTGAGAAATAAACTTAAACTTATTATGTGGTCAAACCATAAATTTAAACCACACACACAATTGTTTCTTTAACTTGCATTTCAAATACATAGAGGAATTTGGGGAAACGATTTGGGAGATCTCGCTAAGATCTTGTTTATTTTTATAGCACCGTTCCCGCTATTAATAATTAAACTAAACTATAATAATAATTAATTAATTAATAAACAACGTGACGTGTGGAAAAGAATCATTGAGGTTATAGAATTGCATTGTGAAAAGATTAGTATTTGATTTCCTATTAAATCATATAGTCAATTGATAATACTAGCCATGAATTCGATAATTATGCATCAAAAATTTTTCAACGCCTTTTCTTTTTGGGCCTCCCCTCTTAAATTGGCATTTTAACACAATCTTATAACAGGCCAAAAGCCCAAATATATCAAATATAAATAATTTAAGTGTTTTTTGTTGTTTAAGAAAATGGGCCCCTAGAAGAAAAGTAGGGTGAAATCCAATGGCATGAAGCACCTGATGGAATATAACAAACTCACCCAATAACCAAGGTCCAGGTATAGTATTTTTTTTTACGGCAATTAATTCTACTTTTACATTACACCAAATTACACTATTGCTTGGGTTTGAACCTAAAACCTCCCTTCTAAGAGGAAGGCCTCAACCAAGTGGATGATCCATGTGTTGGATGTTGCAGCAGCCCATGTATGAAATATTATGGAAAGTTGGGCCTCAATGTTCCAGTATAGTATTGTGGGCCTGTGGGGTCTGATGATCCATGTTCCAGCAGCCAATATCATCTTCACAACCTCAAAAGTCAAAACCCACCGCTGTTGTCACACCCCGACCGATGGCGGAATCATCGGAGCGGACGAGAGAATGATTGATTGTTTATAACACATGGTTGTCTAATAGTGGAAATAATATTAAAATCAGATTACAAGATAACATAAGTTTAACATACACAAATACAACAATTGAAACCACATTAGTAATTGTCTTTTATTTTGACTAAGTCCGGGTCTTAAATGAGCAGGTAGAAGTCCACTATCTTGCTTAACCTGAAATCATGTGAGAAAATAAAGTCAGCTAATGAGTTAGCTGGTGAGTAGTCACAGTTTTGAATATACATATAGATTGATTGATTGATTGAGAATAATCAAATTCACAAGGTAACATTAAGACTTATATTGCAATAGTAAAGCATATAGATAAACCGATACAATATAAACCCCTTGACTTGACACTTGCATATAATAGACTCCACACATACACCATAGATTGACTCTTGCCTCTGGCACAATCACCACTCGACTATTCACATGGGGTGGGTTATCCAAACCAGTAGATCTACCATTGATACCAGGATTGATTGATTGAATTAGGGTTTTATTGTCGTCCAGTTTATCATAGTATGTTCACATAATTGCAAGTAATAACATAACCTGTCTTGAATTGAATTTAGAATGAAATAACAATAGAATATCATGATTGAATATATTATATCACATGATTTCCCCAAAATAAGAAATGATATAAAAAAGAGATATGAATACTCACTTGATTGATGAGATTAGGATCCGGATGTGATAGATTAGACACCAATGATTTCTTTATGATTAACCTAAGGAACGGTGCCTCGAATTAGAATAATGATGATTTGAGAATTGAGAATGTATTAGGGTTTCCATTAGGGTTTTGAATGAAATAATTTATTTAATTTGAATGTCTTGAAATAATTAAACTAATTTGTTGAAAGTGATTATGTCTAGAATTTAATAGAAATTTATACATATAAGTTATACATATATACAATTTATTAATAAATTGTATATGTATGATTATATACGTAATTATATATAATTATGTAATTATATAATTATATGTATAATCATATACATAATCATATGTATATAATAAATTTATACATAAGTAAGCATAACTATATTGTATGTTAATTATATACATGAGTTATAAATTATATACGATTATGTAAAATTATATACATGTAATTTATTCAAATAAAAGTTGTTTCGATAATTGGATAATATATATCTATGTATATATTGGATTCAATTTATTTATTGTATAATTATGTATTATACACTAATTATAAATTGGTGGAAAATATAATTAGTTATTTTATTTATTTAAAATAAATAAAAATAAATGAATAAAATATAAAAAATAAATTTCAGAAAGTAATTAAGTGGTTTTAAAAATTTTAATGTTTGTAAAAATGTTTTTTATGATTTTTAGAATTTTTTTCTGAATTTTTAAAGCTTAAAAGAAGGTTCTAAAAAAATGAGTAGGTGGCGGGTCTCGAACCCGAGACCTCAAGGTTAGAGTTTGAGTGTGGAACCAGTGAACTAAAGGCCTCAGCCGCATTATGACTTGGTTCCGATTGTTTATAACCATTGATAAACGGTTTCCCCCAAATCCCATTCGAGCCCTAGGTTCGAATCCCACCAATTGAACCCCAATTCAATTTTGATAGCATTTGAAATCATAGGGCTTTTGTTCCCCTAATGAAATCGAGTGTAATGATATAAACGATTACCCGTATGATGATTGAATTGATGATGAACTAAACCATAATAGATCCGCGACTTTGGTATGACCGATGAGTGCTCAAACAACGATTAAAATCAAATTAAACTCAAGGTTAGCTTCGAATGGTGATCTGGAACAATAGCCCCTTATCAATTTCGGTTAAAATCGATCGGAGAGGGGTCTTTAACGGAGTTGCAGGTCCGACGGTTTGGTGGTGTTCGAATGGGTGGTTTTTGATTGTTTTTGATGCATTTGAACTCGATAGGTGTTTTTAAATAATCAAACGTTCAGTAGTGCGGGATTTATTTGATTATTTAAGTCCGTGGTGCGATTCGTGGTCTGTAAAAGGGGCCGACAACGCGTGGGAGGGAAACAGGCTCTGAAACGCACTCACATTATCAATTTAAGGTGCCCATGTGGTTCGATTCTCGTTCTAGAAGATGTTGGGACCGGTTTTTAGATTCAAAATTGAGAGTTTTGGGGTATTGGGGTGTCGCCGGAGATAGCCGGAGGGGTTGGCCGGCGGTGAAGGTGGTTCGACGGGGAGGGGGTTTGGGATTTTAAAATTTTACACATTTCGTCCCTGCGGTTTAAAGGTTATCATTTTATGCTAGAAACTTAATTTTTAAGTTTCATAAATTACAAAATACCCCTGCGCTTAATTTATATAATAATAACTAGCCTAACCACCGTGTGTTACACGGGTTGGAAAACTTAAATTTATGTAAATAATAATAAATGATTTATGCATGTTAATATAATAAAAAGTTATTTATGTAAGATAATATAAGACAACAATGTAAAAAGAATATCACGCCGTGCTATATCCAAATCCTTCAAGAAAGTAACCTGGGTTGCCGATACTAACCTGCTTATTAAGAATAATGTAAATGTATGATGCATGATAAGTATGAAATGATAATAAAACGTATTAAATATTAACGTTACCTGGAAGTTTGAACGTTGTTTGATGCCATCATAGTACTATTACAGCAGATTAATCGAAGTGTCCTATTGAAAAATGGTTAACAATGATATGGAAGTTGATGATGTAGTATTAGCTTACATAATCAGAAAATGTTTACTAATTTAGGGAAGTAATATACTTTAGTATAGTCTACGGTTATTTTAGGCAATAAGTTACTATAAAAATCTTACACGAATCCTCTACTAAAAATATCAAATGATTCAAATAAATTTAGTTATATATGTCATATGATTTGAAATTTAAATATTAGTTAAGAAATTTAAACTAATTTAAGAATGATTTGCAGGTATCTTCGTATTCTAAGAATGATTTGCAGATATTTTAAGAATGATTTGCAAGAATATCGTTTGTTCTATTATAGTAATTATTACTTTAGCTAATATATATTATTTTAAGCATGATTTGAATGAATATATTTAATTAAAAAAATTATTCTAATGTTTGTAAATATTTTCCTATTATACTTTTAGTTATATATGGTTATATAATTATGATTGAAATCAATATATTTTGTAAATTATGGATAATATGTACACTTCTAAAAATAAAACATACATCAATATGGAAAGATATTTACATATCTTTTTGGATTGTTAATATTAATCTTAGAGCCTTTGTAACAGTAGGTTTGATACATACCAGTAGCTTAGAGCCTTTGTAAACCGGTTCAATCTTCATAAAAAAACCATTAGAGTTCCTGAAACATAATGTGCAGGTCAGTAATGAAAACCAAGTAATGCAGAAAAATAAAAATTAAAATTTTATATTGTTATGTTTCTTAAAAGAATCATATATAGCTGGAGAAGATGAACCTAAATTTCACAATTTTCGTGGTTCTTTAACATGTGAAAAGAAAATAATAATTTGCAAAATGAAGCGAAAACTTCCTTGGTGTAAATTGAATAATTTAATTTAATACGCTTCATTGTCTTGAGACAACAAAATAAGTACGTATGTAGTGAACCATACTGTCACAATGTATGTTACTCCACAATGTCAGTACAACCTTTAAGTCCATCAAGTAAAATCAAAAAAGGAATTAGGTATAAAAGGACAATATATATAGCAATTTGCAACGTTGTGTAATTAGAAATCTTTTTCAACTTTTCAAGCATCCAAATTATATGAGGCACTATGCAAGCATAAGATGAATCAAAATGTCCATTGTACAACTACACCAGAAATGAAATCATGACCCTTTAATAAAAACAATAATTAATCAATTAGGCTAGAATCAATAAAGATAATTATAACAATAGTAGGGTGATGTTTAACCAATAGTACATTCGTAAAATAATCATTCAACTGCTAAACCTCTTTTTATAATTGAAACAGTCCCTAGGCTCTTGTATGCAATCATCAAGATAAGGTATAACAGGAATGAGCTAACAATAACAAAGTGATATATCTTTAGCAAAATCAAAGCATAATGCGACTTAAAACGAACCAGAATGGAACAATTCGGAAACATGTTTACTAAAATCGATCCAAAATCGAATAAAACAGAAACATGTTTTGTAAAATCCAATGAAATTCGATACAAAAGCATATCAAAACATAACAAATCAGAAATAAATGCTTACCTGACCACCATGACTAACTTGTAGTTGGATTGATGAAATCGTAGGTAGAGATGAAATCGGATGTAGATACTTAAATCAATCTGCAAGAATCATCTAAATTAGTGTATCATCCATATCTATCAATAAACATCAAGAATCAAGCAATACACATCAAGATGAGATCGTAAATTGCATATCAATTATTATGAATCAACATCAAGAACCGAGCAATAAACATCAATAGTATATCATCCATGAACCTGAATTAGAGATGACTGGAATGGGAGAGTACCTGATGCAAATCGATGAATACGAATCATCAAAAACATCGCACAATAAACCTGCATAGTATGTCGAACAAAAACATCGCACAAATTTAGGGTTAAAATAAAGGAATTTGGGGCTTTTTTGATGAAACCCGAGAGAAAGAAAAGACACTTCAGAACACGCGAGGAAGAAACGTCAAAATCATAAATGCTTACCTTAGAATCATGATTAACTTGTAATCGGATTGATGAGATCTTAGGTAGAGATGAAATCGGATGTAGAATCGATGTAGGAATGTTGCGCAGAGAAGTTCGGAATGAGTGAATAGCGGCTGTTGATGGAGGATTATGAAATTAGGGTTAGAATTATGTTTTTTGGGGCCTATTTGACTAAACCCGGATGGCTTATGGGTCGGGTTGTGTAACCCGCGTGAACTTTAGTTAAAAACACAATATGGAGGTGCCACGTGTACTTAATGTAGAGAAAAAATTGCCATGTGGCAATGTAGTTGCTGAAAATTTGCCATGTGGCTGAAATAGGTTTCTTTTATTATATATGAAGATTCTTTTATATATATATATTATATATATATTTATTTTATAACCCATTGTTATTATTATTATTGATATTATTACTAATATTATTATTACCATTAACATTATTATTATATTATTTTTATTATTATTAACATCAACGTATCGAACAAAATCAACTTTATTTAAAAAATACGCAATGTTACAGCTGTGCTGACTCAAACACAATCAATTAGAGGTGCACAAAGAAACGGGTCCCCGACCCGAACCCGAATCGGTTTGGAACCGGTAATAGGCCAAACCGGTTCTAATCCGGAAAAAACCGGCGGTTTGGGCCGGTTTGGATTATTTTGGGTGAAACCGGTTTGGAACCTGTTTTTATCAAAACCGGTTTACGAACCCGTTCAACAAAACCGGTTTGGAACCGGCCCAGAAAACAGGTATGTGTATTTTTTATAATTCAGATATATTATTTACTGAATAAAAAAATAAAAAATACCGGTTTTTGGAACGGTTTTTGGACCCGAACCGGTTAGGAACCGAGTGGGACCCGGGTTGGGTTTTTTCCACCCAAAACCGGTTCCGACCCAACCCGGTTCTTGGTCAAAAACCGGTCTTGATTGCGTTGACCTGAAACCGGTCCGGTTCGGACCCGAACCGGTTCCAGGTCGGTTTGTGCACCTCTGCAATCAATGTTTATGAACTAAATACCTCCATAAACCATCAACAGTTTCTTCTGTATTCACTCAGAAGATCGATATAGTTAGTGCATGTTTGACGAATCAACTTTTGGCGTATTAACTTTTGAAAAGTTAATAAGTTAATAAGTATGTTTGGGTAAGAAGTTAATAAGTTGATTTTAAAAGGTTGAAAAGTAGACTTTGAGAAGTTAAAAATAATTATTTTTCAAAAGTTACTTTAAGCAAACCCAAACACCCCAATACCACATGCAAATCCAAATATGGCCTCCTTTCTCTCTCTAGCACACAAAACTCGTTGATCTCTAAGAAGGCCTAATTTAAATGGAAACAAATCAATTCATGAATTAACTATGAAAGGTCTGTATTTACAATGTGATTTGGGTGAGATATAGGGCTGAGAAGGTGTTTCCGCCGATGGTGTGGGGTGGCGGTGGTGGCGTGAGGGTGGCGGTGGTGGCGTGAGGGTGCCGGCGTAATGGTTGTCACGGTTAGAGGTGGGCATAAAAACCAAATCCAAATAAAAGTCAATGTGTAGCCAAAAATGGATCAAGTTTATCTTCATATTTCATATTATACATACTCCCACATATTCACCTATTAATAGACAATTTAATGAAAGACAGTCGAAATCATAATGAGATAAGAAAAACAACTAAACAAGAAAAGGATTACCGTCGCCGAGCGCTAGCTATGAAATGAAATAAATTTTATAACCCAAAATGGATGCTTGGAGAATTCTAATATGAAAATAAGTAAAATTTCCAAAATCCAAATTGGGTATCGAAATTTGATCTCAAGTCCAAAAAGGTACTAATAAATCCACTATAGAGAATGTTAAAAGATTTATTGACCCCATTCGACGGATGGTAATTATGAAAATGAGTTGAATTTCAATAACCACAATTGGGTATAGAAAGATGATCTCAAATCCAAAAGGGTATTCAAAAAATGACCACATATCCAATAGGGTATTATCAAGAAATCACATTGAAAAATGTACAAAACTTGTAGTAAGAAATATTAACAAATCAGATAGATAAAATAATGAAAAAGAGTGCTCAAGAAATCCATACATAAAAAAAGAATAATGATTTTAAATTCAAAAGGTATTCAAGTAATCTACTATCCAAAAAGTCAATCTCAAATCCAAAAGTATATTGAAGTAATTCACTGCTGAGAAGCTTTAAAATCGAAATGAGCTCTTCCCCTCACTTGGCGGATGCTAATTCCAGAAATGAGTCGAATTTCATTTACCCAAAGTCGATATTAAAAGGTGCTCTCAAAGTTAAAATGACATTAAAAAATAACATCTTCTAAAAATCACAAATAAAAAAGAAAAACTGACGACAAACAAAACTATATAATTGATAAAAAGAATACCAATGGTACTAAAACTTTTCCATCTAAACAGTCCAAAGGCGATCAGCAATCATCAATTTACCCAAACATATATTAAAAGGTGCTCTCAAATTTTAAAATGACATTAAAAAATAACATCTTTTAAAAATCACAAAACAGAGAGAAAAACTGTATAACTGTGGATCGTTGTTAATACAATCATATAGTAAACCAGTTTTTTAAAACAGATTGAATTAAATAACTACAACTATTTAAGTGATTTTGTAAGTGCAACAAAATATTTAAACCACGTTAAGCTTTCATTCTAATGCAAACTTGACCTCTAAAATATTCATACGTGGAATACATTTTTATAGTGTTGCATACCGTAAAAAAAAATATTTAAAATGTATAAAAACGTGTCATGGCACTTGGGTGATTATCCATAGTGTCAAAATTTTCTTGTAAACCGTTCATATCGCTCAAGTATCACCAGGTATAAGTTGAACAATGAATCAGTGTTGCTATTTAAAAGGAAAACTGAAGTAGCGACAATTATAGCCTCAGTAACAAACGTTCAGTGCCTTGGAAAAACAATATAACTGACACAACAATCATAGAAAAACCGTTAGGTGGTGATCGTGATCGGACAACAATGTTCAACGCCGCACTAACCTACACAAAACATAGTCTCTTAATGGACTCACATACACAAGAGAAAATGAGAACTCAAATTTGAATGAACATAGTCAATAGGAATAATGAGAAATGCCAACTATCCACGAGCAAGCAGAACAATCCAATCATATTCAGTTACGTCTAAGCTTGTTATGGGCCAATAATATATATTCTTTCATGAAGTTAGAAAAATAACAAATGACGGTAGAAGACATAACCCATAAAATATTTTACTTTCCCTAAGCAAATTTCGGATTAAAACCAAAGCCACCACAAAACAAGGATTCCGAATCCAGGCTTTCTATAAATAAAAGAGCAAGGTAAAAAGAGTGTGTCATAATAGAAAGCCAAGGAATTAGTACAAAATGCAAAGATCCAGTCATGGGTTGTTTCTCCAAGAAAACAAAAAAATTACGTAGTACCTTTAAAACAATGCTCCTCCTGCAAGTTCCTCATGATGATGAGAAGACAAAAATAACTCCTTGTTAGAGGACCCAGATATGAATGTCGGTCATTATGGAACAAAGAACAGAAGATGGGTTTTAATGGACAAAATGATGCAGATAAAAATGCATCATCTGTTGCTCTTTGATTTCTTTCTGCAAAACAGGAATTCAAAGAGAGAGAACACAAGGAACACTGATCCAATCAGCCAGAGACAACACTCGGCTTGTTATGGGTCGATAATGTACCCATTTTAAGCGTCCCGACTCAAAGGGAAAACAAAAACATATGATCATAGAAAATAAAAGACCAATGAGGCAACAGAACCCCTTAATAAGAAATAATAGCATGCTCATATAGTCACTTCAAATAAGCAAGCCCTAGGTCAAGAGCAATTACCAAAAAAATGGAGAGAAACCAAATAGGAGAGAGGAGCCAACAATCAACAAGTTTCTTTTGTTTTAGGAACCTAGAAAGAATGTTGATCATTATTGAATGAACAACAAACAAAAAGGGTTTTAGGACAAAAGTGATACACATCAAAATGCATACTTACATTCACATGTTGCACTTTCTGCAAAACAAATAGTGACATCAACTTCATACTACTACAAGCTCCTCATGATGATGAAAGATAGTGAACAATGATGGAAACTTAAAATTATACAAAAACTTGTAGGTGTTATGGGCTAATTATGTTCAATGCACACTTACCTGCACAAGACAACATAACCTCATCAATCAAGTATATACATACAAGGAGACGATAGATCAGAGAAAGAAACACAGAGTAAAAAGGATCAGATGGATGGGTTGGTGATCCACAAACAAGCTAATTAATCCAATCATCTCCAATTACAGTAAGCCTATGGTGCGTCAGTAATATATACTTTAAAATCCCAGCCAAGAAAGAAAAAAACATAGGACAATGGAAGACAGCAAACCAATAAAGTCATTAAGAAAACACATTTTTAAGCAGTACAACTCCTTAATAGAAGAGAATAGCACATATAGAGGGACTTGCGGAAGAATACAATCACTATTCATTACTTTCCAAAAACAAGCTAAAGTCAAAGGGTATAATCATAAACAAGATGACAAAAACCAGAGGACAAACGGCCAAGCAAACTGCAAGTTTACTAGACCTGCCAGAAATAAGCAAGATTAATATTTGATGATAAAAATGAAAGAACAAATATGCAAAAGAATTGCAACAAGATTTAAGTAAATAGAAAACCAAGGATGGTCACCAAGATAACTGGTCACCCAGCAAACCTACAAACAAAACATAATTATCATGTTTCAGCAAACCTTAAAAGAAAGTTGGTCAATCATGGAACAAAAACAAAGAGGGTTTGGGGACACTGAAATGATATGTTAATCAGAATGCATACGCCCAATCATGAGAGGCTCATTCTGCAAAACACTTGCATAATAACATGTACAGAAAAAGAATAATGGTAAGATAAAAGAAATCATAAGATTTATAGAGAAACCATTACAAAGGTCCAAGGGAACCACAAGTTCACAAGACCTTCTAGCAACAAGCAAGACTTAAATAGTTGAATAATGATAAAATGAACACACAAATATGCGAAACAATTTCAATAAGAGTAAAGAAAACTAGAGATAACATGATGACCGATCACCCAGCAAACCTACAAACAAAAAACAATTATATTGTTTAGCAACCTGAAAAGAAGGTTGATAAAATGGAATGAACAAATAAATAACGATGAATCTAAACCATCTTTGCCTGCTCACTGCTATGGAGACCCCAAAAAAATAAGAATCAACAGCACCAACATTGTAATGCCCCAAATATATATTTAAATACTTGCAACATGATTAAAAAAGAAAGGAAAACATTAATTAAAAAAACGACCATAAAAATCAAAAGAAAAACCATAAGAAGGTCATCATGATGCATAGCCACCCAACAAACCTATGCGTAGAAGATAAAACATATGACGTTGTCACACCCACGCTTAGAGCGGAAACACGAGGATGCGACGGACGGGATCGTCATAACACTTGGTATAATTACAGAGACATATTACGTGCAAAATCCTCGTGTCATGACGTCGCCCGACACAATGGTGATTTGTGTCGTGGTTAGTCAGTTCCACGACTATCATAGTCTTAATAATTCTAAAAATCCATATACACAGTGTTCAGATATAACAGTAAATGATATAAAATACAAATGCAATCTATTGAAATCCTGGGGGTCTCTGCTAAGGCATCAGCTCTAGCTATCCTCTTTGTTTATGATTACCTGAAAAGATATGCTCAAAAATGGTCAACATAATTGTTGGTGAGTTCCGCGGGTTTATATTGAAAACATGTTGTTGATGCTGTATAGAATTTGATATGGAATCATACTGTAAGCAAAAACCACATAACATGTGTTTAAGACAACCAAACCCTATGACGTTTATGCATATAAGTTCGACGGAATATATTCACCCATGGCCTGATTGCTGGCAGCTGTAGTCGGTAACTCACAAGTTAAACCGATCTGTCGAGGGTGGGGGTGTCAACCCAGTAGTACTACCAATACCTATCCGTTGGTTCCCAAACCCGGGAATTAATGGTTGTAAGAATCATAGAATAACACCATGTATGTATTAGAATATAAGAATAGTATCACATTGATTCCAAGTATAAAAATTGTATGTAAGATTGTACAGCATCGAAAACGGGTGAGCATACTTTTCCCCCAAGTTTGAAAAACATTGAAACAATTATAAAAGCATAAAAAGGGGCCACGGAACTCACCTTGAATTGGTGTAATGTATATGAACAAGAACTTCAAAGAATTAAGCAATGCACGATCAAGCACGATCAATACCTATTATTAATTGTAACTAAGTCTTTAAAACATGTTCAACACGAATAAATATATTTGGTCGGATTCGGGTCGTTTCGGTTTGACGTACACGATTTGGTATATAAACAACACCATGTCTTAATAATATTACCAATATTGATATTAATAATAACAATGGCGTGATCATAATGATAATATTTGTATTTGTAAATAATTTATGAAATTTATTAAATATAATTCCTTCATTTATCATAATAAATTCATAATTAAAATAATATAATTCTTATTAATAACTTGATGATTTAAATCATCATTTAAAATCCATTTTTATAAAAGTAACCATTTATAACATTTGTAATAAGTATATAAATAAATAATTAAATAAGGAATTTAAAGAAATAAATTTCCACAATTATTATAATTTATCCATAATTAAAAATTAATATGGTGTCCAATCAATAGATTAATACTTTAAATCATCATTTAGAGTCTATTTTATAAAAATGGTTATTTATAATATTTTTAAATATTATTTTATAAATTTATTTTAAGGTGTTTTTAAATAAATAAATTACAGAAAATCATTTAAAGGTATTTAAAATAAAAGAAGTTCTTAAAAATTATTTCTATAATTTTTGGTAATTTTTCTGCATTTTTAAAAGACTTAAAAAGACTTTAAAAAAATATGTGTTGGGGGCAGGGTTCGAACCCTGACCTCCTGTTCACCATCACACGCACGCACCAGTAAACCAAGGCACAAGGCCGCGGTAAGATTCAGCATTTAATTCTTTTAAACCCAAATTCCAAAAACCCCAATTACACTAAGAACCCTAATTCGAAAATCATCAAATTGAGCAACAATTTGATGTTTGTAACCGAATTAATGTTAGGGCTTTTGTTACCCAATCAAAATCGAGTACTTAGATAGTTTCAATTACCTGTTTGGATGCTCGATATATCAAGAACAATCGAAGAACTGGTCGCGACTGTCATGAGATCGGTTCAGGGTGTAAATGGTAATCATAATCGAATTCCTCTTACAGGAAGCTTCTAATTGTTCTAAGGATTAAAAACCCTATGTTAATTTGGTGGAATAGAACTCAGAAGGTAGAATTTGACTGTGTTGCAGGTCGATGACAGAGGTGGTAATCGACAGGGGTGTTAGAGCTTGATTTATACCAATTTGATTGTAGTGGTAGTTTAGAAACGACAAATGGATAATGAATGTGCGATTACTTTTGATTATTAATACCATTTTGTGCGTTTAGTGACCCATTGTTTGGCCGACATTCGGTCGAGTGTGTTAGGTATAAATCGATCTCTATTATTCAAATTGAGGTGGGTTAGGTATTCGAATCATCCACGAAATTGTGTCGGGGTGTTTGTTTCGGTTGAAATCGTGTGGATTTGGTCGTTTGGGAGTCGCCGGAAACACGGCCGGAGAGTGGCCGGCGGCGATCGGGAATACCGGGGGAAAGAAAAGGGGTTTTAAAAATTTACCACTTTGGTCCCTGAGGTTTCGAGTTTGTTATTTCATGTTAACAACTTTTAAAACAAGTTTTAAAAATTACATAAACCCCCTGCACTTATAAATCTAAATATATATATATATATATATATATATATATATATATATATATATATATATAATATATATATATATATATATATATATACTTATTTTAAATCTTTGTTTTTATTTTTATTATTAGTATTATTAGTATTATTATTATTAGGATTATTAGTATTATTATTATTATTAGTTATTATTATTATTATTATTATTATTATTATTATTATGATTATTATTATAATTTTGTAATTATTGGAATTAGTACGTATTAACGTAATTGTTTTTTAAAAAAAAATTACGGGATGTTACAGACGTAGAAGATAGTGAACAAGCGATGGTCATAAACAGGAATCTTTAATTAATCAGTATTAAAATTTACATGATGCACCACTTGTTCACTTTCCATAAGCAATCCAAAGGGGATTCAGAAGACGCAACAAACCAGAGAGAACTGTCCAAGACAAGCACTAGTTATGTAGACCTATCACAAACAAATGCAATGTTTAAATTCTTTCATGATGATAGAAAAGAAGAAAACCAATAATGGAAAAAGAAGAAAAGTAAGCATCTATAAGAATCAAAGCAAACCATTGATGGTCAACAGGCATCAATCCTACACACAAAACACAATACTTCGTTTCAGCTATCTAGAAAGAAACGCCGGTCATATCAAACAAAGAAGGGAATAAGAAAGAAAGAGAAATTAGGACAAAAGTTGGCACTGAAGAACATAATGCGTAGGTCCAATCATTCGTGCTCTTTATGCAGAAAGAAACTCCACACTCCTGCAAGTTCCCCATGATGATAAACATATAGTAAGATAATAGTATGGGCATTAACACAATCAAAAGAATCATAGAAAAACCAGTTGGTGGTGATTGGACAACCGTGTTTGACAGCACACGAACCTACACACAAAACATAACTCGTCATGCAAGCATACACACGAGAGAAAACAAGAATTCAGATACTGAACAAAATAACCAAAAAATGAAAACACTGACCATCCGCAAGCGAGATGTACAATCCATCATCTTCAGTTGCATCTAAGCCTACGGTGGGAAATATAACATTCGTCCACACTTTTGGGCATCCTGAAAAATAACAAATGATGACAAACGCAATAAATCAAGGATGCATAAACACAGAACGTAAGGATGGACAGATACTGACAACCCACACGCAAGCAGAACCATCTAATAATCTTCAGTTGCATCTAAGCCTATGGTGGGAAAATATAACATTTTTTACCATAGTACTAACAACCAACAAAAATGGATGAAAAGGATAGCCAATTTTTCCTTCCAGCTGTACTGCAGAGAGTTCCATAAGCTGGCAGGAAACGATTACAAAACAACAATATAATGGCAATCCACTTGCAGCTTTTCAAGGACCCATTAGCATCTAGCAGTGATAAGAAATAACATAGGGACAAGGAGAGCACAACCAATCATGTTAAATGTAAATAAAAAAATAATCATAAGAACTAAGAAAAAACCAGCTACTTATGAACATATGATGAGTGGACAGGGTTTTAGGCACCAACAATCCTACAAAAAAGAACATAGCCTGGTCATACGCTATTTCCACACAATAAATTTTGAAGTGACAGAAGTACAGAGAAAAGCTCAAAGAAAGAAGAAAGAGAGTGCGACAGTCAACCAACAAGAACAACATCCCAATCTTTTATCATCTCTGTCCATTGCCCAAGCCTTCCAAAATTAGGTCACTGATCTACGCGTCTCAAACACATGCAAAGAAGATGGCAGAAGCAACAGTAGTGGGCAGCCCACTCAACAAAGAAAGAAATGAAATCAGATAATATAGAAGACCCAAAACAAAGCAAAGGTGAAAATCACATCAGATAATATGCCCCGAAGGTAAGATGATTATACAAAACAGAAAATTTAGAATTTCACACACCTTATCGCCTGATTCTCAGCCATGGTGCATAGCTCTGTAACATAAATACCATCAATGACGGTAGGAATATAAGAAAAACCTTATCAACTAGGGTGAAAGTAAAAAATATGAATGGAAGCTGCTATGCCTAAAAGAAAGCTGAAGGTATTATATTTTATGACCCCAGATAGAAATGATGATCTACTCTGCAACCTACCACCAACAATCAAAGCATAATCCTCCCTCATACATAATATGGAAATCATCATAGTTTATGGAAGGAGAAATCTACAACTATTCATGATCTGACCAAAAGAATCTACAGCTGTTCATTCATCACTCAACACCCTCCGTGGGCCATGTGCGGCTCATTACACCAACCAACTCTTCTCGCTTGATGATAAGTATCCTCATTGATCTTCCCTTTTTAAAATTTACGGGAAAAAAATGTCCGACTGGATTAAAGCAACAAACCGAGAGGAAGTAGAGCAAATGTCCAAGTGAAGCACAAGTTACGCAAAGTCACAGACCTATCAGCAAATAAGAAAGACAAAAAAACTTTTATCATGCAAAAATGAAGAAAACCAATAATACAAAAAAGAACACAAAGATGGGAGATGGTCATTAGTGCAAAAGTTTTTATCATGCAAAAATGAAGAAAACCAATAATAAAAAAGAAAACAAAGACGGGAGATGGCCATCAATGCAACAGACATACAAACAACATTTGATGATTTTAACTTAGGGATGTAGAAATAAATTTGGTGACATCAAATGAAGAACAAAAGGAGAGGGTTTTAGGACAAGTAAAAACACCGGTCATGATGCATGGGTCCAATTATATGTTGATCTTTCTGCAAAATACAAACATAGTACCATTAACTCCAATTGAATGACAAAAAACAATAAAGCCGCCATAAAAACAATCATAAGAACAATAGAAAAAAACCAGTAGGTGGTGATTGGACAACAATGTACGAGGCCACACAAACCTACACAGAAAACACGATTTCATCAGCCAAGCATACACATGAGAGATGGGAATTCACACAAGAGATGGGAATTCAGAGAGAGAACAGAAATAACGGACACGAGCTGACAATCAACAAGCAAGCAAAACGATCCAATAATCTTTAGTTACACCCAAGTCTGCGATATTCAATTCCTTTAAGCTTTTAGGCATCCTATTGAAGATGGACAGAGAACAAATAATAATAGAACACATAAAAACCAATGATGCCAGAAATAGAGAATGTGAGCATCATAGAGAACAAACAGCACATGACGACCAAGATGATTAAACCTGTAATGTTTGACACCAACAAACCTACAAACAACACATAATCTTGTCATGCGAACTCACAAGAGAAAAAAGAAATCAAACGATAAGCAACATGGTAGAAAAGAGAAAACGCAGAGACTAATTATCGGCCATTAATCCATTTGTATGCAGCTATATCTAAAGTTGTGGTGATAACATACCCCTGCACATCTCAACCACACAAAGAGACAGAGAATTACAAGTCATACTAAAGTTCAACAAGGACTCTTGCTACTACAAGCACACTCCATAGACAAGATAAGAGAGACGACTTACACAACTGCAAGATACAAAAGCATAGACTAGACACATAAAGCAGAATAGGACTGCCCACTATGACTCCAATCCATCTGAATAAAGACCTGTTAACTAGTTTATGAAGAGATGACGTGGAAGCAATAGTGATTGCCCGCTATGACTCCAATTCTTCTTAATAAAGATCCGTTAACTGGTTTATGTAGGAGTGACGTGAAAGCAACAGAGATAATAAGTTAGTAACTCCCAACAAGAATAAAAATGATAGTCGATTGTGATTCCAGCTATGCAATTAGAGTTTACAACTGCTAATGAATTAAAAACCCGAAATATGAAGCCTCGAAACTTGAAGTTCGTAGAAAGATTATTTATTGGGAAATGTTGTGAAAATCATCCACCTACAAGCAAAACCATAAACCTAGCATATGCCATTAACCATAGTGACGAATAACAACACAAAAACAGAACTACAATACCCCATAATGGTAATCATCCAGGTGAAAAGAGGTGGTAGTACAGCTGGCAGAACAGTCACAGCAACACAGACCCATAGCTTCCAAATCAACTACCAAACCAACATAATGAAAAAACAGAAAGACCATAACAAGACCCACCAAAGCAAGTAGCCCACAGGCTCATAAAAAGAACAATGATAGAACAATGGTGATTACGGTCATGCTGATCCTCCAACTGAGAACCACTTCTCCTCAAAAACCCATCAGTGAAACAGCTAACCCAATCTCACCACTGCAACAAGAACACACCAAAAAAAACTTCAAACAGTCAGCCCTAAGAAGCAAATAAACCATAACCTAACTTAAAGCACCATGAATAGAATCAAACCAAGAACATACGATACGAGGATCAACAACCATCAAGAAGAAGGCCACTAGGGACCGATCCCATGTACAGGTAAAGCATAATCTGATCTTCCAAAATCCTATCTGGTTAGCAAGAAACACATATCAAGTTGCGCCCATGCCTGCTACTTATGAATAAATAAATTTTCTAGCACGTGATTCAAAGAAAGAAGTTGCAGAACATTGGCAAACCTCCCATGACCAACTTTCAATCAAAATAAATGTGTATAGCAACATAACCCAACCCCACGAGGCAGAACATCACAAAGCGCGCGCCAGGACATCTCACATAGACTTTCTATAACCTATCTACAATGAGAAGAAGATGATCGATCCTTCAATAACCCATCATCAAAAGAATCTTAAGAATATGAACCGGTAAAAGAACACCAACAGCTCACCGGATGACATTCTCGGCACCCCCTCACACTCTCCGGTCTCCACCACACCGGATGATTATACCTAATCATGTCTCCAGTCAGGTTCTGCAATGTACAGTAGTCTCGCAATGGATTTTGTAGTCAATACCTCGGGAAGATAAAAGAAGAAAAACCTGCAACCCGTTGTCGTAATTCAATGAACAGCTCCGATGATTATACCTAATCATGTCTGATCACAGAAAACCATACGTAATCTAAATTTCTCGCACCTGATTAACGGAAACAACAATCACATAGACCTTAACTGCAAAACGATAATCCCACGAAACCAGAGGATGAACTCATCAACCTAGAAACCATTACACCAACAACCAGATCTCTAACCAAATACGATCGATGACATACATAACAAACAAATTTCAATATCAAACTCATCGTTAGATGCCGATAAAAGCTCTTTCGAATCCAAATCACTGGACGCAGAGATTATTAAAGAGTATGAAACCCTAGAGGATGAAGATCTGCAACAACACCTTTGAAATAACAACCATCGATCCAGATCTAAATCGAAATTGAATAGTAACAGAACCATGAAGATGAAAAAGAACTTGGGAATCTAAACTAATTGTTGAACAAACGATTATAGGCGGTATATATAGGCGCATGCATGTCAACCGCATAGCGTAGGTCAAACGCGGAAAAAGTCGGTCGTTTTTTTATTTTATTTTATATTATTTTTTGTGGTTTGGTTTTTCTTGACCGCCAAATGAATGGTCAAAGGTTGATGTGCTTTATGCCCATCAAATCTCAACGTGTGGTGACAACTTGATAAAAAATTGTTTAAAAAGCCATTTTTTCCTAAAATTCTTGTTCAACCGGTAATAATAAACATAAACAAATACGAATAAGGTTCATGTCATCTAAATACTCTGTTTTTGTTTCAGAAACAGTTTTTATCTATCCATTATCAGTTTAAGAACACCATATTGTATACAAAATAAAATGGTTTTATAAAGTTAATTTTCTTATAAGGTCTTCAAACTTAAACTCACTTGTTACATATAATTGTTTTGGATCTAATGTTAACTCAATACCTTTAACAAAAAAACTTTATACCTATTTTTGGGTTGTAATAGAGAATCTGATCTTGTAACATTACATGTATAACTGTGGATCGTTGTTAATACAATCACATAGTAAACCAGTTTTTTAAAACAGGTTGAATTAAATAACTACAACTATTTAAGTGATTTTCTAAGTGCAACAAAATATTTAAACCATGTTAAGCTTTCTTTCTAATGCAAACCTGACCTCTAAAATATTCATACGTGGAACACATTTTTATAGTGTCACATACCGTAAAAAAAATTTAATGTATAAAAAAGTGTCATGGTACTTGGGTGATTATCCATAGTGTCAAAATTTTCTTGTATTGTCGTTAATATTCAATATCGCCAGCTTAAACCGTTCATATCGCTCAAGTATCGCCAGGTATAAGTTGAACAATGAACCGGTGTTGCTATTTAAAATGAAAATTGAAGTAGCGACATTTATAGCCTCAGTAACAAACGTACAGTGCCATGGCAAAACAATATAACTAACACAACAATCATAGGAAAACTGATAGGTGGTGATCGTAATCGGACAACAACGTTCAACGCCACACTGACCTACATAAAACATAGTCCCGTAATGCAATCACATACACAAGAGAAATGAGAACTCAAAGAATGAACATATAGTCAATAGGAATAATGAGAAATGCCAACCATCCACGAGCAGGCAGAACAATCCAATCATCTTCAGTTACGTGTAAGCTTGTTATGGGCCAATAATATATATTCTTTCATGAAGGTAGAAAAACAACAAATGACGGTAGAAGACATAACCCATCAAATATTTCTAATTTTACTTTCCCTAAGCAAATTTCGGATTAAAAAACAAAGCCACCACAAACCAAGGATTCCGAATCCAGGCTTCTATCAATAAAAGAGCAAGGTAAAAAGATTGTCATAATAGAAAGCCAAGGAATTAATACAAAATGCAAAGATCCAGTCATGGGTTGTTTCTCCAAGAAAACAAAAAAATTACGTAATACCTTTAAAACAATGCTCCTCCTGCAAGTTCCTCATGATGATGAGAAGACAAAAATAACTCCTTGTTAGAGGACCCAGATATGAATGTCGGTCACTATGGAACAAAGACCAGAAGATGGGTTCTAATGGACAAAATGATACAGATAAAAATGCATCATCTGTTGCTCTTTGATTTCTTTCTGCAAAACAGGAATTCAAAGAGAGAGAACACAAGGAACAATGATCCAATCAGCCAGAGGCAACACTCGGCTTGTTATGGGTCGATAATGTACCATTTTAAGCGTCCGACTCAAAGGGAAAAAAAAACATATGATCGTAGAAAATAAAAGACCAATGAGGCAACAGAACCCCTTAATAAGAAATAATAGCATGCTCATATAGTCACTTCAAATAAGCAAGCCCTAGGTCAAGAGCGATTACCAAAAAAATGGAGAGAAACCAAATAGGAGAGAGGAGCCAACAATCAACAAGTTTCTTTTGTTTTACGAACCTAGAAAGAATGTTGATCATTATTGAATGAACAACAAACAAAAAGGGTTTTAGGACAAAAGTGATGCACATCAAAATGCATACTTACATTCACATGTTGCACTTTCTGCAAAACAAATAGTGACATCAACTTCATACTACTACAAGCTCCTCATGATGATGAAAGATAGTGAACAATGATGGAAACATAAAAATTATACAAAACTGGTAGGTGTTATGGGCTAATTATGTTCAATGCCACACTTACCTGCACAAGACAACATAACCTCATCAATCAAGTATATACATACAAGGAGACGATAGATCAGAGAAAGAAACACAGAGTAAAAAGGATCAGATGGATGGGTTGGTGATCCACAAACAAGCTAATTAATCCAATCATCTCCAATTACAGTAAGCCTATGGTGCGTCAGTAATATATACTTTAAAATCCCAGCCAAGAAAGAAAAAAACATAGGACAATGGAAGACAGCAAACCAATAAAGTCATTAGGGAAACACATTTTTAAGCAGTACAACTCCTTAATAGAAGGGAATAGCACATATAGAGGGACTTGCGGAAGAATACAATCACTATTCATTACTTTCCAAAAACAAGCTAAAGTCAAAGGGTAAATCATAAACAAGATGACAAAAAACCAGAGGACAAACGGCCAAGCAAACTGCAAGTTTACTAGACTTGCCAGAAATAAGCAAGATTAATATTTGAAGATAAAAACGAAAGAACAAATATGCAAAAGAACTGCAACAAGATTTAAGTAAATAGAAAACCAAGGATGGTCACCAAGATAACTGGTCACCCAGCAAACCTACAAACAAAACACAGTTATCATGTTTCAGCAAACCTTAAAAGAAAGTTGGTCAATCATGGAACAAAAAACAAAGAGGGTTTGGTGACACCGAAATGATGTGTAATCAGAATGCATACGCCCAATCATGAGAGGCTCATTCTGCAAAACACTTGCATAATAACATGTACAGAAAAAGAGTAATGGTAAGATAAAACAAATCATAAGATTTATAGAGAAACCAGTAGGTGGTGATTTGACAACCATGTTGATGCCAAATTAACCTACACAAAAGATATTCTGGTCATGCAAGCATACACAAGGGAAGGAAAAGGAAAAATCAAGGCAGGAAGAGAATAACGAGGACTTAATTAATGAGGAACCTGAAGATCCAACCATCTTCAACTACAGAGAATGTTATATGTACTTTTAGGCATGCAAGCCAAGAGAGGAAAAACCTATGATAGAAGAAAATGAACAATTGACGCCATAAACAGATAACTTGTTCATAATATATCCCTTTAGGCATCTAAGCCAAGAGTGAAAAAACATATGAGAGAAGATAGGGAACATTTGACGTCATAAAGAGAACTACTTTTAAACACTAGAACTCGATCTTAATAAAAGAGAAAACCACAAAGTGTTATAATTCTCCTGTTGTTCACTTTCCATAAGCAATCCCCAGGGTATTCAAACCATAGATAACAAAGATCCAAGACCAGCACAAGTTATGCAGACCTATCAGCAAAATAAACAGACTCAATTTCTATCATAATGGTGAGAAAGATGAACCCCAATAATGCAAAAAAGGAAAGAAAATGTCTATAAGAATCAAAGCAAAACCATTGATGGCAAATAGTCTGATACAAACCCAGATCCTAATCAGATAGGGGGTCTGTGTACTTGGTCAAAGGGGTCACTGCATCAGGGGCTTAGTGGCTGAGAAATAGAAGCAGTTACAGCAGTAGGATGACAGTAGAAATAGGATGCTCTAGGTTTCATTTGTTATTGTCACAGTTTATGTTTATCATAAGTAAGGGTTCTAAAACTTGTATCGGAAATTACCCTTCTCGAACAGGGTCTATCTGTACTGTTTTACTTAAAGTTAATCAAGACGACTTTTTAGGTTCTATAATAGTCACAAAAGACAGACCTGCAAACAAAATATAATACTTCTGTTAAAGAATCTAGAAAGAACGTTTGCCTCATCGAACGAAGAACAACGATAGGGGGTTTAAAAACAAGAAATAGCACTGATAATAATGCATAAGCCCAATCATTCATGCTTTTATTTCTAAATCACATCATAGTACCATTAACCCCACTCCTCCACGTTCCTCATGATGATGGAGGCACGGAAAAAACAACTAGAATAAAAACACTTATTAGACTTGAAGAAAAACCAGCAACGGAAAACATAATCTTGTCATGCAAGCATACACAAGAAAATGAGGATTCTGAGAATAGCCAAAATAGTCACAAGGAACATGGGAAGTGCTGACTATTCACAATCAAGCAGAACAATCCAGTTGTCTTTAGTTATGTCTGAGCCTGTGGTTGATCAATAATATATCATTTTTAGCATGACAGCCAAAATTAAAGGAAAAAAAAACAACAAAGGGATAAAAGACATAAAACCAACGATGCCATATGTAATGTAAGGATCATAGAAAACAAAAAGCAGATGGTGACCAAGACGATTTGGACGGCAATGTTTGACGCCAACCAACCCTATACACAAGACATGATCTCGTCAACTCAATAGAGAATGGAAATCAAATGATGAACAAAACTAACAAAACAGAATAAGTAACAGGTGCTAAGGTGTTTAAAGGACCAACTCGTGAGAAGGCAAGCACGACACAAGATCCACAACTTGCAAAAGAACCATCGTAACGGCATCTAAAAGGCAAGGGAACGCCATTCAAACTTATCCAAGCACCAATCAACAGAAATTGATCATGCAAATTAATTACCACCTGAACTGAAGGAATTGATCTGCCCAAGATTTATATTAAATTGATGTGGCTAGTGTGATATGATCCAAGTCGGGTCATACCCAATAACAAGCCAAACAAACACCGAAAGATAATTTATTTGTTGATAAAATCATACAAGTAACTAGTGACACCAATTTAGAAAATTGGATTTTCTAAATTATTACTTTTGTATATGAACATCATTAAATGTTGATTTGTTCATGAGGGATTACTTGTTCATTGTTTAAATTAATTAAACTATGACAAATGACAATTTATATGTGTTATAAAATTAAGATGGGTTAATTTTATAAAAGGTGAAAGAAAGAGAATGGTTTTATAAAAGGGGTTTTATAAAATTTAAAAGGTGAGAGGGACACATGGGAGCATTTTCGGCCTCCCCATGATATTCCCCTTGGGAACTCCTTTTGCTTCTTCCAAGTGCATGCATAAGACCACTCTCTCATTTTTTAAAAGTACATTCTTTCAACCTACACATACCAACACATACAAACTCTCTCATCTCTCTTTCTCCCTCTTCATCTACGGTTTTGAAGAAAAGAAAGCTGTTTTCAGCTTCAAAAAAAAACAAGAATTTCAGCTTCAAAGAAAGGTTCTTAGCTGAAAATTCATGCAAGGAAGAGAGGAGTACAAGTTGGTGTTCAAAGCCTAGCAAAGCAAGGTGTTTGTACAAGCTTGGGGTATCACTCCTTGAGGTTTTCTTGGTTGGAAACTCAGTCACGAATTCATCATTCACAGCTCATATCTTCGGGTTTTAGGAAGCTACAAAGGTTGTAGATTCTTGACTATCTTATGTTTTATTATTGTATGCATTGTATAAAGATCCATGGGTTGGGGTTGTTTGTTAAAAATGGTTTAACAATTAATTTGATAACATGTTTTAAAACATATATTCCGCTGCGTTTTTCATATATATAAGCATATATGAACTTTGATAAACATGTTAAAACCCCATCAATGGCATCTAGAGCCACTTATACATATGCATACATGTATTACACTTTGTATTTCGTTTGGACAGCACCAAAACCGTGGGTTTAAGGGGCTGTTTTGGTGCCCCCTTTTGATGTTTTAAAGATGCTATATTATGCATATTAGGATCTTTAAAACTCTAGTTTATAAGATAATTGTTTGCATGGACTAAACCCATTAGTTCTTGGTTTATGTTGGCCAAAAACATGGGTTTTAAGGGGCTGCCAAAAATCGACTTCTTATGTATGTTTGAATATGTTGTTGTTGATTATGCATAACAAAGCCTAGACCATTTGGATTGAATGATTGGTTGTCATGTTATATTCATTTGGGCATGTAATAATTTATTTTTGTTTCAAGTCTAGTCTTGTAATTTATTTATTCATATGGTTTGTAATAAATAGATTAGGAGTTTATCTTTACTAGAAAAATGTATTAGGATACATATCTTGTAAGGAAGCTCAAGATCAAGACTTGAAGAAAAGATGGACAAAGAGGATTCTTGAAGATATGGTTTCAAGTGGGAGTCTCTTTGGTCAACCATGTGTCATGATTCTAAACCCTTAGGATATGACCATTTGACACACTTGTTTTGGCTAAACAAGTGTGATCAACTTAGTATGCTTTGTTATGCATATATGACTTGTTTTGTTTATGTTTGGTTGAATGCATATGATGATGTTTGTTTTGAATATTTGGATGTGATTAACAAACCTCAACTAAAACAAACAATAAACAAGTAATTGGTTCTCAAATCATTAAGCATAAATAGAATGGTTCTATAAAAGGAATAATGGTTTACAAAATAAAATGGGTTTTATTTAAAAGAACCAATAGGGTACCATATGGTTGAATGCATACAATCATATGGTACATAGACTTTTCTAAACAAGAATTGTCAAATTATAAATCCCTTTTGAAAAACAAGTTAAACACCATCCTTTTACACAACACTTAGGTTACTTGCTAACTCTTAGTGGGATAAAGGTCACCTAACCACTTTGAGGGAACTTGTAACTTGAGGTGAGAATACCATGTTTGTGGGATAAAGGTCACCTAACCACTTATATAGTAAACTCACACGTGTGTGTAAGTAGGACGACTTGATTTGTAAAATATATTGAATGGATCACCTAAAATATATTTATAAAAGGTGTTGATGGGATAAACATGCCGTTATAAACATGAGATGTTCAAACGATCCCATACCACTAGAAGTTACAATAGGTTGTAATTGTCATTTATGACTACCTTGTTTATTTAAATAATGGGATAAAGGTCACCTAACCAATATTTAAATATAACGTTGGATTCTAAAATTTATTAATGATCTATGAGACATAAAGGGTATTGATAAATAAAATATAATTATATCAACGATTACTAATGGAACTTTGTAAAATCTTGTAGATGGCCGACAACAACAACACTAATAATGATGTACCAAACCAAAACAACCAATCCCTAAGGGCGATCCTTCAAAGGGATCGTCTAACACCTAACAATTTCATGGATTGGTACCGCAACTTGAGAATTGTTCTCAAACAAGAAAAGCGGGCCTACATCCTTGATGACCCCATCCCCGATGAACCTGACGAGGAAGATGTGGAAGCGTATAATGATTGGGTTAGATATGTGGAAGACTCCGTCCAAGTCTCTTGCCTAATGTTAGCAAGTATGACACCCGAACTCCAAAAGGAGTATGAGCTCCATGCAGCTTATGACATGATCACTCAGTTGCGGGAAACGTTCCAGCAACAAGCTAGAGTGGAGCGCTACGAAACGGTTCAAGCGCTTAATGCATGTCGGATGGAGGAATCCCAATCAGTTTCATCTTATGTTCTTAAGATGAAAAGCCACATCGACCGCCTTGAAAGGCTGAACTGTCCCGTCTCAAAAGAGTTGGCCACGGATTTGATCCTTAATGGCCTAACTAAAAGGTTTGAGGCATTCGTCATGAACTACAACATGAACGGATGGGACAAGAGCATAAATGAACTTCATTCTATGCTCAAATCAGCTGAGGCGGGAATGGGTAAGAGAGTTTTACCCGTTCTCACCATAAATGAAGGTGGGAAAAAGAGAAAGTCTCTACCCCCTCCTAAGGCGACTGGTGCCAAAGGAAAGGGGCAAGTTTGGGGAAAGGGGAAGAAGGCTGTTAGGGCGCAACCTCCAAAGCCTAAGGAGAAGAAGCAAAAGGTTGCCGTGAACGACCCATGCTTCAAATGTGGTGAGATAGGGCATTGGATGAGAAATTATCCAGTCTATCTCAAAGAGTTGTGAGAAAAGAGGGATGCGGGGCAAACCTCAGGTATAATTTACATGATACATGTTGAGCTGAATGTTATTTCTTCTAACACATGGGTATTAGATACCGGATGTGGAACTCACATTTGTAATTTGTTGCAGGGGTTCAGAAGAAATGAGCATTATGCTAAAGGGGAAATAAGTCTCTTCATGGGCAATGGTGCAAAGGTTCATGTGGAAGCCCAAGGAGACTACATTTTGAAGCTTCCAAGTGGTTTGGAAGTTATTTTAAGTAATGTATTATATGCTCCTAGCTTGACTAGGAACATAATTTCTGTTTCCCGTTTAAGACAATATGATTATGATTTCAAGTTTGTTGACAATGATATTCATGTTTCTTTAAATCATGTATTTTATTTTAAGGCTGTACCTTGTAATGGTATTTATGAATTAGTTCATGAAAACGCAACATATGATAGCTCTATATACCAAGCAACCACCAAAAGACTCAAATTAGATTTGAGTGATACCTACCTTTGGCATTGCCGTCTTGGTCATATAAACAAGAAACGTATACAAACGCTTCAAAAGAATGGTCTTTTAAAAACAAATGAATGTGATTCATTTGATGTATGTGAATCTTGTTTACAAGGAAAAATGACTAAGGCACCCTTTAGTGGAACTAACGAAAGGGCGAAAGATTTATTAGGTATCATACATTCTGATGTATGTGGTCCTTTTAAGCCAATAACTAGGAATGGTGAGAGATACTTCATTACCTTTACCGACGATTATAGTCGCTATGGGTATGTGTACTTATTAAGGCACAAGGATGAAGCTTTTGAAATGTTCAAAATCTTCAAGAATGAAGTAGAAAATCAACTCAACAAATCAATTAAAGTTCTCCGTACCGATAGAGGCGGTGAATACCTAAGTGATGTTTTTCAAGATCATCTTAGGAGTTGTGGGATTATCTCACAACTCACTCCACCTGGAACACCACAACATAATGGTGTGTATGGTTCGATCTATGATGGCTAGAAGCACATTGCCTCTATCATTTTGGGGTTTCGCTTTGCTCTCCGCGGCCCGTATTTTGAATATGGCCCCAACCAAGAAGGTAGAAAGGACACCTTTTGAGATATGGCATGGAAGAGTTCCATCCCTATCATATTTAAGGGTTTGGGGTTGTGAGGCTTATGTTAAGACTCCCACCCCAAACAAATTAGATGTCCGATCAACCAAGTGCATCTTTGTTGGATATCCTAGAGATTCTATGGGATATTATTTCTATGACCCACTGGAACAAAGGTGTTTGTTGCCAGAAAGGGCGAGTTCTTAGAAACAAAGTTCCTTATGGAAGGAACTAGCAGTAGAACAGTGGATCTTGAGGAGGATCAAGATTCACAACCCGATGCACGTTTGGTTGAAGCTAGCACTCGACATGAGGATGTTGAAAGTGATCAAGCAGTTGATCAATACACACAAAACGTTCGCAGAAGTGGTAGAACTAGTAATCCACCTGAAAGATACGGATTTTTCATGGATGGATGCTACGTGGTAGATTCAGATGAACCAACCACATATCATGATGCAGTGTCCAATTTGGATTGTGACAAATGGCTTGAAGCCATGAACGTTGAGATGCAATCCATGTATGACAATCAAGTTTGGGAACTTGTCGTACCACCTCTTAATTCCAAAGTAGTTGGAAGTAAGTGGGTTTTCAAGAAGAAAACCGATATGCATGGAAACTTGGATACTTACAAAGCTAGACTTGTAGCAAAGGGTTTCACTCAAACTCAAGGGGTTGATTATGATGAAACTTTCTCACCTGTTGCAATGCTAAAGTCTATAAGGATACTGTTTGCCATAGCTGCTCATTATGACTATGAGATTTGGCAAATGGATGTCAAAACCGCTTTCTTAAATGGATATCTTGAGGAAGATGTCTATATGGTTCAGCCTGAAGGTTTTGTCGATCCAAAACATCCTGATAAAGTATGCAAGTTAAAGAAATCAATCTATGGATTGAAGCAAGCATCGAGAAGCTGGAATCACCGTTTTGATGAGGAGATAAAGAAATTTGGCTTCATCAAAAACGCTGATGAGGCTTGTGTGTACAAAAAGGCTAGTGGGAGCATAATAACCTTCCTAGTATTGTATGTTGATGACATACTACTATTTGGAAACGACATTCCAACCTTGGAAGGTGTAAAAACCTGGCTTGGAAGTTGTTTTTCCATCAAGGATCTTGGTGAAGCTGCCTATATTCTGGGAATAAAGATCTATAGGGATAGATCAAGGCGGCTGATTGGTTTGAATCAAAGTGCATACATTGACAAAATCTTGAAAAGGTTCAAGATGGAAAACTCTAAGAAAGGTAGTGTACCTATTCAAAGAGGGACAATATTGAGTACGACTCAATGTCCAAGCTCAAAGGAGGAGCAAAATAGAATGAAGGCAATCCCATATGCATCTGCTATAGGATCCATCATGTATGCAATGATATGCACTAGACCAGACGTGTCATGCGCTTTAAGCATGACAAGTAGATACCAGCAAAATCCTGGTGATAATCATTGGATGGCTATCAAGAACATTCTGAAGTACCTAAGGAGGACCAAGGATATGTTCTTGATCTACGGATCTGGTGAAGAGGATCTCGTTGTAAAAGGTTACACGGACGCGAGCTTCCAAACTGATCGAGATGATTCACGATCTCAATCAGGGTACATCTTTATTCTGAATGGCGGAGCTGTTTCTTGGAAAAGCTCAAAGCAAGAAGTCGTAGCGTTGTCCACTACAGAGTCTGAATACGTCGCCGCTTCAATGGCAGCACAGGAAGCTGCATGGCTGAAGAAATTCATAGCCGATCTAGGGGTAGTCCCCTCCATTCAGGATCCCCTAGAGATCTTTTGTGACAACGAGGGTGCGATTGCTCAAATCAAGGAACCTCGTGCTCATCAAAAGACTCGGCACATTGAACGGAGATTCAACTACATAAGGGATGAAGTTGAAAAAGGAAAGATATGTATTCGCAAAGTCCACACTGATAAAAACATTGCGGATCCACTCACAAAGCTCCTTGAAAGGGCAAAACATGAAGGCCATGCTTGTGCCATGGGACTTAGATATTCAAGTGACTGGGTTTGATGTTGTATTTTGTATTTAGATATTAGAACTTATGTTATTTGACTTAATTATATGATAATTATTATCATTTGTTCTTCTATTTTAGCATGTTTAAATCCGTGAATAAATAAGTTATTCTAAACGTCCGTAGTCGATCATACTTGTGGGAACAATTATGAATGTAAGACTATAATGAAATTGGATTGGTTGATATTCATAAGGTATGAATATAAAGCAAGAGGTTGCTACCAAGGTTCATTGATATCTATGGGATATAGATATTGGACTGACCCGCTCTCAATTATTTCTGCATGGAATCTTTGTGATTAGTCATAAGAGATATTGAGTAAAGGCGAATATCATTGTATCCTCAGACCTGAGATACATATTGGGTCTTGATACTCACCAAGTATTGTACTTTGACTTAGTACTTTGCTGTTCTGAAAAATTGGCAGTACATAAGGCTGTGTTCAAGTATGATATGAGGTGATTGTGAGAGACGTATGTAGTCAAGATGGGATTTGTTCCTCTTATTCGTTGAGAGTTAGATGTCTAAGGCCTATTAAAGTTAAATCATCGGAGAATGACGAATTCTATGTCTCTTGGATTTAACATGACATCTGAAACAAAAGGATAGATGATTAATTCACCTAAAACATATTCAAGTAAGGAACTTGAAAAGGATGATGTTATTGAATGGCACTTAGTCATATACATTAGGGGTAGCAAACCGTTGCTAGGCGTTATTTGCTGCTTGCATCAATCTTCTATAAATCTTGTGCAAGTGGGAGATTGAAGGAATTGATCTGCCCAAGATTTATATTAAATTGATGTGGCTAGTGTGATATGATCCAAGTCGGTTCATACCCAATAACAAGCCAAACAAACACCGAAAGATAATTTATTTGTTGATAAAATCATACAAGTAACTAGTGACACCAATTTAGAAAATTGGATTTTCTAAATTATTACTTTTGTATATGAACATCATTAAATGTTGATTTGTTCATGAGGGATTACTTGTTCATTGTTTAAATTAATTAAACTATGACAAATGACAATTTATATGTGTTATAAAATTAAGATGGGTTAATTTTATAAAAGGTGAAAGAAAGAGAATGGTTTTATAAAAGGGGTTTTATAAAATTTAAAAGGTGAGAGGGACACATGGGAGCATTTTCGGCCTCCCCATGATATTCCCCTTGGGAACTCCTTTTGCTTCTTCCAAGTGCATGCATAAGACCACTCTCTCATTTTTTAAAAGCACATTCTTTCAACCTACACATACCAACACATACAAACTCTCTCATCTCTCTTTCTCCCTCTTCATCTACGGGTTTTGAAGAAAAGAAAGCTGTTTTCAGCTTCAAAAAAAAACAAGAATTTCAGCTTCAAAGAAAGGTTCTTAGCTGAAAATTCATGCAAGGAAGAGAGGAGTACAAGTTGGTGTTCAAAGCCTAGCAAAGCAAGGTGTTTGTACAAGCTTGGGGTATCACTCCTTGAGGTTTTCTTGGTTGGAAACTCAGTCACGAATTCATCATTCACAGCTCATATCTTCGGGTTTTAGGAAGCTACAAAGGTTGTAGATTCTTGACTATCTTATGTTTTATTATTGTATGCATTGTATAAAGATCCATGGGTTGGGGTTGTTTGTTAAAAATGGTTTAACAATTAATTTGATAACATGTTTTAAAACATATATTCCGCTGCGTTTTTCATATATATAAGCATATATGAACTTTGATAAACATGTTAAAACCCCATCAAACTTATCCAAGCACCAATCACAGAAATTGATCATGCAAATTAATTACCACCTGAACCACAAGCATGTGAGCATTAAAAGAATTAAGCAAACGTCATGGTTTTGAAAGCCTAAAGCACCACAGGTGAGCCTAAGATAGAACATGGACGGCCCACTCTACATGCAAGCTTTTTAAAGGCTATAAAAAATAACATAACATGATGCGCAAAAAAGACAAAACAAGTCAGGAGCGTGATGGTCGTCAAACTGAAAACCACTTCCCTTCAAAACCCACCAGTGAAACAACTGTCTTTTTTGCAGATGATCCTATCGTCTATGGTGACTGAAGTGATTAAGGATGTGAGGAGGATGAAAGGAAGGAAAAGAGGAGGACCGCTGGGAGAGAAGAAAGAGAACAACCGGAGACTGAGACAGTTGTCTCTAGTGAGGAGGAGGAGGAAGAAGCGGTGCAGGAAACTGCACGGGAATTTCAAAGATGCAAGCCCCAGCAGTCGATGGAAATAGTAATGCTGTGGCTGCTCACCGCTGGGTGAGAGAGATGGAGACAGAGTTAGAGATTAGTGAGTGCAGAGAGGATCAGCAGGAAAAGTTCGCCACTCACTCTTTCATTGACCCGGCGCTGTGTTGGTGGTCGTCAAACTGAAAATCACTTCCCTTCAAAACCCATCAATGAAACAACTATCCCAACCTCAACACTGCAGCAAAATACCCCAAAAAAATTTTTTTTAAGTACATGACCCCGTGAATCATGAAGAAATTAAACCTTGAGGAATCGCTCTAAACTATAGAAGCATGAATGAGATCAAATAAGTAGATTTGAAAACCCTAAAACATCGAAAATCAATTGCCAAAACAACTACACATAGGTAGATTTGAAAACCCTAAAAGGGTATCGTAGAGACATAAGGAGCAACAGAGGTGGTCGCACCAACACTGTCAACACCGTCAACGGCCAGAAGACCGCCACTGCCACAAGCGGCAACAGCTGCCACGGCCACCACACCGTCACAAGCGGTGGTGCAATCACTCTCGCCTCCTCAACAAAGCCCGTCTCTAAAGAAGAAAAGGGCACAAGAGCACAAACATATAATAAGATAATAATGATAATAATCATAATAATAGTAATAGAGATTGAGAAGCACCGATAATGTCACTTCAGAGCAAATCTGATTGATAACAGAAAACATGCTGAAAACATTAGTGAAAACCCTAAAAGGGTATCAGAGAGACATATAGATCAACAGAGATGGTGGACCGTCAACGTCCGGAAGACTACCACATGCTCCGGCAAGAGGAGGCAGAGCGGCAACAGCCCTCCACCGTCACACGCCATGGTGCAACCACTTTCGCCGCCTCTCTCTCGAGAAGAAAAGGGCAAAAAAACATAATATATAATAATAAGATGATGATAATACCTAGGTTTTTTACCGTCGAGCGATGCGGCGGCATCATACGCAATGTGATACGTATAGATTACAATCAACTCGACTCGTGTCCGAACTAAATTTACATTGAAACTGTTAAAAACTGGGTATCAAATAACATAAAAACTTGAAATAAAATGCAGGTGCTTATCTATTCCGTAAGTTCACAACTTTAATTCTCATTATGTTATGAAGTATGCTGATAGTTGATGCTGATATAACAGACAATCTTTATTATTGCATAAACATTGTTTTAAAGCTACAAGGCTACTACACATAATGATCTTCAAACATATTTTTTTTAACAGCAATAAAGCTTAACTGAAAATAGGAGCTAGTGGCTGAAAAATGCACCAAGAATCATCAAGAAGTACTATTAACCACTACATATATGAAATGTTTTTTTTTCCTTTTATGGTATACATTTCTATCTGCTGTTGGTAGAAAAAACAGATCTGAAGATTCATATTTATATTCTGTTTGGTTCTATTCTTTGGTTCACTTGTTAAAAAGATGATCTTAATATTCTAAAATGAAGTTCAATAAGGTTTCAAAAATATATACAATATACATGGACTGGTATGTTAACATCATATTTCTTAAGTCGAGAACTGAAATGTGAGAAAAACATAAATAACCCAACCTATATTTTCCATAACCTCGATTCAGGCATCAAAACACATGCGCGTAAAAAAGCCAACGCTAAACGGCCACCTAATGGAAAATGTACCGCACACAGAATCCAAAGAAATTGCAATTATGATAAACTAAAAGAAATTAAATCACTCAAAAAGAGTCTATGTTGACTTGATTAGTCAAAAACACTTACACAGACACGAAGATATAAGCAGCAGATCTTTGACTAAAGCTGCAGCAAACCAAAATTCAATCAGACCACGTACTCATTAGTCATTAGCACCTGAAATCACAAAAACTAATGTAAACACAACATTTAAATAGAAGTTACCATCGAGTTAATCCTTGCTAAAAAACTTCACATGTGCTCTAATTCGTAAAAAAAACATCCAAAACACAACGGTTGTAGGGAGAGCAATCTCAGAAAGTAGCTAAATCAACACCTATGCAGCTATAGAGGACTTGAAGATTTCTCAGAAATCTATCACCGAGGACCTTATAAAATAAGTAAAACTCACCCAGGAATACAAATATATGAAGTTCATACTAGCACTGTATGTAAGCAGTTACCACATGAACCACATCCAAAGGAGAGCACCGAAAGCAAAATCTTTACTGAGGACATAGATTCAGCACTTGCGCAAGGGGAGCCAATTGCTAAGTAAATGAGTCCTGAGACAGCAGATTCAATAGCAAATAAGGCTCTAGGCGCCGAACCACAATGCACCAATACAGTTCTCATAGATCAAAAACAGAAGTTTGAATCTGTAGAACAAGCTACGATTTAATTGACTGACGTGCTGCATGAACCAGCAAAGGAAGGTGGCTGAAAACTTAACGGGAGAGAGAGATTCAACTCTGACAAAGATTAGCATGCAGACAAAAACGAAATTGGTGAAAGTGGAGTGAAAACAGATGAAGAGGATGATGAAGATGAAAAAATGGGTTCATGCTCTGATGCACCTGTTATGGTAGAAGCATCAAAAGACATAGAAATATATTGTAAGGTGTTGGTTCCAAGGTCAAACATGAGATCACCATGGTGGAAATAGCAATAACTG
Source organism: Flaveria linearis (assembly GCA_024085815.1). Taxonomy (NCBI): domain Eukaryota; kingdom Viridiplantae; phylum Streptophyta; class Magnoliopsida; order Asterales; family Asteraceae; genus Flaveria; species Flaveria linearis. The sequence continues at coordinate 25,724,047 of CM044002.1, forward strand.
GTAAGTTATTGGTTAGAAAGAAAAATGATAGTGTAACTCTGTCAAATAAGAAGAAAATGAATGTGAAAAATGGTTGAGAAGGAACTCACTGTATCAGATACTTATATAGGAATGTGGTAACATTATGCATATATGCATTATGTGGTAGAGTGAAATGTATGAAGCATCTATGTTAAATCAAAAGACAAAAACAAATAGTTCATTGCGTTAATCAAAAATAAATTCCTTACAGGTCTCAGTCTTCTCTTCACTTCCTCCTAGATATATAAACCTGAAAACCTAACACCTGAGCATATCAGTGAACATAAGACAAAACAATTGCATACGTAACAGATATGAAACTAAACATAACTAAAGATGTAGAATCATCAATCATATCATAAAAAGTAATGCAACTTGCGCCATGTAATACCCAAATCCATGGGAATCGTATTTGAGCATCTATTCTTCCAATTTCTTCGATGACTAAAACCTATGTTCCATTTGAATCGCAAAGAAGAATATATTATATGTGATATGGAAGCTAGTGCTAAAGTGGTACAGACCATGCCGTCTTCTTCTTCTTCTTATTCCCCAATTGAACAACCAACAAGGAGGAGATGAATTGCTGCAAGCCATAGAAGAAAGCTTTTCTGTTTTCAGGGATAACAAGACGATGATGCGTAATCGAAGGAGGATTTCCATTAGGGTTTTCCGTTTTAGCCTTTAGGAGGGGGTATATATAAATATTCCTATTACTATACACTCCCAACATCAATTTGGGGAAACGATTTAGGAGATCTCGCAAATATCTTGTTTATTATTATAGCACCGTCCCGCTATTAAATAAACTAAACTACTAATAATAATATAATCATGATTAATTAATAAACAACGCGACGTGTTGAAGTTATAGAATTGCATTGTGAAAAGTTTAGTATTTAATTTCCTATTAAACTCAATTATATAATACTAGCCATGAATTCGATAATTATGTATCAAAAAATTTTCAACGCCTTTTTTTTGGGCCTCCCCTCTTAAATTGGCATTTTAACACAATCTCATAACAGACCAAAGCCCAAATATATTAAATATAAATAATTTAAGTTGTTTTTTAAAGAATATGAGCCCCAGGAGAAAAGTAGGGTGAAATCCAAGGGGCATGAAGCACGTGACGGAATATAACAAACTCACCCAATAACCAAGGTCCAGGTATAGTATGTTTTTTTTAACGACAAATTAATTCTACTATATTACACCAAATTACGCAATTGCTTGAGTTTGAACCTAATATCTCCCCTCTAAGAGACAAAACCTCTACCAAATGGACTAACCCCACGCCCACGTTAGCTCCAGGTATAGTATTGTGGGGTCGGATGATCCATGTGTTGAATGTTGCAGCAGCCGATGTATGAAATACTATGGAAAGTTGGGCCTCAATGTTCAAGTAGTATTGTGGGCCTGTGGGGTCTGATGATCCATGTTCCGCAGCCCATATCATCTTCACAATCCTCAAAAGTGAAAACCCCCGCTGTGCTGTCTCCAAGTCTCCAACACAATCAATGTTTATGAACCAAATACCTCCGTAAACCATCAACAGTTTCTTCTCTATCACTCAGAAGATGAAAATAGTACATGTTGAGTAAATCAACTTTTGGCTTATTAACTTTTGAAAAGTTAATAAGTCAATAAGTATGTTTGGGTAAGAAGTCAATAAGTTAATTTTAAAGGGTTGAAAAGTAGTCTTTAACAAGTTAAAAATAATTACTTTTCAAAAGTAACTTAAAAATATTTTAATATGGCCTCCTTTCTCTCTCTAGCACATAAAACTCATTGATCTCTAGAAGGCCTAATTCAAATGGAAACAAATCAATTCATGAATTAACTCAGAAAGGTCTGAATTTACTATGTGATTTGGTTGAGATCTAGGGCTGAGAAGGTGTTTCCGCCGATGGTGTGGGGTGGCGTGGTGGTGTTATGGTTGTGACGGTTAGAGGTGGGCATAAAAACCAAATCCAAATAAAAATCCATGTGTAGCCAAAAATGGATCAAGTTAATCTTCATATTTCATATTATACATACTCCCAGATAGTACTTCAATATAAATTTAAAGAGATATTTTCCACTGAATCCATCAAGTACTCAGAGATCTCTGAAAATAAGCCAAATTAAAGGGCTTCAAGCAAATATATCAAATGAAACGAAATATAAAGAAAATTAAGCAGCCACAAAAAAGCATTACAAACATAAAATGATTTCAAACCTACAACGGAACAGAAAAAGGTGAATAACTAAAAAGCTTGTTTACCAACTTCATGAATGCAAATGATGCATTGTATCAAGTTTCCATAACCCATACTAGATATCAAAATATCAAAAAATAATCTTAAATCCAAACGCCATACTAGAAATCAATTACAAAGTAGTTACACATATTCACCTATTAATAGTCAATATAATGAAAAACAATCAAAATCATAATAAGATAAGAAAAGCAACTAAACAATAAAAGGATTACCGTCGCCGAGCGCTACCTATGAAATAAAATAAAAGTTATAACCCAAAATGGATGCTTGGAGGATTCTAATATGAAAATAAGTCAAATTTCCAAAATCCAAATGGATATTGAAATATGATCTCAAGTCCAAAACTGTATGTATTATATAAATCCACAACAGAGAAGGTTGAAAGAATTATTGACCCCTCTTGACGGATGCTAATTATGAAAATGAGTTGAATTTCAATAACCACAATTGGGTATCAAAAGATGACCTCAAATCCAAAGTGTATTCAAGAAAACTACTAGACCCCACTTGGATTCTAATTTAATTGTTGATATGAGTCAAATTTTAGTGATCCAAATTGGGTTGCAAAAGATGATCACATATCCAATAGGGTATTATCCAAGAAATCACATTGAAAAATGTATAAAACTGGAAGTATTAAAAGAATTATTAATAAATCAGATAGATAAAATAATGAAAAAGGGTGCTCAAGAAATCCATACATAAAAAAAAGAATAATGATTTTAAATCCAAAAGGTATTCAAGTAATCTACTATCCAAAAGTCGATCTCAAATCCAAAAGGATGTTGAAGTAATTCATTGCTGAGAAGCCTTAAAATCGAAATGAGTTCTTCCCTTCACTTGGCGAATGCTAAGTGTGAAAATGAGTCGAATTTCATTTACCCAAAGTCGATATTAAAAGGTGCTCGCAAATTTAAAATGACATTAAAAAATAACATCTTCTAAAAACCATAAAACACAAAGAAAAACTGACGACAAACAAAACTATAAATTGATTAAAAGAAAACCAAGGGTACTTAAACTTTTCCATCTAAACAATCCAAGGGCATTTAGCAATTATCAATTTAAAGAAAATCCAAACACTTTTTGAACTAAAAAGTAACCCAATGCAAGAGTTATTCAATCTCACAAAGAATTTACATAATCACATGTAAAATGAAACAATTAAAAAGATGTCCAACTAAAATTCCAGGAACTAGGAGCCGGTATAAAACTGTTCTTGTATCAAAAATTCCAAACACTCCGACAAAATCAAAGATAATTCACACATTGAGATAAAAAGCAACCAAAAGAAAGTCGATATTTGATTGCTCAAGAGCTTAAATCAAATTAAGAAATCTACGAGAAGACCAAAACCCCAAATGTAAATAACAAAACACTAAAACCATGCAACAACTTGAAACAATGAAAATCATTAACGAGTTCACACAAATTGAGCAAACATATATGATCCAATTGGCTAGAAAAGGTGATTTCGTATGAGAAAGGATTTTTTTAAAAAAAAATCCAAGAATTGAATTGAAAAAACATACAAAACTAGAAGTAAAAAGATATTTTCATAAATAAAATTGAAAAATAATGAAAAGGGGTATTCAAGAAATCCTTAATCAAAAACTTACAATAGGAAGGAAAAAAAATGATCACAACACGTGTATTAGAAATTCAATATCAAAAAGCTTGCAAAACAAAATTGAATTTTGACTTCATTTGGCGGATGCTAAGGATGAAAATGAGTTGAGGTCCAATGACCCAAATCGAGTATCATAAAGATCACACTATTGAGAAGCATACAAGATGGACAAAGAAAGATGATCACAATTCCAAAAGGGTATTCAAAAAATCTATTATTGAGAGGTCGCAAAACAATATGAATTCTTAACCCCACTGGCGGATGCTAATTTTAAAAATGACTTGAATTTCAATAACACAAATTGGTATCAAAAGATGATCTCAAATCCAAAAGGGCATTCAAGAAACACTATTGAGATGCTTGAATTTTTGACCCACTTGGTTGATACAAATTATGGAAAGGGTCGAGTTTCAATGATCCAAATCCGCTATCAAAATGTGACCTCAATTCAAAAAGAGTTTCAAAATATCTAAGAAATCAAATAAAGAAAATACAAAACTAGAGAAGTATTAAAACATATTCATAATAAAATTGCTATAAAAAGTGAAATAGGGAACTGAAGAAATCCATAATTTATAAATTTACAAATAGAAAAAAAATTTGATCACAAATTGAAACACGTATTCAAAGATCAACTATTGAAAGCTTGAAACACGTCTAACATGAGAAATAACTCCTAACCAATTACCATTGTATGACAAATAAAGCAACAAAATCAAAAAGTATATAACAGGATCACAATCATCAAAACACCACTCACACGCAGATGCTTTATATAAGTTTTCACACATCTAATTTCAAAAATGGACAACTCCTAACCACTTATGAGGTATACGAGAACAAGCAACCATGGATATAAAGATGGACACACATAACGCTAATGGATCATTATGACAACACAGTTAGTGCAACCAAATCCAAATAAAGGACCATGTGTAGCCAACAAGGGATCAAGTTAATCTGGATAGTTAATTTATACATAATTCTAATAGTACTTCAATTAAATTTAAAGAGATATTTTCCGGTGAATCCCCCAAATACTCATAGATCTATGAAAGTGAGCCAAATTAATAGGGCTTCAAGCAAAAAATATATCAAAATGAAAGAAAAAATAAAGAAATTAAGCACCCAACAAAAGCACTAACTCATGTTTATCGACCAACAGAATGATTTCAAACCTACAGGCTGCAACTAACACAAAAAATTGAATAACTGAAAAAGCATGTTTGCCAACATCATAAATACAAATAGTGTATGGTATCAAGTTTCCATAACCCATACTAGATATCAAAAGATATCTAAATCCAAAAGGCCATCCAATAAATCAATTACAAGGTAGTTACACATATTCACCTTTTTAGACAATACAATGAAAAAGAGTCAAATCATAACAATATAATGAAAAAAGAGTCAACAAAAATAACATTTTCTAAAAACCACAAAACAGAAGAAAAGCTGATGACAAACTAAACAAATTGAATAAAAATAACCAAGGGTAGCTAACATCATCCATCTAAACAATCCAAGGGCTTTCTGCAAATCATAATTTATAGAAAAATCCAAACACTCTTTGAACTAAAAGTAACCAATGCAAGTCTTATTCAATCTCACAAGGAATTTACATAATCACATGTAAAATGAAAACAAATAAGACAGTGTCCATGAATTAGGAGGCGGTATAAAATGTTCTTGTATCCAAAACAGTCCAACAAAATCAAAGATAATCACCACATTGGGATAGAAAGGAACCTAAAGAAAGCCGATATTTGAATACTCAAGAGCTTACAAATCAAATAAGAAAGCTAGGGAAAAGACCATACCCCAAAGGTAAATAACAAAACACTAAAACCATGTAACAACTTGAAACAATCAAATCATTAACGACTTCACACAAATATGAGCAAACATGTATGAAAAAGGGTGGATGAGAATTGTTAACGAATTTAACTTGCTGTTATAGCAGGCTCTAAGCATTAACAATAACACTTTAACTTAATGAGGTAAAAATTAGCAGGTGAAAAGCAAGCCAACAAACAAAATCCAAACATTAAGACTAAGAGGTGGCATACATAAAATATAAACTTTTACCTAGTGCAAGTACACGGAAAACGACTACCGATAATACCCAAAAAAAAATCCAAACATGTGGTAAACAAATAAATAGTTACAGAAGACAAAAAAAAACACAACTAAACATTTTCTAATAAATCCTTCATGCTCTTCAGAATGTCAAAATAAACATATGTAACATTTGACCCATTTTCAAATTTGTAACCCGAACCTATTCTGTTCAGAGTATTTATTTCAATGAATTAATATAACATGGTGTAGTTTAACCAATGTTATAAATTATTTTGCATCTATTAAAAAAAAAAATTAAACAATTTAATAATGTTATGATTCACAAACATTTATTAATAAATTTAAAGTCTATATCATTTTATATTAAAAAAAAAAAACTAAATAAAAGATTCATAAAATTTATAAACATTATAAACATGTATAAAATGATTGGATTATTATAATAAGTCTAGGGTGAAAAAGTGTTAATTTAAAAAGTGAATTACAAGTTTTATTTTAAAATAGAACAAGTATCAAACTACAGGGACCAAATTGTAAATTATTTCAAACCACCAAAACACCCCCTGTTTCCCCGTTCGTCGGCCGACCACCGGCCGATCACCCTCCGGCGACCACCTCTCCCTCAAACCACTCGAAAATGTTGCAATTAAACCGCCCTTAACCTTCGTGAACCTGTTTCGAACGCAAACCGGTCTTAAATGGACTAAATCAATGCTTATCATGTTCAACTTGAAACCGAAACACCCACACTCAAAACTCAAGCTGTTTCAACTCGATTAACAACGCAATCAATCAAATTAATCAATTAAAAATGATTCTGTGAACGTTGCGAATGTAAACATACCAATAATTGCGAATAACACCATGTAATTATAATCGAATTATGATCCGAAACTCCCGAATCAATCTTGAACTCGTTTGATTCGAAACAGCCACAATCGGAGTATATACTCACAGTATCACCATCAAATCATTCCCCTTGAACTTCTGCAACCCCAATTACATACAAAACAAAACCCCATCCCCTTCGATCTCCATTCCCACTCGCAACCTGCAACGATCGAACTTCGCATTCGAGGCAACTTCCACAGAAAGAAAGTTTAGGGCTTCTTATCATCGTCAATCAAGGAAGCTTATACCAATTTAATTGGATTATTATCAACCAAAACGTCCCGACAAAGATCCAAACCAGTCGCGACCTAGTTCTTCCTTTCCTCCATAAATTCCATCTCAATTCAGGTAAATTATACATGATTACACTCGTTTTTGAATGTTAAACAAAAGCCCTAAGCTTAATTTGGATATTGATCACGTTTCCAAGATCAATTTGGAACAAATCGAATCTAGGGTTCTATGGAATGGGGGAAACACTTAATTATGGTTTTTTAAGATTTAAAATCTGAGTTTTATCAGATCACGGGCTTCTGCCCAACTGGTAAATCACGCGTCTTACTCAAAGGGGACCCGGGTTCGACCCTGGTCCACCTCAATTATTTTTTTTTTTTTTTTGCTAATTATTTTCAAATCATTTTTATTCCAGAAAATTTAATGTATTAATTAAGCTAAAATAAAAAAATTATTTTGTTAGTTAAATCTATTCAATAATTATTAATTAATTTTTTAAATTCTAAAGGATATAAATTACATATTTTTATCTTCTAACAAAAATAAAGGTTATAAAAACATATTAATTTCTTTGAACATTCTAAATTCCTATAAGCTATTCTGAATCAAATATAAATTATTTAAAACTATTTTTTTTTATAAAACCTTTAACTAACTATTCAACTAATTATTTTGATCAAGTTATTAATAATTAATCATAAAAAAAATTATTATTTAATATTTATCATACTTGATCTTCAACGTTATTTAAATCAAGTTATAAATTCTATTTAACGAATTACTTATTATTCAAATATTTTATTCTAGTTTATTTAACCAATATATCAAATGAGTTACAATATTTTTATATAATCTCACAAACTCCAATTGAAACCTTAATTCATATCTATTCTTTAATCATTATATTGTTTTAATTTAAAACACCATTCCTTAGGTCAAATCCGTGAGGAAACCGTCATTGTCTAATCTTGCATATTATTCAAACCATATTGCTATACCAAGTGAGTATTCATTGCCCATTTTTATGTTTTATTATTTGGGGAAATCATGTGATATCATACGCAACATGTTTATACATTTTATTCTATTCATACTAATATTCAATTCAATACGTGTTATGTTATTACTTGCAATTATGTGTTCGTATTAGATAAACTTGATAACATGATCATTAATTCACACAACCACGGTAACAATGATAGATCTATTGGTTTGACAACCCACCCCATTTGTTTAGTCGCGTGGTGATTGAAACCGGAATCATACATTCTATAAGGCTCCGTCTGAGGACCGAGTCAATTCAGTCATTAGGTTTGATCGTGTTGTTTGTCATTTATGATACATTGTTGCATGATAGTTATAACATTACCATGTGAATTGAATTGTTTTCAAGTTATTCAATCAAAATTTGTGTGTGTTTAAACCTGTGATTACTCACCGGCTAATTCTTTAGCTGACTCGTTACTTTTTCACATGATTTCAGGAAATGCTATTTAGTGGAATTCTCTCTGCTCATATAGGATTGGACCTAGTCAAAAATAAAGAAGACAATATTATATTTCATGGTTAATTTAATTGCGTTGTAATGTGTGACTTGAATGACATTATTCAATAAATAAATGATTATTAAATGTTATTTCAACGTATTTATTACCTTGTGCTATGAACAATCGATTCACATTCGTCCGCCTCGATGATTCCGCCATCGGTCGGGGTGTGACAGATTGGTATCAGAGCCAAGGTTATAGGGAATTAGGTTATTAGAAATGGAATGACCTAGACTATAACTAAGTACCTTTACACATGAGTCCTCTCATGTATTCTATATGTTTAGATAGGGCTTATATGTGTCACTTATGTCTATTATGTTTATATGGTTATCACATTCTCTTATATCTTGATTCTTACCTATCACATACAAATTCTCAAATCATATTATATGGCATTATATGCCTAAATCAAATTGTTTTCAAATTTTAAATTTTGATTTACATGGTTTTCAAATCTCGTCAAAGTCCGTGTCACACGACCGAGAACATGCAATGCTGGAAGAGTGGGATACCTGTATCTTAAGGTGTTCTGTCTAGGCAAGGTATTTCATACAACTTGATTACCTTACCTGGGAACCCTCGAGATGAGTATTCGCTTATAGGTACGCATGTCCTCATTAAGGTTGTGGTGAACACAAATACTTTGATAAGTCACCGTATTCGTTTTGGTTTGCGAACCGAACGTTTACACTCCTCACCTCTCGTTATTATTTTAAACAATCTCATTAACGATTTTATTGAAAAGTTTTAAAAAAAAAAAACCAATTACCGTTCTCACAAAGGTTTCTTCTTCCATATTATACAGCATGTCTTCCGTCAAAACGCTCCCGATCTAGAAGCTCTGGCCGTAAGATTGCTGCTATAGTAGCACGTGAAGTTGCTGCGGTCATCCCAACACTGCTTACCATTTGAATCAAGGCAACAACGTTGTTCAAAATCAAGCTGCACCAAACCTCCCCGAGCTTGTACTTACAAGCACTTCAGTTCTTGCAATCCCACTAAGTTTAGCGGGACCGAAGGAGCCACTGGTCTTTTACAGTGGTTTGAGAGTATCGAGAACACTTTTCTCAATAGTGAGTGTCCCGAGAATCTCAAGGTTCGCTATGCTACAAGTGTTCTTCAAAAGAGAGCACTCACTTGGTGGAACGGGGAGAAACGAACCGTGGAACTGATGCTGCTTTGGCATTAACGTGGATGAAGTCAAAGAACTCATGACTCGGGAATTCTGTCCAAGAAATGAGATCAAGAAGTTAGAAGCTGAGTTCTGGGACTTAGCTCAAGAAAGTGGAGAAAATCTAGCTTACACCAACCGATTTCATGAATTGAGCCTACTTGTTCCCCACTTAGTTACCCCATTATCCCGGGCCATTGAAAAGTACATCGGTGGTCTACCCATGAAAATTCAAGACACGGTGTGGGGTAGGAATCCTGCAACTCTGGAAGATACCATTCGGTTAGCTGCTCAGTTAACTGACAATCATGTTAAGGCTGGAACCCTGACTAGGAAGGGTGCTAAGAAGGTGCCCGAGAAACCCTCAGCCGAACCCCCTAAGGAGGAGAAACCTGAACCTTCTCAAAACAAGAAGAGGAAGGTTAAATCCAAAACTTTGCTGTGGTTACCCCTAGTGTTCCAGTTAATCAAGTCGCACCAAGCTACCAACCAGTCTCCAACAATCAAGTCCCGGCAAAGAAACCTTACACCGGAACTTTCCCACAGTGCAATATTTGCAAGTACCACCACCTGCTAATGCACAATGTCGTCGCTGCACCAACTGTGGCCGTTTCGGTCATACTTTCAACGTGTGTAAGAGCGCAGCTAAGTCTCCGGCTACCACACCTGTTCTTCAACATCCTCCTGCAATTACTCAGGGTCGTGCATGCTATCAATGCGGTGATCCAAACCACTACCGCAATCGATGCCCTCAACTTGTCAGCACGGTGCCTACGGCTCAAGGACGTGCTTTTAACATCAATGCTCATCAAGCTCAAACCAATAGCGATGTGGTGAACGGTATGTTTTTAATCAATAATCATTATGCTTCAGTCTTATTTGATACCGGCGCCGACAAAAGTTTTGTGTCCTTAGAATTTGAACCCTTACTTGCTAGTGCACGGACTAAGTTGAGAAAACCATTTACGGTAGAAATAGCCGACGGGAAACCTATCACAATCGATTCAATTATTCCAAACTGTATCCTTAGTCTTAGCGAGCATGATTTTCCTATCGATCTCACACCGATGCAGCTTGGAAATTTCGACGTCATTATAGGCATGGATTGGCTATCTAAGAACCATGCTGAAGTTGTTTGTTTCGAGAAAATCATCCGGATCCCTCTTGCGCCTGAAAAGGTGTTAAATATTTATGGAGAAAAACCTTCCAAAGGCCTTCGACTTATGTCATGTACCAAAGCTCAAAAGTATCTTCGCAAGCACTATGTGGCTTTCTTAGCACATGTTGTAAAAACGAATGAGAAGTCAAAGAAAGTCGAGGATATTCCGATCATTCGTGATTTTCCGGAAGTGTTCCCCGATGACTTAACTGGACTTCCTCCTGTTCGTCAAGTCGAGTTTCGTATCGATCTTGTACCTGGTGCAACACCTGTAGCAAAATCTCCATATCGTCTTGCACCATCTGAGATGCAAGAACTTGCTAGTCAACTTCAAGAACTTTCCGATAAAGGTTTCATTCGACCAAGTTCCTCACCTTGGGGAGCCCCAGTATTGTTTGTAAAGAAGAAAGATGGCTCATTTCGTATGTGTATCGATTATCGGGAACTCAACAAGCTTACTGTTAAGAACCGGTATCCTTTACCAAGAATCGATGATTTGTTTGACCAACTTCAAGGCGCTTCATACTTTTCCAAGATTGACCTTCGTTCGGGTTATCATCAACTTCGAGTGCATGATGACGACATTCCCAAAACAGCCTTCCGTACAAGATATGGTCATTACGAATTTCTGGTTATGCCATTTGGTTTGACCAACGCACCAGCTGTGTTCATGGATTTAATGAACCGCGTGTGTAAACCATACTTGGACAAGTTCGTGATCGTCTTCATCGACGACATTCTGATTTATTCAAAATCAAGATCCGAGCATGAACATCATCTTCGTTGATTCTTGAACTGTTGAAAAAGGAGAAACTATATGCCAATTTTCTAAGTGTGAATTTTGGTTGAAGGAGGTACAATTCCTTGGTCACATCGTAAATGATAAAGGAATTCATGTGGATCCTGCAAAGATTGAGGCGGTAAAGAGTTGGGTGGAACCTAAAACGCCCACTGAGATTCGTTCATTCCTTGGCTTGGCCGGCTACTATCGGCGTTTCATCCCAAATTTCTCAAAGATCGCTGTGCCTCTTACTGCCTTGACCCACAAGGATAAGTCTTTCCAGTAGGGACCAGATCAAGAAAAAGCATTCCAAACACTTAAACAAAAGTTATGCAATGCTCCAATCTTGACCCTCCCTGATGGAAATGATGATTTTGTTGTTTACTGCGATGCTTCCAAGCAAGGTCTTGGTTGTGTCCTCATGCAACGAGGAAAAGTCATAGCCTATGCCTCAAGACAGCTCAAAATCCATGAGAAAATTACACAACTCATGATCTCGAGTTAGGAGCTGTGGTTTTCGCACTCAAAATCTGGAGACACTATCTTTACGGCACCAAGTGTGTTGTATTCACTGATCATAAGAGTCTTCAGCACATTTTCAATCAAAAAGAACTAAACATGAGACAACGGCGATGGGTTGAGTTACTCAATGACTACGATTGTGAAATTCGCTATCACCCTGGAAAAGCGAATGTCGTAGCCGATGCATTGAGTCGTAAGGATTATGTCATACTCCAAAGTGTGACGATTCAATCCGAACTTAAAACCCGAATTCTCGAAGCCCAACACGAGTCAGTCACTGAGGGTAACATGTACGATGAAATATCATGCGGCGCTGAACTTCAATTGGAAAAAAACCTGATGGTTTGTTGTATTTTCTGGATCGTATTTGGATTCCTAAACGCAATGATCTTTGAACCCTCATCATGAGCGAGGCTCACAAAACTCGTTATTCCATCCATCCCGGTGCGGATAAGATGTTTATGAATCTCCGTAATCAGTATTGGTGGCCGGCATGAAAAAGGATATAGCTTTGTATGTGTCCAAATGCCTCACTGTTCAAAGGTTAAAGCCGAACATCAACGTCCGTCTGGATTACTTGTGCAACCTGATATCCCAGTGTGGAAGTGGGAAGACATATCCATGGACTTCATTACCAAATTGCCTCGAACCTCTAGCGGTTATGATAGTATTTGGGTCATTGTTGATCGATTGACTAAATCGGCACACTTCATACCGATTCGTGAAGATTAACGGGTTGAGAAATTAGCTCGTATCTATATCAACGAAATAGTCAGCCGTCATGGTGTGCCATTAAATATTATCTCCGATCGTGATGGTCGATTCATCTCCCATTTCTGGCAAAGTCTTCAATCGTCTTTGGGAACCCGACTAAATCTCAGCACAGCTTATCACCCTCAAACCGATGGGCAGACTGAAAGAACAATACAGACTCTCGAGGATATGCTTCGAGCGTGTGTCATTGACTTTAGTGGCTCTTGGGATTCTCATCTACCGTTAATCGAATTTTCATACAACAACAGCTACCATACAAGTATCCAAATGGCACCATTTGAAGCTTTGTACGGTCGTAAGTGTCGATCTCCCATATGTTGGTCTGAGATAGGAGATGCACAAATCACCGGTCCTGAACTGATTCAGGAATCAACCAATAAGATTCACAAGATTCGTGATAACTTGCTGGCTGCTAGAAATCGTCAGAAGCATTATGCTGATAAGGGACGGAAACCCATGGAATACAACGTCGGTGATCTCGTACTCCTAAAGGTATCACCTTGGAAAGGGGTGATCCGTTTTGGGAAGAAAGGGAAGCTAGCACCTCGTTATGTGGGTCCATTCAAAGTGCTTGAGCGTATTGGGAAAGTAGCTTACAAGCTTGAACTGCCTCAAGAACTCAGCAACATTCACCCAACATTTCATGTTTCTAACCTCAAGAAATGCCTTGCTGATGAGAACCTTCGCATTCCACTCGATGAAGTTCAAATTGATGAATCCATGCACTTTATCGAAAGACCTGTGGAGATCATGGACCGTGAAATCAAACAACTCAAACGTAGCCGAATCCCTATCGTCAAAGTTCGTTGGGAGTCTAAACGTGGCCCAGAGTTCACTTGGGAGCGTGAAGACCAAATGAAATCCAAGTATCCTCACCTTTTTGTCCCAGCCTCCTCGTGATCAAATTTCGGGACGAAATTTCTTAAGTAGGGGAGACTGTAACATTTGACCCATTTTCAAATTTGTAACCCGAACCTATTCTGTTCAGAGTATTTATTTCAATGAATTAAATATAACATGGTGTAGTTTAACCAATGTTATAAATTATTTTGCATCTATTAAAAAAAATTAAACAATTTATAATAATGTTATGATTCACAAACATTTATTAATAAATTTAAAGTCTATATATCATTTTATATTAAAAAAAAAAAACTAAATATAAAAGATTCATAAAAATTTATAAACATTATAAACATGTTATAAAATGATTGGAATTATTATATAAAGTCTAGGGTGAAAAAGTGTTAATTATAAAAGTGAATTACAAGTTTTATTTTAAAATAGAACAAGTATCAAACTACAGGGACCAAAATTGTAAATTATTTCAAACCAACCCAAACACCCCCTGTTTCCCCGTTCGCCGGCCGACCACCGGCCGATCACCCTCCGGCGACCACCTCTCCCTCAAACCACTCGAAAATGTTGCAATTAAAACGCCCCTTAACCTTCGTGAACCTGTTTCGAACGCATAACGGTCTTAAATGGACTAAATCAATGCTTATCATGTTCAACTTGAAACCGAAACACCACACTCAAAACTCAAGCTGTTTCAACTCGATTAACAACGCAATCAATCAAATTAATCAATTAAAAATGATTCTGTGAACGTTGCGAATGTAAACATACCAATAATTGCGAATAACACCATGTAATTATAATCGAATTATGATCCGAAACTCCCGAATCAATCTTGAACTCGTTTGATTCGAAACAGCCACAATCGGAGTTATATACTCACAGTATCACCATCAAATCATTCCCCTTGAACTTTCTGCAACCCCAATTACATACAAAACAAACCCCATCATCCCCTTCGATCTCCATTCCCACTCGCAACCTGCAACCGATCGAACTTCGCATTCGAGGCAACTTCCACAGAAATTAGTTTAGGGCTTCTTATCATCGTCAATCAAGGAAGCTTTATACCAATTTAATTGGATTATTATCAACCAAAACGTCCCGACAAAGATCCAACCAGTCGCGACTAGTTCTTCCTTTCCTCCATAAATTCCATCTCAATTCAGGTAAATTAATACATGATTACACTCGTTTTTGAATGTTAAACAAAAGCCCTAAGCTTAATTTGGATATGATCACGTTTCCAAGATCAATTTGGAACAAATCGAATCTAGGGTTCTATGGAATTGGGGGGAAACACTTAATTATGGTTTTTAAGATTTAAAATCTGAGTTTTATCAGATCACGGGCTTCTGCCCAACTGGTAAATCACGCGTCTTACTCAAAGGGGACCCGGGTTCGACCCTGGTCCACCTCAATTATTTTTTTTTTTTTTTTGCTAATTATTTTCAAATCATTTTTATTCCAGAAAATTTTAATGTATTAATTAAGCTAAAATAAAAAAATATTTGTTAGTTAAATCTATTCCATAAAATTATTAATTAATTTTTTAAATTCTAAAGGATATAAATTACATATTTTATCTTCTAACAAAAATAAAGGTTATAAAAACATATTTAATTCTTTGAACATTCTAAATTCCTATAAGCTATTCTGAATCAAATATAAATTATTTAAAACTATTTTTTTTTTTATAAAACCTTTAACTAACTATTCAACTAATTATTTTGATCAAGTTATTAATAATTAATCATAAAAAAAAATATTATTTAATTATTTATCATACTTGATCTTCAACGTTATTTAAATCAAGTTATAAATTCTATTTAACGAATTACTTATTATTCAAATATTTTATTCTAGTTTTATTTAACCATATATCAAATGAGTTACAATATTTTATATAATCTCACAAACTCCAATTGAAACCTTAATTCATATCTATTCTTTAATCATTATATTGTTTTAATTTAAAACACCATTCCTTAGGTCAAATCCGTGAGGAAACCGTCATTGTCTAATCTTGCATATTATTCAAACCATATTGCTATACCAAGTGAGTATTCATTGCCCATTTTATGTTTTATTATTGGGGAAATCATGTGATATCATACGCAACATGTTTATACATTTTATTCTATTTCATACTAATATTCAATTCAATACGTGTTATGTTATTTACTTGCAATTATGTGTTCGTATTTATATAAACTTGATAACATGATCATTAATTCACACAACCACGGTAACAATGATAGATCTATTGGTTTGACAACCCACCCCATTTGTTTAGTCGCGTGGTGATTGAAACGGAATCATACATTCTATAAGGCTCCGTCTGAGGACCGAGTCAATTCAGTCATTAGGTTTGATCGTGTTGTTTGTCATTTATGATACATTGTTGCATGATAGTTATAACATTACCATGTGAATTGAATTGTTTTCAAGTTATTCAATCAAAATTTGTGTGTGTTTAAACCTGTGATTACTCACGGCTAATTCTTTAGCTGACTCGTTACTTTTTCACATGATTTCAGGAAATGCTATTTAGTGGAATTCTCTCTGCTCATATAGGATTGGACTAGTCAAAAATAAAGAAGACAATATTATATTTCATGGTTATATTTAATTGCGTTGTAATGTGTGACTTGAATGACATTATTCAATAAATAAATGATTATTAAATGTTATTTCAACGTATTTATTACCTTGTGCTATGAACAATCGATTCACATTCGTCCGCCTCGATGATTCCGCCATCGGGCGGGGTGTGACACATATGAACAATTTTAAAAGCATATTTAACAGATTCTCAAGAAATTCTGAACATATAATAGTAAAAAATGTACGAGACACATTAAAAAGAAAAATAATAGACAATGCAAACTGAACTAATAAAAAAGCCTAAAGTAGGATTGTGAAATGAATCAAATTTAAACACAGTAATAAGAATTATTGCCCACTTGTTGAATGCTAATTGTGAAAATGAGTCAGATTTTAACAACTCAAATCGTGAGTGGAAATATGATCTTAAATCCTAATGCGTGTTCAAGAAATCCATTACCCGAAAACATAAATAAAAGAAGAACTAAAACCTGCTACAAAGTTTCACAAATCAAATAAACAAAAATAAAAGAAAGCTGCAAAATCATAAGATAAACCTAATAAAGCCATTTTTGTCCACTTAGTGAACGCTAATTGTGAATTGTGTCAAATTTCCATACCCTTACTTACAAAATGGATATCTAAAGATGACTTCAAGGTTATTCAAAAAAATCCACAATCAAAAAGCTTACAAAATGTATATCGAAAGATGATCTCAAGTCCACAAAAGGTATTCAAGAATCCATTAGTGAGAAAGATGCAAAACAAAGTAAATTCTTAACCCCACTTGGCGGATGCTAACTTTGGAAATAAGATGACTATTAATAACCCATATTTAGGGTTTCAAAAGAAGATCTCAAATCCAAAAGGGTATTCAAGAAATCACTATTAAGAAGCTTCAAAAACAAATTAGATTTTTGAACCCACTTGGTAGATGCTAACTGTAGAAATGAGTCAAGTTTCAATGATCCAAATCGGCTACCAAAAGATGATCTCGAATCAAAAAGGTATTAGAAAAAACCAAGAATCGAGTTGAAAAACATACAAAACTAGAAGTAATTAAACATTTTCAAAAATAAAATTGTTAAATAGCGAAAAAGGGTATTCAACAAATCCATAACTTAAAAACTTACACATAGGAAAGTAAAAAAAGAAGATCACGAATCAAAACATGTATTCTAGAAATCTAATATCAAAAAGTTTGCAAAACAAAATTGAATCTCGATCTAACTTGGCGGATGCTAAGGGTGAAAAGGAGTTGAGGTCCAATGACCCAAATCGGGTATCGTAAAGATACACTTATTGAGAAGTATACAAGATGGACAAAGAAAGAAGAACTAAAGTCCAAAAGGGTATTCAACGGCCAGAAGACCGCCACCAGCTCCGCCTCAACTACAAAGGGAGGCCGAGTGGCAACAGCCTCCACCGTCACTCGTGGCGGTGCGACGAATCTCGCAGGTCCTTTCTAGAAAAAGAAAAGGGCACAAGAACACAAATAACAAAATAATTACAGATGTTAACGGAAACATAATTACAAAAGGTAGATCTGAAAACCCTAAAAGGGTATCGAAGAGAGAGGGGGGTAAAAAAGCAACAGAGGCGTGCACACCACCACCATCAACAACGTCAACAGCCAGAAGATCGCCACCTGCTCCACCTCAACCGCAAAGGGAGGCGGTGCGGTGACAGGCTCCACCGCCGCAGTCATAATTGATGAGGCAGAGATGTAAGCATCCATATGTCCATATGTTTGTAGCACAAAGCATCGATATATCACGAGCATAATCATAAAAATAACACGAATATTGTTCAATCAAAAGTTTAAATAACCTTAACCTCTACCTTTTAAGGTAGATCTGAAAACCTTAAAAGGGTATCAGTGAGATAAAGCCGCAACAAAGGTGGTCGCACCACCACCACCAACGGCCAGAAGACCGCCACCTTCTGCGCCTCAACTACAAAGGGAAGCGGAGTGGCAACAGCCTCCACCGTCACTCGTGGTAGTGCAACGACTCTCGCAGGCCCTCTCTATAAAGAAGAAAAGGGCACAAGAACACAAACAACAAAATGATTACAGATGTTAACGGAAACATAATAACGAAAGGTAGATCTGAAAACCCTAAAAGAGTATCGAAGAGAGAGAGGGGGGTAAAAAAGCAACAGAGGCGGGCACACCACCACCATCAACAACGTCAACAACCAGAAGATCGCCACCCGCTCCACCTCAACCACAAAGGGAGGCAGAGCGATGACAGGCTCCACCGCCACCGTCATAATTGATGAGGCAGAGATGGAAGCATCCATAAGTCCATATGTTTGTAGCACAAAAGCATCGATATGTCACTAACATAATTATACCAATAACACGAATATTGTTCAGTCAAAAGTTTAAATAACCTTAACCTCTACCTTTTAAGGTAGATCTGAAAACCTTAAAAGGGTATCAGTGAGATAAAGCAGCAACAAAGGTGATCGCACCACCACCATCAAAGGCCAAAACACCGCTACCTGCTCCGCCTCAACTACAAAGGGAGGCGGAGTGGCAACAGCCTCCACTGTCACTCGTGGCGGTGCAACGACTCTCGCAGGTCCTCTCTATAAAGAAGAAAAGGGCACAAGAACACAAATAACAAAATGATTACAGATGTTAACGGAAACATAATTACAAAAGGTAGATCTGAAAACCCTAAAAGGGTATCGAAGAGAGAGAGGGGTTAAAAAAGCAACAGAGGCGTGCACACCACCACCATCAACAACGTCAACAGCCAGAAGATCGCCACCTGCACCACCTCTACCACAAAGGGAGGCGGTGCGGTGACAGGCTCCACCGCCACCGTCATAATTGATGAGGCAGAGATGCAAGCATCCATATGTCCATATGTTTGTATCACAAAAGCATCGATATATCACGAGCATAATCATACAAATAACACGAATATTGTTCAGTCAAAAGTTTAAATAACCTTAACCTCTACCTTTTAAGGTAGATCTGAAAACCTTAAAAGGGTATCAGTGAGATAAAACAGCAACAAAGGTGATCGCACCACCACCATCAACAACCAGAAGACCGCCACCTGCTCCGCCTCAACTACAAAGGGAGGCGGAGTGGCAACAGCCTCCACCGTCACTCGTGGCGGTGCAACGACTCTCGTAGGTCCTCTCTATAAAGAATAAAAGGGCACAAGAACACAAATAACAAAATGATTACAGATGTTAACAGAAACATAATTACAAAAGGTAGATCTGAAAACCCTAAAAGGGTATCGAAGAGAGAGGGTAAAAAAGCAACAGAGGCGTGCACACCACCGCCATCAACAACGTCAACAGCCAGAAGATCGCCACCTGCTCCACCTCTACCACAAAGGGAGGCGGTGCGGTGTAGGCTCCACCGCCACCATCATAATTGATGAGGCAGAGACGCAAGCATCCATATGTCCATAAGTTTGTAGCACAAAAGCATCAATATGTCATGAGCATTATCACACAAATAACACGAATATTGTTTAGTCAAAAGTTTAAATAACCTTAACCTTTACCTTTTAAGGTAGATCTGAAAACCTTAAAAGGGTATGAGTGAGATAAAGCCGAAACAAAGGTGGTCGCACCACCACCACCAACGCCTAGAAGACCGCCACCTTCTGCGCCACAACTACAAAGGGAGATAGAGTGGCAACAGCCTCCGCCGTCACTCGTGGTAGTGCAACGACTCTCGCAGGTCCTCTCTATAAAGAAGAAAAGGGCACAAGAACACAAACAACAAAATGATTACATATGTTAACAGAAACATAATTACGAAAGGTAGATCTGAAAACCCTAAAAGGGTATCGAAGAGAGAGAGGGGGTAAAAAAGCAACAGAGGCGTGCACACCACCACCAACAACGTCAACAGCGAGAACATCGCCACCTGCTCCACCTCAACCACAAAGGGAGGCGGAGTGGCAACAGCCTACACCGTCACTCGTGGCGGTGCAATGACTTTCGCAGGTCCTCTCTATAAAAAAGAAAAAGGCACAAGAACACAAATAACAAAATGATTACAGATGATAACGGAAACATAATTACAAAAGGTAGATCTGAAAACCCTAAAAGGGTATCGAAGAGAGAGAGGGGGTAAAAAAGCAACAGAGGCGTGCACACCACCACCAACAACGTTAACAGCGAGAACATCGCCACCTGCTCCACCTCAACCACAAAGGGAGGCGGTGCGATGACAGGCTCCACAGCCATCGTCATAATTGATGAGGCAGAGATGCAAGCATCCATATGTCCACAAGTTTGTAGCACAAAAGCATCGATATGTCACGAGCATAATCATACAAATAACACGAATATTGTTCGGTCAAAAGTTTAAATAACCTTAACCCCTACCTTTTAAGGTAAATCTGAAAACCTTAAAAGGGTATCAGTGAGATAAAGCCGCAACAAAGGTGGTCGCACCACCACCAACGGCCAGAAAATCGCCACCTTCTGCGCCTCAACAACAAAGGGAGACGGAGTGGCAACAGCCTCCACCGTCACTCGTGGTAGTGCAACGACTCTCGTAGGCCCTCTCTATAAAGAAGAAAAGGGCACAAGAACACAAACAACAAAATGATTACAGATGTTAACGGAAATATAATTACGAAAGGTAGATCTGAAATCCCTAAAAGGGTATCGAAGAGAGGGGGTAAAAAAGCAACAGAGGCGGGCACACCACCACCATCAACAACGTCAACAGCCAGAAGAGCGCCACCTGCTCCACCTCAACCACAAAGGGAGGCAGAGCGATGAAAGGCTCCACCACCACCATCATAATTGATGAGGCAGAGATGCAAGCATCCATATGTCCATATGTTTGTAGCACAAAAGCATCGATATGTCACGAGCCTAAACATACAAATAACACAAATATTGTTCAGTCAAAAGTTTAAATAACCTTAACCTCTACCTTTTAAGGTAGATCGGAAAACCTTAAAAGGATATCAGTGAGATAAAGCAGCAACAAAGGTGATCGCACCACCACCATCAACGGCCAGAAGACCGCCACGTTCTCCGCCTCAACTACAAAGGGAGACGGAGTGGCAACAGCCTCTACCGTCACTCGTGGCGGTAAAACGACTCTCGCAGGCCCTCTCTATAAAGAAAACGGCACAAGAACACAAACAACTAAATGATTACAGATGTTAACGGAAACATAATTACGAAAGGTAGATCTGAAAACCCGAAAAGGGTATCGAAGAGAGAGGGGGGCAAAAAAGCAACAGAGGCAGGCACACCACCACCATCAACAACGTCAACAGGCAGAAGATCGCCACCTGCTCCACCTCAACCACAAAGGGAGGCAGAGCGATGACAGGCTCCACCGCCACCGTCATAATTGATGAGGCGGAGATGCAAGCATCCATATGTCCATATGTTTGTAGCACAAAAGCATCGATATGTCACGAACATAAGCATACAAATAACACGAATATTGTTCAGACAAAAGTTTAAATAACCTTAACCTCTACCTATAAAAGGTAGATCTGAAAACCTTGAAACGGTATCAGTGAGATAAAGCAGCAACAAAGGTGATCGCACCACCACCATCAACGGCCAAAAGACCGCCTCCAGCTCCGCCTCAACTACAAAGGGAGGCGGAGTGGCAACAGCCTCCACCGTCACTCGTGGCGGTGCAACAACTCTCGCAGGTCCTCTCTATAAAGAAGAAAAGGGCACAAGAACACAAATAACAAAATGAGTACAGATGTTAACGGAAACATAATAACAAAAGGTAGATCTGAAAACCCTAAAAGGGTATCGAAGAGAGAGAGGGGGTAAAAAAAGCAACAGATGCGTGCACACCACCACCAACAACATTAAGAGCCAGAAGATCGCCACCTGCTCCACCTCAGTCCTCAACCACAAAGGGAGGCGGTGCGGTGACAGACTCCACCGCCACCGTCATAATCGATGAGACAGAGATGCAAGCATCCATATGTCCATATGTTTGTAGCACAAAAGCATCAATATGTCACTAACATACTTAAACAAATAACACGTATATTGTTCAGTCAAAAGTTTAAATAACCTAAACCTCTACCTTTTAAGGTAGATCTGAAAACCTTAAAAAGGTATCAGTGAGATAAAGCAGCAACAAAGGTGATCGCACCACCACCATCAACGGCCACAAGACCGCCACCTGCTCCGCCTCAACTACAAAGGGAGGCGGAGTGGCAACAGCCTCCACTGTCACTTGTGGCGGTGCAACGACTCTCGCAGGTCCTCTCTATAAAGAAGAAAAGGGCACAAGAACACAAATAACAAAATGATTACAGATGTTAACAGAAACATAATTACAAAAGGTAGATCTGAAAACCCTAAAAGGGTATCGAAGAGAGAGGGGGTAAAAAAGCAACAGAGGCTTGCACACCACCGCCATCAACAACGTCAACAGCCAGAAGATCGCCACCTGCTCCACCTCTACCACAAAGGGAGGCGGTGCGGTGTAGGCTCCACCGCCACCGTCATAATTGATGAGGCAGAGATGCAAGCATCCATATGTCCGTAAGTTTGTAGCACAAAAGCATCAATATGTCACGAGCATTATCATACAAATAACACGAATATTGTTCAGTCAAAAGTTTAAATAACCTTAACCTCTACCTTTTAAGATAGATCTGAAAACCTTAAAAGGGTATGAGTGAGATAAAGCCGAAACAAAGGTGGTCGCACCACAACCACCAACGACTAGAAGACCGCCACCTTCTGCGCCTCAACTACAAAGGGAGATGGAGTGGCAACAGCCTCCGCCGTCACTCGTGGTAGTGCAACGACTCTCGCAGGTCCTCTCTATAAAGAAGAAAAGGGCACAAGAACACAAACAACAAAATGATTACAGATGTTAACGGAAATATAATTACGAAAGGTAGATCTGAAATCCCTAAAAGGGTATCGAAGAGAGGGGGTAAAAAAGCAACAGAGGCGGGCACACCACCACCATCAACAACGTCAACAGCCAGAAGAGTGCCACCTGCTCCACCTCAAGCACAAAGGGAGGCAGAGCGATGACAGGCTCCACCCCCACCGTCATAATTGATGAGGCAGAGATGCAAGCATCCATATGTCCATATGTTTGTAGCACAAAAGCATCGATATGTCACGAGCATAAACATACAAATAACACAAATATTGTTCAGTCAAAAGTTTAAATAACCTTAACCTCTACCTTTTAAGGTAGATCGGAAAACCTTAAAAGGGTATCAGTGAGATAAAGCAGCAACAAAGGTGATCGCACCACCACCATCAACGGCCAGAAGACCGCCACGTTCTCCGCCTCAACTACAAAGGGAGACGGAGTGGCAACAGCCTCTACCGTCACTCGTGGCGGTAAAACGACTCTCGCAGGCCCTCTCTATAAAGAAAACGGCACAAGAACACAAACAACTAAATGATTACAGATGTTAACGGAAACATAATTACAAAAGGTAGATCTGAAAACCCTAAAAGGGTATCGAAGAGAGAGGGGGGCAAAAAAGCAACAGAGGCAGGCACACCACCACCATCAACAACGTCAACAGGCAGAAGATCGCCACCTGCTCCACCTCAACCACAAAGGGAGGCAGAGCGATGACAGGCTCCACCGCCACCGTCATAATTGATGAGGCGGAGATGCAAGCATCCATATGTCCATATGTTTGTAGCACAAAAGCATCGATATGTCACGAACATAATCATACAAATAACACGAATATAGTTCAGTCAAAAGTTTAAATAACCTTAACCTCTACCTTTAAAAGGTAGATCTGAAAACCTTGAAACGGTATCAGTGAGATAAAGCAGCAACAAAGGTGATCGCACCACCACCAACGGCCAAAAGACCGCCACCAGCTCCGCCTCAACTACAAAGGGAGGCGGAGTGGCAACAGCCTCCACCGTCACTCGTGGCGGTGCAACAACTCTCGCAGGTCCTCTCTATAAAGAAGAAAAGGGCACAAGAACACAAATAACAAAATGAGTACAGATGTTAACGGAAACATAATTACAAAAGGTAGATCTGAAAACCCTAAAAGGGTATCGAAGAGAGAGGGGGTAAAAAAGCAACAGATGCGTGCACACCACCACCAACAACATCAAGAGCCAGATGATCGCCACCTGCTCCACCTCAACCACAAAGGGAGGCGGTGCGGTGACAGGCTCCACCGCCACCATCATAATCGATGAGACAGAGATGCAAGCATCCATATGTCCATATGTTTGTCGCACAAAAGCATCGATATGTCACTAACATAATTATACAAATAACACGTATATTGTTCAGTCAAAAGTTTAAATAACCTTAACCTCTACCTTTTAAGGTAGATCTGAAAACCTTAAAAAGGGTATCAGTGAGATAAAGCAGCAACAAAGGTGATCGCACCACCACCATCAACGGCCAAAAGACCGCCACCTGCTCCGCCTCAACTACAAAGGGAGGCGGAGTGGCAACAGCCTCCACTGTCACTTGTGGCGATGCAACGACTCTCGCAGGTCCTCTCTATAAAGAAGAAAAGGGCACAAGAACACAAATAACAAAATGATTACAGATGTTAACAGAAACATAATTACAAAAGGTAGATCTGAAAACCCTAAAAGGGTATCGAAGAGAGAGGGGGTAAAAAAGTAACAGAGGCGTGCACACCACCGCCATCAACAACGTCAACAGCCAGAAGATCGCCACCTGCTCCACCTCTACCACAAAGGGAGGCGGTGCGGTGTAGGCTCCACCGCCACCGTCATAATTGATGAGGCAGAGATGCAAGATGACTGGACCAGTAATGTTGACACCAACCGGCCCTACAAACAAAACATAATCTCATCATGCAAACTCAAAATAATAAACACAAGTCACATGATGAACAAAATAGCATGAACGCAGTAAAACAACTATTAATGCCTATGAGCAAGAGCAGAAATCCACAATCATTTCCAGTTGCATCTGTGGCTATGACAAAAGCATCCATATTGCACGAACATAATCATATAAATAACACGAATATTGTTCAGTCAAAAGTTTAAATAACCTTAACCTCTGCCAGTTGGAAGATATAAAAACATTCCATTACCAGAACTGGTTGATGATTTGTAACTCATGGTATGCGGAACTAGCATACGTGTAGCATGAACCAAGTCCTGCGATTAGACTGCAAGGAAAGATTGTTGCCTAAAAGATATTGATAGTAAGAGCAATCATATCAAAATCACCAATCAGCTCTTGGCCGTCCCCCACTCTATTTCAGTCATATCAAAATCACCAATCAGCTCTTAGCCGTCCCCCACTCTATTTCAGCATTAAATTTAGTATTTCTACTGCTTTCCAACAAATTCATAACTATTAATGAAAGTACTTAAGCAACATAGAATTAAAAAGCAAGGATGCATCATAGACACACACATGCACACACACACACATATATGTATCTCTTACCAACGTATTATAGCGATCACATAGCATGCTCCTCAGTCTGTCCAAATTGGCCAATGGTCCAACTTCCTCTTAGCCCCTTAAGACTCAAGTGGCTTGTTAACCTTCCATGGTAAATTTGGTGGAATTGTGTTAAAAGAGAGCTTTTGCATCTAAAAACATCTTTTTCAACACACATGCAGCATCCACATAGCATCTATAGTTAAGCGCACATCATGACATTAGCAAGACAACAATAGAGGGGACATGTCAATGGTAGTTATGATCGGGGCAGTCAGTTGTGGCACCTAACCATAATCGACAGCCAAGCCAAAGCAACCGGCAACATTGGGAGAACATACCCAACAGAAGCATAAGGCCAACAACATGGTTGAAGTTCTACAACACATTAGCCTCAGATGAGCTTATATTCCCAACACCAACATCATGGTAATACTATCCATAAGAAGTGCATAAAGTAAAAAATAAGATAAATGCAACATAAGCAATTAATAATTACTAGTGTACCGTGTACGTAGAAGCTCAGAAGCATTTAGTGAGTGGAGGTCCAGCACCATCCACGATTCATGGTTGTTATCATCAAGTCATCCAATTTAGCCTTAAGCAGAAATAATTCAGACATATATAAAAAAGAGAAATAAGATTTAAATAATTATGTGGGTTTGATATCTAGTATCATATGACTTTCATATGTAAGTTTGCAACTTTACTCGGAATACAAGTAACCTTAGCTTCTTCAATCTAACAACAATGAGTCTTTGAAAAATAATAGAAGAAAGAAGCCAGTCGCCACCGTCAAAGAAAGCCGGTTATGGCCACTCCGGGCAGCGATACTGAGGCTCAACAGTAGCATCGGCCAAGGAAATAGCCAAAACAACACAAAGGTAGATCTGAAAACCTTAAAAGGGTATCAGTGAGATAAAGGAGCAACAGAGGTGGTCGCACCACCACCATCAACAGCCAGAAGACCGCCACCTGCTCCGCCTCAACTACAAAGGAAGGCGGAGTGGCAACAGCCTCCACCGTCACTCGTGGTGGTGCAACGACTCTCGCATACCCTCTCTATAAAGAAGAAAAGGGCACAAGAGCACAAATAACAAAATGATTACAGATGTTAACGGAAACATAATTACGAAAGATAGATCTGAAAACCCTAAAAGGGTATCGGAGAGATGGACGAGCAATAGAGGTGGTCGCACCACCACAACAACACTGTCAATGGTCAGTAGACCGCCACCTGCTCCGCCTCCACCGCCACTGTCATACACTGCGGTGCATCCACTCTCGCTGCCTCAACAACCCCTCTCTCTAAAGAAGAAAAGGGAACATGAGCACAAATAAGATAATAATAGAGATTGAGAAGCACCGATTGGCAGTTGTGACTGCTAATCATAAACGACAGGTAAGCCAAAGAAACCGACAAAATTCTTGCAGTATGATGACAGCCTGCGGCCAATGTAAACAGTGGAGGCATTATCTTATGTGTTAATAAACCAACGAAAGGAACACTATCATGAAGCACCCAAAGCATTCGGTCTCATATCATAAACCTGATCATAGATTTATCATTATCATCGACCACAACTTTGTTTGATCTCATCAACATTGGGAAAACATACCCAACAGAAGCATAAGGCCAACAACATGGTTAAAGTTCTACAACACATTAGTCTCAAACGAGCTGATGTTACGAGCACCAACATGGACAAAATGATTTACCTACAAACAGCATCGACGCAACGATATACCCGACAGAAGCTATCAGTTGAAGTGAACCCAGTCCCAGTCTCAGGTGAGCCAAGGCTCTATCATAATCGACGTAGCATTTTCCAACAGCAGAACTAAGCAGACAACATGGTCAGAACAAACATCATCAAACAAGCAAAGAAAAACATAGTCAGAACAAAACATCATCAAACAAGCAAAGAAAAACATGGTCAGAACATACATCATCAAACAAGCAAAGAAAAACCCAAAACAAAACATATGCATGTTTAGAGCCAGAGATGAGAATCAACCCAACAGCAACATCACCGAACATAGAAAGAAGCAAGCAATCAACAAAGTCTCAAATTTAGTGACCCTCATCATCATCAACACAACTAACCTTCAAACAGACATATGAGGTAACCTAACTTCAACATTAGTGACTAAAGAAAAGACCAAAACATAAACAAAATCTCAGATGCGGTAATCCTCATCATTGATGTTACGGACTTAGGCAACCCAACAACAACATCAATGAATAAAGAAAAGACCAAAACACAAACAAAATCTTAGATGATATCATCATCACAGTTGACACAAGGAAATAAAACATCAACAAAACAGCAACATCTCTAAACAAAGAAAAGACCGAAATAAACAAAGAAGCCGGTCGCCACCATCGAAGAAAGCCGGTTATGGCACTGCGAGCGGCGATGACCAAAACAATAACAAAGTCTTAGATGACCAAAACATCAACAATCAATAGCCAAAACACCTACACATAGGTAGATCTAAAAACCCTAAAAAGGTAATGTAGAGCAATAAGGAGCAACAGAGGTGGTCGCACCACCACCGTCAACACCGTCAACGACCAGAAGACCGCAACCGCCACAAGCGGCAACAGCTGCCACGGCCACCGCCACCTTCACAGACGGTGGTGCAACCACTCTCGCCTCCTCAACAAAGCCTGTGTCTAAAGAAGAAAAGGGCACAGGAGCACAAACATATAATAAGATAATAATAATAATAATAATAATAATAATAATAATAATAATAATAGTAGTAGTAGTAGTAGTAATAATAATATAAATAATAATAATAGAGATTGAGAAGCACCGATAATGTCGCTTCAGAGCAAATCTGATTGCTAACAGAAAACATGCTGAAAACATCAGTGAAAACCCTAAAAGAGTATCAGAGAGACATAAGGATCAACAGAGATGGTGGCACCACCACCGTCAGCGTCCGGAAGACTACCACCTGCTCCGCCAAGAGGGGGCGGAGCGGCAACAGCCCTCCACCGTCACATGCCGTGGTGCAACCACTTTCGCCGCCTCTCTCTCGAGAAGAAAAGGGCACAAATAGTATAATATATAATAATAAGATGATGATAATATATATTAGTCATTAGCACCTGAAATCACAAAAACTAATGTAAACACACCATTTAAATAGAAGTTACCATCGAGTTAATCCTTGCTAAAAAACTTCACATGTGCTCTAATTCGTAAAATAAAAACATCCAAAACACGAACCTTATATGAGCATGAACGGTTTTAGGGTGAGCAATCTTAGAAAGTAGCAAAGATCAACACCTATGCAGCTATAGAGGACTTGAAGATTTCTCAAAAATCTATCGCCGAGGACCTTATAAAATAAGTAAAACTCATCCAGAAATACATATAGATGAAGTTCAAACTAGCACTGTAGGTAAGCAGTTACCAAATGAAACACATCCAAAGGAAAATCTTTACTGAGAACATAGATTCAGCACTTGCGCAAGGGGAGCCAATCGCTAAGTAAATGAGTCCTGAAGCAGCAGATTCAATAGCAAATAAGGCTTCAGGCGCCGAACCACAATGCACCAATACAGTTTTCATAGATCAAAAAGAGAAGTTTAAATCTGTAGAACCAGCTAAGATTTAATTGACTGACTTGCTGCATGAACCAGCAAAAGGAAGGTGGCTGAAAACTTAACTGGAGAGAGAGATGCACCTGTTATGGTAGAAGCATCAAAAGACATGGACGTCAAGTCTAATAAGAAATCTCATAATATATTGCAAAGTGCTGGTTCAAAGGTCAAACATGTGATCACCATCACCAAAAGCGAAAAATCAAGTTTTTGGTTATAGACAAATAATCATAGTGTAATTCTGTCAAATAAGAAGAAAATGAATGTGAAAAGCGGTTGAGAAGGAACTCACTGTATCAGATACTTATATAGGAATGTGGTAACATTATGCATATATGCATTATGTGGTAGAGTGAAATGTATGAAGCATCTATGTTAAATCAAAAGACAATAACAAATAGTTCATTGCGTTAATGAAAATAAATTCCTTACAGGTCTCAGTCTTCTCTTCACTTCCTCCTAGATATATAAACCTGAAAACCTAACACCTGAGCATATCAGTGAACATAAGACAAAAGAATTGCATACGTAACAGAAACTAAACATAGCTAAAGATGTAGAATCATATCATAAGAAGTAATGCGTTTTTAATTAACGAAGCTGCCAAAAATGTATAAATAGTATAAAAGGCTCGGAGAAGACCGTTCGTTGTGGCTGCAAACATTGTGCTTACCGCGCCATAACAACAAACATATCTCTTTTTGGTATCGTCATCGCCTATCAAGTGGAGACCACCCAAAGTTTCAAACGACCCATCATTTTCGCCATCAACCTTAGCTAGGAACATCGACACAGGCACCACCGTCACAGAACAAAAAACAGCCTCAAAAAAGGAAACAAAAAGATGTAAATGAGGATTCAAGGTTAGACACCTCAACCGAATTGAATACGTACCTCAGATGAGGAGCCTCCCAATTCCCATCATCATCAAATAATTTCACCCATTCAAAGAGGAAAGGAGTAAGAATTTGCACCCAAAAAAACACAAAAAACACCGGAAATAGCAACCACAACAACCACCACCGGAACAAAACCACCACCGCCTACCGTTGCCGCCTAGGGTTTACAAAAAAAAGACACACAAACCTGGCGGCGACGAAGAACGCATCTCGAGACGATGGTTACAGTGGTGGGTAGCAAGACACACACTGGTGGTTTACGCCATGGTAGCGGTGGTGCAGCGTCGGCGGTACAGCGGAAGACGACGGCCTTACGAAAGCCGGATCTGGTGATGTGAAGGGATGATTTTCCCTTTTCCTCTTTAAATAAAGTTTTAAACTCATATATATTGGAAATAAACTTAAACTTATAAATTAAAACCACACACACAACTGTTTTTTTTTAAGTTTCATTAAGTTAGTATCTCGTATATTACACGTGTTGAATAAATAAAATATAAAATAAAAATTTATTAGTTATAAAACGATATGATTAAAATTGCATATGAGTATGAATATAAATTATAAAACAATGATATCACTGTTTTAAACTTTTATTTTTCAACCCTTATTGCTTTTTTTTAATAAATATTTTGTTTCAAAACAAATCGTTTTTAAAAATATCAATATTAAAAAAAATTTATTATAACTCCTAATTTTAGTTATTTATTTATAGAAAATCATTTTTTAAAAAACCATTTTAAAATATTTCATATTTTAAAAATGTTTGCTGTTTTAGAATATTTTCTTATTTTTAAAATTTTGTTTATTTAGAAGTTACATTTATAATAGCATATCTTTCTTAATTTATTAAAAAATAATTTTTAAAATAATATTATTAGTATTTGATGTAGTTATTTAATATGAGAAATTTTATCTTATCTTACTACTCTAATAAAAGGGTAACTAGGGATGCCAAGTGTCAGCACCACATTCATTCTGATCAAACTTTTCCCGTTTCTCTCTCATATTAAATAATCACATTAATTACTAATAATATTATTTCTTTATTGTTACATTATAATTATAATTAGTTTTTTAATAAATTAAGAAAGAAAACTTTTTATTAATATTATTTCTATAGAGATAGTTTGTCATAAAAATATTTTTTTCTGAAAATTCATAGTATTTTTACGTAATATTTAAAAATAATTTTAAAGTAATTTTTTATAAACAAAAATAATTAAAATAGGGAGTTATAGCAAGGAAATTTTTAAAAATAAAAAAATTTCTAAAGCGTTATTTTAAAACAAAATATTTAATTTATCTTTGAAAAAAATAAAAAAAATTAAAGTTCATATTATTGTTTTATTACTTATAGTTATTACTTATACATAATTTCAATATTATTATTTCTTAGTCTATCGTTTTATAATGAATAACTTCTATTATATTTAATATTTTTTTATTCAACCCATGTAATACACGGGTTTACTAAAGTTAGTGAGAAATAAACTTAAACTTATTATGTGGTCAAACCATAAATTAAACCACACACACAATTGTTTCTTTAAGTTGCATTTCAAATACATAGAGGAATTTGGGGAAACGATTTAGGAGATCTCGCTAAGATCTTGTTTATTATTATAGCACCGTTCCCGCTATTAATAATTAAACTAAACTATAATAATAATTAAATAATTAATAAACAACGTGACGTGTGGAAAAGAATCATTGAGGTTATAGAATTGCATTGTGAAAAGATTAGTATTTGATTTCCTATTAAATTCATATAGTCAATTGTATAATACTAGCCATGAATTCGATAATTATGCATCAAAAATTTTTCAACGCCTTTTTCTTTTTGGGCCTCCCTTCTTAAATTGGCATTTTAACACAATCTCATAACAGGCCAAAGCCCAAATATATCAAATATAAATAATTTAAGTTGTTTTTTTGTTGTTTAAGAAAATGGGCCCCTAGAAGAAAAGTAGGGTGAAATCCAATGGGCATGAAGCACCTGACGGAATATACTATGGAAAGTTGGGCCTCAATGTTCAAGTATAGTATTGTGGGCCTGTGGGGTCTGATGATCCATGTTCCAGCAGCCAATATCATCTTCACAACCTCAAAAGTCAAAACCCACCGCTGTTGTCACACCCCGACCGACGGCGGAATCATCGGAGCGGACGAGAGAATGATTGATTGTTCATAACACATGGTTGTCTAATAGTGGAAATAATATTAAAATCAGATTATAAGATAACATAAGTTTAACATACACAAATACAACAATTGAAGCCACAATTAGTAATTGTCTTTTATTTTGACTAAGTCCGGGTCTTAAATGAGCAGGTAGAAGTTCACTATCTTGCTTAACCTGAAATCATGTGAGAAAATAAAGTCAGCTAACGAGTTAGCTGGTGAGTAGTCACAGTTTTGAATATACATATAGATTGATTGATTGATTGAGAATAATCCAATTCACAAGGTAACATTAAGACTTATATTGCAATAGTAAAGCATATAGATAAACCGACACAATATAAACCCCTTGACTTGACACTTGCATATAATAGACTCCATACATACACCATAGATTGACTCTTGCCTCTGGCACAATCACCACTCGACTATTCACATGGGGTGGGTTATCCAAACTAGTAGATCTACCATTGATACCAGGATTGATTGATTGAATTAGGGTTTTACTGTCGTCCAGTTTATCATAGTATGTTCACATAATTGCAAGTAATAACATAACCTGTCTTGAATTGAATTTAGAATGAAATAACAATAGAATATCATGATTGAATATATTGTATCACATGATTTCCCCAAAATAAGAAATGATATAAAAAAGCGACATGAATACCCACTTGATTGATGAGATTAGGATCGGATGTGATAGATTAGACACCAATGATTTCTTTATGATTAACCTAAGGAACGGTGCCTCGAATTAGAATAATGATGATTTGAGAATTGAGCATTATTAGGGTTTCTATTAGGGTTTTGAATGAAATAATTTATTTAATTTGAATGTCTTGAAATAATTAAACTAATTTGTTGAAAGTGATTATGTCTAGAATTTAATAGAAATTTATACATATAAGTTATACATATATACAATTTATTAATAATTGTATATGTATAATCATATACATAATCATACGTATATAATAAATTTATACATAAGTAAGCATAACTATATATTGTATGTTAATTATATACATGAGTTATAAATTGTATACGATTATATAAAATTATATACATGTAATTTATTCAAATAAAAGTTGTTTCGATAATTGGATAATATATATCTATGTATATATTGGATTCAATTTATTTATTGTATAATTATGTATTATACACTAATTATAAATTGGTGGAAAATATAATTAGTTATTTTATTTATTTAAAACAAATAAAAATAAATGAATAAAATATAAAAATAAATTTCAGAAAGTAATTAAGTGGTTTTAAAAATTTTTAATGTTTGTAAAAATGTTTTTTATGATTTTTAGAATTTTTTTCTGAAATTTTAAAGCTTAAAAAGAAGGTTTTAAAAAAATGTGTAGGTGGCGGGTCTCGAACCCGAGACCTCAAGGTTAGAGTTTGAGTGTGGAACCAGTGAACTAAAGGCCTCAGCCGCGTTATGACTTGGTTCTGATTGTTTATAACCATTGATAAACGGTTTCCCCAGATCCCATTCGAGCCCTAGGTTCGAATCCCACCAATTGAACCCCAATTCGATTTTGATAGCATTTGAAATCATAGGGCTTTTGTTCCCCTAATGAAATCGAGTGTAATGATATAAACGATTACCCGTATGATGATTGAATTGATGATGAACTAAACCATAATAGATCCGCGACTTTGGTATGACCGATGAGTGCTCAAACAACGATTAAAATCAAATTAAACTCAAGGTTAGCTTCGAATGGTGATCTGGAACAATAGCCCCTTATCAATTTCGGTTAAAATCGATCGGAGAGGGGTCTTTAATGGAGTTGCAGGTCCGACGGTTTGGTGGTGTTCGAATGGGTGGTTTTTGATTGTTTTTTATGCATTTGAACTCGATAGGTGTTTTTAAATAATCAAACGTTCAGTAGTGCGGGATTTATTTGATTATTTAAGTCCGTGGTGCGATCCGTGGTCTGTAAAAGGGGCCGACAACGCGTGGGAGGGAAACAGGCTCTGAAACGCACTCACATTATCAAATTAAGGTGCCCATATGGTTCGATTCTCGTTCTAGAAGATGTTGGGACCGGTTTTTAGATTCAAAATTGAGAGTTTTGGGGTATTGGGGTGTCGCCGGAGATAGCCGGAGGGGTTGGCCGGCGGTGAAAGTGGTTCGACAGGGAGGGGGTTTGGGATTTTAAATTTTACACATTTCGTCCCTGCGGTTTAAAGGTTATCATTTTATGCTAGAAACTTAATTTTTAAGTTTCATAAATTACAAAATACCCCCTGCACTTAATTTATATAATAATAATTCTTTTATTATATATATATATATTATATATATTTATTTTATAACCCATTGTTATTATTATTATTATTGATATTATTACTAATATTATTATTACCATTACCATTATTATTATTATTATTTTTATTATTATTAACATCAACGTATCGAACAAAATCAACTTTATTTAAAAAAAATACGCAATGTTACAGCTGTGCTGACTCAAACACAATCAATTAGAGGTGCACAAAGAAACGGGTCCCCGACCCGAACCCGAATCGGTTTGGAGCCTGTAATAGGCCAAACCGGTTCTAATCCGGAAAAAACCGGCGGTTTGGGCCGGTTTGGATTATTTTGGGTGAAACCGGTTTGGAACTTGTTTTTACCAAAACCGGTTTACGAACCCGTTCAACAAAACTGGTTTGGAACCGGCCCAGAAAACAGGTATGTGTATTTTTTATAATTCAAATACCGGTTTTTGGAACCGATTTTTGAACCCGAAACGGTTAGGAACCGAGTGGGACCCGGGTTGGGTTTTTTCCACCCAAAACCGGCTCCGACCCAACCCGGTTCTTGGTCAAAAACCGGTCTTGATTGTGTTGACCTGAAACCGGTCCGGTTCGGACCCGAACCGGTTCCAGGAAAAAAAACGGTTTGTGCACCTCTGCAATCAATGTTTATGAACTAAATACCTCCATAAACCATCAACAGTTTCTTCTGTATTCACTCAGAAGATCGATACAGTTAGTGCATGTTTGACGAATCAACTTTTGGCGTATTAACTTTTGAAAAATTAATAAGTTAATAAGTATGTTTGGGTAAGAAGTTAATAAGTTGATTTTAAAAGGTTGAAAAGTAGACTTTGAGAAGTTAAAAATAATTATTTTTCAAAAGTTACTTTAAGCAATCCCAAACACCCCAATAGCACATGCAAATCCAAATATGGCCTCCTTTCTCTCTCTAGCACACAAAACTCGTTGATCTCTAAGAAGGCCTAATTTAAATGGAAACAAATCAATTCATGAATTAACTCAGAAAGGTCTGTATTTACTATGTGATTTGGGTGAGATATAGGGCTGAGAAGGTGTTTCCGCCGATGGTGTGTGGTGGCGGTGGTGGCGTGAGGGTGCCGGCGTAATGGTTGTCACGGTTAGAGGTGGGCATAAAAACCAAATCCAAATAAAAGTCAATGTGTAGCCAAAAATGGATCAAGTTTATCTTCATATTTCATATTATACATACTCCCACATATTCACCTATTAATAGACAATTTAATGAAAGACAGTC
This sequence comes from Flaveria linearis, assembly GCA_024085815.1. Classification (NCBI taxonomy): domain Eukaryota; kingdom Viridiplantae; phylum Streptophyta; class Magnoliopsida; order Asterales; family Asteraceae; genus Flaveria; species Flaveria linearis. Next base: position 25,760,270 of record CM044002.1, read on the forward strand.
GAAATCATAATGAGATAAGAAAAACAACTAAACAAGAAAAGGATTACCGTCGCCGAGCGCTAGCTATGAAATGAAATAAATTTTATAACCCAAAATGGATGCTTGGAGAATTCTAATATGAAAATAAGTAAAATTTCCAAAATCCAAATTGGGTATCGAAATTTGATCTCAAGTCCAAAAAGGTACTAATAAATCCACTATAGAGAATGTTAAAAGATTTATTGACCCCATTCGACGGATGGTAATTATGAAAATGAGTTGAATTTTAATAACCACAATTGGGTATAGAAAGATGATCTCAAATCCAAAAGGGTATTCAAAAAATGACCACATATCCAATAGGGTATTATCACGAAATCACATTGAAAAATGTACAAAACTTGTAGTAAGAAATATTAATAAATCAGATAGATAAAATAATGAAAAGAGTGCTCAAGAAATCCATACATAAAAAAAGAATAATGATTTTAAATTCAAAAGGTATTCAAGTAATCTACTATCCAAAAAGTCAATCTCAAATCCGAAAGTATATTGAAGTAATTCACTGCTGAGAAGCTTTAAAATCGAAATGAGCTCTTCCCCTCACTTGGCGGATGCTAATTCCATAAATGAGTCGAATTTCATTTACCCAAAGTCGATATTAAAAGGTGCTCTCAAAGTTAAAATGACATTAAAAAATAACATCTTCTAAAAATCACAAATAAAAAAGAAAAACTGACGACAAACAAAACTATATAATTGATAAAAAGAAAACCAATGGTACTTAAACTTTTCCATCTAAACAGTCCAAGGGCGATCAGCAATCATCAATTACCCAAACATATATTAAAAGGTGCTCTCAAATTTTAAAATCACATTAAAAAATAACATCTTTTAAAAATCACAAAACAGAAAGAAAAACTGATGACAAACAAAACTATAAATTCATTAAAAGAAAACCAAGGGTACTCAAACTTTTTCATCTAAACAATCCAAGGGCATTCAGCAATCATCAATTTAAAGAAAATCGAAACACTTTTTGAACTAAAAAGTAACCCAATGCAAGACTTATTCAATCTCACAAAGAATTTACATAATCACATGTAAAATAAAGCAATTAAAAAGATGTCCAACTAAAATTCCAGGAACTAGGAGATGGTATAAAAATGTTCTTGTATCCAAAATTCCAGACACTCCAACAAAATCAAAGATAATCCACACATTGAGATAAAAAGCAACCAAAAGAAAGTCGATATTTGATTGCTCAAGAGCTTAAATCAAATTAAGAAATCTAGGGGAAAAGACCAAAACCCCAAATGTAAACAACAAAACACTAAAACCATGTAACAACTTGAAAGAATGAAAATCATTAACGAGTTCACACAAATATGAGCAAACATATATGATCCAATTTAGCCAGGCTACCAAAAGGAGATTTTGTATGAGAGAGGATTTTTTTTTAAAAAATCCAAGAATTGAATTGAAAAACATACAAAACTAGAAGTAACAAGACATTTTCATAAATAAAATTGATAAAATAATGAAAAAGGGTATTCAAGAAATCCTTAATCAAAAACTTACAAATAGGAAGGAAAAAAAATGAACACAAATAGAAACACGTATCATAAAGATCACACTATTGAGAAGCATACAAGATGGACAAAAGCATACAAGATGGACAAAGAAAGATGATCTCAGGTCCAAAAGGGTATTCAAAAAATCTATTATTGAGCAGGTCGCAAAACAATGTGAATTCTTAAACCCACTTGGCGGATGCTAATTTTAAAAATGACTTGAATTTCAGTAACCCAAATTGGGTATCAAAAGATGATCTCAAATCCAAAAGGGCATTCAAGAAACACTATTGAGATGCTTGAATTTTTGATCCCACTTGGTTGATAAAAATTATGGAAATGGGTCGAGTTTCAATGATCCAAATCGGCTATCAAAATGTGACCTCAATTCAAAAAGAGTTTCAAAATATCTAAGAAATCAAATAAAGAAACATACAAAACTAGAGAAGTATTAAGACATATTCATAATAAAATTGCTATAAAAAGTGAAATAGGGAACTGAAAAAATCCATAATTAATAAATTTACAAATAGAAAAAAATATTTGATCACAAATTGAAACACGTATTCAAAGATCAACTATTGAAAGCTTGAAACACGTCTAACATGAGAAATAACTCCTAACCAATTACCATTGTATGACAAATAAAGCAACAAAATCAAAAAGTATATAACAGGATCACAATCATCAAACACCCACTCACACTCAGATGCTTTATATAAGTTTTCACACATCTAATTTGAAAATGGACAACTCCTAACCACTTATGAGGTATACGAGAACAAAGCAACCATGGATATAAAGATGGACACACACAACGCTAATGGATCATTATGACAGCAAGTTAGTGCAAACAAATCCAAATAGAGGACCATGTGTAGCCAACAATGGGATCAAGTTAATCTTGATAGTTCATATTATACATAATTCTGCATAGTACTTCATATTAAGATATTTTCCGGTGAATCCCTCAAATACTCATAGATCTACGAAAGTGAGCCAAATTAAAAGGGCTTCAAGAAAATGTATCAAAATGAAAGAACAAATAAAGAAAATTAAGCAGTCACAAAAAAACACTACCTCATGTTTATTGACCAACAGAATGATTTCAAACCTACAGGCTACAACTGAACACAAAAAATCGAATAACTAAAAAAGCATGCTTGCCAAAATCATAAATACAAATAGTGTATGGTATCAAGTTTCCATAACCCATACTAGATATCAAAAGATGATCTTAAATCCAAAAGGCCATCCAAGAAATCAATTACAAAGTAGTTACACATATTCACCTTTTTATAGACAATACTATGAAAAGAGTTAAATCATAATAATATAATGAAAAAAAGAGTCAACAAAAATAACATTTTCTAAAAACCACAAAACAGAAAGAAGCTGATGTCAAACTAAACAACAAATTGATTAAAATAACCAAGGGTAGTTAAACTCATCCATCTAAACATTCCAAGGGCTTTCAGCAAATCATCAATTTATAGAAAAATCCAAACACTCTTGAACTAAAAAGTAACCCAATGCAAGTCTTATTCAATCTCACAAGGAATTTACATAATCACATGTAAAATGAAACAATTAAGACAGTGTCCAACTATAATTCCACGAAATAGGAGGCGGTATAAAAATGTTCCTGTATTCAAAACAGTCCAACAAAATCAAAGATAATTCACACATTGGGATAGAAAGGAACCTAAAGAAAGCCGATATTTGAATACTCAAGAGCTTACAAATCAAATTAAGAAAGCTAGGGGAAAAGACCATAACCCCAAAGGTAAATAACAAAACACTAAAACCATGTAACAACTTGAAACAATCAAAATCATTAACGACTTCACACAAATATGAGCAAACTTGTATGAAAAAGGGTGAGAATCGTTAACGAATTTAACTTGCCCGTTATAGCAGGCTCTAAGCATTAACAATAACACCTTTAACTTAATGAGGTAAAAATTAGCAGGTGAAAAGCAAGCCAACAAACAAAATCCAAATATTAAGACTAAGAGGTGGCATACATAAAAAAAATTCCTAGTGAAAGTACACGGAAACGACTACCGATAATACCCAAAAAAAATCCAAACAGGTGGTAAACAAATAAATAGTTACAGAAGACTAAAAGAACACAATTAAACATTTTCTAATAAATCCTTCATGCTCTTCAGAATGCTCAAAATAACATGAACAATTTTAAAAGCATATCTAACAGATTCTAAAGAAATTATGAACATATAATAGTAAAAAATGTACGAGTCACATTAAAAAAAAATAATAGACAATGCAAACTGAACTAATAAAAAAGCCTAGAGTATGATTGTGAAATGAATCAAATTTACATATAATAAGAATTATTGCCCACTTGTTGAATGCTAATTGTGAAAATGAGTCAGATTTTAACAACCCAAATCGTGAGTGGAAATATGATCCTAAATCCTAATGCGTGTTCAAGAAATCCATTACCCGAAAACATAAATAAAAGAAGAACTAAAACCTGCTACAAAGTTTCAAAAATCAAATAAACAAAAATAAAAGAAAGCTGCAAAATCATAAGATAAACCTAATAAAGCCATTTTTGTCCACTTAGTGAACGCTAATTGTGAATTGTGTCAAATTTCCATAACCCTTACTTACAAAATGGATATCTAAAGATGACTTCAAGGTTATTCAAAAAAATCCACTATCAAGAAGCTTACAAAATGCATATCGAAAGATGATCTCAAGTCCAAAAAAGGTATTCAAGAATCCATTATTGAGAAGAATGCAAAACAAAGTAAATTCTTAACCCCACTTGGCGGATGCTAACTTTGGAAATGAGATGACTTTTAATAACCCATATTTAGGGTTTCAAAGAAGATCTCAAATCCAAAAGGGTATTCAAGAAATCACTATTGAGAAGCTTCAAAAACAAATTGGATTTTTGAACCCAGTTGGTAGATGCTAATTGTGGAAATGAGTCAAGTTTCAATGATCCAAATCGGCTACCAAAGATGACCTCGAATCAAAAAGGATTTAAAAAAAACCAAGAATAGAATTGAAGAACATAAAAATAATTAAATATTTTCAAAAATAAAACTGATAAAATAATGAAAAAGGGTATTCAACAAATCCATAACGAAAAAACTTACACATACGAAAGTAAAAAAAGAAGATCACGAATCAAAACATGTATTCTAGAAATCTAATATCGAAAAGTATGCAAAACAAAATTGAATTTCGATCTCACTTGGAGGATGATATGGGTGAAAACGAGTTGAGGTCCAATGACCCAAATCGGGTATCATAAAGATACACTATTGAGAAGTATACAAGATGGACAAAGAAAGATGAACTCAAGTCCAAAAGGGTATTCAAAAAATCAATTATTGAGAAGGTCACAAAACAAAGTGAATTCTTAAACCCACTTGGCGGATGCTAAATGTGGAAATGAGTTGAATTTCAATAACCCGGATTGGGTATCAAAAGATGATCTTAAATCCAAAAGTGCATTCAAGAAATCAGTATTGAGCTGCTTGAAAAACAATATGAATTTTTGACCCCACTTGGCATATTAAAAAAAATTATCGAAAAAAAAACAAGAACTGAATTGAATTGAATTGAATAACATACAAAACTAGAAGCAATAAGACATTTTCACATATAAAATTGATAAAATAATGAAAAAAGGTATTCAAGAAATCCATAATAAAAAAACTTACAAATAGGAGCAAAAAATTACGAATCGAAATACTTAGAAATCGAATATCCTTGCAAAACATAATTGAAAATTGACCTTACTTGGCGGATGCTAAGGGTGGAAACGAGTTGAGGTCCAATGACATAATTCAGGCATCATAAAGATCCACTATTGAGATGCTTATTAGATAGATATTGAAAGATGACCTCATGTCCAAAAGGGTATTCAAGAAATCTACTATTGAGAAGGTTGCAAAACAAAGTGAAATCTTGACCCACTTGGCGGATGCTAATTGTGGAGATGAGTTGGATTTCAATAACCCAAATTGGGTATCAAAAGATGATCTCAAATCCAAAAGGGCATTAAAGAAATCACTATCGAGATGCTTGTAATTTTTACCCCACTTGGCTGATGCTAGTTATGGAAATGGGTCGAGTTTCAGTGATGCAAATTGACTACCAAAAGGCGATCTTAATTCAAAAAGAGTTCCAAAATATCTAAGAAATCCAACCACATATCAAAAAGAGTTTCAACATATCTTAGAAATCAAATAAAGAAACATACAAAACTATAAGTATTTAGACATATTCACAATAAAATTGCTAAAATAATGAAATAGGGAACTCAAGAAATCCATATTTAATAAACTGACATGAAATCCAAAAAACTTTAAAAAAAGCCATAACTAATAAACTTAAGGAACTAATATGACAAAACTATAACATGAGTATATATAAAAAAAATACAAGGACTCAAAATATGTAGTGTATTCAACAAATTAATATGTGAAAGAGACTATGATGAGAGAAATGATCTTGCCTACTAAATTTAGCAGGTATTTAAGAAACTCTAGAATCTCAACTAGATATCCAAAAACCTATTTGAATGAAATAAGAATACTTAGCCTTATTAGATAATTATATCCAATAACTCAAAGTAGAGGGCAGATTATAAGAAACACATAACGAAATTCTGAATTCAAAAGCAACAGAACTGTAATAATAAGTCACTCTCACGTGGGTATTACATAAATCTATGAGTGAAAGAAGATATAGAGAAATTAACCAGACCCAACTAAACACTTTCAATAATTGACAATGAGCAATGATGAAATCAAACATTGCTAGCTAAATTTTGGCAAAAATAAGACGATCTCAAAAACAGTTTACTACAATCTAAAAATTAACATGTTATAGGTATGCTAACCAATACTTCAAGTCGTAATAATAAGTCACTCTCACTGCCATATGTTTTCAGTCTAAGCAAGAAGCCGCAAAATCAAAGAAATAAATAATTGGTTCATATGATCACAATGATGTGACGCTCAATGCTTTGTATAACTTTGCACACGTCTAACACCTACGTGTATAAGAAAACAAAGCAGCCATGGATGTGTAGATAAACATACAGCAAAAACTAACAAAAGAAAGCAGCCATGGATGTGATAATAAACATACAGCAAAAACACTACCATACATATTTTCATATTAAGTAAGAAGCCACAAAAATCAAAGAAACAAAATAACAGGTTCATAATCATCTGACAGCTGATGATTTATATATGTTTTCACACGTCTAGAATGAGATATTAACAACTCCTAGACGCTTACAAGTAAGATGTGTATAACAAAACAGAACAACCATGGATGTTAAGATGAACACACGGTAGCACTAGTGAAACCTTATGACTGCAAGTTTCTACAGCCAAATCCAGAAAAAAAAGGTTTATTTGCATCTAAGATATTGAAGCAACAATAAGAGTTAGTCACCTATATAAAGAACAATATGTGCAACCAACAATCTAGAACTAAGGGTCAATTTATGAGTTACACGTATATGTTCCGCGTGCTTTTATCTAAGATGGAAACAACACATAAATCTAGACCAAAATGATTCAGTTTTATCAAGTAACAAATCCAAAAGACAAAACCAACAGTGGATCAACTTTAAACAACAGAAATTGAAAAGGGGATTCTCAAAACCGTTGTAACCTAGCTACATACAAACCCACAGTTAAAAGATCAACAGTTAAAGTTTCGTAATATTGAGAATCCTTGCGGATTAAGAAGAATATTAGGGCACATTATTAGAGATAAATTAATCTAAGGAAACTAACTACAATTAATTAGACCACGAAAACATCACCAAGAAATAAATCAGATCAGGATGAAACAAAATATACACGTGAGAATCCTTACGGATTAAGAAGAATATTAGGGCACATTATTAGAGATAAATTAATCTAAGGAAACTAACTACAATTAGACCACGAAAACATCACCAAGAAATAAATCAGATCAGGATGAAACAAATATACACGTGAGTTTGTGTTGTGTGATTGAAAGGATTTAGAGAAACGAGTTGTCGTACATGATTGTATCTTCTAATGATGTTGGAGAGAGATTATCTCAATAGCTTGGTATTAATGAATCAGAAACAAATTGAAGAAACCATACCTTGAATCCGCATAAGAACATAAATGGTTTCGTCATCGACGGCAATAGAATCGCCTGAATCCACCGAGGCTCTCGATTAGCAGATTGTTGGAGAGAGATTATGTCAATTGTATGTATTTATGTAAAAATTGAATTGAAGAACATACAAAACTAGAAGTAATAAGACATTTTCACAAATAAAATTGATAAAATAATGAAAAAGAGTATTGAAGAAATCCGTAATTAAAAAACTTACAAATAGAAAAAGAAAAAAGATCACGAATCGTGGAAATGAGTTGAGGTCCAAGGACCCAAATCTGGTATCATAAAGATAAACTATTGAGAAGCATACAAGATGGACATAGAAAGATGATCTCAAGTCCAAAAGGGTATTTAAAAAATCCATTATTGAGAAGGTTGCAAAACAAAGTGAATTCTAAAACCCACTTGGCGGATGCTAGTTATGAAAATGAGTTGAATTTCAATAACCCGAATTGGGTATCAAAAGATTATCTCAAATCCAAAAGGGCATTCAAGAAATCACTATTGAGATGCTTGAAAAACAATATGAATTTTTGACCCTACTTGGCAGATGCTAATTGTGGAAACGAGTCAACTTTCAATGATCCAAATCGACTTCCAAAAGGTGATCACGTATCAAAAAGGAATTTTAAAAAATCCAAGAATTGAATTGAAAAGCATACAAAACTAGAAGTAATAAGAAATCTCACAGATAAAATTGATAAAATAATGAAAAAGAATATTCAAGAAAATCCTTAATTAAAAAACTTACAAATAAGAAGAAAAAAAGGATCATGAATCGAAGCACGCATATTAGAAATCCAATATCGAAAAGCTTGAAAAACAAAATTGAATTTTGACCTCACTTGGCGGATGCTAAGGGTGGAAATGAGTTGATGTCCAATGACCCAAATCGGTATCATAAAGATCCACTATTGAGGAGCTTACAAGATAGATATTGAAAGATGACCTCAAGTCCAAAAGGGTATTCAAGAAATTCATCATTGAGAAGGTTGCAAAACAAGTGAATTCTTGACCCACTTGGCGGATGCTAATTGTGGAAATGAGTTGAATTTCAATAACCCGAATTGGGTATTAAAAGATGATCTCAAATCCAAAAGGGCATTCAAGAAATCACTAGTGAGATGCTTGCAAAACAAAATGAATTTTTGACCCCACTTGGCCGATGCTAATTGTGGAAATGGGTCGAGTATCAATGATCCAAATCGGCTACCAAAAGATGATCTCAATTCAAAAAGAGTTTCAGAATATCTAAGAAATCAAACCTCATATCAATAAGAGTTTCAAATATCTAAGAAATCAAATAAAGGAACATACAAAACTAGAAGTATTAAGACATATTCATAATAAAAGTGCTAAAATAGTGAAATAAGGAAATTAAGAAATCTATAATTAATAAAGTGACATGAAATCCAAAAGGCCTTCAAAAAATCAGTTATCAATAAACTTAAGGAACTAAGAGGACAAAACTCTAACATGGATATATAAAAAAACAAGTACTTAAAATAAGTCGTGTATTTAGCAAATTAATAAGTGAAAGAGACTATGATGACAGAATTGACCTTGCGTGCTAAATTTAGCAGGTTTTTAAAATACTCCAGAATCTCAACTGGATATCGAAAAACCCATTCGAATGAAATAAGAATACTAAAGCGTTATCAGATAATTATACCAATAACTCAAAGTAGAGGCAGATTATAAGAAACGAATCACGAAATTCTGATTTTAAAAGCAACAGAGCTGTAAAGTGTAAACAGTAAGTCACTCTCATGTGGGTATTACATAAATCTATGAGTGAAAGAAGATACAGAGAAATTAACCAGACCCACCTAAACACCTTCAATAATTGACAATGAGCAATGATGAAATCAAACATTGCTAGCTAAATTTTGTCAAAAATAACACAAGATCTCAGAAGCAATTTACTCCAATCTAAAAATTAACATGTTTATAGGTATGCTAACCAATACTTCAAGTCGTAATTATTCACGTCAACACAAATATATAATTGCACTAACCTCTTAAAATAAAGGATTAGGTCAACACATAAATAACTAGTTTACAATGATTGCATCACTGCCATATGTTTTCAGTCTAGGCAAGAAGCAGCAAAATCAAAGGAATAAATAACCACCTGCGGTTAATAAGAAAACAAAGCAACCATGGATGTGTAGATAAACATACAGCAAACACTACCATACATATTTTCATATTAAGTAAGAAGCCACAAAAATCAAAGAAACAAAATAACAGGTTCATAATCATCTGACAGCTGATGCTTTATATATGTTTTCACACGTCTAGAATGAGATACTAACAACTCCTAGACGCTTACAAGTAAGATGTGTATAACAAAACAGAACAACCATGGATGTTAAGATGAACACACAGCAGCACTAGTGAAACCTTATGACTGCAAGTTTCTACAGCCAAATCCAAAAAAAAGGTTTATTTGCATCTAAGATATTGAAGCAACAACAAGAGTTAGTCACCTAAATAAAGAACAATATGTGCAACCAACAATCTAGAACTAAGGGTCCTTTTATGAGTTACACGTATATGTTCCGCGTGCTTTTATCTAAGACGGAAACAACACATAAATCTAGAGTCTAGACCACAATGATTCAGTTTTATCAAGTAACAAATCCAAAAGACGAAACTAACACTGGATCAACTTTAAACAACAGGAACTGAAAAGGGGATTCTCAAAACCGTTGTAACCTAGCTACATACAAACCCACAGTTAAAAGATCACCAGTTAAAGTTTCATAATATTGAGAATCCTTGCGGATTAAGAAGATTATTAGGGCACATTATTAGAGATAAATTAATCTAGGGAAACTAACTACAATTTAACCACGAAAACATCACCAAGAAAGAAATCAGATCAGGATGAAACAAAACATATACTTGAGTTTGTGTTGTGCGATTGAAAGGATTTAGAGAAATGAGTTGTCGTACCTGATTGTATCTTCTGATGATGTTGGAGAGAGATTATCTCGATAGCTAGGGTATTAATGAATCAGGAACAAATTGAAGAAACCATACCTTGAATCCGCATAAGAACATAAATGGTTTCGTCATCGACGGCAATAGAATCGCCTAAATCCACCGAGGCTCTCGATTAGCAGATTGTTGCAGAGAGATTATGTCAATTGTATGTATTTATGTAAAAATTGAATTGAAAAACATACAAAACTAGAAGTAATAAGACATTTTCACAAATAAAATTGATAAAATAATGAAAAAGAGTATTGAAAAAACCCGTAATTAAAAAACTTACAAATAGGAAAAGAAAAAAGATCACGACTCGTGGAAATGAGTTGAGGTCCAATGGCCCAAATCGGGTATCATAAAGATAAACTATTGAGAAGCATACAAGATGGACAAAGAAAGATGATCTCAAGTCCAAAAGGGTATTAAAAAAATCCATTATTGAGAAGGTTGCAAAACAAAGTGAATTCTTAAACCCACTTGGCGGATGCTAGTTACGGAAATGAGTTTCAATAACCCGAATCGGGTATCAAAAGATTATCTCAAATCCAAAAGGGCATTCAAGAAATCACTATTGAGATGCTTGAAAAACAATATGAATTTTTGACCCCACTTGGCAGATGCTAATTGTGGAAATGAGTCAACTTTCAATGATCCAAATCGGCTTCCAAAAGGTGATCACGTATCAAAAAGGAATTTTAAAAAATCCAAGAATTGAATTGAAAAGCATACAAAACTAGAAGTAATAATATATCACATAGATAAAATTGATAAAATAATGGAAAGGATATTCAAGAAAATCCTTAATTAAAAAACTTACAAATAAGAAGAAAAAAAGGATCATGAATCGAAGCACGCATATTAGAAATCCAATATCGAAAAGCTTGAAAAACAAAATTGAATTTTGACCTCACTTGGCGGATGCTAAGGGTGGAAATGAGTTGATGTCCAATGACCCAAATCGGTATCATAAAGATCCACTATTGAGGAGCTTACAAGATAGATATTGAAAGATGACCTCAAGTCCAAAAGAGTATTCAAGAAATTCATTATTGAGAAGGTTGCAAAACAAGTGAATTCTTGACCCCACTTGGCGGATGCTAATTGTGGAAATGAGTTGAATTTCAATAACCCGAATTGGGTATTAAAAGTTGATCTCAAATCCAAAAGGGCATTCAAGAAATCACTAGTGAGATGCTTGCAAAACAAAATGACTTTTTGACCCCACTTGGCTGATGCTAATTGTGGAAATGGGTCGAGTATCAATGATCCAAGTCGGCTACCAAAAGGGGATCTCAATTCAAAAAGAGTTTCAGAATATCTAAGAAATCAAACCTCATATCAATAAGAGTTTCAAAATATCTAAGAAATCAAATAAAGGAACATACAAAACTAGAAGTATTAAGACATATTCATAATAAAAGTGCTAAAATAGTGAAATAAGGAAATTAAGAAATCTATAATTAATAAAGTGACATGAAATCCAAAAGGCGTTCAAAAAATCCGTTATCAATAAACTTAAGGAACTAAGAGGACAAAACTCTAACATGGGTATATAAAAAAAAGTACTTAAAATAAGTAGTGTATTTAACAAATTAATATGTGAAAGAGACTATGATGACAGAATTGATCTTGCTTGCTAAATTTAGCAGGTTTTTAAAATACTACAAAATCTCAACTAGATATCGAAAAACCTATTCGAATGAAAGAAGAATACTAAAGCCTTATTATATAATTATATCCAATAAATCAAAGTAGAGGGCAGATTATAAGAAACGAATCACGAAATTCTAATTTTAAAAGCAATAGAGCTGTAAACAGTAAGTCACTCTCATGTGGGTATTACATAAATCTATGAGTGAAAGAAGATATAGAGAAATTAACCAGACCCACCTAAACACTTCCAATAATTGACAATGAGCAATGATGAAATCAAACATTGCTAGCTAAATTTTGTCAAAAATAACACAAGATCTCAGAAACAATTTACTACAATCTAAAAATTAACATGTTTATAGGTATGCTAACCAATACTTCAAGTCGTAATTATTCACGTCAACACAAATATATAATTGCACTAACCTCTTAACATAAAGGATTAGGTCAACACATAAATAACTAGTTTACAATGATTGCATCACTGCCATATGTTTTCAGACTAAGCAAGAAGCAGCAAATCAAAGGAATAAATAACCACCTATGGTGTATAAGAAAACAAAGCAGCCATGGATGTGTAGATAAACATACAGCAAAAACTAACAAAAGAAAGCAGCCATGGATGTGATAATAAACATACAGCAAACTAACAAGCCACAAAAATCAAAGAAACAAAATAACAGGTTCATAATCATCTGACAGCTGATGCTTAATATATGTTTTCACACGTCTAGAATGAGATATTAACAACTCCTAGACGCTTACAAGTAAGTTGTATAACAAACCAAAGCAACCATGGATGTTAAGATAAACACACAGCAGCACTAGTGATTAGTGAAACCTTATGACTGCAAGTTTCTACAGCCAAATCCAAAAAAAAGGGTTTATTTGCATCTAAGATATTGAAGCAGCACATAAATCTAGACCACAATGATCCGGTTTTATCAAGTAACAAATATCCAAAAGACAGAACCATCACTGGATCAACTTTAAACAACAGGAATTGAAAAGGGGATTCTCAAAACCGTTGTAACCTAGCTACAATAAACCTACTGTTAAAACATCAACAGTTAAAGTTTCGTAATACTGAAAATTATTCCAGATTAAGAAGAATATTAGGGCACATTATCAGAGATGAATTAATCTAGGGAAACTAAATGCAATTAGAGCACGAAAACATCACTAAGAAAAGAAATCAGATCAGGATGAAACGAAATATATACGTGATTTTGTGTTGTGCGATTGAAAGGAAAAGAGAAAGGAGTTATCGTACCTGATTCTATCTTCTGATGAATTATGATGATCGGAAACTCGCGATAGATTCTTGTTTCTGAAACATTGAATCAATAATGAATAAGGGGTGGTTTTAGTGATCGATTTTAGAGATCTGAAACAGATAGATAGCAAGGGTATTAATGAATCAGAAACAAAGTGAAGAAATCATACCTTGAATCCGCATAAGAACATGAATGGTTTCGTCATCGATGGCAATAGAATCGCCTGAATCCACCGAGGCTCTCGATTAGCAGATTGTTGGAGGGAGATTGTATCTGTATGTATTTAGTGATCGATTAATGAAAAACGATGAAGAGATGTCTGAAATAGGAAGCTAGGGTATTAATGAATCAGAAACAAAGTGAAGAAAACATACCTTGAATCGCCTGAATCAGCATAAGAACATGAATGGTTTCGATTAGCAGAGATTGTTGGAGAGAGATTGTGTCAATTGTATGTATGTGTCAATTGTATGTATGTGTCAATTGTATGTATGTGTCAATTGTATGTATGTGTCAATTGTATGTATGTGTCAATTGTATCGGTGTGTATGTATGTATTTATGTAAAGTGTAATCTAACGTTCATCTAACGGTCGTTACCCTCTCCTCTTGTGTAGGTTTATTTCATAAATCTTCGATATGATTCGATGCGTATCTTTTATTAATGTCATGGATCAAGATTATATAATTGTATTATATATATTCTAATTACCAAGTTATATGTATATATTTTAACATAAAGTACAATCATCTAACTTTTTATTTTTTTATTTTAAACACAATAATTTTACATATTTTATAATTTAACACGTGTATTTTTTTACTTTCAACTTTGGTCCCCTATAGATTTCAATGTTTACATAGTTTTCAATTTACATTTTGTTTTAAATTTTAAGAGTTAACACGTCGTAATGTCTGCGTGCGGTTTGACGCTATTACGCTTATTTTTTCTCGTTTAACGACCCATTGCAACATGTAGGTCTTAGATTGACTTATTTGTTGTTTTTAATGTTTTACGTTACATACGCATGATTCAACGTTTTTGCATCTACTTTTTGTTTGGTTTTCTTTTTTTGTTTTTATTTTCCTTTTAATACGATTTTTTTCGATGTTGGTGGTTGCTGACGAATATGTGATATTAGTATTACTTGACGCGGTTTTAAGTCCCGTTGCAACACGGAGGACTTAATACTAGTTTGGATTATTTACTATAAAAAGAAAGGAGTGAGTGAGTTAGAATCTAGAATGTTTATGAGTTATTTTTTCATTCATGTACTTGTTTTGTGCTTTTGTTTTCGTTTTGATCTATAATTCATTGAAGAATTGTCATAACTTAAATATATTTACCAAGTATTTTAAGAGTAAAAAGAATGCAAATTTGAAACAAAAAGATGGAATATAAAATGCTTCTCCCCTTCTTACATATATTAAATAGTAAATTGATTTTGTTGGAAACCGCAAATAGTAATGTTGCCCCTTATCAAGTCAATTTTTTTTTTCATTTTTTATTTTATAATTAGGACATGCTTGGGATTGCTTATTTTGGTTGAAAATTACTTTTGACAAAAATGAATTATTAACTTTGAATTTTCATAATGAGTTTTTTAAAAAATTTTGATTAGCTTATAAATTAAATTTAAAAATTAGGGGAGTTAATAGGAGGAGTAGAGAGGTATAATAAGAAATTAAACTAAAAGTAGTTTTAAAAAGTTAATAAGTAACGCTTACCTTACTTTTCAAAACCTATTTTTTACCTTATATGAAAATTAGTTTAAAAAATACTTTTAGGTTTGACAACTGGCTTATTAACTTATTAACAGTTAATAAGTCAAAGTAACTTCTCAAAAGTAGTTGCTAAACATGCACTTATTTTTGTTTCTTAAAAAATGTTTTAAATAATATATGTAGAATCATTGAATATGATTGTATTTTTAATTTATTATAAATAAAATGTGGGTGTTTATCAGTATTCAAATATATATGATCTTTTATTTCAGATATGATCATATGAGGTTCGTATTAATCATTTTCAATCCGTAAATAGCAATAGTGATGAATATCTAGCTTTCAATGGAGTATCTACGCCTATCAAGATCTGCAACTTAACTAGTAATGAAAATTCATCATCGTTTTGGTTGGATAGATGATGTGGATTTAAGATTTTAAAGGACCTATATTTAGCTTTATTATCTTTGAAACTATTGAAAAATTGTCTGTTCTCTAACAGGGTGTTGTTTCTTAGGATTGCTTCGCTAAAGTTAATGCCTCTCTTTTTAACGCCAGTGATAAAATGGTATTTGGAAACATGGAGAATACATTGTTCTCGGTCAAAGAAGTAAGGCGAGTTATCGAGTCTAAGTTGCTTGGCTCATATAAACCCATTTAAATGGAACAATTAGATCCCAATAGAGGTTGATATACTAAGGTCGCAGGGCAGAGCTAAATTTGATATCCTTAAATTGTTTTTAAAACCGGACCGGATAGTGAACCGGACGCCTTACCGGTCCGCTGGTTGGATCGTATATAAGAACCGGATAAAAGTATAATTATTTTTTATAAATATATTTAAAAATTCAAAAAAATAAAAATTTATATAAAAAACCGGTTCAACCGGTCCGGTTCCCGATCCGACCGCCGATTCGACCGGTCTGACCACTGGTTCAACTTTAAATCGGTTTTAAGCATCGAACCAGACCGAATTAAAGTCTGGTTCCTAGTCAAACCGGTCGGACCGGCCGGTCCGATCTCTTTTAAAAACCACGAGTCAAAAGTTGAACTAGTCAAAATGGGAATTCAAATTAAAACCACATGTTCTTATTGTGATTACAAACAAAAGAGTTATCCTCTTTTTTTATTATTTATTTACTCGTGCAAGATGGCAGTTTGTTGTTTGGTAGTTGGTTTTATATTGATGCAAAGTGATAGGGACCGATTCGATAATTAGCCTTTTGTAGTAGGTAAACGCTCCCAAGAAACAAGATATATAACTAGAACTTTGCAATCAATTTTCTTCTCTACTTTTACATTGCAATTACATAGTATTTATAAAAGAAATAACTAACACCTAGAATGCAGGAAACATGGAGCACTAACAAGAACATGGACACTACGCTTGTACCCACTATCCTAATAAAACAATTAAAAGGAAAACAATAATAACAACATAAACAAGAACATATGTCGCTTGCCACGTATCAATTCCTCACCGCTTCAAAACGTCCTTGTCCTCAAGCACCGTATTAACGGACCATGGGGGTCGCCATTCGACTCTCCCAATAGCATTTGGTGCCGTCGAAACGGGCCGCCATGGCGGACGCCACTCACGTCTTCCCATAGCAGGCCGTTTAACTACGTGTGGCTTCATCATGTCCATCTGAAGTCTGTTGGAAGTTTGCCCATCAAAAGCCGGTGATGCCTTTCGCATAGCCCAAACTTGCTGATTAGAAGGCCTAATATTGTCAATAGAAAAACCAGACAATTTGAACCAAAAAGGCTGTTGCATCCAGGTGGAACAAGAGGCTTTTAGATAAGCATGATGGATATCATGAAGATCAAAATATGCAACCGCTTGAAGTATAGGTGTTAAGCTGGTATGGTGGTTTGGTAGTGGTTCAACATCAGAAGGGTTCAAAGGTGGTGAAGCTGTTGGTGAGGTTTCAGCATGGTGAGACGTGGTGGTGGGGAGTGAGAGTGGCCGGCAAGGCGTGCCGAAATAACCAAGAGACGATGGCGGTGGTATTAGTATTGGCGGTTCATGGCATGGAAGTGACGGTGGTGGTACGGGGCTTAGAGGTGGTGGTCGAGCAGAACATTGAGGCGGTGGAATTTCATTATTGGAGGTAGTGGTGGTATGGAAACGTTGAAGCATTGCAGTGGTGAAAGACTTCCATGTAAGGTGTTCGGGTCCTCGATACCATGAATTGAACCAAGAAAAAGGTTCACCATCGAAGGGCTCAACAACATAAGGAAACCTTTCTTCCTCGTAAATTGTATAGAAGGAAAAGAACCGTTCAGTATCACAAATCCACCGGGCAGGATTGGAACCAGTGAAGTGAGACAGATACGTAGAGTCCTCGAGTTCTTCCAAAGCCATGGAGGCTAAGGCTCAATGAAAGCACCAAATGATAGGGACCGATTCGAGATGGTCAATCTCCCAAGATAATTAGCCTTTTGTAGTAGGCAAACACTCCGAAGAAACAAGATAAATAACTAGAACTTTGCAATCAATTTTCTTCTCTACTTTTACATTGCAATTACATAGTATTTATAAAAGAAATAACTAACACCTAGAATGCAGGAATAATGGAGCACTAACAAGAACATGGATACTACGCTTGTACCCACTATCCTAATAAAACAATTAAAAGGAAAACAATAATAATAACATAAACAAGAACATATGTCGCTTGGCACGTATCACAAAGCCCCCAAGGAGGCGATGAATTTGATTGAGGACTGTCTTGGCGTGCAAAATATTTGGACTTTTTTAAAGCGGCAACGTAAGATCCTCAATACCATCTTTCTATCATCACTTTATGTATCTAGAAAGCTAGAAACAATCGTATTTTCTCTTCCAATTTATACAGACCAAGCGATATTCTAATGGAAATTTAACTCGTCTCTTTTATTGGATTAATAATAAAAGCAAAAGTGAGAGTGTAGATCGGAGATCATTGTGCAATTTATCCTTTAAATTATTCTGTATTTCTAGCATTTTGTTAGTTTTATAGTCAAATAAATATCAACTATTCGAAAAGAAATATTGTTTTATCACTTCTACGGTATGCATTTTAACAGTTCTCTTAATTTAGAATCAAACATTTGTTGATTTTTCTAATTAGATATTTTATATGTTTTCTGTTGTATGTGCTCATGAGTCATGAGTCATGACTCATGAGTGTTGTTAGGTTGATTGGGCTTGATGCTATATGAACTTGTTGTTGGGCTAGTAGTTACATACTTAAAGCATGAAGTGGGACAAATTAATTCATAAAGAGCAGATACCCGGTTGGATTGGATCTCATAGAATATACTTGTACTAAAATTTTTAGGTACTCGTACTAGATTTTTTTTTAATATTTTTTAAAAGAATGGCGATGCATGAGGCACGGTGTATCGCTGCCCCATATACAAAAAGTTATATTTTATTTTTTTGGGTGATACACAAGGGACGGGACGATGTATATCTGGCCCGCAATATGTGAATTTTCCCTTTTTTTAAAAAATGTTACACTAACGATATCACATGCATTGGTATCGCTAGCCGGAGATACTTGACACTTGTCATATGATTCGTTAAATATTTTGGATATTTTTAAAAACTATGGGTATTATTGTAAACTTAACTGGTCAAATGATTAGTTTAGGAATTTCCCAACGCAATTGGTCCAGTCAAGCCTTTTTAACGATCTTCATTTGAGTCGGTTATCCGTTGAATAGATTGTCTGTTGTCTTGAGTCTTGACCAAAGTAATCGATAATTGAAAACTGCATCACCAAACTGATTATAAAAATATTGATGCGCATACAACCACTTGCTATATATGATATTAAAGGTTGTTGCTAGTGAAGATGCATATGTGATCAGTGACAAAATTTCGTGTGTGACACTCATGAAAATCTTTTTTATAATACATACAATCTAATTCGAAGTGAAACCCACACAAATTTAACACACACGAATGATTTTTTTACCAACGCAACGTCCAGTAAAATTATTTAATTTTTTTACAAATATAAACTTCTTTTAAATTAATTTATAAATATAAAACTTATAATTAGTTGATTGGACCGTTTTGAATTAATATCAATTTACGGTGTACAAAATTATTAAACATGCTAGTATAAAATACTATTGTAATTCATAGTAGTCGTCCTCACTTCTTTTGAAAAACATGAATATCTAGAAACAAACCTCCTAACTCTTTTCTAACGGAACCAGAGTAACAGTCCTCACAAGAAACCGATAAGAAGGCTGCCAAAAAAAAAAAAATCGTTGCATGGCTATCGCTATTACATCATACTGCATAGGTGTTTCAATCTCGAGTCCTAATACCCTTGCTACTAACTACGATGACGTTTCTACCGCCACCACTACTGCATATGGCATGCCAATGGTCCTGATCCTCTTGCTGCTACCTACGGTGATGTTTATTTCACTACTGCCATTTGTGTTAAACAATCCCTCCCTCCGCCCTCTTTTTTTTTTTCTTTTTCAGATGTGTAAATTGTAGGAAACAAAAAGTAACTAGTTGGGCGTCTTGAAAACGTAAAAAACCGAGGCTTATTGACTTATTGTTACGGCAGCTAAACGTTTGGATAAAAAAGGGACGAAGCTGAAGACCTCAAAAAATAAAATATTTGGCTCAGATCAGGGTTTTCGGTTACCATGGCTACAACATAGGTTGCAAGTGCAAAACACCACACTTGTCGTGACCATGTATGCCACGTCAATCAACCACCTTAGCCACTGTCATCATAGCAATGGTTAGTGTGTTAATATACAACTTATTACTTTGTGTTATCAGAATACTACAGGTGGCAATAACCCATTTACCTAAAAACAGGACAATTGGAAGCGGATTTACTTCCACCTAGCCAAATACTCAAATCGAAAAAGTTTTAGAAACTTAGCTAAAAATGGAACACAAACAAAAGCTGACCAAAGTGTATTTAAATTACAAACAATTTCTGTATCACTTTATTTAATAAAAAATAGATTATTGTAAATTTGTAATTTCAAATTTCAAATAGTGGACAGAAATGTTGGTGGGTCAACCCAACCTGTTTGACCCATTAGGCCATTACCCAACGCAACCACCTCATTTGCCACCTAAACGGGATACGAACAACTTAGAAGTGACAAGAAAATATATTGGTGAATAATAACACAAAGTATGAAATAGCAACTCTACTCTAAACGAAAACACAAAAGTCCATAGCAACTCTACTCTAAACGAAAACACAAAGTCCATAGCAACTCTACTCTAAACTGTAACATCGCATATTTCGGTGAAAAATAATAATAATAATAATAATAATAATAATAAATAATAATAATAATAATAATAATAATAATAATAACAATAATAATTTAATTTATAAGTCCAGGGGGTGTTGTGTAATTTATGGAACTTAAAAAAAAACTAAGTTTCATACCAAAACCATTAAAACTAAAACTACAGGGACCATTTTGTAATTACTGAATTTTCAAAACCAACCCCCCCGCCCCCCGTTTTTCCGGCCGAAGTTTCCGGCCACCGCCGGCAAGCTCCGGTGAGCCCCAAAACCACTCCATTTCAACCAAATTAAATACCCCTACAGCTCCACATGGGAGATTCGAACCCATGTGGGTACAATTGGACTGGATTCAACCACTCTCCTCTTCCCGATCGCACCCAAAACTGTCGACAACTTTACACCTCTCAAATCGCACTAACAAATCAATAATAATCGAATTGAGCCTACATAAACGATCCTATATATATTATCAATCAGACTCAGTCTCAAATTACACATAAAACAAGCTCAAACTCCACAATCGATTACCCCTATTGCCGTCGACCTGCAACTCAATGTAAACCTCACCTCTGATCGATTTTAACAAGAACTAATAAGGGGCTTTATTCACGATCATCATACGAGGCTAACCTCAAGTTTAATTCGATTATTATCACTGTTTGAGCATCATTCGATCATCACCTTCGTCGCGGTCCGTTCATCGAGCAGTTCAACACCAATTCGATCATATACAAGGTAATTAAACATACATACATACTCGGTTTTACATGAGAAATCAAAGCCCTATGAATCTAATCGTTAACATTGTTGAATTGATCTTCAATTTTGCCCAACTCGAACTAGGGTTCGTGGGGATTTGGGGGATGAATTGGACAAGTCTGTATAAGATTTACCAACCAAGAGTTACCGCGGTTTAGGCCCTTTGGTTCATCGGTTCAAAGCACCCACGATATCCCAGAGGTCCCGGGTTCGAAACCCGGCCACCTCAAACATTTTTTTTGGCTATTTTTAAGCCTCTAAAAATTATAAAAAAATTCCTAAAAATTATGAAAATGATTTTTCAAACGTTAAAATCTTTTAAAACAACTTAATTATTTTTCTGAAATTTATTTTAACATTTTAGCTATTTATAAATTGTTTTAAATAAATAAAGTTACAAATATTACAAAATTAGTTCTTTAAAAGTGAACTTTTAGAATAATTTAATTTATTAAATTATTATTCAACACTATATTATTTAATTATTCAAGATAATTGCAAATATATGTATTTTATAATTTTACAGATTATTTACAAAAGTCGTTTTATGTTATTTAAATAATTAAATATATTAATTAATTATCATGTAATTGATTAATAAAATTAATTATTTTTTTTCCACACATTAACAGTAAATCAAACAAATACGTATACTGATACGTACATTTTTAATAAATTCTAAACATAATGACTTTCAAATTCATTTTATTTATTTCAAAACAATCAAACTAAATAAATTATTTAAACTACCAATCAAAACCCAATCTCAATGGAAACCCAACCTATTTCCAATTCTCACATTATTATTATTCTAATTCGAGACACCGCTCCTTAGGATAAATCGTAAGGAAATCGTTGGTGTCTAATCTATCACATCCAGATTCTAATCTCATCAATCAAGTGAGTATTCATATCCCCTTTTTATATCATTTCCTATTTGGGGAAATCATGTGATACAATATATTCAATCATGATATTCTATTGTTATTTCATTCTAAATTCAATTCAAGACAGGTTATGTTATTACTTGCAATTATGTGAACATACTTTGATAAACTGGACGACAGTAAAACCCTAATTCAATCAATCAATCCTGGTATCAATGGTAGATCTACTGGTTTGGGATAATCCACCCCACATGGCTTACGAGTGGTGATTATACAAACCCACCCCATATGAATAGCCGAGTGGTGATTGTGCCAGAGGCAGGAGTCAATCTATGGTTTATGTGTGGAGTCTATTATATGCAAGTGTCAAGTCAAGGGGTTGTTATTGTGTCGGTTTATCTATATGCTTTACTATTGCAATATAAGTCTTAATGTTACCTTGTGAATTGGATTATTCTCAATCAATCAATCAATCTATATGTATACTCAAAACTGTGATTACTCACCAGCTAATTCGTTAGCTGACTTTATTTTCTCACATGATTTCAGGTTAAGCAAGTTAGTGGACTTCTACATGCTCATATAAGACCCGGACTTAGTCAAAACAAAAGACAATTACTATTTGTGATTTTAACTGTGGTATTTGTATCTGTGAAATTCATGTTATCATGTAATCTGATTTTAATATTATTTCCACTATTAGACAATCATGAGTTATGAACAATCAATCATTCCCTCGTCCGCTCCGATGATTCCGCCGTCGGTCGGGGTGTGACAGATTGGTATCAGAGCCATGGTTATAGGGAATTAGGTTATAGAAATGTAATGACCTAGACTATAACTAAGTACCCTTACACATGAGTCCTCTCATGTATTTTACATGCTTAGATAGGATTTTTATGTGCTTTACGTGTTTATACTTGATTATGTGATTATCTGCCTTATGTGATTATTCTTATACTTTGAATCTATCAATGTACACACGAATCTTAAATCATATTCTAAGGCATTGTGTGCCTAATTCAAGTGATTTCAAACTCCAAAACTCGATTGTTATTCATGGTTTTCAAATCTCGTCAAAGTCCGTGTCACATGACCGAGAACATGCAATGCTGGGAGAGTGGGATACCTGTATCTTAAGGTGTTCTGTCTAGGCAAGGTATTCATACAAATTGATTACCTTACCTGGGAACCCTCGAGATGAGTATTCGCTTATAGGTACGCATGTCCTCGTTAAGGTTGTGGTGGACACAAATACTTTGATAAGTCAACGTATTTGTTTTGGTTTGCGAACCGAACGTTTACACTCCTAACCTCTCATTGTTATTTCAAACAATCTCATTAACGATTTTATTATGTTGAAAAGTTTTAAAAACCAATTACCCGTTTCTCATAGAGGTTTCTTCTTTCCATATTATACAGCATGTCTCTCGTCAAATTCGTTCACGATCTAGAAACTCTGGCCGCAAGATTGCTGCTATTGTAGCACGTGAAGTTGATGCTGTTATCCCAACTCTACTTACCCATTTGAACCAAGGCAACAATGTTGTTCAAAACCCAACTGCACCAAACCCTCCTCGAACTTGTACTTACAAACACTTCAGTTCATGCAATCCCACTAAGTTCAGTGGAACCGAAGGTGCTACTGGATTACTACAGTGGTTCGAAAGCATCGAGAACATTTTCCTAAACAGCGAATGCCCTGAAAATCTAAAAGTCCCGTATGCCACAAGTGTTCTTCAGAAACGCGCACTTACTTGGTGGAACGGAGAGAAACGAACCCGTGGAACTGAAACTGCTCTAGCCTTAACATGGACTGAAGTTAAGGATCTCATGACTAAAGAGTTCTGCCCAAGAAACGAAATCCGGAAACTGGAAGCTGAATTCTGGGAATTAACCCAAGACAGTGGCGAGAACCTAGCATACACTAACCGATTCCACGAACTGAGCCTTTTGGTACCGCATCTTGCTACCCCTACCTCCCGAGCCATCAAGAAATATATTGGTGGTCTACCCATGCAGATTCAGGATACGGTGCTAGGAAGGAATCCTTCAACACTAGAAGATGCTATCAGGCTGGCTGCACAGTTAACCGATAATCATGTGAAAGCTGGTTCCTTAACCAGGAAAGGATCGAAGAAGAATACCGATAAACTTCCTAATGAAACCGTCAAAACCGACCAACCCGAGCCTTCCAGGAACAAGAAGAGGAAGGCCAATTCTCAAAACTTTGCTGTGATTACCCCTGCTGTGCCAATTAATCAAGTCCCTCCAACTCGTCAACCAGCAGTAAACAACCAATCGTTGATGAGAAAGCCATACGCTGGACCCCATCCACTGTGTAACATCTGCAATTACCATCATCCCGCTAACACTCAATGTCGTCAATGCACAAATTATGGTCGTTTGGGTCATACATTCAACGTGTGCAGGAGTGCTGCTAAAGCTCCAACCAATGCACCAGTTCACCAACATCTTCCTGCAATTACCCAGGGACGTGCATGCTATCAATGTGGTGATCCGAACCATTTTCGCAATCGATGCCCTCAACTTGTCAGCCTAGTTCCTACGGCTCAAGGACATGCTTTCAACATCAATACCCAACAAGCTCAAGCCACCAATGATGTGGTGGTGAATAATTATTGTCCTTGATTTTGTCTTTTCTGATTTAATTCAAGATTTGTAATCGTGATTTCCTTTTGTTACATTGAAGTAATCTGAAAATTTCTAAATTTCTAATTGAAATATTTTTCCTTTCGTTGTTAAGTCGAACTTTGAACTGTTTGCACCGTGGAAGACGAAAGAGTTTGCAAGTCAATCTATGACTAAGAACACTCGTATCTCCTAAATGATTCTAACTCATCAAAACAGGGGTGATTCCCTTACTTTGGTGATGATTCCTTATTCGTTTCAATAAATGGTTTTCAATTGTGTGTTTATGAAATTTCATCCTCTGGATTAGGGTGATTTCCTTATCTTAAGGACTGACTTTAATTATTCACTTTGGAACTTACATTTCACAAATGACATGATCTCACCAAAATAGGATTGAAACCCGTACTTTGGTGACAAATGTCAATCTTCGATTGTTTTCTTGTTATTATCAAGCTCAATCATCAAGATACGCGTGAAATTCATACCTTGATGATAATATCATTCTTATGGATTGTATTTTCTCAAATGAAACGACCTCATCAAAGTAGGAGTGAATTCTGGATTTTGATGAAGAAGTTTATCTTGTTATATTTTGTTTTGTAAAAATTCATCGTTAAGATAGGAGTGAATCCCTCACCTTAATGATGAGTTATCTCGTCTTATTTTCTAAAGATCCTCAGATCGAACTTTTGATTGGTAAGTTAGTAGTCATACCTTGAGAGTACACCATCAAGTTAGGGGTGAAAACCATACCTTGATAACTATTCTCATTTCTTGAACTCCAATTTACCATGGTTGTAATCAAGTGACGAGACGCATGTATTAACTTGAAGGGTGAAATAATGTTAGTGTTTCGACCTATCAAGCCAAAGCATGATCTCTGAACTTGAAAAAAGACCCGATCGTTTTAAGTTGATTTTGATTCCAAGTTTGGAGCATTTAAATTCTTAAATCAATTTCTTTTCCTTTTATTCTCATGTTTGACTCGATCTAGCTACATCAAACCATTTATTCCTATCTATCGACTTTCATTGTGAGTTATCATCAAAACCTGATTACGTGATGGTAGTCTTCCTAAACAATTTTTGTCAAGTAAAAATATCATCTCTAATTGCGATGGTCGCTTCATCTCTCGTTTCTGGAAAAGTCTCCAATCAGCTCTCAAAACTCAACTAAATCTTAGCACAGCCTATCATCCGCAAACCGACGGTCAGACTGAAAGAATGATACAAACCCTCGAGGATATGCTTCGGGCTTGTGTCATTGATTTCAGTGGATCGTGGGATTCTCATATCCCGTTGATCGAATACTCTTACATAACAGTTACTAGACCAACAGATGGCACCATTTGAGGCCTTGTATGGTCTGAAGTTGGTGAATCACAGATTACTGGTCCAGAATTGATACAAGAAACAACCGACAAAATTCATAAAATCCGTGATAACTTGGTCGCTATTAGAAATTGTCAAAGGCTTTATGCTGATAAAAGACGTAAACCCATGGAATACAATGTCGGTGATCTCGTACTTCTTAAGGTATCACCTTGGAAGGGAGTGATTCGCTTTGGAAAGAAAGGAAAACAAGCACCTCGTTACGTGAGTCCATTCAAAGTACACGGGCGAATTGGGAAAGTAGCCTACACGCTTGAACTACCCCAAGAGCTCAGCAATATACATCCGACGTTTCATGTTTCAAATCTCAAGAAATGTCTTGCTGACGAAAATCTCCACATTCCACTCGACGAAGTCCAGATTGATGAATCTATGCATTTTATTGAGAAACCCGTGGAAATTATGGATCAGGAAGTCAAACACTCAAACGTAGTAGGATACCCATTGTCAAGGTCCGCTGGGAATCTAAACATGGCCCAGAATTCACCTGGGAACGTGAGGACCAAATGAAATCCCAGTATCCTCATCTTTTCGATTCAGCCTCCTCGTGATTAAAATTTCGGGACGAAATTTCCTAAAGCAGGGGAGACTGTAACATCGCATATTTCGGTGAAAAAATAATAATAATAATAATAATAATAAATAATAATAATAATAATAATAATAATAATAATAATAAAAATAATAACAATAATAATTTAATTTATAAGTCCAGGGGGTGTTGTGTAATTTATGGAACTTAAAAAAAACTAAGTTTCATACCAAAACCATTAAAACTAAAACTACAGGGACCATTTTGTAATTACTAAATTTTCAAAACCAACCCCCCCGCCCCCCGTTTTTCCGGCCGAAGTTTCCGGCCACCGCCGGCAAGCTCCGGTGAGCCCCAAAACCACTCCATTTCAACCAAATTAAATACCCCGACAGCTCCACATGGGAGATTCGAACCCATGTGGGTACAATTGGACTGGATTCAACCACTCTCCTCTTCCCGATCGCACCCAAAACTGTCGACAACTTTACACCTCTCAAATCGCACTAACAAATCAATAATAATCGAATTGAGCCTACATAAACGATCCTATATATATTATCAATCAGACTCAGTCTCAAATTACACATAAAACAAGCTCAAACTCCACAATCGATTACCCCTATTGCCGTCGACCTGCAACTCAATGTAAACCTCACCTCTGATCGATTTTAACAAGAACTAATAAGGGGCTTTTATTCACGATCATCATACGAGGCTAACCTCAAGTTTAATTCGATTATTATCACTGTTTGAGCATCATTCGATCATCACCTTCGTCGCGGTCCGTTCATCGAGCAGTTCAACACCAATTCGATCATATACAAGGTAATTAAACATACATACATACTCGGTTTTACATGAGAAATCAAAGCCCTATGAATCTAATCGTTAACATTGTTGAATTGATCTTCAATTTTGCCCAACTCGAACTAGGGTTCGTGGGGATTTGGGGGATGAATTGGACAAGTCTGTATAAGATTTACCAACCAAGAGTTACCGCGGTTTAGGCCCTTTGGTTCATCGGTTCAAAGCACCCACGATATCCCAGAGGTCCCGGGTTCGAAACCCGGCCACCTCAAACATTTTTTTTGGCTATTTTTAAGCCTCTAAAAATTATAAAAAAATTCCTAAAAATTATGAAAATGATTTTTCAAACGTTAAAATCTTTTAAAACAACTTAATTATTTTTCTGAAATTTATTTTAACATTTTAGCTATTTATAAATTGTTTTAAATAAATAAAGTTACAAATATTACAAAATTAGTTCTTTAAAAGTGAACTTTTAGAATAATTTAATTTATTAAATTATTATTCAACACTATATTATTTTAATTATTCAAGATAATTGCAAATATATGTATTTTATAATTTTACAGATTATTTACAAAAGTCGTTTTATGTTATTTAAATAATTAAATATATTAATTAATTATCATGTAATTGATTAATAAAATTAATTATTTTTTTCCACACATTAACAGTAAATCAAACAAATACGTATACTGATACGTACATTTTTAATAAATTCTAAACATAATGACTTTCAAATTCATTTTATTTATTTCAAAACAATCAAACTAAATAAATTATTTAAACTACCAATCAAAACCCAATCTCAATAGAAACCCAACCTATTTCCAATTCTCACATTATTATTATTCTAATTCGAGACACCGCTCCTTAGGATAAATCGTAAGGAAATCGTTGGTGTCTAATCTATCACATCCAGATTCTAATCTCATCAATCAAGTGAGTATTCATATCCCCTTTTTATATCATTTCCTATTTGGGGGAAATCATGTGATACAATATATTCAATCATGATATTCTATTGTTATTTCATTCTAAATTCAATTCAAGACAGGTTATGTTATTACTTGCAATTATGTGAACATACTTTGATAAACTGGACGACAGTAAAACCCTAATTCAATCAATCAATCCTGGTATCAATGGTAGATCTACTGGTTTGGGATAATCCACCCCACATGGCTTACGAGTGGTGATTATACAAACCCACCCCATATGAATAGTCGAGTGGTGATTGTGCCAGAGGCAGGAGTCAATCTATGGTTTATGTGTGGAGTCTATTATATGCAAGTGTCAAGTCAAGGGGTTGTTATTGTGTCGGTTTATCTATATGCTTACTATTGCAATATAAGTCTTAATGTTACCTTGTGAATTGGATTATTCTCAATCAATCATCAATCTATATGTATACTCAAAACTGTGATTACTCACCAGCTAATTCGTTAGCTGACTTTATTTTCTCACATGATTTCAGGTTAAGCAAGTTAGTGGACTTCTACATGCTCATATAAGACCCGAACTTAGTCAAAACAAAAGACAATTATTATTTGTGATTTTAAATGTGGTATTTGTATCTGTGAAATTCATGTTATCATGTAATCTGATTTTAATATTATTTCCACTATTAGACAATCATGAGTTATGAACAATCAATCATTCCCTCGTCCGCTCCGATGATTCCGCCGTCGGTCGGGGTGTGACATAAACCAAAACACAAAGTTCATAAAGTTAACTTGGTAAGACGAGTGTAGAACAACTGTTTGGACAACTCCTTGCATTTCTCAACAGTTGCTGGCTCTTGAACGTATTGCTTGTTTTGCTCCATCAGCTGCTTGTAGTAATCAGTTCCATGTTTGGATAAAACTTGTGATGCCTGACCGGCCTTGGATTGCAATTGCTTCAATTTTGATGCCATCTTATCTGCAATTGTCACCGAATGTGATGATTTCAGCATCCAAACATGAAACAATAAACAGAAAATGTAAACAACAATACAAAATATGATGAATTTGAATCCACTTCACAACCAGCAAAAGAAGATCAAATCAAGAATCCTCCCTAATAGTGTTAATGCATCTCCTGCTTGCCCCTCACACTTGCACATTTTTTGCTATTCCTGAAGTTTAGAAAGGGGATTCCAGTATGGTAAATGAGTACAAAATTGGAGCTGCATACATTCTCCATTTGGATTGTAGAAAGTATTATGTTTTCTAAATTATATAGACTCCATTAGGCTTAGTAGATTACTATTATTATACCTAACAAAATGCACGATCAATCAAGTCACTAAAAATAGCAGAATTATAAACCCTAAAACGCAAACCATTGGCCAATCAAGTAACTAAAAATAGTAGCAATTCACAGGTTCAATCAACACACAATGCTAAAACTGCATAAAATAAACCGCTATCTTGCAGCAACAGATCTAAGCAAATCGTATGGAAAAAAGCCAATAAAAACAAACACGAAGATGCGAAAAGAGATGTGATAAAAGGGTAAGATGATGGAGAATAGAATAGGAAGAGTAGTTACCGCAAGTGGTGGGATGTTAGGCCTTTGCTTATCTCGCCGATGAACCTGCAAATGGTGGTGTGAGATGCGTGTGGGGGTTTATATGCAGATGTTACGGTGGTGGAGATGGTGGTGGTGGTGGTGGTGGTGGTGATCGCCGGTGAGGTGAAGGACATGGGGGAGCAACTACTGAAACAGGTAGAGGGTTTGAGGACTTATCCTCAAGCCCGGAAAAGAGCAGCGACCCAACGTCATCGGAGGAAGAGAGACGACCACCACCGCAAAGGGGCACCCATGGAAGAAACGACCACTGGCTAACATCAGTTCAACATTAAAGCACAGGCACGCGGACCAATGCGACAATAAAATACCAAATATACCCCCGTTTACTGTTCATCAGCTTTACTGTTCATCAGCTTGGTAAATTCATAGTACAAGTAATTAAGAAACGCTTAAGCGCTTAAGCACACAGAATAAAAGAGCAAGGATGCATCATAAACACACACACACACATATGTATATCTTACTAACATATAGGCTATCACATAGCATTGCTCCTCGGTCTGTCCAAATTGGCCCATGATCTAACTTCCAGTTAGCCCCTCATAAAACTCAACTGGCTCGTTAACCTTCCACAGTAAATTTGGTGGAATTGTTGTGTCACACCCCAACCTTGACGGCGGAAACGTCGAGGTGTGAGAGTTAAGATCGTTCACAGCCACATAACGCTATTATTAATTCCAAATATATTAATCAAGATTCAATTGTAACAATACAAGTAAAAGGCTCAAACAAAGATACATTAAGACTACAAAGATAAAAGTAACAAGATCATTCGTTTATTTCTCTAAGTCCAATCCTATGTGTGATAAGCTTCAAAGTGTAGAACATATACTTGAGGTATTCCTGAAACATGTTAAAAATAAAAGGTCAACATAAAAATGTTGGTGAGCATTCCATAGTTTCCAATATATAGAATATATAAAAGATGGCAATTCAAGTCATAAGTTAGTGAATAAAGTGATTAGGGATGTTATGAACAATGCATCAATCAAACCTTGACAAAGTTTTACAAGTTTCAAACGTGTACTTGGATCAACCAAGTTATAAGTATATACGATTAGCTAAGTGTACTTGGATCAACCAAGCAGGCTTGTCAGGCCCATAGATCTATGACGTCGCCAGGCTAGCAATAGTTAATGATTGTACATATAACGCCATAACATGGTAACCACAAAGTTCAACTAACCACAACTTTTACATGATGAATTGCCATAAAGTTTACAAGTATCGAATAAGTTTACAAGTGCAATGATATAAGTTAACATGTTTCACCCCAAAGTGTGAAAATAAGAAAAAGGGGTATGGAAATACTCACATTGATATAGGCATTACAAGATGATATAAAAGATTAAAGTAATGATCCAAAAGATAGTCCCAAAGTATTCATTACAAGACACCTAATTATGTATTACAAGATGAAGGTTAAGGTTAATAATATGATTAACGTTCAAATGAGAATTAGGGTTTCAATAGTTTTAAGGTTTTAAATAAGTAATAAGTTTATAAAATGATTATAGTTTGATTCCATTAAAGGATTTATATATGTATATTTAAGTATTTAGAAACGAATTTAAGTATAAATATAGATAAGATTTAATATAAATAAAGCTTTGTAATTATTCAAAATTAATTGGAACAACGTTTTGATTAATAATGAATTATTAATCTAAACCTTTAGTTACTATATTTTATAAGAAAGATAATATTTTGTAAATAATTTGTGAAATTGTAAAATATATAACTTCTACAATTATCATGATAAAACTTTAATTAATATAATGCCCATTATTTTTATAAAGATTTATTGTTTCAAGCCTTATAATTATTTAATTGTTTTTAAAAGAAAACAATTTAAATATAAAGATTGGATAAACATTAGAGATAATTATGTCTTTAAATGTAATGTTTTTAAAAGTAATGTTTGGACCAAAAATTTATTATTTATTATTTGAAACAAATAATTATTTATTATTTAAAACAAATAATAATTAGTAAGTTAAAACAAGAAAATAATCCAATTGTAATGTTTTGTTAAGATAAACAAATTTTAAAGTCTACTTTATAAATTATTTAACTAGTTATATTATTTGTTTTTAATAAAATAAAATAAAATGTTAAGATATTATAAGAAATAAATTTTTCAGGACTTTGTTTGATGTTTAAAAAAAATATTTAAAGTTTATAAAAATTATTTTTATATTTAATAAAAATTTTCTAGAATTAATATAGGGCTGAAAAGCCTTAAAAAAAATATGTTGAGGGTGCCCGGGTTCGAACCCGGGACCTCAAGGTTAGCAAGGGGATATGGAACCGGTGAACCAAGGCATACAGCCGTGGATTACTTTGGTTCCAATTCCTTATAACATCAGCTTAGCAATTCCCCCCCTTTTCACCAAGAACCCTAGAATGTTTGAGGATCAAATTGAACACCCGACTGATGTTTTTAACCAAATTAACCATGGGGCTTTTGCTCCCCATGCTTAAACGTTCACAAACATGTATTAAACTTACTTGAATGCAGCAAAATTGATGTTTTTAAGCTCGTTTTGCTTCGGTTCTTTGCGCGACTAAGAGAGGTTGGGTTCTGATCTTTTCGCGATTGATTCAAGCAATTGAGTGAGTAATGAGTGTAAAGGAATCAAAAGGGACATTATCCCTCTGTTATATAGCTCTTATTTTTCGATTAGATGTCGGTTAACTTTGATTTTGATTCGAATGCTACGGTTATGGTTAAGCGTGTTAAGGGACGATTAAAACGAATTAAACCCGACATTAAACTTGACAATGATTAATCGAGCGTTGTAGTGCGTTTAATTTGATTGATTGACCTAATTAAGGTGTTGTTCGGTCTTAACTGATCGAAACATTGATTTCGGTTACAAAATCCATCAAATCTGAACATTATGGTTCAATAGGTCGTGAGTTCGAGTCCGGGCTGTTTTCCCGAGTCCGTTGGCACCAATTTAAGTCGAAACCGCACATTAAATCGAGGTGAATAAGTTCACCGGCGCCGCGCCGGAGTTATGCCGGCCGGCGGCCGGAAAAACGTGAGAGGGGGGGAGGTTTGGGTAGTTTTAAATTAATTTACACTAATAGTCCCTGTGGTTTCATGTTTGTTAGTTTAAAACCAAAGTTTAAATTTTATTCTTTAATAAATTACAGTTTAGCCCCTAGTGTTTTGAGACTTTATTATTTCATGCAAATACTTATTAATTACAAGTTTAAAGTTATAAAACTTAGATTGTTATTATTAGTATTATTATCATTAACATTATTATTATTATTAGTAATAATAATAATTATTTTTAAGATTACTTTCACTTTAAGTTAAGTTTTATAATATCAACCAAACGATTTAAACATTAATAATATTATTTCTATTATTTAATTAATTTGTTAATCTCCAAATTAATTTCCAAGCATAATAAGTCCTCAAAGTTTCAAATTTGACATAAAGGCCCTTTTTAACATTTTAACAAAGTTAACTTTTAAGTTAACGAAAATACGAGATGTTACAGTCTCCCCAACTTAAAAGAATTTCATCCCAAAATTAAGAATAAACTTAAATGAGCAAAAGAGAAAATGAAAGATAAGTGTACAAACTAACAGTGGTTGACGTTTAATTACAGATGAAACGCTTCACTTTATGGAATCTTGCAAGATTCTTGGTATAATGCATGCCAATTTGAACCCATTCCGTGAAATGTGAGACGTTTTGAGATGAAATGTTGGAAACGATGACGATTTACCGTGGCATTTTATACTTATAAACCACAACTTCTAGAATATAATTTCGTAGTAAAATGATGTCGAGAATTCAATAAAAGACCAATAATGATAAGAAGGTTAACCGTCGGGATTTAAGAATCCCAACATCACTATATAAATGATCTTAACGCAGTTCTTGTAAATATGTATTTCTCCTTTGACCAATCATCGGTCTAAGAATAATACGATATGCGAAGATTTTGGAATGAGTTTACGACGATGATTAGGAACATTATTAGAAGATGAAAATGAATCGGTCATCCAAAATAACGATCGATGTTTTAACGTCATACCACGGTATACGAATATTTGAAACAGATACAAGAAATTTTCTCGACCCGTTATCCCACATAAGTCAACATAAAATTAGTCAATTGGTCTATAATGCACCAATTTTCAGTATGACATCCATAATAAGAGACATTCGGTGATGAGAAATTGCGCAGGAAATTCCCGGAAAACCCGGAGGTTAGGTTTTGTCATATGTGAAGGTAAGACACTTGGACACATGCCAAGTTATGTCTTTTCTTTTATGCCAAACCCATGACTACAAATTACGAAATTTTATTAACCTTTATATCCACATCGCAATGAGGATAATAACAAGTCTTGTTGATCGAAATCAAGTTAGCGTTTTAAAGATTTCCAAGGTTAAGGATTCAAAAGCGATTCAAGAAGTGACACAAACAATAAGAAACGCATTTGCACCCATGTTTTGTAAGGTAGCAAATTTCTAAGTACGGTTTACATATGCAGTTCAACAAACCATAAGCACAGCTGAGAACATTTGTATGACTAGGAAGACATGAGCATAAGTGATAATGTATTTAGCAGAAAGATTGTTTAGGAAGGCTACCATCGCGCAATCAGGTTTTGATGATAATTCAAAGTGAAAGTCGATGAACAAGGAATAAATGGTTCCATATAGCTAGATCCAATCAAAACATGAGAATAAAGGGAAAGAAATCAATTTAAGAATTTAAATGCTCCAAGCTTGGAATCAAAATCAACTTAGAGCGATCGGGTCCTTTTTCAAGTTCAGAGATCATGCTTTGCCTTGATAGGTCGAAACACTAACATTGTTTCACCCTTAAAGTTACTAAATGCTTCTCGCCACTTGATTTCAACCTTGGTAAGTTGAAGATCAAGAAATGAGAATAGTCATCAAGGTGTGGTTTTCACTCCTAACTTGATGGTATATTCCCAAGGTATGACCACTAACTTACCAATCAAAAAGTTCGATCCCAACTCATTGTTGATGATCTACAGAAATAAGACGAGGTAACTCACCATTAAGATAAAGGAAATTACTCCTATCTTAACGGTAAAGTTTTACAAAAACAAAATATAACAAGATGAACTTCTTCATCAAAATCCAGAATTTACTCCTACTTTAATGAGGTCGTCTCATTTGAACAAATACAATTCATAAAAATGATATTATCATCAAGGTATGGAATTCACGCCTATCTTAATGATTGAGTTTCATAATAACCAGAAAACAATCGAAGATTGACATTTGTCACCAAAGTACGGGTTTCAATCCTATTTTGGTGAGATCATGTCGATTATGAAATGCAAGTTCCAATAAGAATAATTGAAGTCAATACTCATGATAAGGAAATCAACTTGATCAAGAGGATGAAATTTCATAAAACACATAATTGGAAACCATTTATCGAAACGAATGAAGAATCATCACCAAAGTAAGGGAATCACCCCTGTTTTTGGTGAGATAGAATCATTTAGGAGATACGAATGTTCTTAGTCATATGTTGACTTGCAAACACTTGCATCTCTCACGGTGCAAACGGTATGAAGCTCGACATAACAACAAAAAGAAAAAGGATATCAATTAGAAATTCGAAAGATTTCAAGTTACACCAATGTAACAAAAGGAAAATCGTGCTTACAAAATTTAAGGTCAAAGTTCGAGATAATAGAAATTGGTTATGATGGTGTTCAAATCTTGAATAATTTAAATCAGGAAGACAAAATCAAGGGCAAGAATGATTCGACATCACAATGAGATGTGAACATTCGATTCACAATCGAAGGGAATACATGGACTTCCCAAGATATGAGGTCAGCCATAACCTTATTGAAGACACGCGTACTCATAAGTGGTAACAAAGTTACAATTAGTTTATTCGATCATTGAGGTGAGTGACCACTTATAATATTTGAGTTAACAAAATTAACATTCAATTAGCAAAGTGTCCCGAGATGTAGGAATTCCACCTACAACATTGAATGTCTTTAGTTATGGGACACACCCTTAGGAAGATTTGAAAACCATAAGTAACGATTTAAAGTTTTAAAGATCATTCGGTTTAGATTCCTAATATCTTTGGGTATAACAAGAGTCATGTACACGTTGATCAAGGTATAGAAATAGCTACATGAAACGCCTAACGTGTAACGATGTTTAAATGTAGGAGTTGAAAGGTAAGACGAGTTCAATATCACAGGAACATTATGTATGATAAGAATGAGAATAAACCAGTTCAAGGAATCAAAGATTTTTAAGATACAAAGAGGATGGTTCCATTTAGTAACGCATTACCATTTGGAATCGTTGACACATCAAGGTAAATTGACCCACTTGCCTTAGAAACTTGTGTATGTTGACCATAGTTTATCACTCATCCCAGAAATCCCCAGGTAAGCATAACTGGTCTCGTAATGAGATTTATACGATATGCTTGCCTTAGCCCGAAGGCCTTTTGCCAGGAAATCTAGAATACAGGTGTCTATGTGTCACACAATTTCTTTGGCTTATGAAATCAAAACCTTGATGAGATTTTCATAGATTAGACGTAGAGTCTAAGGAATTGAACCCACGATGATAGGTGTAAATTCCACATGTCGTTGAGAATAGATTTAGGAAGTTCATTTGTCGGGGAGAGTCAAAGAGTCAAAGTTAAGTTTAGGGAGACAGGTACCTAAGTTTTAAGCATACATAAGGCAATCCTATGCTAAGGCATCAACTTGCACAAAAGGCATAGCATTATGTAGCATTCAAACAATATGTAAGCACCAAAGGTATGATGATCTTTCTATAAGGTTCATGCAACTATAGTCTAGGTCACCATTTCTAATAACCTAATTCCCTATAGTTATGGGCTTTGATACCAATCTGTCACACCCCAACCTTGACGGCGGAAACGTCGAGGTGTGAGAGTTAAGATCGTTCACAGCCACATAACGCTATTATTAATTCCAAATATATTAATCAAGATTCAATTGTAACAATACAAGTAAAAGGATCAAACAAAGATACATTAAGACTACAAAGATAAAAGTAACAAGATCATTCGTTTATTTCTCTAAGTCCAATCCTATGTGTGATAAGCTTCAAAGTGTAGAACATATACTTGAGGTATTCCTGAAACATGTTAAAAATAAAAGGTCAACATAAAAATGTTGGTGAGCATTCCATAGTTTCCAATATATAGAATATATAAAAGATGGCAATTCAAGTCATAAGTTAATGAATAAAGTGATTAGGGATGTTATGAACAATGCATCAATCAAACCTTGACAAAGTTTTACAAGTTTCAAACGTGTACTTGGATCAACCAAGTCATAAGTATATACGATTAGCTAAGTGTACTTGGATCAACCAAGCAGGCTTGTCAGGCCCATAGATCTATGACGTCGCCAGGCTAGCAATAGTTAATGATTGTACATATAACGCCATAACATGGTAACCACAAAAGTTCAACTAACCACAACTTTACATGATGAATTGCCATAAAGTTTACAAGTATCGAATAAGTTTACAAGTGCAATGATATAAGTTAACATGTTTCACCCCAAAGTGTGAAAATAAGAAAAAGGGGTATGGAAATACTCACATTGATATAGGCATTACAAGATGATATAAAAGATTAAAGTAATGATCCAAAAGATAGTCCCAAAGTATTCATTACAAGACACCTAATTATGTATTACAAGATGAAGGTTAAGGTTAATAATATGATTAACGTTCAAATGAGAATTAGGGTTTCAATAGTTTTAAGGTTTTAAATAAGTAATAAGTTTATAAAATGATTATAGTTTGATTCCATTAAAGGATTTATATATGTATATTTAAGTATTTAGAAACGAATTTAAGTATAAATATAGATAAGATTTAATATAAATAAAGCTTTGTAATTATTCAAAATTAATTGGAACAACGTTTTGATTAATAATGAATTATTAATCTAAACCTTTAGTTACTATATTTTATAAGAAAGATAATATTTTGTAAATAATTTGTGAAATTGTAAAATATATAACTTCTACAATTATCATGATAAAACTTTAATTAATATAATGCCCATTATTTTTTATAAAGATTTATTGTTTCAAGCCTTATAATTATTTAATTGTTTTTAAAAGAAAACAATTTAAATATAAAGATTGGATAAACATTAGAGATAATTATGTCTTTAAATGTAATGTTTTTAAAAGTAATGTTTGGACCAAAAATTTAT
This sequence comes from Flaveria linearis, assembly GCA_024085815.1. Classification (NCBI taxonomy): domain Eukaryota; kingdom Viridiplantae; phylum Streptophyta; class Magnoliopsida; order Asterales; family Asteraceae; genus Flaveria; species Flaveria linearis. The sequence continues at coordinate 25,798,790 of CM044002.1, forward strand.
TATTTATTATTTGAAACAAATAATTATTTATTATTTAAAACAAATAATAATTAGTAAGTTAAAACAAGAAAATAATCCAATTGTAATGTTTTGTTAAGATAAACAAATTTTAAAGTCTACTTTATAAATTATTTAACTAGTTATATTATTTGTTTTTAATAAAATAAAATAAAATGTTAAGATATTATAAGAAATAAATTTTTCAGGACTTTGTTTGATGTTTAAAAAAATATTTAAAGTTTATAAAAATTATTTTTATATTTAATAAAAATTTTCTAGAATTAATATAGGGCTGAAAAGCCTTAAAAAAAAATATGTTGAGGGTGCCCGGGTTCGAACCCGGGACCTCAAGGTTAGCAAGGGGATATGGAACCGGTGAACCAAGGCATACAGCCGTGGATTACTTTGGTTCCAATTCCTTATAACATCAGCTTAGCAATTCCCCCCCTTTTCACCAAGAACCCTAGAATGTTTGAGGATCAAATTGAACACCCGACTGATGTTTTTAACCAAATTAACCATGGGGCTTTTGCTCCCCATGCTTAAACGTTCACAAACATGTATTAAACTTACTTGAATGCAGCAAAATTGATGTTTTTAAGCTCGATTTTGCTTCGGTTCTTTGCGCGACTAAGAGAGGTTGGGTTCTGATCTTTTCGCGATTGATTCAAGCAATTGAGTGAGTAATGAGTGTAAAGGAATCAAAAGGGACATTATCCCTCTGTTATATAGCTCTTATTTTTCGATTAGATGTCGGTTAACTTTGATTTTGATTCGAATGCTACGGTTATGGTTAAGCGTGTTAAGGGACGATTAAAACGAATTAAACCCGACATTAAACTTGACAATGATTAATCGAGCGTTGTAGTGCGTTTAATTTGATTGATTGACCTAATTAAGGTGTTGTTCGGTCTTAACTGATCGAAACATTGATTTCGGTTACAAAATCCATCAAATCTGAACATTATGGTTCAATAGGTCGTGAGTTTGAGTCCGGGCTGTTTTCCCGAGTCCGTTGGCACCAATTTAAGTCGAAACCGCACATTAAATCGAGGTGAATAAGTTCACCGGCGCCGCGCCGGAGTTATGCCGGCCGGCGGCCGGAAAAACGTGAGAGGGGGGGAGGTTTGGGTAGTTTTAAATTAATTTACACTAATAGTCCCTGTGGTTTCATGTTTGTTAGTTTAAAACCAAAGTTTAAATTTTATTCTTTAATAAATTACAGTTTAGCCCCTAGGGTTTTGAGACTTTATTATTTCATGCAAATACTTATTAATTACAAGTTTAAAGTTATAAAACTTAGATTGTTATTATTAGTATTATTATCATTAACATTATTATTATTATTAGTAATAATAATTATTATTTTTAAGATTACTTTCACTTTAAGTTAAGTTTTATAATATCAACCAAACGATTTAAACATTAATAATATTATTTCTATTATTTAATTAATTTGTTAATCTCCAAATTAATTTCCAAGCATAATAAGTCCTCAAAGTTTCAAATTTGACATAAAGGCCCTTTTTAACATTTTAACAAAGTTAACTTTTAAGTTAACGAAAATACGAGATGTTACATGTTGACACACAACAACATATCATCTCTAGTTTTGCGCACATCATGAAATTAGCAAGGGGACAATATAAGGGACATTTCAATGGCAGTTATGATCGGGCTCAGAACTAGCTGTCAATTGTGGCTGCTAACCATAAACGTTAGCCACGCCAAAGCAACCGACAACATTTTTGCAGCGTCATCACAGCCCGAGGCCAATGTGAATAGTTGAGGCATTATTTTATATATTATTAAAACCAACGACAGGAACAGTATCGTGAGGCCCTTTGAGCATTCGGTCTCATATGAAAAACCTAAACATAGATTCATCATATCATCATCGACCAGAACCATAACAGAAGCAATAGACCAACAACATGGTTGAAGTTCTAGTGTGTATTCATCCACGCGCGTTACGCGTGTGATGGATCGGGCTCAGAAAAAACTCAGTTGCGATTGCTAACCCTGAAAGGTAGCCATGCCAAAACAACCGATATCATCAGTTATCATCACAGCCCAGCACAGGACAACATGTAATAACGCTCAACCAAAGGATACATCAGTTTAGATGAGTTCGAATAAGTCTCAGATGAGCCAAGGTCATCATCAATAACATCTTTCCCAACAACATGCAAAACCCAAATCATCAAAAACCTAAGATGAATATCATGCTAAATGTCTCAGATGAGCAATATCCATCATCATCGACATAAGACCAGGTGCATCGGGTAACACCATTTATTCAGGTGCATCAGCTAAGATTATTCATCACGTAAACCCAGAGGAGGATAGATCAGAAAACTCTAATGCCTCAATCGGCCAAAGAAGAGGAGATCAGAACACTCACCGACATGAAAACGACCGCATGCTCTACCTCAACTGCAAACGAAAGGCCGAGCGGCGGCTGTTCCCAAGGGAGCGGAAGCCTCCGACATTCGGCATAATGGCCGCAAGAGACCATACCCCTGAGTAGATGCCGATTTCAGGGAACATCGAACGATTTGAACCACAACAACTTTCAAGTCGGTCGGCCACGTGAAAGAGGAAATAGATAGGTACAACGAGTGAACCCACCGCCTTAATCTAGCTGGAAGCGGATCCATCGGAGCTATAGCGGCGATTAGATACATAGATATAAAGATGTGTATGTATAGATAGAGGGGAAAGAGGGGACCTTGCGAGATGAGACGGAGGAGGCGGTTATCGCGGCGGAGGAACAGTGGCGTCGGTTTGTAGGTGGAGACCGAAGAGATCGACGGCTCCGTTGAAGAAGAAGGGGAAGGTACTGTACTACTATTCATTGAATAGTGATACCATTTGCTTTTACGATGATTTGTATAATTGTTCTATTTGTTTTCTTTATCAAATGTAAAAACCACATGTGATGATCATAGTGGTAAATTATGAAAAATCACTATTAGGATAATTATGTGTACAGAAACTACAATAACAAAATTGATTATATAAAAGTAGATTTTAATATAAACGTAAAAACGAATATTGACTTTTAATTTTTCCAATAGACTAATGAAAATTAACAATAAAACAATCGTGCCGATGGCTTTTTGCATAATTTTCTAACACAAGAAAGGAGAGATGTACTGCTCACGCACAAGGAATAATAAGGCTGGATGTCAACATGTCTTATTCGTTTCTTCCAATTATATTTTTTTAATAAAACCGTCGAAACAAAACTGTTGTCTCTCTCCTATCTATGTGAATTTATATCACACCAAATCTCATCTGTCATCCCCAAATTTTAACCACAAAAGCACCAGATTCCCTGCTATTTGGAAGCTTAATATCCATAGAAACATGTTATTATGTTAAAAAAAAATAAAAACACCCATTTGGTTGTCGAACTATTCTGGGATATGTGATGGAATACATTAAATTAAAGGTGTATTGTATTATTGTACACTCCAACCTTCAATTTCAATGATTAAATATCATTTCTTTTTCTTGCCTGAAAGGGTTTCTGGTGTAATCCAGAATCTTTTTAAGTAATTTTGGGATTGCGTTAGAGATTGCGAGATTCGGGTCGGATTCTGATGTAAGTGGGTTGAGGAAGAAGATACAGAGACCTGCAACTTCAATGGAACCTCCAAGAGGGGTTTGGAGATCTTTAGGGCAGTTCATCCTTTTCTTGCCTTACTTCCTTGGTCTTCTGCTTCTTGGATTCATTAAAGGTCAAATCTTTACTCTTTCGTTCTTTCTTTTGTTTAGTTTTGTTTTGTAATTTGTGGGAATTAATGTATTTAATGCTAATTTTAGTTGGTGTTTTGTGTAATTTTTACTTTGATACGAGGTGTTATTTACTTGTTTGGGGGTATTCACAAGCCCCAATTCAAATTAGAACTAAATGAACTCCAATTACATTTCTTGATTGCTAAATCTTGTGGGAATCTTGTAATAGTTGTTTCTTGAATTTCAGGAATCATTTTTGCTCCAATTATATGTGCTATTATGACAATTGGAAACTCTGCTGTTGTAATTGGCCTTTGGCCAGCACATGTTGTATGGGCTTACTTTTGCATATTAAGGTACATTCTTTAACCACTGTAATGCTTATTAAACTGAAATACAAACAACTGTTTGTGCTTATATTCCTTTAAATGGCAGTGCTAAACGATTAGGGCCGCTGATGAAAGTGGTTGGATGCATACTGTTCACACCAGTCTTAGCTTCTTGGCCTGTTGGAGTTGTTGTGGGTAGCATTCTTGGTGGCTTAGCTTATGGTTTCCTTGGGCCAATGTTTGGAACCTTCAAAGCCGTTGGTGAAGGGAAAACCGACCAGTTTATCCACTGTATTATAGTAAGCAAGTGCAGTTAGTTACATACATCGTTTCTGTTATTCTTTTGTTTATTAGATTAAGGTTTTGTTGGATTGTGCATGTAAGGATGGAACTTGGGACACTGTCCAATGGAGCTTCACATTTGTTAGGGACTTAGGAGACGTATGCTTATATTCATACTTCTCGATTATGAATGACCTCAAACAAGGCCGGCCAGAGGGTAAAATCGAGATTAGGTTTGATATTATTTTCATTCTTAAAAGTTGAAACTTATGTATCATATTGGTTGATTGGTTTTAAAAAGCAAGCCTGAGGGGCACCTGATGCGTGAAGCGTGTGAGGCGGTCTAGAAAACCAGAGCCTTGAGGCGGCACCTTCTGTACATTTAGTCAAAATTAGGGTTTGTAAAAGGCTGATTTATAAAGCAACCAAAGGGATGAATAGATCACGAATGGTTTACTTGATAAAAAGGCTTATATGTTTAAGAGATGAAACAAATGCAGCTTTTGGTTATACTTAAAGCTTATTTGGTTGTACATAGAGCAACGCCTCATTTATGTGAAGCTCTCGCCTCATGCCTTGGCTTTTGAGACCAAACAACCCCCTCATGCTTTTTAAAACCAAGATTGCATGTGTGTCTAAAATAGTAATTTCTTGGTTGGTTAATAGAATAATTTGTTTTTACAGGGTAGTTTATCTTCCTATGGCCATTTTCCTTGGGTTACTAGGACTCATTGTTGACTTTCCAGTGATCACAGTTATAGCCATATTGAAAAGTCCATACATGTTGTTCAAAGGGTGGCACCGTTTGTTTCAAGATTGTGTGGGTCGAGAAGGCCCATTCTTGGAGACCATTTGTGTTCCATTTGCAGGTCTAGCCATCTTGCTATGGCCATTGGCTGTAGCTGGAGCCGTGTTAGGCTCCATGGTCGCTGGTATTGTTCTTGGTTTGTATGCAGCTGTGGTCGCCTATCAGGTCAGTATTACAAAGTTCATATCAAATGTTGACCTCAAAAGTCAAAATTGCACCCTTTTCATCTTGTACAGGAGGCAAATTTGGCGGGTTAGATGAGTTTGGGTCAAAACGTGTAATTTATTTGGGTCATGTACACTTCTAAAAGAAATGTATGTGTTAATATGATTTATTAACTATGTTATAAAGAAAGTAATCGAATATAATAATAAAACACTTTAAAAAGTCTACATTAAAAAAAACATTCGAATTTTTAAATTTTGACCCATTTCATTTTAAGCTAAACTTTTTATATTACCCGTTTGACCCATTAGAAACACACATTTAGCACCCATTCTGAAGTAATCAAGTTGAAATTGCCACATCTTTGATTGTTAAGAACTTGAAGTAATTTCTAAATTTGAGTTTGCGGAAACAGGAGTCGTCTTTCAATCTGGGACTAAACTATATTGTAGCTGCATTGTCGATATTTGATGAATATAGCAACGACGTTCTTGACATGCCTGAAGGATCTTGCTTTCCCAAGTAATAGTCTGCAATATATATATATATATATATATATATAATATATATATATATATATATATATATATATATATATATATGTATATATGCATTAACTTGTAAAACAGATTGTTTAATATTTTCGTTTTAACAGCCCTAAATATAGACGTAACCCCGGTTTATCCGCTTCAAGTTCTTTCTCGAGGGCGGGTTCCATTAAAAACGCACCTTCACGATCTGGATCGGTGCGGGCCCCCATGGTTGAATTGAAGCCATTGGAGGTTTGCTCCTACTATAACTTTGACTCACTTAAATTTTATTTTGCATTGCATTTTGAAACTTGAAAGTATGTGATGAAATAACTATACTGTAACAAAATGAGTTTCTAGAGATAGTGTTTGCTCCTACTATATATTTTTTTAATAGTTCACTTCATACACCACTTGTGTAGTTGCTTGATAGCTTCTTCCAAGAATGTCGTCGCCAAGGTGAATTCTTGGTTTTGGAGGGATTAATAACTGTAAAAGAGATCGAAGATCCACAATCCGTAAGTCTACCTGCTTATTGTCTCTACCAAGCGCTTCTACGCTCAGCAAAAGCCGATAGTCCTGGTTTAATGATGTGTAAGCACACTGAAATTTCACTAGTTTTGTATTCTGATTCGCTTTATAAAAAAAAGAGTCATTTTTGATAATCGACTTTGCTTATTTTGGCACCAGCGGAAAATGGTACGGTGATAACCAGTGCAAATAGACCCAAAGATACGTTCTACGATTGGTTCTTGAACCCGCTTCTGGTCATCAAAGACCAGATCAAAGCGCAGAATCTCACAGAATCCGAAGAAGTCTATTTGGGCAAGTTAATTTTGTTAAGTGGTAATGCCCAAAAGTTGAAAAACACCAACATTGGTCCGCCACCCGAGTCTGAGCTCAGACGGGCTGAACTTGAAGCACTAGCTCGAAGGTAAGTTTTTGGGCCTGGTCAAAACGGGTTGGGTTGACCCGTCAACTTTTATTTTAATTTTTAATTTTATTAAATAACAAACTCACTCTTGGTGGTTGGTATATGAAGACTTCATGGGATCACGAAGTCGATATCAAGGTATCCAACATACAGAAGAAGATTTGAGAATATCATGAAGGCGATATCCGAAGAACTTGACAAGAGAGACAGTAGTTACAGAGGACCGCAGACTGTTCCCAGATCGAAAAGCACTTTTGGTCGGATATTTAGCGCACAAAGATCGTTTAGAAATAAAACGAGTAATCGTGGAGTTAGGCAAGAAGAAGAAAGAGATGTTGAAATTGTATAATTAGATTCTAAATCTGTCTGTATTTACATGAATTCATATCTGAACCCCAAAGGGTTCATTCTAGATTCTTATTGTTTTTTGTATCTTGTGATCTGTAATTGGAAGCATATTGGTGAATATGATACTTGTGTACTAATGTTTTCATGTCTGTTTTAACCTGCAACTGACTTAATCATTCTGTATGTTTTAATTTGAATTTGGTTGAACCATCTAGGTCTAGTGATGTTTATTTCTTTTGCAATGATTAACTCACATATTTTAAAAAAAATCTAAACTAATAATCCTTTATATGTAGTGACACATTACATTCACACAAGTCTTCTCGCTTTGATTTTCCCTTCCATACTAATTATTTTATTTTAGAAAATCAAATAACTAATTTTCAATTTTTTCTCTTTCTCTTTCTATAGAGTAAATTACCATTTGCATCCCTGACGTTTTTCCATTTTAACCATTTGTATCCCTATAGTTTCAAAGTCTTGATTCGCTCTCTAACGTTTTAATTTTGTTCCCGTTTGAATCCAATAACTAACTCCGTTAAACTGTTCAGTTAACTTTGTGTGAAATGACAAAATTGCCCTTAATAATAAAAAATTGAGTAATTCCTTTGTTGGACCACCCATCTTATCTCACCCCAAACACATACACACACTATCACTCTCATCTCTTCATACCCACCACCATAAACACCACCGCCACCCATCACCCAAATTATTTACCGCTGCGGTATGGTGTTGGATTCGAGGAGAAAGTCGTGTGATGTTAGGGCTCGTAGTACTCTGTCGGATCTGTTTGTTGTTGATGATACGAAGAGAGCAGGAGATGGTGGTTCAAGGGTTGAATTGATGAATTTAGGGCTTTCGATGTTGGAGACGAAGGAAACTGTTGAAGAAGATGATTATGAGATTAGGGTTTCGGATGATGTAATTGGGCGAAATGAAACAGGCCCCTCAGCATTTTCAGAAGGGTCCACGGGAAATACGCGAAGCTCACGAAGATCTTTACATGTATCTGCAACTGCTTGAAGTCCTTCGTCACAAATTGAATCAAGTGCCTAGAAAAACAACATGAGTTACAGACTAACTTTTTCAACAAATTCTAATAAGTATAGATGTAAAGATCCATATTTGCGATTATTAAAGGCGTTTAGATGCATAATCGGTAGCAAAAGTTAGAAAGGTTCTGAAACTCAACCAAAAACCTGTAATTTATGACAGTGGCGGATCACAGGCTTTAGCTGCTCGGCATCAATGTTGGCATAGCTAAGATTCAAGGAGGTGAGATTAGCGCAGACCGGAAAGATGGCCGGGAGACATTCAGGTGAGATATCCCTGAAACCCGAAAGACAAACTATCGATCTGCAGGCAGCAAAGGCAGAAGCGTAATCAGGTCCTTGATTATCGGCCATAATCTCCAATGGACTAAATGAACCGGTACCCAAATGAGTCAACTGTGGTGCTCTCAAAGTCAACGGGCAAAGCTGCCCTATTGAAACAAATAGATTCGGTTTAAGCTTCTTTAACAATGGTGATCTTGCTACTAGTCTCTCCAATGCATCGAAATTAATTGGGGCTTCAACGCAATCGAAACACAACGACTCCAAATAGGTTGTACCCTCTGACGGAAAACAAGAAATCCAATCGATTTCATCATCAGAAACCTCATCTTCAATCAGCTCAAGCACACGAAGATTCCTAGGAGATTTCACAATCACAACGAGGTACCATAATAAGTCAAACATTTCAATCGCACATTGATGTAAACAGATCTATATTATCAGAGGTTGATTTTAATATGTAAGGTTGAAGAACTCTAATTTACCTGCACTTGCCAGCAATAACGGCGAGTCCACTCGTTCCGAAGCCATCACAGCAAACCAAAACAAGCTCATTGAAGTCGGGAAAGGAGTGAGCAATCATGGTGAGATCATCATCGGTGATGGACATGCGTTTGAGGTAGATCTTCTCGAGCGAACGATAGGCAGAGGCCATGGCAGAGACCCAAGGCGTGAAGTGTGCACCCCAATCAGCCGGCAAGAGGCTGAAATCAGCGAAGTGGTGGTGTTTATGGTGGTGGGTGATGAAGAGATGAGAGAGAGAGAGAGTGTGTGTGTTTTTGGAGTCAGTGAAGAAGGATGATGCGGGTATTTTTAAGGGCAATTCCGTCTTTTTAATAATAATTTAACTGGAAAACTAACAGTGTTAAGTCATCTGGATTAAAATGGAGATAAAAATGAAACGTATAGACTCAAATGAAGATAACACGAAACGTTAGGGGGCGGATGACAATTTTGAAACTGCAGGGATGCAAGTGGTTAAAATGGGCAAATGTCAGGGATGCAAATGGTAATTTACTCCTTTCTATATTATAAATCAAAGTCTTTTTTTAATCATTAATTTATAAAATTATTTTTCATTCAACTAAAACCAAGTATTTTGATTAAAATATATTTTTTAAACTCAAATTTGTCTAAAACTATAAATATTTAAAACAACGAATATTTTTTAATAAAATAATTTAAAATAAATCTTTTTACAAAATAAAGTTATATATAAAAATAGTTTTTACAAACTGGAGTTTTTAAACAATGAGATATCGATAAAAACAAGCTTTTTTCAAAGCAATAGTTTTTTAAAACAAAAGTTTTAAATATAGTAAAAATGTTTTATCAGCTAATCAAGTACTTTTATATTCAACGTTTTATAGTTTCAAACACTTCATTAATAAATATTTTGTATTTTTTTTGTTTAACTTGTGTGATATATAAGGGTGATACATGAAGTTATAGTCTGGTGTTATTTATATAAGGGAAATTAAAATAACATGTAATAGAATTTAAATTATAGTATGTAACAAGAGGAATCAAACAAAAGAATATGAATTATATTTGGCTGAGAGCTCGTAATAAATTGAAAGATCATATGACACCCTTGATTCATATTACGACATTTGACGAGATCTTTCAAAATTCCTCGCTCAAGTATATGACGAGATTTAAAATTTGTTCAAAGTGAATTATTTAAAAAATTTCTTACAGATTTTTATTTTTCTTTTCCTTTAAAGTTAAATATAGTGAATGAGATTTTTTCACTGACGTGGCGAGAGTAGATGGATTTAGGAGTCATGCAATGTGTGTGAAAGGTATTTTAAGTTACGTGTGTTTAAATGTATAATGTTAGACAAATTTGTCTATTTATATTTCTTACTCAAAATGTTATTTAGTTGGATATAAATTTGATTTGATTGGGAGTTCAAGGTTCGCTTTTTCTTTATGCGTAGTTAAATTATTTTTAACCTTCACACACTATAGAATTATAAATTCTATTATACAACCTCGTGTAATATTCGGAACTATAACCTAGTCTATTAATACATCGACACTAATATTCATTATGGTATGTTCAACTAGTATACATCAGTTCAAATTCAATAGTTGTTAACAACTGACATTATTATATTTGCCATGAATTCATTCGTATAATAAAATCCTCTATTTGACTGTCAGTTTGGGTTTCTTTAGTTGTGAGATACATTTCTTGCTATATTATAAGTCTGATTCTGATTCTGATTCTGTAACGAGTGAATCAAATAACTATTATAACTGAAATAAAAACTCAAAAGAAATTCAAAATCTAAAATACAAAAATAATAACAAAACTGAACACCAAGTTCAACTTTTGTTTACTAAATCAGAGAGTAAACTAAGTATTATATAGGTTTGAAAATTACAAATAACCATAGTTAATATATTTATTTTCTCAAAACATACACACAATTTATTTTATTTGAAAAATGATATTGGAATGTGAGTAGTAGTATGGATTTTAAAATGTAAAAAGCTTGGGACTTTACGAGCCTTTTCAGTTTAATATTGTTTTAAATCAGATGAACGTTACTCAGATGGCTGATTATTACTCCATATTCAAACCAGTAGGACCCAACAACAAGCTCCAAAAGAAGCAACAGCAGACGACTTTTTGCTATAACGTACGACCATTTTCATTTGAATTTCAAATTCTCACAAATGGGTTATCTTGATTAAAGATTTCTTAACGAAACCCTTATCTTGATCCATTTTACTTTCAGGGTTGTCTTTCGGCATGGGGGAATCGACGTGTCTTATGAAATCTGTATCTTTTGCCTCTGGGTTGCCCAATGAATCCAACAACAATGTAAGTGTTGATAGATTGTGGGTTTTGGTTATTGAGCACCAAGTGTTTGTTGAAATGCTTCAATGAATTGAATTTTTGTGTAATGTGTAATTGTGTCATGTTGGGTTGTTTTCTTAGATTAGGGATGATAAATGTGGGTATGGATGCTGTGAATTTACACAATTTGGTGCTTTTTGGGTTGATTGAGTGTGGTTCTGGTGTTGTTTGAATTATGTTATGCAGGGAAGCCATGTACATGCTCTTGGGGATTCTGTATCTTTTGGGAGGTTCACATCAGAGTCATTAGCTTGGGAAAAGTGGTCAGCTTTTCCTCATAAGCGATACGTTGAAGAAGCTAAGAGTTACGCCCAACCGGGGTCTGTTGCGCAGAAGAAGGCGTTCTTTGAAGCGCATTACAAGAAAGTCGCTGCTCAGAAGGCGGCGGCTGCTGCAGCAGCAGCAGCTGCTGCTGCTGAGCAAGAAAGGGCCAAATCCCAATTTGAAGAAATAGTTTGTGATGCAAATCATGATGCTCATGATTCAGAAGCACTAATGTTGTTGAAATCATTTGATTTACCCACACGAACATCAAACTTACATGATTCGCAAACAGCGGAGTTGCAAACAAGAAAACTGCAACCAGTTGTGTTGAATTTGAAAATGACATTTAATGAAGAACAGCAGATCGTAACTCAAGATGCAAGTAAGGCATATGATGCTGTTGATCATAGTTCAACTACAAATTTAGTTGAAACCCATAGTGAGAAGACTCTAGTTGCTGCTGATATGAAGAACAATGAGTTATTGAATAATCCTCAGGATCTTGAGGATCGTGTTTCTGTTTCAGTTTCTGTTTCAGAGGATAGTAGAACATCTCAAATGGAGAGACCATTGTTGAAGGTTATACTCCTTTTCACTCCACACACACACACACACACACACACACAGTTTAACTCTATATGAAACAGTTGGTGAACTAAAGATTTTGATACTGCAGTCAAAATTGAACACAGAGCAGGAAGTTTTGCAACCCAAGATCAGGAGGAAACCAGCTGTACCTTCTTTTAGGTCAACATCTGTTGGCAAAAAACAGTCTAGAATCCCATATTCACCAGCAAAATATGTAACTTCTATGCCTTCCAGGAAAGAAAATATGGTCACTCCAAAAACCAAAAACTCGAATACAATGGAGTCCATTGATAAAAAGAGATCAGCCCCACGATCTTTGTACACGTTAATGAAATCTGGTTCGGGTAAAGAACCATGCAAATTAAACTCCCCCGTGGTTCGAAAGACCGAAAGTACAAAACTTGCACCTAGTGCCCCTCATTCCACACCGAAACGCTATGCAACGCCTATGATAACACCTTCTAAGGTATTATTCCTGAATATAACTGTTGTGATTCCTTTATTTAACTAAACTTGTGTTAATCTTGTGTTGCAGGTTACAAATGGGGCAAATAAGCAACCGTTAGCAACCCCTACGGTGAAACAAAGGTAAAGATTCAAATTATGCGGCATAAGTTATTCGGTAATTGTCAAATTCATAACATTTCATAAGAATTAACCTTCCTGTTTCTGTACATCTTGAAGGATGGAAACACCTGTTCATCCTTCAGCTGTTGGAAGCAAAACACCTGGCCAAAAATGGCATATTTTCTCAGCTGTGTAAGTGGTTCCACAATTTATACTTTAGTTCTTGTTTCTGTACATTTTTGTTAATTTTGCTTGTTTGTGTACCAATAGTTCAAAGTCCCTGAGTGCTTATAGGAACAAGCTGCAATCGCCAACTGTATCTTCCCCGTTCACCTTGCGAACGGAGGAGAGAGCCGCGCGAAGAAAACAGGCAAGAATTTATTATCCTTTCTTTTAATGAAATCACAAGTCCTGTTTCTTAATCTGTATTGTTCATTTGATCATTTTCAGAAGCTTGAAGAGAAATTTAATGAAAAGAAGTACAGAAATCGCAGATGCAAACAACATTGAAGGTTATAATAACTTCTAATTTCCCTTTTATATTCTTGTATGATTTTTGTACTCATTTCCAAATAATTTTAAATAATATGTGTACATGGAGACTGCTAGCAATTACATTCTTAATTATGCGTTTATGTTTCAGGAGAAAGCAGAGACTGAATTCAGAAGACTGAGACAAAGCTTTTGTTTTAAAGCTCGACCGCTGCCTAGCTTCTATAACGAAAGAGAAACACCAAAAAGCTCAATAAAGAAGGTACGTAAGGGGTTGTGTCGGGTCGGGTCAGATTGACCAGAATCACCTTAGCATGCCAAATATGGTTATAGAACTTATTATATATCAGTAGTAATATGTTTATTGCTCGTGTTTCTTTTGCAGACTCCACAAGCAAATATAAGGACACTAACCCCTGCACGAAACCTCCTACGACAATCTCACAGCCTTCTTCGACCAAGAAATCTTCCAGAAGGCTTTGGAAAACTAACGATCAAAACCCGAACGATCATCCTCTCGCTTCATTAGCAAGAAGGATGAACCATGAGAATGTTTCTCCTAATATTCAGAATTGATCTATAGGGAAACAGCGCGATTATTGTGATTCGATTTCTAGTTGAGATTCAGTTTCTGTGCATAATATTACCGATCTATGTCTTTAGGGTACATCATTCCAGTTAAAGGTTATATCTCATTACTATTTGCCATTGCAAACATTTTGGTATCATGGTATGAAAGCACTATATGTTATAGCTGGGAAATAGCCTTAAACTTGTTTATTTCGTTGATTAAATTCTTTTGTTTTGTGGTTGTTCGTTTAACTGACGAATTTACAATCTTGTTTCGTTCACTAGATTAATAAATAAACTAAATTTCCTCCGCACGATTCACAAATTATTCGCTCGATTACAAGTTTATTTATAGTATTGAAATTTAAAAATGAACATACTGTCCAACAAATGAACAGTGTAACGTGTAAGGAAATAATCCGATTAAATTGTGAATTTATGAGTTGATATTAAACTCTAAGTTAAAAACTTATCAACTTAATCTTGTGGGTCCTTTCATTTAAGAAATTGAATGATGACTCAGCGTGGGTCCTTTTTCTATTAAATATTGAAACATGATCCCCAAAATAAATAAATATTAACGTGTGGGAGTTGAGGGAAATAAGTGCACAACAAGAATTGAGCCAACTTTATTCAAATGGGACACAAATAATAACACGATACGTAACAAACAACTAATTACAATAATCTTATTCAAATCCATAATCATCATGAATAATTAGCATATGATGATCATACAATTCAACTAAAAGAATTCATATTTACCACCAACAAAGTACCATCCACCATCATCATCATCATCATCTCCATATTCATCCTCATCTCCATGTCCCCAACATAATCCCACATCGCAAAAGCTCATGGTCTCATCATCGTCATCTACATCAACATCATTATCATGATCAAGATGACTACTTTCATCATCATTATGATCATAAGAATAATCATAATCATAACCATAAGCATAACTATAGTTATAACTTTCTTCCATTCTATCCTCATAATAATCATAATCATCATTATCATAACCACCATCATCTACCAAATAAGCCAAAACCCCGGTGGCCGAAGTGCCAAACGAATATTTGGTCAACTCGTTCTCGTGATCAATTGATCTTAGCTTCATGGTGCCTTTGGCCTTGGCTTTTGACTTGCAAACCGGGTGGAGATGACAGCCATTGCACCGCGGCTTTCGACATTTTCCAGTGAATTTTGATCGGTTTGTTGGCTTTGTGGACACCTTGGCGAACAAGCCCATGGTTGATGCAGAATCCACCATCTTTATGAATCGTTGTTGAGATAATGAAGCTGGATCAAGCATATGATGGCAACTAACAACACCATGTTGACGACCCTCTCGTTTCATATTATGTGGTGTTTTGGAAAGTGTTTTGAGTACAGAAATGGTGATGGTGTGTGTGTATGTATAGGTTTCTTAAAGGAATAAGAGGGACGAAAGAGGTTAGTTTCTTGTAGACGATTTGTGAAGTTGACACGCAAAATGGTTTTTTTTTGGTCAAACTATGCTTATTGGCTAAGATGACAGACTAACTTTAATTCTGAAACTATTTTATTAGAGTCATAACCACTTATTTTAATTACTTTTTATTTTAGCAAGTTTTGAACATGGAAGTTTTACGGGTCGAACCGGTTGTTTAGGTTTTAAAACCCGGATGATGATATAAGTAATAAAATTTTTATTTAGATTTATAATATTAACAAGGAACGCTGATAAGTGATGTGCACCACAATCAAAAGGTTAAAGTTTAAATCCTACAGGATACATATTGTGATGTGTTTTTCTTAAAAATATATAGAATTTGTTGTAAAAGAAATTTACGATGTTAATTTAAAAGTAATAAATTAATGAATAAATAAGATATTTAGAGAGCTAATAAATTTTCTTTTTGAAAATCATGTCCAACAAATCCATTTAGCTAGTTCAACCGGCCAACAGCATAACCGGCCACCCCAAATGATGTGGTTTAAGTCCCACTAGCTGATCCAATCCGCTTTTGAGAGCACTGATGAAATAAGATAAATTTCGTGTAAGGATATCATCTCCGAGGTTTAATCACTCACCTGCTCACTACATTCAAGATAATGTACTAGGGTCGATTTGTGTAACAAGTTATTCATATCACCAGAAAGAGACAAGAGTCATAATCCTATAAATATTACAAAACAAAGAACAGATTACAACCATGTGAAAGAACCATTAGATTTATGTACATTTTTGTATATAAAATGTTTGAGTAAGCTAAATGGTATGCTGGTTTTTTAGTTAAGACTAAGCAAAGCTGCGAATGTTGGATGCTTGAAACAAGGTTCATGCATCTTCAGGAGATGAAACAAGTGGTTCCTGACTCACCGTCTTTTGAGCAGGGTAGAGCACATAATGTTGCAAGATGAACAGGAGGTCAAAGAAGATAGACACCTGAAAACACCACCATACATAATTGAAGATGATTACAAAAACTATAGTGAACTTCTTTGGTTAACACGATTTAGGAGGATGTAAGCATTTAATTTGAATCCACTTTGAGCAACTTCAACCGTTTGACATGTTTCACTTCAAGGAAAGTATTTAATTTTACTCATATAATATGTTGGAGATATAAAACACAACTTAAAAATTGACCTACTTTTGGGATGAAAGTTACGTACCAAAGAAAGCAATGTCTTGCCTATATTCCCATAAAAGTTCACCCATGAATCTGAGAAATACAAGTAAAATGCATATGAATTATTTGCAAAATAGACGTATTCATTCTGTAGCAAATCTTTTACAAGAGCAATTTGGATTGGCCTTGATTGGTTTTAAAAAATATGACTCGTGGAAACGTGTATGCAACACTTGAGCATAATTTAACCTCAGATTGTACCATCAGCGTTTAATGTAAAATTGCATAAAAAGATGACATACTTTGATCTATAGATTGGACAGCCATTTGCCCATAATTTGCCAATCCTCCAACCAGATCAAGCAATATGTTGCCAATGCTAAATCCAATTGTGCTCTTCCTTGGAAGTTCATGACAGCCTGAATACATAAAATTACTTGGTTGGTATATCCTGTGCTAAGAAAAGGTTCTTCTACAAACCAGTTGAATTTATGCAAATCAGTAACATAAAGCTCAAACCCCATCTTTAATAAAATGAACAGAATCCTGTAATTAGCAACCAGAGTCATAAAGAGATTCTTACTTGGGGTATGTACTTGATTACTGTCATGACAACCTGTAATGTGCTGCAATTAACAACATGAATCAGTTATGAACCATGACATCTCCATAAAGCTTTGAGTGATGATAACCATGTGGTGAAGAAACAGTGTGATGAAAATCCACCAAATATATTCAATTATGCTTTGATGATTACTAGAATGAAATGAGGAAAATAATCTGAAATGGATCTTACCTAAAGCAGGAGGCCAACCAAAGCCAAGAATGATTAGGTATGGCTATGAACACGCAGATGATAACAGTTAACCAGGCTACTGAGAGTATAGACATGCTAGTCTTGGAGACCTTTTGACCTCCACGCTACAAAATTGATGATAATGGACAAAATCATAAAAAAAAGGTTCTTTTAATCCATTTAAATACACGATAACGCAAAAGTTGAAGGAGGCATCTTTGAACATTCATCAACACTTGAAATCAATCAAGTCTGTTAATTATCTAGCATAAAATATTTAAGAAAAATCAATGGATACTTACATCATAGATGGCTATCTGGAATAAGGTAAATGCAGTCAGCACAACCGCATGAATGGAGAAAGCAACATCATTTGCTGCTACAGGTATCATCTGCATATGTGTAGGTTCAGGCCCCACAAACACACACTAAAAACACACACAAGCTCACGTGTATATGTGTATATGAATGTGATATTGCAGAAAAGAAAACTTCACTTTTATTCCATAAACAAAACATGCCATTTATAGGCAATCACATGCACCCACTAATCCTACAATTACGTAAACAAACTAACTCCAGTCTTTCACTTTCACATGTTTCCACGATTCCACCTATTTACTTGGTCAAACTATTGACTAAATCACATTAATGAGTAGACAATTGATGACCACTCAAATGACTCGTGAACACTTTGACCCGTGACCCGTTAACGAAACCGATTAACCCAACATTCACCCCTTAATCGGTTTGTTCACACTGTTCACTCACTGCAGCATTCCTGTCACCTTCATCTCCAACTATTTTGACCTTTTCACGAACATCCAAACTTCACCTAGTTCACGTCCAAGTCTTCTCGGTTCAAACCGAATCATGGTCACCACACTTGCAACATCTCACATGGCATCCTGTTGGAACCCCGTTCATTAACGTCTTGACTCTTCACGGATCAACGACCTCTTCCCCAGTCACATCCAAAGCCAACCCGACTTGAACTCCAACGCCATAATGTTGTCACAACCATCTTGGTTTAACAACCTGTACCTTTACCGATCATCCTTGCTCAAAGAGGCATCTCCACCGACCAAGAAAACAAGGTCACACCACCTTTAACGCTTTCTTTCATCTGCCAAACGAACCGAACCCAAAGCCACCTGCTTTGACGGATCCTTTCTGCCCATTTTTCACGCACATACGTCGGTCTCCTCTTGCCACGAAACAAGCCAATCAAAAACTACAAAATCCCAGCAGCAACACCCCCTGCTGTGAAAATATCTCGAAGCAGCCCTTTTTCTTCCAATTTGATCATTACGAACAGCCACATAACGCCGATGTTCATCACCGGTCACCACCGTCGTCTCTACCGGCACTTCCCTGCGACAACGCCTGACCCGAACACCATTCCGCCAACTCCGTCTCCTGCTGTAGAACAGTCCCAAAACAGCCACCTGCTGTCCCGAAACACGCCGGTTCCCTGCTGCGTTTTCCCTGCAGCAACGGGCTACACCTTTCGATGGTCGACTCTCAAACCGGCCTTCTCCGTCTCTCGAGCCCTAGGCTCTGATACCAAATGTAGGTTCAGGCCCCACAAACACACACTAAAAACACACACAAGCTCACGTGTATATGTGTATATGAATGTGATATTGCAGAAAAGAAAACTTCACTTTTATTCCATAAACAAAACATGCCATTTATAGGCAATCACATGCACCCACTAATCCTACAATACGTAAACAAACTAACTCCAGTCTTTCACTTTCACATGTTTCCACGATTCCACCTATTTACTTGGTCAAACTATTGACTAAATCACATTAATGAGTAGACAATTGATGACCCACTCAAATGACTCGTGAACACTTTGACCCGTGACCCGTTAACGAACCGATTAACCCAACATTCACCCCTAATCGGTTTGTTCACACTGTTCACTCACTGCAGCATTCCTGTCACCTTCATCTCCAACTATTTTGACCTTTTCACGAACATCCAAATTCACCTAGTTCACGTCCAAGTCTTCTCGGTTCAAACCGAATCATGGTCACCACACTTGCAACATCTCACATGGCATCCTGTTGGAACCCCGTTCATTAACGTCTTGACTCTTCACGGATCAACGACCTCTTCCCCAGTCACATCCAAAGCCAACCCGACTTGAACTCCAACGCCATAATGTTGTCACAACCATCTTGGTTTAACAACCTGTACCTTACCGATCATCCTTGCTCAAAGAGGCATCTCCACCGACCAAGAAAACAAGGTCACACCACCTTTAACGCTTTCTTTCATCTGCCAAACGAACCGAACCCAAAGCCACCTGCTTTGACGGATCCTTTCTGCCCATTTTTCACGCACATACGTCGGTCTCCTCTTGCCACGAAACAAGCCAATCAAAAACTACAAAAATCCCAGCAGCAACACCCCCTGCTGTGAAAATATCTCGAAGCAGCCCTTTTTCTTCCAATTTGATCATTACGAACAGCCACATAACGCCGATGTTCATCACCGGTCACCACCGTCGTCTCTACCGGCACTTCCCTGCGACAACGCCTGACCGAACACCATTCCGCCAACTCCGTCTCCTGCTGTAGAAACAGTCCCAAAACAGCCACCTGCTGTCCCGAAACACGCGGTTCCCTGCTGCGTTTTCCCTGCAGCAACGGGCTACACCTTTCGATGGTCGACTCTCAAACCGGCCTTCTCCGTCTCTCGAGCCCTAGGCTCTGATACCAAATGTAGGTTCAGGCCCCACAAACACACACTAAAAACACACACAAGCTCACGTGTATATGTGTATATGAATGTGATATTGCAGAAAAGAAAACTTCACTTTTATTCCATAAACAAAACATGCCATTTATAGGCAATCACATGCACCCACTAATCCTACAATTACGTAAACAAACTAAGGGGCTGTTTGGCAACATCTGATTGAATAAGTGCTGAACGAATAAGAGGGTCTGAACCAGTAAGAGGTCTGAACGAATAATTGTATTTGGTTGTAAAAGGGCGTACCTGGTGCTGCAAAGAGCTCCCGCGTTCGCAGGGTCCAGGGAGGGTCCGTCCCATTTAAGGGAAGATGTACGCGGTCTTTCCCCCATATTTTGTGGGGAGGCCGTTTCCACGGATCGAACCTGAGACCTTTGGTCTCTTAGGAATAGCTTCAACCGCTGCGCCAAGGCCCGCCCTCAATTGTATTTGGTTGTAAAAAGGAAAATTTTTAAAATAAAAACCCAATCACCACCATCTCAAACCACAAACACCACAACCACCACCCTCACTTTCGTCTTCTCTCACTTTCGTCCCTCTCTGTTTTATACAAACACCACAACCACAATCATCATCATCATCCACCGCCACCATCGCAAGCACCACTGCCACCGCAAACACCACCGGTTCTCGCCGACCACCCTCACCTCTCGGTTCTCTCCTCTCGGTTCTCGCCGACCACCACCGCAAGCACCACCGGTTCTCGCCGACCACCCTCACCTCTCGGTTCTCGCCTCTCGGTTCTCGCCGACCACCACCGCAAGCACCACCGCCACCGCAAGCACCACCGCAAGCACCTTCACGTCTGACCGCGGGTCAGATTAGGGTTGAGGTCTGACCGGGTAGGAGCTTCGGTCAGACCTCTTCTTCGGTAAGAGGCAAGCAACCAAACACCCCAGGTCTGACCGAGTCAGACATTTACGTCTGACCGGGTCTGGTCAGACCCAACCAAACAGGGCCTAACTCCGGTCTTTCACTTTCACATGTTTCCAAGATTCCACCTATTTACTTGGTCAAACTATTGACTAAATCACATTAATGAGTAGACAATTGATGACCCACTCAAATGACCCGTGAACACTTTGACCCGTGACCCGTTAACGAAATCGATTAACCCAGCAATATGCAAGTAAGTAAACATGCATAAAAAAACGAACCAACTCACATCAGATGATTTTCTGACCTAGGGTTTTTTGCATCAGTATTCAAATTACAACATCAGAGTGATGCAAATCACAGAGCAATTTAGGGTTTTACATTGATTTCGAAATGGCCCAAGGTTCATGCCTATAAGAAAGCAAATGGAGTCATAGATCATTACCTCATCGAAGCCATATTTCTGGTGATACTGACGCTGAACATCAGAGCTAAAGAAGAGAGCAGCGTTGTATATCAGATACGACGAATGTTTCGTCAAATTCAGCACCACGAAATCGAAATTCAACCCTACCACACTGCAATATCAATCAGATTACAGATTCAGCACAAATTAACCTAAACTATTGGAGAAAAACATAGTAAAGTAGCTTAATCGATCATCGATTCATAACTTCATATCCAATCAAACCTACAACTTGAAAGGAAATAATAATCCATAAGCTTACCTTTTCCTTTTGAAATTCAATATGACCTGTGGGTAGAAGCTGATAGACCATGAACAAAAAGCAATCCATCCGAATACACTTGAGATAACCTCCATCTCCGTTGAGTTCCATGAGCCCATGCTTCCTCGATCACCTGAGAAACACACAGTGAGAGTGTGTGTGTGTGTGTAATCGGGGGATCAAAGTTAAAGTTTCCACTGAGAATAAAAGTTGGTTTCTTTGATACTGGATTGACGTGCAGTGGAATTTATATGGAGTAAGAGATCCAGTGCGGAAGGGCCTATGGAGATGTAAGGTGGCTTCCAATTATATGGGGACACGTGGGAAGTTGGTTGAATACAGTGGGATAATGTTTGATTTGTTTTTAAGATGCAGAGAGTTAATGTTGAAGGCGACAGTGAACATACCCGGTTTCCTTAGCAAGGGGTGTGCAATAGTGCATGGATGAAAGTTCAATACACGAGAATCAATAAAAGTTTGATTTGTTTTTAAATATATATCAATATGGTAGTTGAGTATCACATCTGTTTAAAAACAAAATTCCGTTCCAAAAAGCACAATATATAAATTATTGTAGAGTTTATTTCAATTTTGCTGTTAAAATTTGATTAAAATAATTATTTTTTTTAAAAAGAAGTGTTTATAATAATAAATCTATACTATATATAAAGCATAAGAGGGGTATTTTAAGATACTATAAAATTAAGAACACTTACTATATTCAATGCATAACATACAATCACTTTTAAGGGTAAAATAGTATCTATCATATTATTTACACATTACCCCTTATAATTAGTTACATAATAACCTTACACTTACTAACATTTGAATAAAATTTATATTATCTACTCATAAACCAAAAAAACTTAATATGTTTTAAGATTTCAGTTCTATCTTTTAATCTATCACATTAGAAAACGTTTTGAGACTACAACTTAACCTGTGTTTATTTTTAAACGTTTTGGTTTAAACTTTTACTGAAACGATCTGTATTTTATGAGGTACAATAAGTTAATACGTATATAAAAGTCGTCATGCAGAACTCATTTATTTGATGTTTTAAATTTTAGTTTAGAAAAAAACATAATAATTTTTATAAAAATACTACAAAATAACAAAATATTAAATGTACGTGTCAAATGTAAAATGTCGTCCCGCCGTATTGCGCGGCACCCTTCTAGTCTTAAAGATGGATCACTTATTGCACTCAATATATTACTTTGAACTAGTGAACTAAACTCGCCGCCGTATAGATATAGTGTCATGATCAAGTATAAAATATAATCGACTCTGCTTGTTTTCAAACTAAACTTACGTAAAACATGGAGTAACACGAATTTGTACCATCAAATAAAAACATATTATATTTAAATCGACTATATTTCAAACACAATTTACGTTAAAACGTAAAACAATTCAAAACGTACATCAAAATAATCAAGTGTGGGAAAGCCATAGGCGACATGATAAAACATAGATACATTCGCTGTAAACATTTCCTAACAAAATTTACTCAAAACATAGAGCAACTCGAATTTATACCAACGAAAAATAAAATATAATATTTGACCCAACTTGTTGCAAATAAAATTTACACATAAAAATAAAACACTTAATTATATAATAAGTTTTTAAGATAGATATAATTTGAACTACTATTATTTATACGAGAAACTAAAATATGAGTTATTAAGAAAGCATGCAAAGTATAGTGAATGTTAAGCTCGAACCCGGGTCTTATGTATGGTGAAAAAACTCACAAGCCAGCAAGATGGATGTCATTCATGTTTCAATTTTGCTATATAATATATAATATAAAAAAATAAAAATAAAAAAATCCCACCTATATATATATAATATATAATAATAAAATAAAATAAAAAAAATCAAAAAAATCAAAAAAAGCCCACCACCGACATCTTAGATTAATTAGTAATAGAGTTTTTTAAGATAGATATAATTGAAATTATTATTTTATACGAGAACTAAAATATGAGTTAATTAGAAAGCATGCAAAGTATAGTAAATGTTAAGCTCGAACCCGGGTCTTATGTATGGTGAAAAAGCTCACAAGCCAGCAAGATAGATGTCATTCCATGTTTCAATTTTGTTATATATAATATATAATATAAAAAAATAAAAATAAAAAAATCCCCACCTATATATATATAATATATAATAATAAATAAGAATAAAAAAATCAAAAAAGCCCACCACGACATAAAAAAAAATAAAAAATAAAAAAATCCCCACCTATATATATATAATATATAATAATAAAATAAGAATAAAAAAATAAAAAAAAAATCAAAAAAGCCCACCACCGACATCTTAGATTAGTTAGTAATAGAATAGAATATGCGGTCAACATTCAAGATAAGTGCTTAAGAAGATCTCGATCTCTTGCAAGACTAAAAGAAAAAGATAAACCAAATTTTCAATTTATCCTTTTATTGAAACAGTTACGGAATGAACATGTCCATGTGTACACTCACGGAGAGAGTCTAGCCAACAATGTTCTCAGCATCGAATCGTAAAACGAACCGGTCACCTTGCTGGTCGGCGGGCGAACCGGATTTAATAACTAGATAAACTCAAAATATATATATATATAGTTATATATGTAATTTAATATAACTATTTATATTTATATTTTATAGTTACATATAAAACTCTACAATAATTAAACATTCAACACTGAAATTCATTGTTCGACTACCCGTTAAACCCATTAAAATAAAAAAATATTTTTGAAAATCCGGTCGAACCGGTTCTCAGTCCAACAGCTGGATCGGTTCGAACCGGCCAGTTCTCAAAGAAGAAACGAGTTGAGGTGGATCGGACGGTGGCCCAACCAAATCCCGGTCCGATCCAAGCCTAATAACATTGCTAGCCAGAACTACTCGACTCCTTGAGAGAAAAGAGGAACCCATATCTCATTGTTAAGCCTTTTACACAAGGAAGAAAAATATGGACTGGATAGACCCAACAGGTTGACTTATCTAGACCTAAGCCCGAATATTAAACAGGATCCTGTGATTATGTTATCAGGCTCTTCATGAACTGATCACACAAAAATGCTTGTGGATTGATGTATGACGACATGACATTATTCAGGGATGATTCTGGTCATAGAAACAGAATTTATGGCAAGAAACAACCAGCGTCCACCGATAATTATCAACAACAAAATATAACTATGCTCTAATATGATATCCCAGAATAAAAGAAGAATGACAATTATGTTTTTCACTATAAAGATTGAATCAAAATGAAAAAGAAACAAAAGAAAACACTTATGATTGAAGGCTCTTGATGTTCTGGATTTGCTTTCCAGGGTTCAGCCCCTTGGGGCAGGCACGAGCACAATTCAAAATTGTATGGCAGCGATACAACTTAAACTCATCATTTACAGCATCTAGACGTTCTTTTGTATATTCATCACGATGTCCATGATCCACCTGATGAAGCAATGATTGCACTCGTTACATTCGGTTGCAAATGGAGGTAAAATGTACCAAGAAAACAAATGCAAGGGATTGTAAAGTCATATCAACAAATATGTGATGTCGATGCCCATAAACAGGGTACCTATGATCAATTTTCAAAGGTGGAACTCTTGACAGAAAAAACAGCCAAAGAATCCTTAAGGCGGCACAATTTAGCACAATTTTCAAGTTCTAATCCAACTGAATCAGCTTTCACTAGTTTTCTACCTTTACCCTCTTAAAGGTCATCCGCCCAGCACAAGCTACGTTTTACCTTGTACCATTGGCAAAAAAATTGGTAAAGTCCTATGAGTTTTCCGGTACCAGATTCTCACAGTACCAGAAAAAACCAGCCAAACAACTTTGGTTTGTCAACAAGCTAAAAGTCTACTTATCATTCAATCAAGCTTAACATGATGATTTCGAATATTAGGTATCTGAAACTAAAAGAGTGAACCAACTCCAAGAGATTTAAGGCATCACAAACAACATCTTCATATCACTATACAGAAGTGTACATGCCATTTAACGGAAATTCATGCATGATTATGCCATATGAAAACAGATTTGAAGGTATAAACATATGAAGAACTCATCTTATATCTATCATGTTAACAAGAATTCCAGCAGGATCAATTGAATCAATCTCATTAATCAATACTAGCATCTAATACACATTAGAATTGAACTTTCAATAAAACTAATCTGGTAATCGTATGCAACAAATGAGAACAGTGACATAGAAGATCATACCGATTGGCGTGAAGAAGAGCAGCAGGACAAGGTAAGACTCAGGGTTCCACCAATAGCTAGGGCACGACGTACTACAACACGACATAATATACACTCATACATTCCATCAAGCTTCGCTCTAATCCTTCTTACTCTGAGGAATCTCCTTCCCCTCCCACCAGCCGGAGCCGGTGATTTTCTCTTAACCACGGCTCAATACTTATACTGATTGTAAAATTCGTCATATCCACCACCAGATCCTTAATCACAAACATATGCGGCAACGGCGTGATCATCGTCGCACCGTCCGACGGAATCTTCGTCAAACAAGCGAGTCCGTTGCATCCGTAGATGTTCAT
The DNA here is from genome assembly GCA_024085815.1 of Flaveria linearis. NCBI lineage: Eukaryota > Viridiplantae > Streptophyta > Magnoliopsida > Asterales > Asteraceae > Flaveria > Flaveria linearis. The sequence goes on from CM044002.1 coordinate 25,824,998, forward strand.
CGCACACGAGCCACAAATCCCCTCACGGCAGTACGCACGACCGACGGAACGTTAACGTAGGATCGATTTCGTTTTTGATCTTAATCAGCGCGTCGAGGACCATTGGACCACACTCGTTGAGATCGATCTGGTAGTTTCGGAGTTCCGGTTTTTGTGGATTGTCGGGATTCCAGCGGTAGATTTGGAAGGTTTTCGTGTTGTGTGTGGATCGGGCGATAGGGTCCGAATGTGAGTTTGGGGCTCCGATGCATGTGATCGGAGGATTGAGAGTTTCGCTGCGGCGAAGGTTGAACCCTAGAGAAAGCTCGCCGGAGTATAGCAGTGGCCATTGTTGGGGAAGATGAAACAGAACGACGATGAGGGTATTGGGTGGGATTGTAATACTTGTGGAGTGTGAAGGGTAGTTCTGGAATCTGACTGTAAGATGTGATTGATGTGGAAGTTTGGGAACCGTGGATTGGGTGGTGTCGAAATGCGTGTGCTCGTGAACCGCCAATCAGACATTTATTCAATATTTTTTATGCTATTGGTTTCTTGAAAAATAATAATAATTCTTGGAAAAGTGATAGTAATTTAATTTGCTGATGGCACACAATTTTATGCTATCTTGTTTCCTTCAAAATGATTAAACAAGATCATTAGACTTACTCTAAAGATTTCACGCATTGATGACGTGGAATGAAATGAATCGTTGACACATCACCCCTACCTTGGCACTCACCGCACAAAATGCAAGGTGCGGTGAAATTTCACCACATTTGTTACCTCCTTCGCCACATACATTTCATACTTTTTTTTTCTTAAAATTATCTTCTGATGTAAAAAGATTATATTGGAAACATCTGAGTGAGGATCATACTAGCAAGTCAAAGATGAAGTTGAAAAATATATAATAGGAATATAGATAGAGTGAAAAAATAAAACTGAGAAATAACCACTATAGATGATATTATTGTGACTTGCACAAGGCTAATGTTGTGCGCCTTGACGCTAGGGAACACCATCACACCCCTTGCAGTGCATAACCGGCAAGGTGGCCCATTAACCTAGGCCACGAGGTGATGAGCGTAAAGGAGTTCCGGCAACCCCACTTGAAGGTGAAAGGTGAATGATGTATAACTCACCACCGCAATAATACAAACAAAGTTATATAATGAAAAGAAAATGCAGGTGATTTTTTTCATGGTTTAGGAATCAAATAAGAAATCTATTGAGAAATCAAGAGATATTTGTTTATATTTGGATTATAACATCCGCAACTCAATATCTCCTAAGCTTTTAGAATGACTAGTTTTAAGACCGTCTAACTGTTTGGATCATGATAAGGCTGGTGCAACCAAATTCACTTCATAGTCATCTGGTACTACATTCAAAGGCTTCCGAAGCTGAGCAAGAGATCTTCCGAAAGTCTAAGGAACAACAGCTGAAGACAAAGTATAAAGAGCTTCCGAAGACAAGTCTGAAAGAGCTTCCGAAGACAAAGTCTAATGAAAGAGCTTCCGAAGACAAAGTCTGAAAGAGCTTCCGAAGACAAAGTCTGCTTCCGAAGACAAAGAAGACTCCAAGCCTCGGAAGAAGCAGTCTTCCGAAGTATAAGTGCCTTCGAAGAAGTTATTCTTCCGAAGCACTTTATCCTTCGAAGACACGCTATGTCCAGCAGATAAAAGTATGGTCCCTGACAGTCCGCTGCAGACCTCTGATACAGCATGGCATCTTCCTAAAGAGCCATGTTGTTGACCATACTTTATTCTACTGTTCACCTTTTTATGATAGTACATTTTACCAACTTTAGTTGGTGACAAAAGGTAAGTCAGGGACATGTCCTGACTACCAACTTTTCAGACAAAATGTCTGAAAGACCTCACCTAGAGTCTTGTAGTATAGATGTAGGTTAGAGGTGTCCAGTGGTATCAAAGTATATCCGGCTGTAGGTAGTATTATATATATCTTCTCCCTGTAACTCTTTATGTAAGTGATTTGAGTCCAAGAGTCTTGTAATCCTTGAGTTGAGAAGCAATATATAAAAGTACCTTGAAAATTACTTGCTGTGTTTAATTTTCTTACTGCTTGTTACTTGTTATATTGTGATCAACTCTTCCTAGACTGATGCCGAGTGTTGATTCACAGTGAGTTGAGAGAAAAAACCTCAGAAATCCGATCCTGCAATTTGTATCAGAGCCCCAGGCTCTTGATTGTGAGATCTTCCATACATTAATCAACTGTTTTTCACTCCTCACCACAATCCACTCACTCAAATGGCTGCTCTCTCCAAGGCTGATATGGAAACTGGTACCTTGACCAAGTCCTCCTATGATCACCCCTGAAGACTTTGACACATGGTGTATGCGGATGGAAGGCTTAATCAAGTGTCAAGACTCAAGAATGTGGGACTCCATTGTCAATGGTCCTTTCATACCAAGCACTACATCTGCCACTGGTAATCGCATCATTCCAAAAGATGATGATTTTACAGAGGAAGATAGGAAGAGAATAGAGCTAGATCAAAGGGCTAAACTTGTCTCCAAACTGCTCTCCCCAACTCCGTCTACAGACGCTTCAAGAAGTGCAAGACTGCTAAAGATTTATGGGAAGCTTTGAAGCTGATGTATGAGGGATCCAAGGAAACTCAAGAGAACAAGAAAGATCTCTGAAGCAGCAGTTTGAGAACTTTACTTTCAAGGCTGGTGAGACCTTGACTCAACAATACTTCAGGTATGTTGAGCTAGTAGATACTCTGGACGGATATTGGAGTAGCTCTTGAGAACAGGGACATAGTTAGGAAGTTCATGTCCTCTCTTCCTAAACTATGGACTTACTACTGTGTTGTCATCAAGAGAACTTCGGACCTTAAGACTCGTCTCTCACAGAGTTGTATGGTATCTAAGTGCATTTCAGATGGAGATGAACATGCAGAACTCCTCTGACCACTCTAATAACCAACAGAGTTCAGCCCTTCATGTGGTTGAAAGGGAAAGCATGGAACCACAACATCAGTTGCTATGCTACCCTGACAACTCACACACTGGACCCTTCATCACTCTACCTGAGACTCCAAAGTCTCAAAAGGTTCACACACAACTCCTTTCAGGATAGTTGTGCCTTTGTCTCTGGAAGTGGACACTCTGGTGATTTTCAATACTGCTTTGATGATCTTGAGTGCTTCAATCCAGATGACGTGGAGTACATGGACATTGTCCAGCAGATGACTCTTTTAACTTACAGAGCGAAGAAGTTCTTCAAGAGAAGGAAGGCAATCCCTCAAAACCCAGTCAACAGCAAGTTTGTTTGGGTTGATAAAGCAAAGCAAGGTGCTACAACTGCAAACAACTTGGTCACTTTGCTAGGGAATGCAAGGCTCCCAAGACAACCCGGGAACCCCACAGGCCTCCACACATCCCACTGCTCCAAACATGAAGAAAGTCAACTGAAACAGCTGCTGTTGCTCAGGAAGTTGACTGGAGCTTCATGGTACAGGATTGACTCCCGCTCAAGCACTCATGGCCGGAACAGATGATGATCAGTATATGAACATTTGTCTGCTGCCTGTATTGCTAAAGTTAAATTGTATAAGGATTACATTTCGGAAATCAGATCTGAGGTGAGTCTTTAAATGTGCTAAAATCTGACTTTAAAAGAGCTGAATCTGACTATCAAAGGAAAATTGATGAGTTAGAGAAAACTGTGTCTTTTGAAACATGAAAAGACTAACTACAAGACTCAAATCAAAGATCTGATCTCCAAACTTTCTGATGTTGAAGCCCAGCTAGTCACAGCTGAGGCTCAGGCTAGGAAGCAAGCTATTGCTGAGCAAAGCTTCCAAACTATTCTTGCATCAACCTCTCATTCCAAAATGTTTTATCAAAACAAAGAAGGGTTGGGAACCATGAAATAGCTCCACCCACTCTTATGAGTCTATAAGACTACCTAGATGTGGTACTGAAGAGCAAGAGGTTCCAACTGCTGACCCTTCTCCATTGGAACTAGAGGATGAAGCAAAAATAGTGGCCTCCAGGGGGAGAAACAGGAGGATACACCCATCTCCACCTGTGATGACCAAATCCTAACCACCAAGGCAAGAGAGAAGCAGAGCTAAAGCTGCTAGAAGGACTGCTAAGAAGGTTGCAGAGTCCAAGCTTAAGTTTGACCCTAAGCAAAAGGGTGTCTTCATTTCTGCCGGGTTTCAAGTGGTAGGTACTCCTGATTCAGGAAAGGAGTGTAGTACCAGCACTCCTGTCCTACTGAAGGATCAGAAGTTGAAAGGGAAAGTTGCTGATGAAGAGAAGAAACCCAAGAAACAGCAACCTGCAAGTTCCCAGAAGACTAACATTGCATGCATAATGTGTGGTCTGCACAACCACATGGCTAAAGATTGTTACTACAATCCAGCAAGCACACATTATGCAAATAATGTCAGAAAAGAATAGTAGTCAGAGAAGGTTTCTCAGTTGGACCACTTCAAAAGGTCCAAATGATGAAAAGGGAAGTTGGTCTCGGAAGCCAAGTTGCTTTCGGAAGAAAACTGCTTCTTCGAAGGGTAAAATGGCTTCGGAAGCCAAACTTCTAAGGTTCGGAAGAACAAGAAGGCTCCCTTGAAACCATCTCAGAAGAAGATTACTTCGGAAGAAAAGGTGGTGAAGGAGCGCTTCTTCCGAAAAGAGAGAAGCTTCGAAGAAGACCATGCTGCAAAAGCTTCAACAAGCTCATCCTCAAAGATCAACCAAAGGATGGATTGGAAGATCAAGGAAGATGCTGCAGCCCAGACCTCTTCTTCAACAACGACCTCTATTGAACCCCATTGCATATCTTTGGTTCAATTATGTCACTATCTTTGGAAGAGCCCGAGACCTGCAAGGCTTGGGCTTCCAAACAAAACTAACTATCTCATCTTATGTGCAGGGACATCCATTTGACAGAACAACAATATCTGGATTGTAGACAGTGGATGCTCCAGGCACATGACAGGGAACAGATCTCTCCTTCAACAATTCCAGAACTTTGATGGAGGGCCTGTCCAATTGGAGGTGAGGCCGGAGGATTATTTCTGGCAGAGGAAGTATATCCAATGGCAGAATAACATTGACAAAGTTCACTTTGTCAAACAGCTTGAACACATCTGTTAAGTGTTTCTCAATTCTGTGATCAGAAGCATCAGAGCTTTACACGAACATGAGTGCATTATCCTCAAACCAGGGATGACAATTCCTCCGGAATTGGGCTTCTCAAATCTCCAGGAAAGGGGATATGTACAAGCTTGATATGACAATGCTTCTCCTATGGTGGGTGAAGTATCATGCTTTCTTCCCAAAGCTGATAGTGATGAGTCAACACTATGGCATAAACGCATGTGTCATGTGAATTTTAAAACAATGAATAAACTGTCTAAAAATAATTGGTACATGGTTTGCCTAAAAAAGAATTTTTCTGCAAAGATAACTGTGTTGCATGCCTGAAAGGGAAACAACACAGATCATCTCATAAATCCAAATGTGTTAACTCTATCACTACTCCATTACACTTATTGCAACAGGGATCTCTTTGGTCCCACAAGTATAATGAGCATTGGAAGGAAATCATACTGCTTGTGATCGTTGATGATTTCACAAGATTTACATGGGGTTCTTTTTAAGAAGTAAAGATGAAACTGCTGAAACTTTAAAATCTTTTATTCTTAAAATAGAAAATCAAATTGATCACAAGGTTTAGATTATTAGGAGGATCAAGGGACTGAGTTAAGACACAACGTTCTTGACTCATTCTGTGACTCAAAAGGGATCGCCGAACATATAGTGCTCCCAGGAACTCCTCAACAAAACGGTGTTGCTGAGAGGAGGAACAGGACACTTTTGAGGCTGCTCGGACCATGTTAGCTGATTCAAAGCTGCCTCTAACATTCTGGGCAGAGGCAGTCAGCACTGCATGCTATGTGCAGACAGGGTTCTTGTAGTTAAGCCCCATGGAAAAACCCCTTATGAGTTATGGAACAAAAGGCCACCGTCATTGGCTTTCTAAGGTCCTTGGCTGCAGGTGTACAATACTTAACACAAAGGACAACTTGGCAAAGTTTGCTGAGAAGTGGATGATGATGCTATCTTTATTGGATACTCTTCTAGCTCTAAAGCTTATAGAGTATTACAATATTAAGAATCAACAATTTGAGGAGTCATTCCAACATAGTGGTTAATGAGCACACCCTTTGTTAGGGGGGAATGGACCTGAGTTAATATTGATTTAGAATTGTTTCCAAACTATTCTAAACCATCTTGTGAGAATGTTTCAGCTGGAACAGGTGCCAAGGTGATGCTGATGCTGATGCAGGTCAAAAGAGCTTCCGAAGACAAAGTCTGCTTCCGAAGACAAAGAAGACTCCAAGCCGCGGAAGAAGCAGTCTTCCGAAGTATAAGTGCCTTCGGAAGAAGTTATTCTCCGAAGCACTTTATCCTTCGAAGACATCGCTATCCCAGCAGATAAAAGTATGGTCCCTGACAGTCCGCTGCAGACCTCTGATACAGCATGCATCTTCCTAAAGAGCCTGTTGTTGACCATACTTTATTCTACTGTTCACCTTTTTATGATATACATGTTACCAACTTTATTGGTGACAAAAGGTAAGTCAGGGACATGTCTGACTACCAACTTTTCCACAAATGTCTGAAAGACTCACCTAGAGTCTTGTAGTATAGAGTTAGGTTAGAGGTGTCAGCTGGTATCAAAGTTATCCGGCTGTAGGTAGTATTATATATATCTTCTCCCTGTAACTCTTTATGTAAGTGATTTGAGTCAAGAGTCTGTAATCCTTTGAGTGAGAAGCAATATATAAAAGTACCTGAAATTACTTCTGTTTAATTTTCTTACTGCTGTTACTTGTTATTTGTGATCAACTCTTCATAGACTGATTGCCGAGTGTTGATTCACCGTGATTGAGAGAAAAACCTCCAAAATCCGATCCTGCAATTGTATCAGAGCCCCAGCTCTTGTTGTGAGATCTTACCATCCTAATCAACCTGTTTTTCACTCCTCACCACAATCCACTCACTCAATGGCTGCTCTCTCCAGGCTGATATGGAAACTGGTACCTTGACCAAGTCCCTATGATCACCCTGAAGACTTTGACACATGGTGTATGCGGATGAAGGCTTATCAAGTGTCAAGACTCAAGAATGGGACTCCATGTCAATGTCCTTTCATACCAAGCACTACATCTGCCACTGGTAATCGCATCATTCCAAAAGATGATGATTACTCAGAGGAAGATAGGAGAGAAAGAGCTAGATCAAAGGGCTATAACTTGTCTCCAAACTGCCTCCCCAACTCCGTCTACAGACGCTTAAGAAGTGCAAGACTGCTACAGATTTTATGGAAGCTTGAAGCTGATGTATGGGATCCAAGGAAACTCAAGAGAACAAGAAAGATCTCTTGAAGCGCAGTTTTGAGAACTTTACTTTCAAGGCTGGTGAGACCTTGACTCACAATACTTCAGGTATGTTGAGCTAGTAGATACTCTGACGGATATGGAGTAGCTCTTGAGAACAGGGACATAGTTAGGAATTCATGTCCTCTCTTCCTAAACTATGGACTTACTACTGTGTTGTCCAAGAGAACTTCGGACCTTAAGACTCTGTCTCTCCCAGAGTTGTATGGTATCCTAAGTGCATTTCAGATGGAGATGAACATGCAGACTCCTCTGACCACTCTAATAACCAACAGAGTTCAGCCCTTCATGTGGTTGAAGGGAAAGCATGGAACCACAACATCAGTTGCTATGCTACCCTGACAACTCACACACTGGACCCTTCATCACTCTACCTGAGACTCCAAAGTCTCAAAGGTTCAACACAACTCCTTTCAGGATAGTTGTGCCTTTGTCCTGGAAGTGGACACTCTGGTGATTTTCATACTGCTTTGATCTTGAGTGCTTCAATCCAGATGACGTGGAGTACATGGACATTGTCCAGCAGATGACTCTTTTAACTTACAGAGCGAAAGAAGTTCTCTTCAAGAGAACTGGAAGGCAATCCCTCAAAACCCAGTCAACAGCATTTGGGTTTGATAAAGCAAAGCAAGTGCTACAAACTGCAACCAACTTGGTCACTTTGCTAGGGACTGCAAGGCTCCCAAGAACAACCCGGGAACCCCACAGGCCTCCACACATCCCACTGCTCCCAATGAAGAAAAGTCACTGAAACAGCTGCTGTTGCTCAGGAAGTTGACTGGAGCTTCATGGTACAGGATGTGACTCCCGCTCAAGCACTCATGGCCGGAACAGATGATGATCAGGTATATGAACATCTTTGTACTGCTGCCTGTATTGCTAAGTTAAATTGTATAAGGATTACATTTCGGAAATCAGATCTGAGGTTGAGTCTTTAAATGTGCTAAAATCTGACTTTAAAGAGCTGAATCTGACTATCAAAGGAAAATTGATGATTAGAGAAAACTGTGTCTCTTTTGAAACATGAAAAGACTACTACAAGACTCAAATCAAAGATCTGATCTCCAAACTTTCTGAGGTTGAAGCCCAGCTAGTCACAGCTGAGGCTCGGCTAGGAAGCAAGCTATTGCTGAGCAAAGCTTCCAAACTATTCTTCTTGCATCACTCTCATTCCAAATGTTTAATCAAAACAAAGAAGGGTGGGAACCAGTGAAATAGCTCCACCACACTCTTATGAGTCTATAAGACTACCTAGATGTGGTACTGAAGAGCAAGAGGTTCCAACTGCTGACCCTTCTCCATTGGAACTAGAGGATGAAGCAAAATAGTGGCCTCCACAGGGGAGAAACAGGAGGATACACCCATCTCCACCTGTGATGACCAATCCTAACCACCAAGGCAAGAAGAAGCAGAGCTAAAGCTGCTAGAAGGACTGCTAAAGGTTGCAGAGTCCAAGCTTAAGTTTGACCCTAAGCAAAAGGGTGTCTTCATATTGCCGGGGTTTTCAAGTGGTAGTTACTCCTGATTCAGGAAAGGAGTGTAGTACCAGCACTCCTGTCCTACTGAAGGATCAGAAGTTGAAAGGGAAAGTTGCTGATGAAGAGAAGAAACCCAAGACCAGCAACCTGCAAGTTCCCAGAAGACTAACATTGCATGAAATGTGTGGTCTGCACAACCACATGGCTAAAGATTGTTTACTACAATCCAGCAAGCACACATATGCAAATAATGTCAGAAAGAGTAGTCAGAGAAGGTTTCTCAGTTGGACCACTTCAAAAGGTCCAAATGATGAAAAAGGGAAAGTTGGTCTCGGAAGCCAAGTTGCTTTCGGAAGAAACTGCTTCTTCCGAAGGTAAAATGGCTTCGGAAGCCAAACCTTCTAAGGTTCGAAGAACAAGAAGGCTCCCTTGAAACCATCTCAGAAGAAGATTACTTCGGAAGAAAAGGTGGTGAAGGCTTCTCCGAAAAGAGAGAAGCTTCGAAGAAGACCATGCTGCAAAAGCTTCAACAAGCTCATCCTCAAAGATCAACCAAAGGATGGATTGGAAGATCAAGGAAGATGCTGCAGCCCAGACCTCTTCTTCAACAACGACCTCTATTGAACCCCATTGCATATCTTTGGGTCAATTATGTCACTATCTTGGAAGAGCCCGAGACCTGCAAGGCTGGGCTTCCAACAAACTAACTATCTCATCTTATGTGCAGGGACATCCATTTGACAAGAACAACACTATCTGGATTGTAGACAGTGGATGCTCCAGGCACATGACAGGGAACAGATCTCTCCTTCAACAATTCCAGAACTTTGATGGAGGGCCTGTCCAATTGGAGGTGAGGCCGTGGATATATTTCGTGGCAGAGGAAGTATTCCAATGGCAAATAACATTGACAAAGTTCACTTTGTCAAACAGCTTGAACACAATCTGTTAAGTGTTTCTCAATTCTGTGATCAGAAGCATCAGATGCTCTTCACAGAACATGAGTGCATTATCCTCAACCAGGGATGACAATTCCTCCGGAATTGGTGCTTCTCAAATCTCCCAGGAAAGGGGATATGTACAAGCTTGATAGAACAATGCTTCTCCTATGGGTGAAGTATCATGCTTTCTCTTCCAAAGCTGATAGTGATGAGTCAACACTATGCATAAACGCATGTGTCATGTGAATTTAAAACAATGAATAAACTGTCTAAAAATAACTTGGTACATGGTTTGCCTAAAAAGAATTTTTCTGCAAAGATACTGTGTTGCATGCCTGAAAGGGAAACAACACAGATCATCTCATAAATCCAAATGTGTTAACTCTATCACTACTCCATTACACTTATTGCACATGGATCTCTTTGGTCCCACAAGTATAATGAGCATTGGAAGGAAATCATACTGCCTTGTGATCGTTGATGATTTCACAAGATTTACATGGGTATTCTTTTTAAGAGTAAAGATGACTGCTGAAACTTTAAAATCTTTTATTCTTAAAATAGAAAATCAAATTGATCACAAGGTTAAGATTATTAGGAGTGATCAAGGGACTGAGTTTAAGAACTTCGTTCTTGACTCATTCTGTGACTCAAAAGGGATCGCCAGACAATATAGTGCTCCCAGAACTCCTCAACAAAACGGTGTTGCTGAGAGGAGGAACAGGACACTTATTGAGGCTGCTCGGACCATGTTAGCTGATTCAAAGCTGCCTCTAACATTCTGGGCAGAGGCAGTCAGCACGCAGCTATGTGCAGAACAGGGTTCTTGTAGTTAAGCCCCATGAAAAACCCCTTATGAGTTATGGAACAAAAGGCCACCGTTCATTGGCTTTCTAAGGTCCTTTGGCTGCAGGTGTACCATACTTAACACAAAGGACAACTTGGCAAAGTTTGCTGAGAAGTCGGATGATGCTATCTTTATTGGATACTCTTCTAGCTCTAAAGCTTATAGAGTATACAATATTAAGAATCAACAATTTGAGGAGTCATCCAACATAGTTGTTAATGAGCACACCCCTTGTGTTAGGGGGAATGGACCTGAGTATATCTTTGATTTAGAATTGTTTCCAAACTATTCTAAACCATCTTGTGAGAATGTTTCAGCTGGAACAGGTGCTCAAGGTGATGATGATGCTGATGCAGGTCAACTATATGAGCTTCCCAGACCTATTCCAAATTCTCCAAGAGCTGAAGGGCAACAAGCTTCATCTATTCACCGATCTGACAGTGTAACTATCTCCAGAAATAGTGAAGCTTCAACAAGTGAATCACTTGATCAACCTCAAAGTTCCTCAGGTGATCCACTACACACCAGGTTGAGGGAAGTGGTATTCTGAAGGAACAGGCAACTGTTAATACTACTTCACAACCAACCATTGATGATGTTTCTCAATCATTCAATCAGTCCTCATTGAATGACTCTGAAACAGCAGTTAGACAGAGTGATCCAATTCCTGATCAGAATATGTCTAACCTAGACTTATCTCTGCAATTGGAAGTGATTCCTCGTCTTAGGATTCACAACACTCATCCAACTGAGAACATCATAGGGAATGTCTCTGAGGGTGTGAGAACAAGAGGACAAACTCATCATGGGAATGTCTGCTTGTACTCATGCTTCCTGTCTCAGATGGAACCAAAGAAGGTAGAAGATGCCTTAAAGGATAGTAGTTGGGTTGAATCGATGCAGGAGGAGCTGCTTCAATTCAAAAGGCAAAAGGTCTGGAATCTATGCCCACTACCATCTGGTCAAGTACCCATAGGCACTAAATGGGTATTCAGGAACAAGAAAGATGATAGAGGCTTGATCATCAAGAACAAGGCAAGACTAGTAGTTCAAGGATACACCCAGGAGGAAGGAATTGATTATACTGATGTCTTTGCACCTGTTGCAAGACTTGAGGCAGTTAGGATCTTTCTTGCTTATGTTGCATCCAAGAACTTCACAGTCTACCAACTTGATGTCAAGTGTGCTTTTCTATATGGGGATATAGATAGGGAAATCTATGTGTGTCAACCTCCAGGATTTGAAGACCCACAGCACCCCAACTATGTATGCAAGCTGGATAAAGCTCTATATGGGCTGCACCAAGCACCTAGGCTGTGGTATGAGACCTTGTCTCAGTTTCTCCTGAAGAATGGATACACTAGAGGTACCATTGACAAGACTCTTTTCATCAGAAAGAGTGGAGAAGACATTTTGCTTGTACAAGTCTATGTTGATGACATCATATTTGGTTCTTCAAACGATCAAATGTGTAAAGACTTTGAAAGCATTATGAAGCAGAAGTTTGAGATGAGTTCCATGGGAAAAATGGACTTTTTCCTAGGAATCCAGGTAAACAGATGAAGGAAGGGTTCTTCATAAGTCAATCTAAGTATGTCTCAGGCATCTTAGAAAGATTTGAAATGAAGAACTGTAAACCAGCCAAGACACCCATACCCAGAAACCATAATCTTTGCCCTGACCTTGAGGGGGAGGATACTGATCAACATCAGTATAGAGCAATTATTGGTTCTCTGATGTATCTCACTGCAAGTAGACCAGATATCATGTTTGCCACATGCATTTGTGCAAGATATCAGGCTGCTCCAAAGGTGTCTCACCTAGCTGCTGCAAAGAGAATCCTCAGATATCTCAAAGGAGCACCTAAACTAGGTCTCTGGTATCCAAGAAATAGTGATTTCAATCTCTATGGATACTCTGACAGTGACTATGGTGGCTGCAACATTGACAAGAAATCAACATCAGGAGGATGTCAATTTCTTGGTGGAAGGATTATCTCATGGCAATGCAAGAAACAATCCTGTGTCTCTACATCAACTGCTGAAGCTGAATACATTGCTGCTGCTAGCTGCTGTGCTCAACTGCTATGGATTCAAAATCAGATGTTAGACTATGGATTCAACTTCATGACTACTCCTATCCATATTGACAACAACAGTGCTATCTCCATTACTGAGAATCCGGTGAAGCACTCCAAGACAAAACACATTGATATCAGGTATCATTTCATTAGAGATATTCATGAGAAACAGCTGATAAAGTTAATCAAAGTTGACTCAAATGAACAATATGCTGATTTGTTCACAAAGGCATTTGATGAACAAAGATTTAAGTATCTCATATCAGCAATTGGGATGATAAACATTGAATAACTACCTCTTTTGAAAACCTTTTTAAATGAGTAATGTCTTGTGTCAATACAATTTAAGCCCTGTTACAAAAGATCTTTAAAATTATTCCAAGTGTAAATTCCTTCCGAAGAGGAACTAACTCTCGGAAGATATTCTCTTGAATATCTTCCGAAGCTAAATTCTTCAATGGATATTTTCTTCTCGGAAGAGTTTTTGGTCTCGGAAGAAGCGATTGATTTTATATCAGATCTACTTCCGAAACTTATACAACTCTCCATTCGGAAAGACAGTTTTACCTTCGGAAGCAATGCCTTGCTTCGGAAGATAAAATGCCTTCAAAGGACAACTTTACCTTCAGAAGCAATATCATGCTTCGGAAGAGAAATTGCTCTCGGAAGAAAGTTACCTTCGGAAATGTTTTACCCTCGGAAGTAAAGGTTTTTATATGTAACGGATATCTTTTGGGCCCCACTCTGTAAAAAGTAAAGATTTTGTTGATAATGTCAGATTATTTAAAATTATCCTTGCCGCCATCATCATTTCTCTGCCGTAAACCACCATACCACCCACAGTAACCCCAAAACAGTTACCCTATTACCACCACCATACCACTATTCACCCCTTTTTAAATAATCTTGACTTATCAATTCATCTTCTTTTACCACTTTACAGCCCTAACTGTTCCCTTCACTGTAAAACACTCAATCTCTCTCAAAATTTCAAGCTTACCTTTTCTCCAATGGCGCTAAACCCTCAGCACAATCAAGTCGCATTACTTGACTCGTCAAGAGATGCCGACTTCACCCAAATCATCACCTTTCTCACCGAATCCACCTACCTCACTGCACTCACAGTTAACCCAACCGTATACTCCAACCATATGTCAGAATTTTGGAGCAACGGAGAAACTACAGTGCTGAACGGGGTTCGAGTCCTGAGAACCAGAGTTTGTGGCCAAGAGTTGGTCATCAATGAACAGATCATCAGAGAGCATCTTGAGCTTCATGATGATGGGGCTCCTACTGAGTTCCCCAAGGAAGACTTGGAAGGCACCTATATCCTCATGGGATATGGAGGCGATGTCAGCAGGTCCACAGTATACAAGTTCAACTTCTCTTACCATTGGAAGTTCCTGCTGCACATTGTTTTGCACTGCCTCTCCAATAAATCAGGGGGTTGGGATCAAATCCCATATGAACTAGGATGCCTAGTTCATGGGTTGGTGAGAGGCCTCAGATTCAACTACTCACGATTCGTGTTGAACAACCTAATCGCCAATCTCAGCAGGGATACATTCTTCATGTATCCCCGATTTCTTCAACACATAATCAACTGTGAATGGAACCAAGCAAGCTTGTCTGCGCAGCTGCTCTTCCTGTTCCACACATGAGGCCTACCATCTTCAAGATACTGAAGAAGATGTCCACCAACTTCACTGGACGGTACACTCCATTACCTCCAGAGATGACTGAGCGCATAGCTCCTGGTGACATCCCTGTTCTCCCCACAGGTGATGAACCCACACCAGCAACAGCCACCACAATACCAAAACCTTCTTTACCCATCAAAGCCACCTATCAGAGACGCCCCAAACGAACCCTTGTTCAATCTACTCTGATTGAACAAGCTCCTCCTGTTCACACCGAAAGGACTAGAGTGGAATCATGGGCTCCCACTCAGTCCGAGGTCACACCATCCTTCACATTTGACCTCAATGTGGGTTTTGAGCCTCCTCAGTCTCAAACCCCTGAGCCCGAACCCCAAGCCTTAAGCCCACAGGGTGAGTCTTCACACTCCCCTGTGAAGCCTTCTAGGGACAGCCCCACCATAGGCTCAATGCCTGTAGACATTGATCAAGGTCCCGGGTCAGTAGGACTAACCACCCTCTCTTTCACTGACCTTTTACTCCGAACTGATGAAGAGATTACATCTCTCCATGGCCATGAAGTTGATCTAAACACCCACTGAGAGATCAACAGAGCCAAGAGGGATCCCTTGTCTCTAGCCCCCATCAGAAGCCTGCTACTGAGGTGAGTCCCACTGATATGGAGGGGACTCATGTAGACTCAGCTGCCACTACTCAGAGTCTCTCATTGAGCTCTCAGGACAGTGGTAACATAATTAGGACTGAGTCTACGGCAACTTTGCCCATTGACATCTCTGAAAGAGATGACTCTGAGCAGAGGAAACCAGGGTGCCAAGAAACCACATCTGGTGGTGAGAGTGAGCATACTAGGTATGTTATCTCATCTCCCCGTGATTCTTCCTATGAAGATGAGGGAAGTATGCAACTAACACTTCAGTACTTGCTTTCTAAGGTCTCCAACCTGGAATCACAGGTGAAGATCTTAGAATCAAGGACTGCCACTCAGCAACTTGAGATTAACTCTCTCAAGGCTAAACTAGCTGAGAAACAGACGGAGAGGTCTGTTAGGCATGTACCATCCAGGTCTCACTGACTTCTTCCTCTAGCTCATCTAGCTCTCAAGATGATGCTACCAAAAAGGGGGAGAAAGTTCAGAGACAAACACCGAAGGAACCACAGACCCAACTCATTTCCACCCAACAAATCATTAACCTACCTGAGTCATCTCAATCCTTTCTGGAGATTGACTCAAGGATGCTTCAAGATCTCTACAGACTGTTCACAAGTTTGTATTGAGATCATCCCTAGAACAGCCCAGCCCCGACACCACACTTGCATACTTTGGGGCTGAGGAGCTTCAAAGACTGACTGCACCTTCTACCACTGTGGAGGAAGTTGGTCAACCTAAGGTCTTCATGGAACCTGAGATTAGCTTCGAAGGGGAAATGGGGACTGATGGCCCAGCAACTGAAACAGATGGGACAGAATCTGCAGCAGTCTCATCTTCCGAAGCTCTAGCTGAGGCTTCCGAAGCTTACATGGAAGCCTCGGAAGAACAAGACAAATCTTCCGAGGCCGAAATAGAAGCTGCGGAAGGCCTATTTCAGATGTCCGAGGAACTGACCATCACAGATGTCATTGCTGAAATTGCATCTGAGGTGAGCAGGGAGGACATTTCTGAAATACCTCCAACCCAAGCACCAGCTGAACTTCTCTCTCAATCACAGCCCTCCATCCAAGAACCACCACAGTCAAGCACAATCAAAGACAAAGGCAAAAGAAAGTTGACTGCGGAAGAGCTTCAGGAGGAGGAGAAAATTGAGAAGGCCAAAAAGAAGGGTCGGTTTCCTACTGAGAAGCTGTTAGCTGCAGTTCTAAGGCAGCTGCAGCCAATCAGGAAGAAATCAACCTAAAGAGAAGAACAGCACTCATTGACCAGCTCATCAGCCTAGGAGCTGTCAATGAGGAATACTCCTGCTACCACTAGAGGAGTTGGTGAATTTGGAGAGGTCAACCAGGCTACAACAAGAAAGGGAAGTCAGGTTGGCCTTGGAGAGGGAAGAACAAGAGCAGAGGGAAGCAGCCCTGAGGCTGAGAGAGGCTAGGATCAAGTTCCTCCTCTCAAGAGGCTTCAGTCTTCCTGAACTGTCTCCACATGATGATGACATGATCCTGCTGCTCCACAACAAAGAGCAGGATCAAATGGAGAAGGAAAGGAAGAAGGCTGCTAGGGAGAAGTTAATGGTGAAGAGGAAGAGGGAGGAAGAGAAGGAGGTCACTGCTGCCAAGAAGTCAACTGACAAAGCCTGGATGAAGGACTACCTCGGGCTCATGGCTTCTCTGGCAGGCAGGTGGGACCTATGTCCGAAAGGACACTCCAGCGGATAGTCAGTGAAATAAAAGCTGACATTCGCTTGGGGAAAAGGAAGGAGATGTATAGGAGGATGAAGGGAATGGTTTTCACCCCAGCCACTCAACCACAGCCACAACCCACTCCAGAACCAACCCCTTTTCCCATCAAACCTGAACCCACTGAAGAAACCTTCACCCCTCAACCCACAACTCTACCCAAACCTACCACATCACCTCAACCACCCAAACTACCCATCCTAAAACCCAGACTCAACCCAAAACCACTAAACCTAAGCCTACCCAACAACAGCCAAGATCATCCCCTCAGCCTCCTAAACATTTCTCCTTTGAGGAGATGAAGGAGCTCAAGACAAAGCTCATCAATTGCACAACTTTGAGCAGTATCTCCTGTGAGGGAGAGGTTATCAACATCACCTATGTTGATAACTCTTCAAGCTTCCTCACCCTAGGCCAATTTCTTGAATTGCCTAGAGAAACCTTGGGCCAGGCTGCAAGGCTTCTTGGTCTCAACTCCGATACCCTCAATGCTGAGGAGAAGAGACTAAGAAGAAGACTGGTGACTCTGCTGGATACCAGGAAAGAGGACAGGATTTCTGGTCAATCTCCTGGACCTAGAAATGCAATAATCCAGTGGAGGTTCGATGAACCTTCTCACAACTTTGTTGTGGAAAGAGAGAATGGTGAAATCAACAGGCTTAATGCCACTTCTCTGCTGCATCTCAGCAGATTTGATCTTGCTGAGCTTGCAGAGAAGCCATTCTCCAATCCCTCCAACTCTGAGACTGCTGCACATATCAGAAACCACATCAGCAGTCTCCACTTGGCTGAACGAAGTAGAAGAGCCAAGATTGAAGAAGAGTTGAAGCTGAAAAGAGTGGAAGACAAGGAAAGATCAACCACCAAAGGCACAACCTTTCTACAGATGGTGGAAGGTCCTGAATTGGAACCAATAGTTCGATGGGAATATGACTATACTTCCCATCAACTAACTCTTTTCAGAGGGCCACAACAAAGGGTACACATAATCCAAGGTGACAGAGTAGAGGTTCTGTCCACCAAAGATTTGTACAAGATTCTCAGCATCACAGCAGGAAAGAATGAAGATACTGATAAACACCTGCTCGCCTTGGTGCTGAGAACTTTGAGAAGAAGAGGGAAGTGAAGTTTTGGTAGCATCAGCCTAGGGGAGTTTGTTGGATCATGATAAGGCTGGTGCAACCAAATTCACTTCATAGTCATCTTTTGGTACTACATTCAAAGGCTTCCGAAGCTGAGCAAGAGATCTTCCGAAAGTCTAAGGAACAACAGCTGAAGACAAAGTATGAAAGAGCTTCCGAAGACAAAGTCTGAAAGAGCTTCCGAAGACAAAGTCTAATGAAAGAGCTTCCGAAGACAAAGTCTGAAAGAGCTTCCGAAGACAAAGTCTGCTTCCGAAGACAAAGAAGACTCCAAGCCTCGGAAGAAGCAGTCTTCCGAAGTATAAGTGCCTTCGGAAGAAGTTATTCTTCCGAAGCACTTTATCCTTCGGAAGACATCGCTATGTCCAGCAGATAAAAGTATGGTCCCTGACAGTCCGCTGCAGACCTCTGATACAGCATGGCATCTTCCTAAAGAGCCATGTTGTTGACCATACTTTATTCTACTGTTCACCTTTTTATGATAGTACATGTTACCAACTTTAGTTGGTGACAAAAGGTAAGTCAGGGACATGTCCTGACTACCAACTTTCAGACAAAATGTCTGAAAGACCTCACCTAGAGTCTTGTAGTATAGATGTAAGGTTAGAGGTGTCCAGCTGGTATCAAAGTATATCCGGCTGTAGGTAGTATTTATATATCTTCTCCCTGTAACTCTTTATGTAAGTGATTTGAGTCCAAGAGTCTTGTAATCATTTGAGTTGAGAAGCAATATATAAAAGTACCTTGAAAATTACTTGCTGTGTTAATTTTCTTACTGCTTGTTACTTGTTATATTGTGATCAACTCTTCATAGACTGATTGCCGAGTGTTGATTCACAGTGAGTTGAGAGAAAAACCTCCAGAAATCCGATCCTGCACTAACCTATTAGCATCATCAAAGCACCAACAAACATCTTGATTTTACAGTTTTTTGCTTTATGAATTTCACACCATATAAACCATCATCTGTCAAAATCAGCTTATTAACGGTTACCAGAATCACTGCTAGAAGATGGATCAAAATAATTAAAGATAACAAAAGTTCTAACGTCAATAACATCTTTATATCAAATTACAACATTATGATACTCAGCAAAGCATACAGATTACATAGTAGTAAATAGAACAAATATGCAGTTGTAGGCTATTAGGACTACAAACTCACCCCAGACCAGTCCAGTGTTTATTGTCTTCAGGTCAGACCTGCACCAGCTTCTTAAAAAGAGCTCTAGTTCTTTAGAAGCTGCATACTCATGATCCATAGGGAGTAGATGTACAATGATATGATACGATACAATAGAGTTACAAATAGTACAAATCCAAATGAAATAATAGAATCCTTCTACTGATATTAATATAGACAGCACAAAATGATATGAAATAATACAGCAATGCAAAATGTTTAATTTTTGATAGTCATGTTGGGTTGAATTGACACCCCCACCTCCCAAATCACTTTTAAATAAACAGCTAAAAAAGTTTTAAAAAATGGCCCGCGTATACCAATTACCTTTTAAGCCATAACTTCTCTGTTTTACCTATTTGACCATTAAAGATATAAAACACAACCCAAATGCCAAATTGACCAATTCTTAAGTAAATGGGTCAACAAAATCAACACATTTGAACTAAATATGATCCTCATTTGTCAAAAAATAGCTTAATAATATATTAATTATTTTATTTGTTTCTTTAAATATATTGCTAAGATTGGGAAAAAAAGGACGAAAAAGGTGTTTAGATCCAACATCATGACCCTGCTCACTATGTCTTCTATATCCACTTTACTGTAGTAAAGATCTGTCATACGAGAACCAGTAACCATGATAAAAAATCACTACTTCCCTTTATTAATTGATTTAGTAGCAAACAGAAATATGTGATTTTGCCATGTAGATTCATTGGCCTATTTTGTTGACTATAATACCAATAAAAAGGTTTGCAAATACTCGTCTACTGGCAGAATAAGAAATTAAAATGATTACTGAATAAGATCCAGTGTTCTTCATTCCTGTAACAAACATATGTTCCATGAAACTGCAATAAAAATGAGAGAATTAAACTAATATGGATCTTTGCTTTGTATTAAGAAGCTTGCAGAACGTAGGATCAGCGATCTCTGTAGCCTCAACTCAACTTCTTATTACCTCATCAAAGTTGATTGTGAATCCCTCTGTTCAGAATTTTACATTTGCCAAAGAAGCCCCTCAATGAAAATTTTCATTTCCCAATTTCATTACCATATAAGTAATAGTTTTTAGACGATACACCAACTTAACGATAAATCATGTTACTTGATATGCTATAATCCACAAACTAAATTTTCTTTCCCATAATATTAGTAAAGAAATAATTGAGGATTCATCACACATATTACACTCATCCATGAATATGAATCATGTACTCGTTCTAAGAAGTGCGCCTCAGGGTGAGGCGATGGAAGCAATCGCCAAAGCACCTAAGGGTGTATAGTGGGCACTTCTTGCACTTATAAGTCAAAATAGGACCGTTGCTCTAAAAGTGTAGAAAATAGCATCCTTTAGGACGTAATATGTAAAAAATACTGAAAGGATGAAGAGATTATGAATGGTTGACCTGATGAACAAGGCTGGTTTGAAAAAGAGATGATAGAGATGCCAGATGTGAATTTTCCATGTAAATTCATTAGCCTCGTTTGTCGATCTTAAAGCCATTAAAGAAGGAACGCATAGATTCAACTGCTCGTAGTATACGAAATTGCCATTATTACCGAATAAGATCCAGTTCCTCATTCCCGCAGCAATCATTTGTTCCATGAAACTGCAATATAAATGAGAATTTCAGTATCTCGCTTGATTCTATAAATAAACTCTGTTTGACAACTATAAAGATGTCAAAATAAGATAAGAATCTTTAATTTGTAATAAGCAGCTTGTAGAACTTCTTACTGCCTCATCAATGTCGATCATGAGTCCATGTGTTCAGAGTTAAAGTTACATTTGCAAAAGAAGTAAGCACCTGAATGATATTCTTCATTTTCCTAATTTCATTACTATGTAAAAAGCAATAGTTTTTCGATCATAGACCAATTTCATGATACATCATGTTACTTGATTGATTATATATAATCAGGAAATAAAATTTTTCCTTCCCATAACAAAGTAAAGAATATAACGAGTATTAATTACACATTATACTCGTCAATGCATATGAATCACGTGCATCTTGGCTTTAAAAAGCGTGCCTAAGGCGTGAAACGATGGAGGCGACAACCAAATCCCCTTAGGGTCTAGGGTGACGCTTCTTGGACATGCAAGTCAGAATTCGTACCCTTGGTCTAGAAATTTAGAAAATAGAGGGTCTAATATATGAAAATGACCAAAACAACGAAGAGATTATGAATGGTTTACCTGATATGTAAAAGGGATGAGAGTGATGTAGCGTTTGCTTGTACATAAAGCTTATTTGGTTGTACATAGAGCAACGCCTCACATACATGAAGCTCTCACCTCGCGCCTCGGCTTAAACGCTTCGAAGCATCTCGCACTAGTAAATGTGGGCTCCGAATTCTGTCACTCACTAACAAGAAAATTATCAGTGGCTTCTCCAAACAAGATAATGCAAATATGAAGAGAAAGCATGTTTTTGTAAGTGATGAAATGTTCGGAGAAGATTTGATTAAAGCATGCTCCTTCCTTTCACAAAACAATTTTCAAAATTTTCCATATTATTTGACTAGATACGAAGGGCTTGTAGCTAGCGGTATCAAGGTGTTAAGTATAGGTGTCCATCCTCAAGTGGTTGATGGTTCTAATCCCATGATGGACATCGTTGTAGATTTAGTCGGTTTAAAGGATGTGTGACTAGCTATTCTAAAAAAAACGATTATATGTGAGAAAAGTGACATTTTGATATTTGATAAGCTTTGAAACCGGAATTACTTTTGTGCCCCTTACCAAAACATCACTTGAAATTTGTAACTTTGATCATCGTATGCAAGTTTTTGTTTATGTCCTTAATAAAGAAATGTTCGACATTTATTTAACCATCAAACCTTGCTTTATATGCAGTGAAGAACTAAAAACTGAAATATATAACTATACTTGTATCTACATTAATGGGGGATGAAGTAAATAATAACTATAGATGAATATGATAATAAAGTAATAGCTTAACCATGGTAGCTCTTAGATGTAAGTGAACAGGGTGAAGATATTCACACATCAATGGCAGTACAATTTAAAACCAAGTATACCATGCCTTTTAAGAGTGGATCTGAATTTATAAAAGGCAACTCACATATACCATGCCTTTTAAGAGTGGATCTGAATTTGTTTAATCTATGGACTATTGTGAGTGTCTGCTTCTATAAAATGCAAAGACTATAAACATGTAGAAACCAAAGCCACAACGTAATTACTGCTTAGTACACCATATTATCATATATAAGAGCTAAAGTTATTTATACAATATCAACTTGGAAGCGGGAAAAGATACAAGCATTTATTGGCATCATAAACTCTCTAACGAAATGTTTCTTATAATAACAATACAAAATTACCTTTCTTATGACTTTCTAGAGAAACACTTACAAAGTTCAAGTTCCCAAGACTTTGATGTGAGTCTAATTATTTTTTAAATTGCATAAATTGTTATTGTAGTATTACTACATTAGCCTATTTAGTATATTACTATCTTTAAAGTTTCACTATCTATAACACCAACAATTTATTTATTAGATAGGTTTAACTTTGATAGGAATTAGAGTTTTATTAGGAAAGATACTCATCTAAAAATCTATAAAAGGACTTTAAGCTTGTAACCATAATATGCTTGATTTTAATTATTTGATGTGGTATTACCAATTAGGAGAGCTGATCAGCCTCTCGAATGTCAATGAAAACTTTTGTTCTTTAATAATTTATTTTTCTTGTTTTTATCATAACAATGGACCCGGGGCTTATCACCTTCGATCTAATATGTGTTGTTTATATCACAATTATGTGTCATTTAATCTAGTATGTGACTATGTGATGGAATTAAAGCTTCAGTCAACACTTATTGCTTGTAATCTTTCATCTAACCATAAACAAAGAAACATCACCATGAAAAAGATCCGGTGAATCATACTGGCATCAACCTTGGATCATTTTTGTCAAACATGACAAAAAACATGTAATTAATAAGGTTAACCAATCAAGCAGATCATGGTATCGTTAAAAAAAGTAACAGATGGAAGGAAAAGTCTGAATACAGGAAACAGAAATTGTTTTCACCAACACGACACATCTTAACTCTTAACCAGATATTAAGTTATATTTTATAAGTCAAGCAAAAAACCTGAGATGTTCCTAGCTGAGAGATTAGCTTAGGAATAGGAAACCATCTTATATATGTATGCATATATGTGTATATATCAAGAACTGCATCATGGCCTGAAACTTATTTCTGTGGTGTGCCACTCTCCTGTGACTTAACGCCAGAAGGAGACGCTGATGTGGATCCATGTGTTGATGAATGCTTCTTCGGATGGTCGAATACACAAGCAGGACCAAAACTACATATATCTAAATGTTCATAAAACAAGCATACCTTCTTCCCCTGTTTTCAGAAATATAACGTGATGAATATCACAGAAATTATATTTATGTGATATCATAGCTTCCTTTCGTAATTAAAAAAATAACAATATGCTATCAAAAAAAGATTCATGGTTGAAATCAAATAAGAGGAACAATGCTTCAGGCCATTGATATCAACCAAGTAAAAACATTTAAACCAAGTCCAGAAACCATAAGAGAGTTAAATGCTTACAGGTCTTATTGGCAGGCCAACATCATTGAGAACACAAGGTTCTATTTTTGGAATATAATCCTCAGCAGTTTCAACTTTTTGCTTGCATTTTGGTGCCTATTTATATCATAAAGCAATTATAGCATCAGATTGGTAATATATATCAACTTACACTTAGCAATGGACTGCCAACATATGAAAGAATTTAAGATACAATAAAGGGAGATCAAAACATTACTGAAACTAAATACCAGGTATCAATGTATATATCCTTGCCAAGTAGACTGAGATGATTGGTTCTAGGTAAACGTACCTGATCCCCACTCGATACGGATTTACGACGCAAATATGGGGACATGTTGACTCTTATCCGACCAAATGAAAGGTATGGTCCAGTTGTTTCGAAAGCTTCTTTGTGATTATTCATCGGTTCAGGATCTGAAACCATGATAGGATCAGGGTGGTGGAACTTACAGGATGCACCATAACCACACATACCAGTACGGAGGTAGAAAGAACAGTTCATCGTGCCCTGGTCAAGAAGATAATACAGATTACTACAGATCATTTACCTCTAAATGTGTTCTGCAACTCTCGTAGATGGTTTAAACAAATAATTAATTGGCATGGAAGAAAAGATCAGAAGATATAAATTACCAATCTTTTGGAAAACCAAAAATGTTAAGTTGCAGGGGAGATTTTCAGCCTCTGATTTGGAGTGATTGAATCTACAGGATTTTCCATATTTGCAAAGACCAGATGGATAAAACTGCATCATGTATGAAAAGGTAAACAGCATGTAAAACTATAAAGGGACTCTCTTGGACCCAACCTACAAAACTGCCTCAGTAAACAAAAGAGTCTACTAGTAGAGTACTAATTTGTTTGGATCATGGATTTGTAATGAGGGAATAGACATAGGAATGATAGAGGGCTTTTGGTTTGAGGGTATTCGTTTTTAAAACTAGAAATGAAACCTTTGAATTTAGGCTCCTCAAAACCCATCAAGGGGGTTGGGTATGCAAAACTCATCTCCATTGGCATCCCACATTACTATTAAACCCAAAGCCATAGTAATTCCAATCAACCAACGAAACACCAAAACTGAGTATGATTCAGGTCTTCGAGTTTTAGTTTGGTTTTTGGGTGAGACCAATGTGCATTTAAGACTTTAAGTTTAGTAGTGTGGCGATTTAGTTAGTTTTATGATGGGACATCCAGGAACCAGCCACCTAGAATACATATTCTCACACTCTTATCTTAGTCCTTCCTACCCTCACAACATAACACCTTCCCTTTCATCAGATACAATCAACACTTTGTGTGGAGCCATAAAGCAAAGCTTGATTCTACAAGACAGGCAGACAGCCACAAAGCTTTATTTTGATAATTAATACTTCAATTTCATTCAAAAGTTTGCTGTGATGATATTGTTCCCCTTATTAAAAAATCAGTTTCAGGGAAACCCTTATTGTTACAACCAATTCCACCTCAGTTAACTCAATATATTAAGATAAACACGCACAAATAGATGAATCTAAAATCAGAGGACCCAGTCACATGTACCTTACACGGAATCTGACTCTGGGGTATCTTCGACGAACTTCCAACACCATCTCCATAGTTTTTAGCCCAATCATCCTTCATAACACATAAACAAAACAAACACAAAGAACATAAATCTATTCCTCACAACAAACAGACACAAATTTATCAACGGTGAGGGTGGTCGCGAGGGTTAATACCATAATTTTCTTCAAAACAGGGTGATTGAGCTTGCACAATGGTCCGTACTTGCACATCATAGGGACGAAACGGGTCGAATCGGGGACTGCATGCGACTCGGACCATTTGAATCGTCTGAAAAAGCATCGATTTGGTTCGGATTGAGCCCTAGGTTTTGAACAGCCCGAAGCAGATCATCAGCTTCTGGTTTTTCGGAGTAGAGGCGCTTCAAATCGCGAAAGAACTTTCGCATGATGCCTTCATCGCCGGTGGATTCCATTGATGGAAGAGAAACCCTAACGATGGTGGGATGAAGGAAGTGAGAGTGGAGAGTTGACGGTGAAGAAGGAAAGTTTAAGCTTCTTTGAATTGATTGCATGAACAAAAACCTTTTTGAGAGATGATAACTAAGTTGAAAATTAAATGGTCAAAGTGTATTTATGATCTACACGTCATATGTTAAAGAAATCCTCGATATTTAGACATTCTTTCGGTATAAATCAACACACGGTAGAATTTATACGGGTTGTATAGATCTACACGTATCGTATAAGGGGGTTGTATAGCCATATATATAACGTATAACCTCTGTGATAGCCCTTGAATGTTGAATTTTGTTATACGTATCGTATAAACATACATGAGGCGTATATGGGGGTGTATAGGGCGATATGAAACTTATAGCCCTCCAACATCCCCTGAGTTTTCTCATATTTTTAAAGTCGACGATCTTATACTCCTCGTATAGCCCTACAAAAAACGGTAGGGGTTGTCGCTTAATAAAGATGAAACCCTAAAAAAAGCTTACACGTATGAGTTCACTTCTATGATTTCTTTTTTTCTTTCTTTCTTGGACCGACAAATGTACGACATGTTTCGGATTATAAGTGTTATCTTAATCAGGTCATCTATCCGTTTTCTAGCCGGAACCGCACCCTCAACCCCTCAGGTGGAAACATATAACTGGAAAATCATTTGACTCAACCATAAACATTTAACTCAAAGTAAGACCTTACGTATAATTTTTGTGGTTAGTTCACTCAATGATTTCTTTTTTTTCTTTCTTTGAATGGAAAATGTGTAGGATTCTGTGTGCCCAAGACACTTAGAATATTGATGTGGTTAGTACGTTATGATCCAAGTCGGGTTATACCCAACAACAAGCTTAGCAAACACCAATTAATATTTAATTGATGATATGATCATACAATTAATATTAACACCAATTTAGAAAATGAGTTTCTAAACAAGTTGCATATGAGATGGAACAATTTATTAGGATATTTTGTTCAATGATATTATTTGTAATGTTATTTATATAAGTTAGATGACATTACAAATTAATAATTGCATTATATATGTTGTACAATTAAATGGTTAATTGTATACATCTACTAAAAGATTAAATCACAAGACCATTTAACTAGTGTAATGTGTCTAATAAAAAAAAGAGGGAACCCTTTTCAAATGTGAATTTCGGCCACCTCCCCCTTTATTTCTATTGGACCAATTTCTTTGAAAAGACAATACACATTAAAGGGTCTTGTAGCTCTCTTGGACCAGCCATTCATTCTCATTGCATGCAAGAAAACACAACCTCTTCTCTCTCTAGCTGGGTTCCTTGGAGTTTTGAAGCTATTTTGTGTTATTTGGTGTACATCTACCTAGCAAGAAGTGGTTTTTGCAAAGGGCTTGGGGTATAGACACTTGAGGGCTTCTTCCTTGAAGCTTTGGCCGAAGTTCAAGCACCCAAAACCTCCTATCTTTGGTCGTTTTTCTGCTCCTGTAAGGTAGTAATCACAGCTCTATGTAGCTGTGATTTTATGTTCATTTACATAAGTATATAGCTTGTTCATTCACATATTAAAAGATCCTTTGATTTGGGTTTGTTTTATACACTTATAAGATCACATAATGAACATATTTTTCAGCTTTAAAATCGGTTTTAAAGCCATATATATCCGCTGCGTTTTCTGAAAGTTTAAAAGGTTAAACTCGGTTTTATGTTCTTGCAAACCCGACAAAATGTACCACCACCGGATTATAGGTGTTATCTTAATCAGTCCCATATATCTGTTTTTTAGTCGAACCGCACCCCCAACCCCATAGGAGGAAGCCTATACTGGAAAATCTACTAGCTCAGCCCTAAACGTTTAACTCAAAGTAAGACCTGAATCCATTATCTTTATATATTTAATTTGAAAAATTAGAAATGTGATTTTTATTTATAGAATAGTGTAACATGTTGGTCCGGATGATAAATAAAACGTTAAAGAATTTTGTTAAGTGAGCAGAAATTGGTTATTATATATTCTCTTTAGAAAGAAAATAAATATAGTACATGAGCATACACATTAAAATACAGGGACCCTGTTATTTTCTTTAATAAAACAAAAAAATTAATAAACAAGGCCTCACCAATGATGTAAGTGGTAGAGTGGTTAAAGAGTTGACCTGGTGAGGATTTGGCTCGGGGTTTGATCTCGGGTTCGATCCTAATGGGTTGATGGGGGGCGAGGGTTTACGGATTCAATCCGGTTCTCACGCATCTGGGGGGTATGACTTACGAGTAACGACTACGTTCTGGGGACTATGCTATTAAAAAATAATAATAATAATAAAGGAGGCCCCACCCACCATCTTCTACACAGTGTCTTCATTACGAGGGTACGACGTGTTAATGTGGGATCACGATAACTCCGGAACACTGTTAGACGATGCGTGCTGCAGTAACCCTGGTGGTGGTACATCGATACTCGCTATTTATAAGACGAAGTACTTTGTCAAAATATGATTGTTATAGCCATTATTCATAGGTTGCTTTTTAATAGTAACTATAAATTAAACTCGCATGATGCAAAACAATTATGAAATTTGTTATACGTGTCATGATAGAGACATTATACAATTAAATATATAAATAAATGTATAAAATTGTGACGAGTGACCCGGATCTAGAATATGATGATGAATCGAATGTAAGCCACCCTCCTTCTCCTTCATCAAAAACCGTTCCTCCGTCGATCTTAAAAAGGAATTAGGAACTCGTAAAATGGAAGCCAAAACACATATACAAGCATCAAGTACCAAACCCAAAGAAAGGAGTACGTCACTGTTCATTGCCTTTGTAAATTAACATATAGGCTAATTCAGTTACGAAAATAAAAAAACATAGGCAAAAAAATGATTGAAAAGACTTGTTAAAAATCAGTAGCAAAGAAAAAAAGCTTAAAAACAAATATAAAAATAATAAAAAATAATCAAAAATAAAGAATAGAAAAAAAAAAGTAAAAAAAAAAAAAAAAAGAAAAACATAGTTTGTTAACCATGGAGTTGAATCCGGGTCGAAGGGTTCACAAAGGACTGGTCATTCTGGTGAGCTAAGAACAGTGCTTTTGTTTTAGTTAGTAGAGAACAATATTTGAGTAAGGGCATGTTTGGGATTGTTCTTCACAACTTATTAACTTATTGACTTTTTTTTCAATAAGTTAGTATGAATTGACTTATTAATTTATTTCTCTCACAATTATCACATTATCAAATACTATAAAATGACTTTTTATTTTTTTAAAAGTTAATAAGTTAAAAAAAACACTCCCAAACATCCACTAAAATGGATCTGGAATTTTTTTAAGAAAAAGAAGAAATGTAAGTCATCACTCTTACCTTTAACATACATTAAATGATAATAAATAATAATTTATTATGGATAATAACTTATATAAATTATAAATAAATAAAATCCATAATGAAACTGAGTTAGACCGGTAATTTTCCAATCAAATTCAGACTGATCAGAGATCAGACATAGGCGTATCAATGCAGGTATGGGACGTACGTGAAATTAGTTTAAACAGTATAGTTATTCAAAACATACATACTCGCATACCCAAACCATACAAGTTCGTTTAATTTTTATAATTTTTTTTCCTGGTCTCTAGGTAATAATATAATCTATTAATCACTGACTTTTTAGTTTTTATACTTCTCATTCTAGTTTTTATACTTATAATTCTATGGGTGATAAAATTAGATAATTTTTAACGAACTAACAGTTATACCTGATACCATATCTAAAGCCTGAAGGTTACCTGATACAGTGATACCCATCTCAACTCTCAAGGTAAACCAAATACCATGGTCTTACATTTATATTATTCTCAACAAAATACGAACTAAAAATGTAAATAAATAATTTCATTTCACTTTTATATTTTCTTTCGTAATCTGGCCTTATAAATAACTTTCACCTAACAAGAATTGTATGCATTGGTCAATATGACTGAAGGGTTTTATTTTGTTTTTCTTTTATTTCAACATCACGTCATGTATGTTATGTATGAAAACAAGTGAGATCTTCACCACCTTCAGACCTAATAAAGTCCTCTATTTCTTCAACATAGTTTCTTTAATTTAGGGTGCGCTTCTTCATCCCATGATTCATTTTGTTCATACCTTGTCTTTGCAGACACAAATCAAGAAAAGAATAGCATATAAAAGAAAGAAGAATATAAATATATAATGTCACATTCAGTAAAATTATCTGTCTTTTCTCCATCTGGGTGGTAGGAATCTGGGTGAGGGCATGAATCTGGGCTTTATCCCGGGTTCGAACCTGACAGGGGGTGAAGGTTTACCCTTCCACATAGGGGTTCCTGTGCTAGAGGGGGCTGGGTCTAGTGGGCGGTCGAGTAGTCGACCTTGGACATAGCCCTGAAAGGGTAGATTTACACCCAAGATCTTAACCGTTCAAAAAAAGGAAAAACATGGAATATCTTGTTAGTGAAGATGAAAGCTACAGTTTCCGGATCAGGTTTGAAGATTCAAACTGAACCCACTTTTTGGGTGCAGAAATCCAGGGTTATAATTCAACACAAATTGCCACAACAGAAGTGGTCATTTTGAGTATGTATGCAATTAAAATACAATTTGAAAGACTCATTTTTATTATAATTGTTTGACCTGTTAAGATACCAAATCAACCTGTTCACTGTCACCTCTCTTTCAACGAGCTACAAGATGCCATTCTCGAGATCTCAGGCAAATCATGACTTAAAGAAGCATTGCTCAAACGCGATACAAAACAAGCTTATTTTAGCAATTGCTCAAACATGTAGCACAAGAAAATGCAAATCAAGCAAAGTTTCTTTTAAAAGATAATTTGAAGTATACCAATTTGCATGAAAAATCACCTTATTTTTTGAACGAGGATCACGGCTAAGATCATGCTTCCTCAAGGTATTAATGTAACTTCTCATGAGTGTGAATTTGTTGCTTCCAAGATGATACAAATAGTCCCATGTATATATCCCAGTTTTGTGCAAGTCGTCAAAAAGCAATCTACGTTAACCACTAAAAACATACTTATTCAACTAGTATTTGTAGAGAATTTATCACTGAATTATCATTAGACTGCTAATAAGTACCTTACCCCGTAGTTCCTACGGGTTCTGCAGACATGATCCCTACATGACGGCGTCCATAAATCACCTGGTTCAAAAAAATTTGATACTGGTATCAGAACAAAATGAGATCCAAATGCAGGTTTGAAATATTTTTCCGTCAGAAACTATTCAAGTCACGATCACAATTTCTAGTTTGAAGATGTTAATAATCAAAAACCAATTATATAATCAGATAGTTGTAGGGGTGACAATTTGAGAGTTCAGACACTACTTGAAACATCATACCACAATAACCAGATTTGAAACATTATATATAGACGTTTAATAACCTTTTAACTATATCGGCCTTGATCAAGTTGACATATCAACCCGTGTAATTAAAAATACTGACCAACCAACTGATATAAAACGTTTAGAACTTGATTACAGCCCATTTACAACTTGTTAATACATCCAACTCACTGGAAAAATAGGTTAAACAGGCCATATACTGGTTACACAGATTTAAGCATATTCAGGTTAATTTCTTTAACACAAATAAGTACAAATTCAACTCTCCAACCTGAAACCATTGACACCCTAGTGACTTGGACACTTGGATTAAGAATCATAGTTATTCATCATGTTTGACAGTAGTAGATAAATTGGTCCATAAACAAAAACTGCAAGTCAATATTAAAGTTCATACTACCTTTTCACCACCAACTGATCTGATCTTACTGTCAACAGCAGGGCTGCACACCCTCAAATACTCAGCCTGCAAATTGTACAGACTTCCATCTGCAAATTCAACCTCAACCTAACTCCAACATCACAAAAACAGTGCAATCAACAAAACAATCTTAAACATTCACTATCAAACTCTCAATCACCCTAAATCATTATTTAAAAAGACACCACAACAGAAATCAAAATGAAGTTAGTTACATTCTTCGGAGGATGTAGAGCAAATCTGATCAATCGAGGGCAATCTCCGGCCGTTGTGCTTAACCTTCGTCTATATCTCAATACAGCAGACATTATTACTCTTTCTTTGCGGACAACCACAAGGTTTTGATTGTTTGAACCCCCAAATATGAAGTGTTGCGAGGGGATGAGATTAGGGTTTATGAAGATATGATAACAAATAAATGTTCATTTTTCCCTAAGTGTTCAGAGATCACCTATCAGAAGAATTCCGGTGAAGATTCCGGCGACCTTCATTATTCGCCGACGGAGAGAAACGGTGGCGGTACGGTGGAGATCGAATATTCTGGTGACTGATTGTCGCTCGAGGGTATATCAATTTTTGAGCGTTTTTGATGGGCCAGCCCGTTGGGCCTCAAAAGATTGGGCCTTCGTTTATTTGAAATACAATTATACAATCAGATGCGAAAAATGTATGTTGTTGTTGCTATATAGGAGTGGGGAAATTTTGCTAAAAGATATATTCTTAATGATTATTTCATATATTGACTAGTCAATAGACTTATAAAGTTTGTTGTTATAGTAAGAATAAGAATATACATACTTTAAACACTTATTTCAGAAAATGACAAGTTATATTTTATAAATCAAACATTAAACACATAGTCGAGGTGAGGGTTTGGCTCAGTGTTTCATCCCGGGTTCGATCCTGATGGGGGGCGAGGGTTTATGGATTCAATCCGGTTTCCGCGCATCTGGGGGGTATGACTTACGACTGACGGCTAGGTACAGGATAACCAGCCCCGATAGATCGTCAGGTTCGGAGTCCTCTACTATTAAAAAAAATCACATAGTCGATTTGACACCATTACATGTAGGCATGTAGCCATATAGGCTGATGTGCTGATGGGACTGTTGACCCAAGTATGCTCGTGTGACAAAAAATGACACACCGTCACACGTGTTTTTCGTGTTTTTTTAACTAAACGGTGCATTTGACTTTGTTGTGCTTGTCCAATTTAC
This sequence comes from Flaveria linearis, assembly GCA_024085815.1. Lineage (NCBI taxonomy): Eukaryota > Viridiplantae > Streptophyta > Magnoliopsida > Asterales > Asteraceae > Flaveria > Flaveria linearis. The sequence continues at coordinate 25,857,792 of CM044002.1, forward strand.
TCATCTAATATATGAAACTCTGTACTCTATCATCCTTGTTGAAAACCTTATCACACAACCTTAAAAAAATGTGATATGAAACTATAGGTAAAAACGGTTATTAAGTATATAAATGTATATAAACTGCTATTTAAAATACATAAGCTTTTGAAAATGATTAGTGTTAGAAGTGAAACTTAAATGTCAGATACATATATTATAATATATAATAAAAACTATTAAATGTATTTTTGACAAATGATATTTTTTACTCGTGTTACATGACACCATTAACTATTTAGTAGATTCGGTTACGTTATAACAAGAAGAAGTACCGAAAAAGAAATTATTAACTATTGGAGGATTTCATTATACTTGTTCATACTAGTAATGCTACTAAGCTCGATCTAGTCTTTTTTACTAATTTTTCTCCAAAAGTAACCTAGTACAATGTGCTGAAAAAAACTAACTTTTACACCCCACACCTAATTGTTTTCTAAAAGGAAAAATAGGTCATCTTGATTAAAACAATCCCATAATAGCAATGAATCTACACCATCAACCATTGTTGTATAGAATAATCTCCTTCGACTAAAAAAGATTCTTCAATCGAAGAATTTGGCTTGACTGAACTTGAACCCTCGAAAGAAAGCGAATTAGAATCGCTTTTTGAAATTGATGCATGATTTTCTTGGTCCGTGTTTGTACATGAATTGATGTCGAAGATCTTGCACGCCCCCTCGAAATGATTCTTGGAGTTCATGTTTATTTCAAGTGTCGCTTCATCTATCTTTACAAGATCTATTTGGGTATTTTCATCTGTTGACACAATGTTAAATTGTTCAATCTTGGTTTCAAGAAATTGTTTCTTCTCTTCCGTAATATGTTTGTGGGTATCTGGGTCCACTCCGAGAAGCTTTAACTTTTTCTTGATTCGAGTATTCCAATGATTCTTGATTTCGTTGTCTGTGCGTCCAGGAAAATGTGAGGCTATCTTAGACCACCTAAAACATTACAAACATACAAACATCATTTATCGCATTACATACAAACATAAATTACTTATACAAGCTTTCTTGATAAAATCACATAAACAATTCTAACTAGCTAGTTACGTACCTGTTACCAAGATGAGCATGAAGTTCAATAATTTGATCCTCTTCAGCTTCGGATAAGGTACCTCTTTTGAGATCTGGCCTTAAATAATTAATCCATCGCAATCTGCAGCTTTTTCCGCATCTTAGCAAACCTTCACGAAGATCAAAATTTTAGAAATTTGAATTTCATGAAAATAAATAAGAAACAATAAGAGAAACCAGTTAAACTAAATCAAAATTATAGAAAAACACAATATAAGAAAACAATAAGCTACTTGAAAAATATCTAAAAAGAATAAAAGGAAAATATAATAGTTGTAAAAAAAACATAATAGGTAGATTGCAGAGAAAAACAGAAAAAAGAATATAGTAGGTTGGTTAAAAAAATATAAATATGATGAGTTGAAACCACTCATATCATAAATATTTTTAGTTCAAGTGTTTCGTAAAATGTTTTTTTTTCAGCAACACTCATTTGGCTAAAACCTTTGTTAGTTTTATACTATAAACAAATTTAACCCTTACTATTTCATATAATCATGTTGTTTTTCTGGACATACTACAAACTCTATGAATCATTCATCCTTGCAACAGAAAACTGAACATTAACAAGAAGGATATATAAGAACCTGCAAGCTTAGGAACCATTCGCAACATTGGATGCCATTGCCGATGATAAAATTCATAAGCTTTCGATCTTCTTCCATCGTCCATGGACCGCGCTTCAGCCCTGCTCGATCACAACAAGGCTGTCTCCCCATGACACCACGAAACAAGTTTCAAGAACCGTCGTGTGTTCTTGATCTCGTTCTAGTTCGTGTTACACATAAAAACCAAACAAACCCTTTTATAAACAGAGCTAAGATTCCCCCGACAGATAGTTTAGGAATATTAAAAACATGTAAAGTTTGTTTTGAAAGAGGTTAATGATATGACGCCTTAAGGAATACCCTAATTAAATGGTCACCCATTATTTATTTATTTCAGTTTTTGTGGACTTGGCTTCTTTGTGTTTGTAATTTTGTAAAAGAACATAGCTAGTTTTACATTATTGTATCATTCTTATTTATAAAATAAAAGTTATAAATATTGTTATATTAAAAAACTCAAAGGGTCACAACACAGATATAATACCCGTAATAAAATAATAATAATAATAATAATAATAATAATAATCATAATAATAATAATAATAATAATAATAATAATAACAATAATAATAAAAGTAATAATAATAATAGTGCAGGGGGTATTGTGCCATTCTTTAAAACTTAAATTTATAAGTTTTGTGTCAAATTTGAAAGAACATTAAATCTCAGGGACCATTCTGTAAAAAAAAAAAAAATTAAAAACCCTCTGTCTCTCTCCCGCATCTCCGATCAACTTCCGGCCGGAATCCGGTCGGCCTCCGGCGACCCCATAACGCACAAATACTCATTTATAAAATACGAAACCGGTCCCAAATGATTCGTGAACAAAAAAACCGAACACACGCAACCACTTCAATTTAAAAATGTTTAGTGCGATCGATCCAAATCATTGTCGCGACTTTCGGCCGCTTTACAATTCTAAAATCGCACTAAACGACATAATAATGTAATTAACTGTACCTAATCGATCATATACCTGTTTCCAATCGTTTACAACTCACAAATTCAACAGAAACCAACACAAATTATCTATTCGATCTTCCTCTCGACCGCGGATCTGCAACTACTCGAAAACCCATCTAGATACATTCTAAACCCAAATTGACAGAAGCATTTTGATCGTGTACACCACTAGGAACTTCCTGTGTAATTAATTCGAGTATCATCAGTGTTTGATCATCGTTTGGATTCCACATTGACCGCGACTTGTTCATCAACAGGTAACCCATCAATTCAACACCATATGTACAATTAAACACACACACACACTCGATTATAGACTAGGAATGAAAGCCCTATGATTTTGAGCATTAACAACAACGAATCGAACTTCAATTTGATCCAAACAGAAACTAGGGTTATGTTGATTTGGGGATTTCTGTTGAAGTGGTTAAAAGGTTTTAAAACGAGGATATATCAGGCGCAGGCGCCCTAGCCTGCTGGTTAAAGCTTAAGAGGGACAGGCAAGGGGTCCCGGGTTCGAACCCGAGCCCCTGCCTTATTTTTTTTGAAGCCTTTCTGACCTTTTAAAAATTACAGAAAAATTACCAAAAATTATAAAATTTTTTTATAAACTCTGTTTATTTTTAAATCATCAACTTTAATTTTCTGTAATTTTCTTTGAGCTTAAATCTTTATAAAACTATATAAAAAGGGCATTTAGTTAACTATTTTTGTTGGATTCCTTTTAAATAAATGTTAAAATATGATTACACATAAAACTCATTATATGGAAGTACCCAATTAATCTCCTGTAAATTAGTTGGTTAAAAACCTTAACAATTTATATATATTGTTAACAAACATTATAAATAGTTCATTTTGTTTAAAAATAAGTTTCAAATAGTCGATATGGTTCCGTATTTTACAGCCAACTTACGTAAGCTATAACTCTATCATAACAGATCCAAATCAGTTAAACTTTATGTCCATGACGAAGTTCGTCGAAAGACGAATCTGTTGATATATAAAACATTGAAAACTCATTCGTTAGGCCTCCAAACAGTCGTTTTCGTAACAGCTAGCAGTTCTGCGCAGCTGTAAAGATCCACGTTTTTCTCATATTTCGGTAATCCAAATCAGAAACTTTTCTAAATGAAAGTTGTTCAGAACTCACTAATCTAGTAAACTGGAGATTTTCAGAATTTTTAGACGTCGTTAGTATTTTTAACGAGTGCGAAAAGACAGAGGCAGAACTGAAATTTTTCAAACTATAATCTGCGTTATGTTGTCGTAGGTTCTCACGGCGTTAACCGAGCCTAGACTTTGTTTCTGAATATTGTCATTCGTGTATAAGGTACGGATTCCGACCTTTCCCTCTCGTAGCATGAATACCTCTCGTTTCATGATCTTTACTTTGAAATTCTAACTTGACTGCGTAATTATTAAACTCTTTGAGATTATTGATTATTGATCATAAGTATTGATTGTTCACATGCGATAGGATTTAATTGCTTGTACTCATTGTCGCATGTCCTTGAATTGCTCGATTATTAGTTATGACTAAAGACATTGATTAAAGATTATGAACCTTAGTGCAAATTATTGTTTTCTTTTGAATTGATTGTATTGTATTATTGACCTCTATACCCGAGCACATCCACCTATGGGGACATAGGGCGTCATTGTGGCACAAATGACGTGCTCTATCTGTGGCAGAGCGATTAGACCACAGCGTCTCTACATTATTATTATGTGTTTAGTGTTACACATATTGATTATTGTTAAAGGAGGCGTATGGATCGATCCTAGATATCATTGTTATTGTTTATGGTGAGATGGTTAGGTGTGTGTGCCCACATTCCTATCTCACATATTGGTGCATTAGAACTGCAGCTAATGTACACATTATTAATTGTTATTGTTATTGGCTCATATGGGTATTCCTTTTAGATGATCATTATCATTTGATTTTCAACTTGATCATCTCATTGTTATCGTTATTGATCATTGTATTGCTATTGTTTATTTCCGTTACTGAGCATTCTTTGGCTCAGCCGTATTTTCTTTTGTTGTTTTCTCTTATTGTTATAGCAGGTACTCAGGGGGCTCAGGGGAACGAGTGAAGAGTGTTAACTCAAGAAGTTAGGATGAGAATAATTGGATCAAAAAGACTTAATAGTACTTTGATTTAAGACTTTATTTAAGTTATGTGGACCTATGTAAGGATTGGTGTGTATCTTAGCACTTTAATCTTATCGTCATGAACCTCTGATTTACTGTTTGTGTGACACGTCAGCCCTAACCGGGTTGGGGTGTTACAGCTATGGTATCAGAGCTTAGGCTCCTTCCTGTAGAAAACTTAAACTAAATAATTAAGACATGTGAGGATTGGGTAGACATTGGGTTAGGTTCTCTATATATTATATGGCTGTTTTCTAATTCACGTTATTCTGATTAATGTGAAATGTTTTCATTTTAGATGCCTCCCAGCCGTAATTCACGAAATTCTAGCGGGTCGAATGGACCTGATCCAAACCTTGTTGGTGCTATGACCCAAGCACTTACTGCTATACTACCAACTTTGATTGATGCGGTACGAAATCCGAATCCGAATCCAAATCCAAACCCAAATCCGAATCCGAATCCAAATCCAACCCAAATCCGGATCCGAATCCAAACCCAAATCCAAACCCGAATCCAAACCCAATTGGTGCAGACGTTTGGCTAGCACGATTTCAAAAGCAAAAACCACGATCATTCACTAAGGCGGCTACACCTGCAGTGGCCAAAGACTGGATCGCTCACATTGAGAAAATTTTTACCGTGCTTAGAGTTGGTCAGCAGTACAGGGCGGGTTTAGCTGCTTATAAGCTGGAGGAAGATGCTCAAGTATGGTGGGAGAATGTGGTAGCTGAAAGAGGAGGCGAACAGTTCATGGAGACTCTATCTTGGAATGATTTTCGTTCCATATTCTTCGACAAGTATTTACGAATGTGGATAAAGCAGCATACAGGCGAGAGTATGATAACATCCGTCAACGAAACGATGAATCACTCACTGA